>OY728119.1:155740453-156990453 GCA_963277665.1 Viscum album | reverse complement strand
GCGTGTTTTTTACTATTTATTAAAATATGAATGTTATCAGAATAACATGAAAATTTTATCCAAGGTAAAATTTTATATCCTTATTCAAAATAAGAATTTTATTTTGTAAAATTGAACTTATAAACCATTAAAAAACTATATTTAAAGTGGGTGCGCCATCAAAAGGTGGTAAAACTGCATTTTTTGAAAAACACTTATTTTACCCGAAATTTTTTTTTGTTCACATAAAATGATTTAGAAAATTTATAAGATAAATAATAATGTTATAAAATTAAAATTTTAGTTCATACTATTCATAAAGTCTAGTTCATAATAATTTTATAATAATATATCGTTGTTTAGTAAAACTCGGTATTGCGTACAACACACGCTATCGAGGAAGGTCGTGATTGTGTGTAATGCAAGCCAAGACAGGGTTCCGTGTTGTGCAAGAATCCTTTGTTGTTTCATATAACAGAATTTAACCATATTTTATTTATACATTGAATATATATATATATATATATATATATATATAAAGACATTCAATGTTGCGTAGAATGACTATTATAAAACGAACTTGAAATTGTGTGTAACATGATACAAGAATAGCATTGCGTATACTGCAAGCTAATGTAGTGTTGCGTATAGTACAAGCTAAACTTGGTGTGGTGTATAATAGAAGAACTCAATGAAATTAAAGAATATTTTTCATAAAATCTCGGGGTGTTAAACGAGACGCAATGAAATAAGGTGATTCCCTAGTATCGTAGTGCACTTTCACAATGGTTGAATTCAAAAGAATCATACCCCTGACTGTATATTTTCCATCTTGACCAGCGACCATCATCTGCTAATATACATACAATTTCTTCACTGCTTCATTGTTCTCCTTATTTCCTTGTAGATATTTAACTACATGAGGAGTCATGGTGTTTCAAGAATCACCATGGATATCTCTATTATGCTTATGATATTGATTCTGGTTTCCTAGTCCTATTGAAGTATACGATTCTTGTGATTCCTGAGAAGTTTCTCAAGCACCAGAACATTGATCACAACAAGAATAGTTCTAAAGATATCCCATCTTGTTGCAATTATGATATGATCTATGTTGTGTTGTACACTCTCTCTTTATGTGGTCAAGAGAACCACATCGAAAGAAACCTGCTTTTCTATGGGGTCATGAAGGAAGGTTCATTGATCCCTTCATCTGATTCTGATTTCTACAACCACCTTGGAAATTGGCATCCCTTTTCATCTTTCTCCTAGTGGTTTAGTTCATAGCATTCCATGTAGGAATAATCATTCCTCATTCTCTCAATTCTGAGATGTCACATTCAGCCACAATCATTCTGTTCACCATCTCTGTATAATCCTAAATACAGATAACCTCAATCTTCGATCAAATCAGCTACTTTTTCCCTGATTCGATTTCTTGTGCCTCCAAAGATGCTCATTATGCATACACTGGTGAAAAATGGACTAAATTCATGAATTAATTTGTGTACTCTATGACAAAAAAGATATCCGATTTTAGGCTGAATAATTTCATTATTTTTTGGATCTTGAACGTATAAGGATATAATTGTTTGTTGACCAATGTTTAAAAATCAACCTATGTAAGTCGTTCATCAAATTTATCCTGCATTTATAAATCCCACCATTGTCATGCAAGATCATAGACCACAATATTTTATATATTGACTTTGAGCTCTAATGGTATCTTAATATATTTATGATACGATTCATCATATTCAACCACACATCTGCCTTCTCAGGTTCAAAATCACAAAGGATGTTAGGGGGATTTTACTTCAGGAATGGAATTGTATGATCCACATGGTGTGGCTCATTCCTTCGGTTCCCCGTATCCACAACATGAAAATCCGAGATAATACTCTAATCGAGATCTTGATTCCCCAATGGTTTAGTTGCAAGAACATTCACCGTGGCTTCTTACGGTTAGTTTCGATGATGCCTATCAGGGGCCATTTTCTTAACTAACAAAAAACTCTGACAATCTCAATCCCTAGGAACTGATGGCTTATCATTTCCGATTATATATCATCAACTATCATAACATTGTTTTCCAAAAAACATCATTCTTCCATGTTCAACCATTTTTTAAAATAAACTATTGGTTTTGAAAATAGAACCAATTTTAAAATACCCCACTTATCCTCTTTTCAAAATATTTCATTAGAAGACAAATTCATCATTTTTAAAAATTTTACTTCTTTGAAAAATATCATAAATCATTCCTCACGATGATATATAAATCATAGTGGGAATTTATTTCTCTAAAATTCATGACATGGTCATACAATTGGATAGACCCCTAGAAATGAGATTTCCAACATTTTAGAAGTGTATCCAAAGCACTTTTGTACGCAACACCCTGATAACTTGATGTTCAGCATAAATGGGTTAGCTATGTTCTTTTATTCTATTCATTTATTGTTCTGACAACCCTAATCCTATCTAATATTCCAACCCAAGGAATAGATAAAAAGGAAATCCAATTCCAAGATCAAAAACACTGATGATATGTAGTACTAGGGAAGGACCAGATTGATACCATTTGTAATGACCCTCTAATTCTTATTGGCTTGATAATACAACGATTCATTACTAAACCCTAAGAGATATCCCAAAGATGCCCAATGCTATCACTAAATTCTTATGGTTTTCAAATAAAAGTGGTGTATTATTTACCCTTTAAGAAGTAAACCATTAAAACAACCAACCATAAAAAAAACATTGACTATATGATGCATGAACAAATGAAATACAACTCAACAACATCATGTATCTCATAACTAAATCAAAGTAAGCAACAAAGGAAGAATAACCAAGTATCAAAGTACATAGGAGATAAATAAAAAAAGTCACTCAAACTACCACAAGACTCCATGCCCCACATGCTCTAAGCTCCAAAATCTTCGAACAGCCCAAAAATCAAAAGCTAGTACTAAAAATGTGGGAATAGTTACCTTTTCCCCTGTCCCAGAAGATAACATCAGAAAAATCACCATAGTGACAAATATGGGGTTAGTATAACACTCAGTAGGTTCTCCCCAATGAATTCCCTACTAACGCCATGTGGATAGAAGAGATAACAATAATTATATAAAATAGTTTATATATTTAAATTTGTCAAAAGCATTTCATTACTAAATTTGAACAAGGTTCCAAAACCATTCATTATCAAAATCATAAAAGTAAAGTTGAAACCAATTTTCCCAGTAAGATATTTTTCTATAAAAATAAATAAACAAAATTTAAATCCATTTCACAATACCCCTTTTTGGCATACCCAACCATTCTACGAACCAATTCAACCAACCAAGCATGCCACATTATTATAGTTTCATACTCATGAGTGGTTTCTTGTCAATCTACCAAGTCGTCATAAGGTAATTGTTTCCCATGTTCCATATAAACTTTGGATCTAAGAAGAAGGTCATATTACAACCAATCCCCAAAAATGCAATATGAACTATATATCTCATGTGCCATTTAACCATTAGAACTCATCACAAGGTCATATTTCAACCAAGCCCCAGAAATGAAATATGAAATCACACACCAATATGTCAAAGAATCATTCCAAACACCTTTTCTATAATAACACCCTTTTTATTTAAAACCAATTCCCTAAAATTCATTCCAATACCCACCCATTTCAAAAAATCTTTCCATTTATTGAAAAATGATTCCATCAATGTCATTTCAATACCAACCCATTTCAATAAAACACCTTTTTTTTATTGAAATAGAAATTTTCATCAAACCATTTAACAATTCCAGAACATCAATAAAGTAAAATCATAAATTTGAATTCTAGAGGCTAAATCAATTTTCAGAATAATTCACCATGATTTTACAATTTCAGTACTTCAATAAATCATCACTGAAAAATATTTATTCCAAGATTTTCATAATAAATCCAATTCCAATAAACCAATTTTAAACTAATCCATTCAATTCTAGCAATAGTACTCAATAGAAAATCCTCCATCCTCAACGTTTATGATGAAAACCACAACAAATGAAAAAAACTCTCAAGAAAACCAGGCCGATTCTCCAAGAACCAGCCTTATATCTCTTCTCCCATCAATAATAAGACCAAATCTCATCATATTTGGCATCTACACAACTAGATATACCCATAAAATTCATAGATCTTAGAAACCAATATAATATGAGAAGTATATCTTAGTAGATCTAGGAAACTGAATAGGAATGAAGAAGAACGATCACATACCTTAAGAATCCAACTTCGATTCTCCAAAGGAAGCCTTTAGATTGCCTTCAGGACAATGAGAGAACCTTTGCTGAATATAGGAGATGAAAAATCCCATGTTTTGACCTCTTAGAAGAAAAAAAGATCCACCTAGAGGAATGAAAGTGTGAGATCAACATTTTTAGGATATCAATTAAGTCCTTGCACTGTTAGATCACACGGTTAGACAAACCATACGCTAACCATACCCTAGACACTACCTAGGAAGACCCTAACATGTCTTCCTTGTACGGTATCTATAACCATTCTCCATCCATGTGGGTTTCACTCCCTCAAAAGGACCAACTACACATGTTTTGGCCACACGGTTAGACAAACTGTGCATTTCCCGTGTGATTTCCCTTTTTCCTCAAAACACCATTCAATGTTCTCCCGACTCTCCAATTCATCGCCCTTAACATTATATCCATGGAAAGCATAAAGTATGGCTCACAGTATAGAAATTAGGGTACTACATATTCAATAATTTATATCATTAATGATCCATAATGAATTATTACAATAAGTTTTATTTTAATTAATGTTATCATAATGTTTTAGTGGAATAGAGGACGATGATAGGAACATTTGTGGTATGTGAAATTCAATATCCAATTTATGGGGTTTGGAGGATTAATGATAACGTTTTTTTTGCAAAATTAGTTCCCTTATTTATAATGTTTTGGATTTCAATAATTTGGAAGGATTATAAGTTTATTTATTTATTTAGCTGAATTGGGGAAGAGGTTTTAAAAATTATTGTATATCTTCACCATATACTCATTTAGGGATATAAAATAAAAAATGTTATCAGTTTAGTTGTGATTGTAAATGAAGAAGTATGGATTGAATTACCATTATATATGTGGACCACATGATCTGTTAGTTATTTATGAATACAATATTGACATTCATTACTATTGTAGGTCATTGTAATCAATTTCATTTTGAAATTGATATAAAATAATTTTAAATATTTTATTTTTTCCCATAAAAACACACTTTCACATCAAGTCTATGAGATTAATATTAAATTAATGTTTACAATGTATATGAATTGTACTTGGGAAAATGAATTGAATATTTTGTATAATTATTATTTATAATTTTCAATAAGGAATACGTAATTTTTTTTCAATGTTTCTAGGGATGAAAATTAAATTAATTATACAGATTAAAGTATAAATGAGTTTATTTAGTGGAAAGCATAGAATATAATGTGTAAGAATGACCCAAAACATTGATAAAACAGTTATATGAAACTATTTCCACCCAAATATCCTTGGTTAATGATTTTATGAGTTTTTGTGATACTACTCCATGAATGTAACCCATATAATACGTTCTGTAGATAAAAAGGAAAAAATGTATCTTTATTCCATTTAATTTCAATAATTCCTTAGAATATGGAAAAACTACATAAGTTGGGTTATAAATATTATTCTAGAACATAATATTTTTATCATGATAATATATTTTAAATTTTTTTCTTAATATAATTAAATTAATCACTTGAAAAACACCAACTCATAAATTATTTAGTTAATAATTAATTAAAAAAATGATACAAATAATTTTTAAAGTGAATTAAATAGAATGAATTGTTATGTCAATTTTTTTTAAATTCATATATATCATTACAAATGTGTGTAAATAGTTTATTATATTTCTATTTTTCATTGATATTTTTATTATTTAAATTAAATGAATAATTTCTAAATTGACATTAATGTCATTTTATATTTAATGATAATTCATTAATTGATTTAAAATAAATAAAAATCATATAACATAACATTTTATCAATAATTAAATATTGATATCAACTATGATCGATTAAAGGACTAATTATTCTATTATAATGACTATATTGACTATAAAAAGGAAAATCATTATTACCACAGTTACTGTTAATGCGAGCTTTTTTGTGTGCATTACATGTTATTCTGTTAATGATAATTTAAAAAAAAGGATTTATAATTTATAATTTGAATATCATATTTACAATTAGTGATTAATTATTTTATAAAAATTATCACTCTAACTTATTCTTAATGAACTAATTACTTATGTTAGAAAACTAGTTAAGTGAATGAATAATGGAAATGTTAATTTATGAAAAATTAAGAGTAAAAGAAAAAACAATAAAAAACATGTGTATAAATTTGTGTTGGAGTATTTCCTCAACATTAAAGTTAATAAAAATATTATTATTACATATAGAGTATCTTTAGATTTATTTTTCCTTTAAATAGTGAATATTTTTTGAGTATTTACACAAGTATCACTCCTCCTCAATTATAAATGTGTACTCACTATCCCAACATATTCGCATATATAATGACATTTTTATCCACCAAGATCTACCCAAATCACTTTCTAGGATCCCATACCTAATTCAAGAGTCATTATTTTATCAATATATCCATTTATAGAAATATTTACTTCAAACCTAGTTAAAATACCTGAAGAAGAGTTAATGTTCATCAAGATCATCACCTCCAATTTTTTTACTATATAATGATGATATTATAAAATAATTTTTTTGTGTATATATATTTTGTTATTTTAATGTTTCTACCCACAAATATATACACTCCTTTAAAATTTTTTATTAAATCATCATTTCATTGGATGATAGACTATCGCCTCTTGAATATATGTCATTAGTTTTTCTATTACAACCTTTCAATAATGGTAATAAGGATAAAAATATTTTTTACATAATATATATATATATATATATTTAATTTATTATATTACTAATATTTTATAATTAATTCACACAAACTATCATTCTATTTATTTTTTGGGAATACGATAATGTCATTCGTGTGTACGGAGGAGTACTGCCTGACAAAATGAAGTGATTCATCCATGCTTTACATGGAATTTATTATGGAGGGGTTTAGTATTAATATGTGGTATAAATGAAATAATATTGATACAATAGTTATTATATATATATATATAATTTACATTTTTTCAATCAATACAAAAAATAGAAACAACATTTATTCATGCATACGACCTACCATCTCCATGAAAAGTGTATTTGTTTTCATATTAAAAAATATTTATAGTTAATAACAAATAAAAATATAATAAAAATATATTATATTTATATTGGGATTTAATTTATATAATTGATGAAATCATGATCAATGTATGTAGACCATAAATTACAAGCCCGACCATATTTGATAAACAAAGTGGTAATTACCCAAAATGTAACTTTTACATGGGATTATAATAAAACCGGAATGTTAAAATCATACTAAAATAATATATGGTTGGATATATATAAATAATTTTATATTATTGATTTATAATAAACATATATTTATTATACTGGTTTTTTAATGCATACGAATGAAGTTAGGACTACAGGTAATAGATTTCCATGTCACTATTTCCTTTTGTGACACACATTCTATATTCACCCTATCATTCTTATATATGGTGTATATACATCATAATGTTTTAATTTATGGCTAATTATAATAAATTTAGTAATTTACATATAAATTTTATGACCATTCATTCATGGGGTTACAGCTTCATATGAACTAATGTCGTAAGGGAATTTAGTCTGAATTTTCTTTCATTGAGAAACGTGTTATTCTATGAATTTATATTAATTTATTATGTGTATATACTAACACATGGAAATTTTATAAAATAAATCACCATATTTTAATGATATTTTGTGATTCAATTTATTTTATTATTTATTGGGGATTATAAATCAAAAAGTCAAATGGGAAGTTATTTATTTCTTCAATGTAATTATTTATCATGATTGTTTATGATTTTGTTCCCATTGATTTAATTTGATGATTCATATCCCATTAATTCACCTGAAATTTTCTATCCTATAGTTATTCATAATATCTTCATATAATGGAAAGAAATTTCCTCCATTTTCATCATAAGATAATTCAAAAAATGTTTTTAAGAAAATATAATATTTTTTCTCTTCTCTATATAAATATCTGTTCATTCAAAAAAATGTTTTCTAAAAAAATTTAAAATATGTTTCTAAATGATATATTGTGATCAATTTATTTGAAATTTAGTTATTATATACTTATTGTTTTAATGTCTTTATATTTTTTCCAATGGTTCAATTATACGTTTCTAAGGTTTTTTCAAAGAAAATTGTTTTCATATTGTTATATGATTTAAAAATATATTTTTGTCAAACTGGATATGTTATGTCTCTCATGAAAGTATTTAACTGATTTTTAAATATTAAATTATAATTCTTATACTTTTTTCAACGAATATTATTTTTAATCAAATTTAAGTCTTAAAAATTTGTTTTTGATGAAAGGTTATATTCTGTAAGAAATGTTCCAAGTGATCTTTCAAAATCCTTATCTATATAAGATATAATCCTTTAATAAAGTTTGTGATTTAATGGGGATATGGTCTAAGGGAACCATTAATATTATTTATTTTAATTTTTTATGATTATTACGAAAAAAATTATGAACCCACTTCTCTTCCAGGTTTTTTACCATAAAAAATGATTATCAAATACGTTTTATTTCATTGTTTTTTATTTTAGTAAATTATTATAATTATCGTATATTTTCCATATTTTTTGATATGATGAATATTATAAAATTCAAATTTTTATCCTGAATTTTTATATGTTGATTGTTTATTTTCTTTGGTCACAATAATGAGTTATTTCGTTATGTAAGTGGTGGGACCTTTATCTCCCTTTATGATATCAGATAATGATTTATATATATTATGAGATAGACATGGACAAAATGAAGGGTGAAATCAGTATAGTAATACATTGATGAATTGATCAGTATACTTTGTATAGCAATGTAATTTTTCCATGATGATTATTTATTATGTTAAACCATTCCACCAGAAGGATAAGGCTACAACTATGGGTTATTTTGTGTTCCACCTAATAGGTATAGTCCCCATGATGTGCCCAAATATGTGTTTTTAAAATTTCTGCTAAATTCTAGGGAATTGTTTGATATGATTATGTTCCAACAACAATTCCATGTTTTATTCCTTTTTTATACTATAATGTATCATATTCTTGACTCACTGATTATTCACATCTTATGAATTTACAATATTATGCCATGACTCATGCCCATGATCTATGATATACATGATATGATTTTTAAATATTATTATCATGTTCTCAAACACTCATGTAAATAATATGCATATGAATCTTCTTTTTTACCCATATTAATCATTTAAGATTTCCCTTTCATTATACTTCCTTTCCCAAGGATATGATGAAATGATTTTTGTAGGGTATTTCTATGAAGAGTAATTAATAAGAATATCTTTATTGGAAATATTTATGATCATTTAACACATTATAATATTTTTTCCAATGTTTCTATTGGAACATTACTATTACAGTACTTAGGTGATTTATTCATTAAATTAAGTATTATTTTTAAAAATCTTGGGTAATATCCTGGTATGTTATGGCTTGGGTCTCTATATTGATCATCATTGAAAACCTATATTTTATAGGGTATAATTAAAGGCATAAAAATTGAATATTTATTAATTGATATAGGGAAAATATCATATGTATTGAAGAATAAATGTATTTTGATATAGAATAGAAATATATGGCATATTTGAGGTGCCATGTCTTCATAAACATTATAATATTATTAATACCCATCCATTTTATGAAGGATATGAATGCTTAGTGACCTAATCATTTAATTTGGCATAATACAAGTGGATAATATGTTCAATTAGATGTGGAAATTTTATATATAGTATCTTTATGATGAAACATATTTTTATTATAAAAGAGTACGTATAATGAATGTACTATGAAGAACACATGTCATGTAGTAGCTATGATATTCCCAAAATAATTTCAGGGGAAGAATAATATCGCACACCATGAAGACCCACTACACGTTGTGTGACCCTATATCGAAGGTCTGATGTATACTCCATGAGTTCATGGGTGTGGAGAGTGATTGACCCATGGGAATAACTGAAGTATATGGTAATGAATATGTACTCAAACATGAGAACAGTACATAAACATGATCAAGTATAATGGAACATGCGAATGTATCGGGGAATAAGCATAGGAGTAAGGGAAATGTCCTACTAGATGACATATTCTATGTACAACTAGTACAATAAATGTATTTTGAAATTTCATCTTAGGACTTGTATAGGGGAGGTTATATCCAGGAAGTGATGTTAGGAAACATGTTGTGTGAAACCCAATAAATTCCATGTATTTCCCAATAAATTTATTACTCTATTATATCCATATTCTAACCATGAATTATGGCTCTTGATTAGCCTATCCGGAGTTCTTTTTCTTCAAAAAACGTGATGGTGGACTTCATCATGTCATACAGTAAATTATGTGAGGTGTCCAATGGTTCGATCTTGTTCAAGTGATGAATAATGATAGTAGTGATTAGGTAGGATCAGTAGAGTGATGATGGGTTTGGTACTCCCCTGCCACACTAGGTGTAATTCACGAGGATTTTATAAATAAATTTAATCAATGAAACATTGAGTAACTACAAAACACCAATTTCTTATGACCTTTCCTGTAAAAATATTTTTTTCACCTTGAGGATTTTATTTTCAAAAGGCAGAAATATATAGTTGCCTTCAGTATGATAGTTATAGTAAAATAAGATCGACATAAGATTTGGTGAATAGTATCATACCATTATGAGTATTAATATAAATAGTAATATGAAACTTATGATTGTTAAATAATTTATTATTTTATTATCATAAGGATATAAGACAATGAGATCTTGATTAATTTTTCCAAGTGATAGAAACAAATTCTTGTTTTAATATTTCTAGTTTTTTGAGGTAATAATGATTTTATTTAAAAATGAAATTAATCATATATAGAAATTTATTTTCAAAAAATGGTCTTCAATTATAAATTTTACACATAGAAAAATTGTTAGGGTAAATTGTTTGGATTTTTCTGAGATATTAGAATTTATCATATATAGTAAAATGTAGTAATTTATATTATATATACATTATCAGTTAAATTCACTATTACTTGCATCATAGATGATTTACCTATACTTTTTTTTAACTGACATTCACATATTACTATTATTTGTCAGAAGAAACAATATTATTGTTTGTATTGGGAAATATAAAAAAATAATGAGTAAAATAGTAGGAAAACCCTCCACTCCTCCACTATTAACCCCCCCCCCCACCCCCAGTCCCTCTACTTTTCACTCCTCTAACCCTTGAAACATATACAGTTTCTTCCCAAATACCCTTCCATAGGCCCCTACCACTTCTATAAACTCTTGATCTTTCCAAAAGTCAAAAACCCCTTCCCTTATGGTTATTCTAAAGGAGGTGGATTCAAGAGGAAAAATTCACATTCTATTCCTTTCAATTTCATTTCAAGTTCCTTTCAATTGTAATCCAATCCTCACCTCCACTGTAAAAATTACATTGAGAACTCTATTATCATATATATAGTATAATTATATCATTTTAATTGAATAAACATCATCAATATTCTTATTTTCTCTCTTTTATTTTATAAATGAATCATCGTCCATGAGGTGTCAATTAAGTACCTTCGTGTATAAAGAAGTTTCATTATTCAATTTCCCCTTAAATATTTATTACAAAACCATTTTTATTATTTAAACTAGATATAATATATGTATTATAACCTATTTATTATTCATGATCTAATATATATAAGTAATATAAAATCATCTGACCAAACCAGTTCCAAATAATTAAAATATAGCTAAAATAATCATAGTGATTTTCATTAACATTTCTTCCAATGATTCACCTTCATTGAATGTAAAAAAGATATAATGGACCATTAACAGATATGTATGTTATTAAATATTATTTAAATTCAATTATTGATATTTACATCCATTCCACCTGAGCAACATTACTTTAAAAAAGTGAGCTGATTATTTAAATCCCGAAAACGAACACTCCAGAACGCCAAAATTCAATATTATAAAGTATAAATAAGGACATAAATGAACTAAAAAATTATGAAGAACTAAATAAAATTATAATAGGTTCTTAAATAAATTATTAATTAGTATAATTTCATATTCTAGTACCATAAGGTCAAGAGTGGAACATTCATACTTAAGGTAAGGCTTTTCTACCCGAACCTCCATTTTCATTTAGGTTACTCTTATTCTCTACCTACCTATATTAAATTATTATTTTTTCAAATTTACTAATCATATATTCTGTGATAATATTATATATATGTTTTAAAACCATATTATTAATTTTATTTATGGTTTTTAATTTTTAAAAATTATCTTTCAAAAGTTTTTCCCAAAATGCAAACCTGGTTCAAGGGAATTTCTAAAAATCATAACTATTTTCAAGGGAACTCTATAATATGTTTTTTGAAACTATTATATTTATAAAATATCAAATTTTATTATTAAATTAATATCTTACTTCACTTATTTTTTTAAACAATATTTTTTTCATGATAACTCTTCTTTTCAAAGTAAACAAATATTTATCTCAAGAATTACTCGATGATATTATAAGAGTAGTTTCACAAATTTCAACACTATTGAAGATTAATATGTATTATTGGGATTATTATTTTATGATAACATCTCCCATATTTAATTTAATGGGTTATTATAATTTTTACTATCGATGTGCAATCATAAATCCGTTCCCCAATTTACTCAGAATGGTTAGTTTTTATGCTTAATGTTTGGGGAAAGTTATTTACATTTAATATTTTAAATTTAAAATGAATGTATAATTTTTCATGATCATACCCATCTGTATATGGAATTAATTGGACATACTAAGTGTTTGGTGGGTCCTGTTATATCCCCTTGTTTCATCGGTAGGTCTTAGGAGACAAACTACAGACATGGCACAAGGCATTGAAAAAATGATTATTTATGGTCTTAGCATGAGGCCTTGATTGTATGGTTTATTAAACTCTTATTACTAACATAATTTGTTTAATTTTACTGTTAAATCACTATTTTTTTTAGTTGTTTATCATGCCTAATATTTATGTTTAATATATCTTCTACTTTATTTCTTACCATAAATGAGCATTTGAGTTCACTCCTTTATTATTTTTTATTTTCTCAGGACATGAACATTTTTATTATGAATGAAATTCAAAAATAACTGAGGACTTATGGATCTTATACAATGAATTTCTACGTTGTTTTACATTTATAATTGTAATGATGAAATTATGTTTGAATCTTGAGTCCAATGACGCTAAAATACTCTTCAATTTAGGATGCATGTTCCCTATTTATATGACAATTTAATAAAATAAGGCACTGGCTCCATGAAACTGCAGTCGGGTCCTTATAGTTGTTATAAAATGAAGTTTAGTCGAAAAAAAATAAAACTAAATTTTCAAAACATGTATTAGTGAACAATACCAAAGATAGTCGTTTAATATAAATATACATGAACATCCTGGAATTTTTGGTGTGGAATAGATTATGTGGATCTTTCTAGAAAATAATTCTCTATATGGACACTATAAGTGGGTGTTAATCTAGAACAAATGTACACATGGGTGGATATTAAGAAGATATGTTTTGGGCTTGACCCGGGGTATCCTGGAAATAGACAACAAGTCTTACTCAACACCAGGATTGATACTCCACAAAGATATGCTTAGGATAATTTACATTTTATTTAAAAGTCATTATGAAGGATTTAAATTTAAATTTATCATCAATGAAACAATTTTTTTGATTATTAAATTAGATATGATAATTATTTTTCTACATTGATATTATAAATTAAGATTCATACCGTAGTCTAGTGTATTCCATTATTTAGAAACGGAATCTAGAGGAAGGAATGGAAACTACATGAATGTGTGTAATCTATGTAGGTATTTCCCTATAATGCCTGTTAATAATATTGTATTTGGAGCTGTGACTGGTGCAATGTATCTAATAACTACACTAGGAGAGTTTACTCAGGTTATGAACAATAAAATTTCCATATAGAGCATCCAGATCCACAATGTTTAAGAGATTTTCTAGATTTATTTATGTTACAAGAGACTCCATCATTCAATGGGACTACAAACCCATTTTTAGTTGAGTAGTTGATTAAATCTCTATAAAAGATATTTTACACTTTTGTGTGTAATGAAAGAGAGGAGGATTTCATGTCATTTTATCAGCTATCAAGAGGTGTGGATCAGTGGTTGTTTTTAATACAAATCACAAAGAGGAGGTAGAAATAGAAGATACGAAATGCAGGGATTTTAAATAAATCATCATTGAAAAATATTTTCATTGCGAACACTGAGAAGATATGGAAAGTAAATTATTGGATTTGTGGAAGAAGGAGGATGAAAATTTTTCTATGTATGAAGCCAATGTTACAAGGATGTAATTTCATGCTTGGGACAAGATACACAATCCAAGGAGCAATATTGATTAATTTGTTGATGGTTTAAAACAATTACTTTGAAGACCACAAGTCTTCCAAACTTTCTCATCAAATAGAGATATAGTCTCAAGTTCTATATAGACTACAAATTAATTTTAAATTTCTTATGACATTAAAGGAAAACAATAGAAGAAGATGTATGCGGAAAACTGTTGAAATGTTAATAATGAAATTTAAATGAAGGGAAGAGTTGACCTTCCATCCTGTAGAAATTGTGGGAAGAAACTTCATCGAACTTTCCAAAAGGGAATGAGAGTTTGTTACAAGTTTAGAGAAAAAGGACACCATTCTCATTATTTTAAGGGGAATATTGAAGATAAAAATGTTCAATGTTACAATTATATGGAGATGGGACATTATTAACATGAATATCCGGAGAGTCGAGGAAACATTCCCCAAAGAAGGCCAAGGGATAAAGGCCTAGTTTATATGGTTACAACTGAAGAAGATAATGTTCTTAATGATGTGGTGAAAGGTAATTTAATCATTTCCTCTAACCTATCTATTACTTCATTTGATTATGGATCATCGCATTCTTTTATATCTTCCTAGTTTTCAAAGAAATTTATATTTTCAAATCTATTTTTATAATAGATTTGTCATTCAAAAATCCTCATGGAGGTATCATTGTGACAAATTTGTGTCAAGAAGTCCCCATTATGGAAAATAATCATCATTTTTATATTGGATTTAATTTCAAACCCACGATTTAATTTGATATGTTACTCATTTTTTATTTTGATTAGAACCATGATAAAAAAATTCAAGAAGAATGAGGTTACAATTTATTAGAATAATGTGAAATCCCTTACCTTTTGAGATGAAACATCACCATCTGATTCTCATCTAGATCAAATCCTAATATCTCTACTAAATTAAAATATTGAGGAGGAAGGGAATTAAATAACTATTGGTGAGGAAAATAATTTTCAAATAGGTGACGTTCCTATTATATATGAATATGTTTATGTATTTCTAAAGGATTTACCTAGACACCCTTCAGAGTGGGAAATTGAGTTCCACATCATCTTAATTCTTGATTCAAGGCTCATATGAAAGATCCCTTATATAATGTACAAAATGGAATTAGTGTAACAAAAGAAACAAATACAAGAATTGATTGATAAAGGATTTATTCTCCCTAGTGTTTCTCCATTGAGAGACCATGTTCTATTCATTAAGAAGAAAGATGGATATATGAATTTTTCCATTGAAAATAGGGATATCAATTCTATAATAATAATGAAAAAGTATCCCCTACCCTTTATTAAGGATTTATTTTATCAACTTCATGAAGGTCAATATTTTTCAATGATTGACCTTCTATTTGGGCATCATCTACTTCTTGTGAGGAAGTATGACATTCCAAAAACCTAATTTTGAACCATGTTTGAGCCTTACTAGTTGATAGTAATGCCTTTTGGACTAACTAATACACCCTATGATTTCATGGATCTAATGAATAGTATTTTCAAGGAATATCTTGATGAATTTGTGGTGATAATTTTTAATGATATCCTGGTATACTGCAAAAGCTATGAAGATCATGAAAAACCCTTCCGCAATATTCTGTTTTCTATTAAAAGAAATGAATTTTATGAGAAGTTTAGAAAGTGTGAATTTCAGATTCAATATGTTTCCTTTATTAGACACATTATCTACAAGGATGGAATATTTGTTGATCCGGTAAAGAAGAAGGATCTTCAAGAGTGGCCTACTCTAATAAACATAACTGAGGTACGTAGTATTTTTGGTTTAGCAGGTAATAATTGGAATTTTGTTAATAACATCTCCTGTTTAGACAACCCAATGACCAATGTTACACGTAAATGGGTTATTTTCATAAGGACTCAATAATCTAAGGAACGGTTCAAAAAATTTAAGAGGAAATTAGTGAATGCTCTGATCCCAACCATACCATCAGGGAATGATGGGTTTATGATCCATAGTGACGCATCAGAGAAAGGACATGGTTGTGTCCTTATGAAAAATGATAGAGTTATATCGCATGCATCAAGGCAGCAAAAAATCAGACACAAAACAATCATTCCCATTATCTTTAGTTATCATAGGTAATCTATTCTTGGAAGATATGTAGACATTATTTCATTAGAGAAAAATGTATGATATATAAGGATCATAAGAGTTTGAAATATATCTTCACAAAGAATGAACTCTGCAAGAGTCAATGGAGATGTCTCTAACTACTCATGGATTTTGATTTTACTGTACACTTCCACCTAGGAAAGGAAAAAAATGTAGTTGATGCATTGGGCAGGAAGGATCATGTAGTTCTCATCAAAATGTGTTTTGACAAGGATCCTTTAGACATGGATATATTGAGGATAGATATGGGAATTATAAAAAAAGTTAAACATCCTGAATTTTTCAATTGGTTGGACAACTATAATTAATGGAAATAATTAAAGAATCATAGTATGATGATGAAAATATGAAAAAGATAATTAATGCTATGAATGATGGGATGTTGTTTGACATCATGAGTGAAGATGGAATTATGAAATTTGGGATGTGGCTATGTGTTCCATCAATACCGGATCTAAAAATGGAGTTATTGGATGATGAAATGAGCTCAAATTTTTCTATAAACCATGGTAGCACTAAAATATATAATGATTTATAGGAATTTTTTTATTGGAATAGTTAAAGTGGGATGTTTCTAATTATGTATCAAGATGTTTTGTCTGTCAACAAGTGAAAGTCAAATGAAAACATCCTAGAAGAGTCATGAAACCACTACATATTCCTATATGGAAATGGAATGACACCATAAGGAATTTTATCACTATGTTACCCAAGACATAATGAATGAATGATGAAATATGGGTAATTATGGATTTACTTACAAAATCTGAATATTTCATCACTATAAGGGAGGATTTTCAACTGGAGTGTCTTGCATGACTCTGTATATTTGATGTTGTAAGACATCATGGACCACGTAATTAAATAATATTTGGTCATGATCCATGATTGTAATCGAAATTCATTAAAATCCATCAGAAATAATTGGATTTTGACTTTCGTTTGAGTACTTCTTATCATACTCAAAATGATGGGAATTAGAAAGCATGATCCAAACCATAGAGGACATATTGAGATATTGTCCACTTGAAATTCAAGGTATATGGATAAATATTTGCATTTAGTAGATTTTTACTACAATAATAGTTTCCATTCATGTATTTCTGTGGCACCTTATGAAGCATTGTACAAAAAGTTATTTCAGACACTAACATGTTGGGATGAAGTTGATGAAAGGAAGCTTGTGGGACCAGAGCATGAGTAGGAATCAAAAACAAAGTTAAATACTATTACATTCCATATCCAAGCATCTCAAAGAAGGAAAAAATATCTATACTAATAATCGAAGGAAGGATTTGTAATTTCATGTTGAAAATCAAGTTTTCATTAATGTATCTCAATGGAAGGGCATTACATGATTTGGGAAGAATGTGAAACTGAGCCCTAGGTAAATTGGCCCTTTTGAAATTATAGACAGAATTGGAGCTATTACATATCTTTTGGCTATTACACCTAGCCTGTCTAAAGTACACAATGTGTTCCATGTCTCATTACTAATAAAGAATATTCCAAACCCAATTCATGTCCTCACATATGAAGGTATAGAATTTTAACATGACCTATCTTACTATGAAAGGTCTATCCAGATTATGGAAACTAAAGAAAATGTGTTGAGGAATTAAAAGACTCAACTATTAAATCCCGAATGGCCTAAAGGCCTAATTTTTATTTTATTTTGGATAATCCCCCTTTTATGGGTTGAAGGGGAACCCATACATTACCTGTAGGCCCATGGAACAAGGCCCGACTGACCTGTAATACATGACCTGAAGCCCTAGAGGAAAACCGTGCTCATTACATGACACGTAGGCCCAACCAACTAGAACTTATCCTCCATATCTTCTATTTCATTGATCACCTAGCTCCCCACCTTGCATTACTGATCATCTAGCATTTCCCTATACAATGTTTCACAGTTCCTGGTCCCGATGGCGCCTGGTATACCCTCTCATTATTCCAATATGGTTAGCTCTCTTTCTGGTGGCAGCTACTCTTGTGGGTCTGATCCTCTTTTAAGGCCTGTTCTATGTGAGCAGGGTTATTCCATGGTCTCTGATGCCATAAGGCCATATTTCCTAATGACCATTGATGACCCAAAGGCCCTCGAGACCCATAAGAAAAAACCAGTGGCCTAAAGGCCCAAATCGGGAGAATAGATCCAGATTCTATTGTACCAAATAGTAACTGCTAAAGTGACTAATACATTACTTCTGTAGTTCCTGCTATAGTACTTCTATAGTACTAAAAAATTCACCTCCAATTGGTTTTGAACCTAGACATCCAAGATGCCATTTAGGTGCCCTTCCTAACTGGGTATGGGTTCATTGGCAGCATTACTAGTAATGATACGTTGGAAAAATCATAAAATTAAAGAGGGATCATGTGAGATTTGTGATATTTTTATGATGAACTACCCAAATCTTTTTGTGAGGTAACATTATGCTAATTTGGAGGATGACTGTTTTTTAATGAGCTGATGATGTATCTCCCCATGATTTTGAAAATAAATTTAATGCATGAAACATAGAGTAACTACAAAACACCTCTTTGTTATAACATTTCCATTAAACAAAAATTTACACCTCTATAACTTGAATTTCGAAAAACAGACATACATTGTTGCGTTCTGTAAGATATTTAGAGTCTGATAAGGCAAACATAATTTATGGTGAATAGTAAGATACCATTACAAATCATAGTATGAATTTAAATATGACTGTTATGAATTTTAAATAAATTATTACATTATTTTCTTCAGGATATAATATAACGAGATCTTGATTAAATTTACAATGTGATATAAACAAATTATTTTATTAAAATTTTAATTTTTTTGAATAAATAATGGTTTTATTTAAACATTTAATTCATCATATTTAGAAAATTATTTTTAAAATTTGGAGTTAATTTTTATAATTGTACATATCAAAAATTTGTTAGGGTTAATTTTTGGGATTTTACTGAGATGCAAGAATTATTTATGAATATTAAAATATGGTAATTTACAGTATATATATATATTATCAGTTAAATTAAGCATTACTAGAACCATGGATTATGTAAGAACACCTGTTATAAACTCACAAAAACAAATTACAATTCTTGGTAACAAGAATAATCACAATTGGTTATCTTTATAAAAAAAATAAAATAATTTATAAAATAGTGGGAAACCCCACCTCTCCTCCACTATAACCCCCAGCACTCACTCCCTATTATCTTCACTCCTGTAATCCATAAAGCTACAAAATGTTAAAAAACAATACAAATACCTACCAACTACTGACTTCCATGAGCTCTTTTTATTTCCAAAACACCAATACCCCTTCCCTTAAAGAGATTCTCAAGGAGGTGGATTCCATAGGAAAATTCACAATCTATTTCATTCCATTTCATATCATGTTCCATTATATTGTTATCCTCTCCTCTCCAATTGTGTAAAAATCACTATTATTACTTCAGTATCATCTATATATAGTAGTTATATCATGTTAATTGAAAACCATCATCAATATCAAAAATCCCTCTCTTTTATTTAATAAACAAAATCATTATCTATGACGTGACAATTTACAACCTTCATGCATGACAATGTTTCGTTCTTCAATTTCCCCTTCAATACTGGTTATGAAACCATTGGTATAGTTGAACAATGATATAATATATTTAATATAAAATATTTAATATTCATGATCTATTATTTGTACATAATATTAGATCATATTACCAAACTAGTTCATAATAATCAAATTACCGCTAAGATAATCTAATTCATTGTCATTAATATTTCATCTAATGATTCATCCTCATTATGTGTAACGAAATTATATAAATGACCATTAACACAAATTTGTGTTTTTATATATTTCGTAAATTCTATTCTATAGATTTACATTCATTCAACATGAACCCTATTACATAAAAACAAGTGAACAGATTATGAAAAACAAGAAAATAAACACTCTAGAACGGTGGAATTCAACATTATATCTTATCAATAAAGAAATAAATAAACTATAAAAAAATATGATAAAATAAATAAATGTCTAATATGTTTTTAATAATGTTATTAATGAGTCCAATTTCATAATCTAGGACTATATGGTCAAGAGAGGAACATTCGGACTTATGGTACGGGTTATCTACCCGAACCTCCATTTTCAATCGGGTTACTATTATTCTCTACTTAACTCAATTAAATTCATTGTTATTATTTTTTATTCCTCATATATTATGTGATAATGTTTTATATATGTGTGAAAACTGGAATCCTACTTTCATTTATGGTGATTTAAATGTATTAAAAGGATCTTTAAAAAATTCTACCTATAATACAATCCCGATTCAGGGGAATTTCTCAAATTCAAACCTATTTTCAAGGGCACTATATAAAATGTTTTTGGAAACCATTATCAGTATAAAATATATTATTTTATTATTAATATAAAATCTTACCTTACATGTAGTTTTGTATAATTATTTTTCTAAAATAACTCTTCTTTTCAAAGTAAAAGAGTTTTTTTCTCAAGAATTACTTAATGATTTTATAAGAGTATCTTCATCTATATCAACAATAATATTGATTCTTATGAATTACTAGGATTAATATATTTTTATATAATCTACATTATTTTATTTAATGGATTATAATTATTTTCTCTATGTATGTGATATCCTAAAACCATTCACCAATTTACACTAAATGGATAGTGTTTATGAATAATGTTCAAGAAAATGTATTTAGAATTCATATATTTGTTTAAATATAAATTTATATGTTGTTTATTTTTATCTCCATTCATATGTGTAAGTAATTGGTCTTCTTAAGTGTATGGTTTGGAAGATTATATCACCTCAGTGAAAAAGTAGGTCTCATGAGAAAAAATACTGTCTTAGTATAAGGCATTGACAAAATGATTATTTATAGACTTAGCACAAGGCCCTCATAGTATGGTTATGATGTCTCAATTGTACATTCCCTCATTATGAAACTATTGTTTATTGTTCATGTTTTTATTCGACTAGTAGAATACCCCTGATTATGTTTTACTATGGAATTTTTTATTCATCTCTTATTACTAACATAATAAGTTCATGTTTATTGTTAAAGACATGTTTTTTTAGTTATTCAACATGCCTACTATTTATGCTTCTGTTATCTACTACTGTATTTCTTACCCTTGATGAGTGTTTGATCTCACTCCTTTACAATGTTTAATTTTCTCAAGACATGAATAGTTTTATTATGAATGAAATGTAAAAATAACCAAGGAATTATGGATGTTATCAAATGAATTCTATATTGTTTTTCATTTCTAGTTGTAATGCGGAAATTATGTAGGTATATTTTGTCCATAGCTACTAAACTAATCAATCCATCAGGATGCATATTTCCGGTTTATATGCCAATGCAATAAAATAAGGAACTGGCTCTGGGAAACTTGGATCAGGTCCTTACAGTTAGTATCAAATGAAGTTGAGTAGAAAAAATTTAAACTAAATTTAGAAAAAATAGATTATGGAGAAAAACACCAAGATAGTCTTTCAAGAAAAACATATAATATCATCCTTCAATTTTTGGTAAGGAATAGAGTTTATAGATATTTTTAGAAAATACATCTCTGCCTCAATACTAAAAGTGGGTGTGATTCAAAAATAGATGTACCTAGTAGTGAAAAACTCTGACAAAGAGTATTGGACTTGACCCTGGGTTTCCTGGTACTCAACAAAATGCCTTACACAGCACCAGGATTGACACTCCTGGGTGATATGTTTTTGGATAATTCACATTTTCTTTACAATTCATTATGAAGGATTTAAATGTAAATCATTCCTCAATGAAACCATGTTTATGATTATGAAATGAGATATGCCAGTTATTTTTCTATATTGATATTATACATTATTATTCATATCCTAGTCTATTTTATGCCATTTTATAAAAATGTCACCTAGTGGAAGGAATGGAAACTACATCGATACACCTATCTTATAGGTGATTTCCCTATGATGAAAGTTAATAATATTGGATTTGGAGTTGTGACTAGTGCATAGAAACTTGTAACTAAAATTGGATTGGTTACTAACGTTATTAACACTAAGAATTCTACTATGGATCACCCGGATCCACAATGTGGAAGTGCTATGCTAGATTTATTTATGTGGCAATCGCCTCTATTATTCAATGGGACTACAATCCCATTCATAGCGAAGTAGTGGATAACTTCTCTGGAGAATATATTTATCACTTTGGGATGCAACGAAAGAGAGAAGGTTTTCATGGAAGTTTATCGGCTATCGAGAGATGTAGATCAGTAGTGGAAGTTAATCAAAAACACAAAGTAGGAGGAATAAATAAAGGATATGGAGTCCTTTTATTTTAAAGAAATCATCATAGAAAAATATTTCCCTTAGGAACAATGTGCAGATATGGAATGAAATTTATTCAATCTAACATAGATAGAGGATGAAAATGTTTCCATGTATGAATCCAACTTTTCAAGGATGTAAAGTCATGATTCAGACTAGTTACGTATTCCAAGGAGTATAATTGATGGATTGCTTGATGTATTAAAACCATTACTCTAAAGGGAACTAGTCTCTAAATTATTTTCAACATATGAAGATATAGTCTCATGTTCTATCAAGAAAATAAACATAATTTTCAATGACTTGCAACTTTAAAAGAAAAAATAGAAGAATAAGGATGTAAAAACAATGGAAAAGTAAATAAGTAAATTGGGGAGAAGGGAAGAGTTTACTTTCCATCCTGTAGTAATTATGAAAATATACAACCTAGAACATTCCTGAAAGGAATGAGAGTTTGTTACTAGTGGAGAGGAACATTCCATATGTCTTGGGATAGTAAGGGGAAGAACAAAGATAACAATTTTCAATGCTCTAATTTTAGGGATATGGTACATTATTCACATGAATTTCCAATGCATCGGGAAAAAATTCCCCAAATAAGGGAAGGGATAAAGTCCATTCTTACGTGGTTACAAATATTGAGGTTTAAGTTTCTAACAATGTGGTGGTAGGAACATTAATCATTTCCTCGAACTTATCCAATGATTTATTTGATTCTAGATCATCACATGCTTTCATGTCTACCCAGTTTTTTTATGAAAATTAGATATTTCCAATCTAATTTAATACGGTGGTTTTTAATCAAAACTCCTATGGGTTTTATCATTATGAAATTGTTGTGTCACACAGTACTCATTATGGAACATAAACATTCTTTAACTACTAATTTTTTTTCGACACATTATTGACGTTGATATAGTACTCAGTATGAATTTTCTTTCGTACCATGATGCAAAAATTTATTTAAATATGAAAAAGGTTATAATTTTTTAGGAGGTTGTGTAATTCCATATCTTTAGGGTAGAAACATCACCATCTGATTCTCATTTAGATCCACCCTCAGTATCACTAATGAATTCAATGGTATTTTCATGGACATCCTTCAAAGTGGGAAATTTAGTTTCCCGTCATCTTAATTCCCAATTCAAGGCTCATATCAAAGACCCCTTATAGAATGGACACAATATAATTAGTGTAACTATAGAAAAAACTAGAGGAATTTGTTTGATAAATGGTTTATTCTCCATCGTGCTTCTCCATTGGGATACCATGTTTTTTTTAATAAGAAGAATAATGGATCTACGAGGTTGTGAATTCACAATAGAGATATCAATACTATAACAATATAGAACAAGTATTCTCTACCACACATTGCTGATTTATTTGATCAACTTCATTAAGGTCATTATTCTTCGACGATTGAACTTTGATCATGGAATCATCAGTTGCTTGTGAGGAAGGATGACATTCCTAGAACAGCATTTTAAACCTTGTTTGGGACTTATGAGTTGATAGTAATGCCTTTGGAAAGACTAATTAACCCTAGGATTTCATGGATCTAATGAATAGAGTTTTCAAGGAATATCTTGATGAATTATTGGTGGTATTTTTTTATGATATCTTGGAATACAGAAAAAGATATGAAGATCATGAAAATCACATTCGCACTATTATGAAGTCTTCTAAAATAAATGAAATGTATTAGTAGATTACAATGTCTGGATTTTGGCTTCAATTATTTTCCATTTCTAGGCAACGTTATCTCTATGGTTGGAATAAATGTTGATCCTGTGAAAAAAAGGTTGTTAAACAATGGTCTAATTCAATTAACATAACATAGATATGTAGTATTTTTTGTTTAACATGTTATTATCAGCATTTCATTCAGTGATTCTCATGTTTGGCCAACCTAATGATCAGTATTACATTTAAAAGGGTTAAGTTTGTATGGACTATATAATGTGAGGACCATTTCAATGAATTGAAGTGTAGATTAGTGAATTCTCTGATCTTAACTCCCCCATCAGAGAATTATGGGTTTATGATCCAAGTAATGCATCAGAGAATGGACTTGGTTGTTTCCATATACAAAATGATATTGTTATTTCATATGCATCAACGTAGCTTAAATATTATCAACAGAACTATCCTTCTCATGATCTTGAGTTTGAACATGTAATCTTTTCTTAGATTATATGGAGAAATTATCTATATGGTGAAAATTCAAGATATATACGGATCATAAGAGTTTGAAATATATATTCACACAGAATGAACTCAATATAAGGAAATAGAGATAGATCAAAATACTCAAAGATAATAAATATCCAAACACTACTACCTAGAAAATTAAAACAAGGTAGATTATGCATTGGGAATGAAATATGATGGATTTCTCAAAAAAATGAGTATTGAAAAGGGTCCTTTGAACATGGATCTATTGAGTATAGATATAGGAAATATCAGAGAAGGTGAAACAATATGAATTTTTCAAATGGTTGACCAACTATCATTATTAGAAATAATTTAATCATCAAATTATGATAATGAGAATCCTCAAAATAAAATTAATGTTGTGAAAGATGGGATGTAGGTTTACTTTATGTGTGAATATGGAATTCTGAATTTTGGGAAGAGACTATGTGTTCCATCTATATAGGAGTTGAAAATGAATTTATTGGATGATGAACATAGCTCAAAGTTTTTTATACACCATGGTAGCACTAAAATTTATAGTGATTTGAAGGAATATTTTTGGTGGGACAATATGAAACGTGGAATGGATGATTATATATCAGGATGTTTAGTCTATAAATAAGTGAAGGCCAAATGAAAACATGCACGAGGATTCATGAAAACTCTAACTTTTCAAATATGAAAATTTAATGATAGAACAATGGATTTTGTCACTGTATTACCCAAAACACCATGAAATAGTGATACAATATGGGTAATTGTGGATTGACTTACAAAATCTAGACATTTCCTCACAATAAGGGTGGATTTTCCATAGTATCGGCTTGCATTCCTATATATAAATGAATTAGTAAGACATAATGAACCACCTCATTAAATAATGACTAATCATGATCCCAGATTTAAATCGAAATTCTGGAAAAGTATTTAGAAATATTTGGATACTGAGCTTTGTTTGAGTACTTCTTATCATCCTCAAATTGATGTGAAATCAGAAAGGGAGATCCAAACCTTATAGGACAAGTTGAGATCATGATAACTTGACATTCAAGGTAGAGGTGATTAATATTTACCTTTAGTGTTGTTTCCCTGTATTAATAGTTTCCATTAAATTATTTCAATGGAACCTTATTGACCATTGTATTGAAATAGATTTTATACACCAACTTGTTGGGATGAAGTTGAAGAATGGTAGCTTACCGGACTGGAGCATGTGTTGGAATTAGCAGCGAAGGTAAATACTATTCCAGGCCATATCATAGCATCTCAATGAAGGAAAGAAATATACACTGATAGTATATGGATGGATTTAGAATTACAAGTGGTAAATCATGTTTTTATGAAAGTATCTCTATGGAAGGGCATTATAAGATTTAGGAATAAATGGGAACCGAGCCCAAGGTACATAGTCCCTATTGAAATTAAATAGAGAATTAGAGCTATTGAATATCATTTGGCTATGCCACATATCTTCTCTAAAGTGCACAATGTTTTCTATGTCTCATTACTGAGAAAGAATTTTCCAAACCCAATGCATGTCCTCACATTTAAAGGTATAGAATTGGAACTTGGCCTATCATACTGTGAATAGCCTATCCCGATTATGGATACTAATGAACCAGTTTTGATGAATTAAACTACATGACTTGTAATGATACATTGGAAAATAATAAAATTGAAGAGGCAACATGTGATCATGATGAGCTTATGATGAAGAACAGCCTAAATATTTTATTGAGTTAACATTCTGCTAATTTTCATGATGAAATTTTTGTTAGGAGGGGATAATGTAACTCCCCAATATTTTGAAAATAGAATTAATGAATTAAACACTGATTATATTTAAAACACCTCTTTGATATAACCTATCCAGTAAATATAATTATCCACCTCTATGATATGAATTTTGAAAACCTGAAATACACAGTTGCGTTCCGTAAGATATTTAGAGTCCGATAAAAAAACATAATTTCTGGTGAATATTAAGATATTGTTACGAATAGTAATATTATTTCTAATATGACCCTTTTGAATAGTAAATCAATTATTATTATTTTCTTAAGTATATTATATAATGAGATCTTGATTATTCTTTCAATATGATATAAATGAAATATTGTTTTAAAATTGTTATTTATTTGAATAAATAACGATTTTATATAAAAACTAAATTTATCCTATTTATAAATTTTTTTTAAAAAAAAATGATTTCATTATCGAATTCAACACATCAAAAAATGGTTAGAAATAATTTTTGGGAATTTTTTGATATACAATATTTTTTTATAAATAGTAAAATATGTCAATTTACTCTATATAAACATTATTATTCAAATTCAATATTACTAGCATCATGGATGATGTAGGAAGACATGGTTTTAACACACATACACGTATTACTATTCCTGGTCACTAGAATCAATACAATTGGTTTTCTTTGGAAAAATAATAAAATAATGGGTAATATAGCGGGAACCCCTCCCCTCCTATAATATCAACCACCCCTCCCCCTGCCTCAATCTCTCTTATCTTCATTCCTTTAAACCCTGAAGATCATAATTGTTCTGAAACAATACCCTTACATAGTCACTCCCCATGTCCAGGATCTCTTGGTCTTTTCCAAAGTCCAAAACCCCATCCTGTAAAGAAATTATCAAGGTGGTGGATTAAAGAGGTCAATTCTAATTCTATTTTTTTTATTTCATCTCAAGTTGCTTTCTAATGTTATCATATTCTCACCTATTATGTCAAATTTACCATTATAACTCTATTATAAAATATAGAATATTATTATATCATGTGAAATTAATAACCATCATCAATATTATAACTCTCTCTCTATTATTTACTAAATGAAATCATCATCTGTCAGGTAAAAATTTACAACCTTGGTGGATGACGAAGTTTCGTTCATAAATTTAACTTTCATTACTAGTTATGAAAAAAAATTTATGGTTGAAATAGGCGATAATATATGTATTATAACATATTTAATATTCAGGAACTAGTATTGGTACATAATATTAAATCATATGACCAAACTAGTTCCTAATAATAAATGTACTGCTAAAATAATCTAAGTTATTATCATTCATATTTCATCTAATGATTCATATTTATTTCATGTAACAATTTGATATAAATTAACATTAACACCTATTTATGTTAATAAATAATATCAAAATTCAATTCTTGATATTTAAATTTATTCTACATGAACTCCATTACATAAAAACAAGTGAATAGAAGGTGAAAATCAAGAAAATAAACACTATTGAAAGACATAATCCAATATTATAACTTATCAATAAAGACATAAATTAACTAAAAAAAATTATTATTAACTAAATTCATGTATATTAAGTTCTTAATTATGTTATTTATGGTTCTAATTTTATATTCTTGTACCATAAGGCCAAGAGCGGAACAATCAGACTCAAGGTAAGGGTTTTCTACCGGAACCTCCATTTTCATTCGGGTTTCTTTTATTCTATACATTCCAAGATTAAAATATAATTTTTTTCCATATTTACCCCTAAACTATTCTGTTATAATGTTCTATATATGAGTACAAACCAGAATCATACTTTCATTTATGGGGAGATAAATGTTTAAAAAGTATCTTTTGAAAATTCTTCTCATAATTGAAGCCTGCTTCAACCAAATTTCTCAAATTCTTTCCTGCTTTCAAGAGAACTCTATAATATGTTTTTGGAAACCATAATTTTTATAAAATATCTCATTTTATTGTTAATATACTATGCTACTTTACATATAGGTTTATATAATGATTTCTCAAAAATAACACTTCATTTCAAATTAAGAGAGATTTTTTCTCAAGTGTTACTCAAAGATTTTATAAGAGAATCTTCATCTATATCAAAACTCTTGTTGATTCATGTGTTTTATTGGGATAAATATTTTATGATATAATGTACCATATTTAATTAAATTATTCACAATTATTTTTACTATGGATGTGATATTTTAAAACCATTTACCAGTTTACTCTGAATGGTTAGAGTTTATACATAATGTTTGAGGAAAGATATTTAGATTTGATATGTTAGTTTTGATATGATTGTATATGTTGTTTATTTTTATCCCCATTAATATGATGAATTAATTGGTCTCTGGTTGTGTTGATTGCTGGCCCACTATATCCCCTCAGTGCATTAGTAGGTCTTATGAGACAAACTAGAGTCTTTGTACATGGCCTTGAAAAAATATCTATTTATGGTATTGGCTTTCGGCCTTGACAGTATGGTTATTATTTACTGCATTATGAATTCCTTCATTATGAAAATAGTATTTAAGGTTCATGTGTCTATTCAACCAGTAGAATACCCATTATTATGTTTTACTATGACATAATTTATTTAACTTGTATTCGTGCCCTAATGTGTTCATGTTCATTGTTAAAGGCATGTGTTTTTTAAGATATTAAACATGACTAATGTTTTTTTATTACATATTGTACTATATTTCATACCCTTAACAATAATTTTTGAACACCCATTCTTATAATTCATTTTATCAGGACATGAAAATTTTTAATATGAATGATATGCAGAAATAACCTAGGAGTTATGGATGTTATCGAAGGAATTTATATTTTGTTTTTCATTTTATGTTTTAATGATGAATTTATGTATGTAACTTATTTCAAATCATGAAAACTATTCAGACCTTTAGGATGAATATTTATTGATTATATAATAATTTAATAAAATAATGCACAAGTTTTGGGAAATTGGGGTTAGCTCCATGCACTAGGGAATGGGTCCTCGATAATATTTACATAGTCAGATTAAATAATCCCCATTTCAAGTGTCTGATTCCTCTCTCTATGTAGTGTAAATCTAATGTATTTGATATCATATATTGAAAATACATTATATGGGAGTTTTGGATCCCTCAATTGTGGGTCGTAGGGGTGAGGTTCGGTCCCTTTATACAGATTCGTGTGAGGATTCATGTGGTTATAGGAATTTAATATTGAATTTCTATACATTATCCAGAGTGCTGAAATTTGGATGGGTAGTGAGATGGAGATCCCCTTTCAATCTCTATTGGATATCATTAAGTGGATTAACATATATGTTGGGTTATCATTCCCTATTATATTGGTTGAGTTTATTTATATCATATAATTGTCTTACTCCCATTCGGGGTTTTAGGGAAACCAATTGGGTATGTATATACTCAAACATTATAGAATTACCCTATACATGTCATGTATTTCTCTGAAGAAATGCAGATCAACATAGACATCACTGAATCATAGTGAAACATGGTTTGATTCACCACATAGGGTGGTCAGTAAAAGATAATAGGTGTTCGGATCAAACTTTCATTTCAATTTTTTTAAGTTGTAGACATGTTCATACATAATATTTGGTCTAAAATGAATTTTACACTTTATTTTCTGGTTTGGATTATTATTTCCTCTCTCTAATGTATTTTCTAGAGGATATCTTATTCATTATTTTTTACTCTAGTTGTATTTTAACTTTATTATCCCTCTCCACTTTGTTATGTATATGGTTAGTTATGTTTATAAACATATATTTATATATGGTGTCCCATATTATGTTTGCATTCTTGTATCTTGTTTCCTACCCCTTTCCTAATAGATGATTCCTTGCAGTTGTCACACCAAAAAAAATTCATATGGTCAATAAATGTTGGGATGGGTTATGACATTGATGGATCCAATCTAAAGGTACCATAGGTAGATTGTGGTGATGTAAATAAACAGAATTTAGGTTGAGTAGTCGGACAAGACAATAAAATATGATATATTTGGTGGTTCTATTGTATATATATGATTTGAACAATTTATCATCTACCCTTATTTGTGACTTTTTTCTATCATTATCCCCACAATCATTATTTCATACAAGTGTCCACACTTTGGATATATATGTAGAGAGGATTATAATTTCCTTATTATTATATTTCTGTTAATGTTTTGGCTTCATTTTTATGTTTACCAAGACATAGACTTCTAATGGTGAAGTACTAGTCAGTAGGATATTTTATTCTATTGATAAAACCATTTTATGTCTCGTTGGCATGGATTGACTATATTGTGTTCATGAATTCATCAAATATTTCATGATGATACTTATATTTTATGATATAGAAGTCAAATTATGGGTGTTTTTTGGTGAGAATGGTTATCAAATGGGTGGATGAATTTTGGATCCTCTTTTCACTTATTTGTATGAACTATCAATTGATTCTTAGGTAAAGGAACATACAAGGGTTGTGGGGGTGTTTCTATATGTTTTCTATGATTATATTGTTACAATCCTGCATGATGGAGCATCGTGTATGGGATAGAGTTGAAACTGGGTGTGTCTCTAGTTTTGATTGATCCTTATCAAATTGAACCTGCACAATTGTGTGAGTTTAGGATATAGTTGGAATATTTAATTTTGAGTGGTTTCATTCAACCTAGTCTATCTCCTTGGGTTTTGTTCTATTCTGTTCTCATAGAATGAAGATGTTGTTCATTTATAGTGTGTGGAATACCAGTGTTTGAATCATGGGTTGGTTAAGAACCATAACCCTATTTGGAGGATTAACAATCTATTTGACCATATAAAGGGAACTAGTTTGTTTTTTGTGATTTATTTGTGTTTTTAATTTTACCAAATGGGGGTGAACGATGATTATATCCTAATTAATGACTTTATATTTATGAAAGGGAACTATGTGTTCATAGTTATTCTAGTTTGTGTCACAAATACACTATCTATGTTCATGGGGATTAGGAACTCAATATTCAATGTGTTCATGGAATAGTTTTACATTATTTTCATCATTGACATCTTGATATACTCATAGTCAGAGGAGGATCATTTTAAATATTTCTGATCATTCTTATAGGTCTATAGACCCCACCAGATATATGGAATGTTTACTATGATTAAGTATTAAACATGGGAGGTGAATTTTATTAGACATGTGGTGTCTTAGAAAGGTGAGGTCATGATCCCATCTAATATTTAAATATTTTTTACTTGGGTAGCAACTAATAAAATGAATGATGTTCATAGTTTCATTGGTATTACAGGATATTATATGAGGTTTGTGCCTAATTTCTCTAGGATTGTTCCCCCACTAACTACTTTGACCATGAAGAACAACAATATTGTTTGGAGTGTTAAGTAATATGCATAATTCATGCACCTAAATGAGATGTTGATTATTTGTTGAAATGGGTGGGGTGTGTATTGAAATCACAGGATTATATATATATATATATATAACATTAAATACTCAATCCCATATAATTAGTTCAGAAACTAACTAACTAACTCACAACACCATCAATTTTGTAGCCTCCTCTAAATGCATAACACCAAATATCAAGACATAATCCCCATTTCACATTTCTAAAATAATCATTTAATCACCCCATTCTTTAAATTATTTAGAATCAACCACATTTAACCACAAAACACATTAATTTTTTATCCATTAGGAGTGTTAATCCCATTAAAAACCAACCCAGTCAATTTTAAACAATAAAAAACAATTATTTATTAATTCCATCACTACTTATGCATCTATCACTTAGTAACCACCACCTCCCCATACAAAAAGAATGACACAAAAACCATCTCTCCACCATAAAATCATGGCTCACAAACCAAATAAGCACCTTAAATAGTGTGGCCAATTACCATCACTACCACATGCCCCAACCCCACATCACAATCCCAAAATAACATACAATCATTAAAGCACACCACAAATATTTTTCTGATTTAAAAATGGGTTTTGAGCACATTCCACCATATTATAGGGTAGATCTCAGACAAGAAATAATCTAGGGGAAAACATTTCATTATTAAAATATGAGTGGTTAATAAATTTCCATTTTATGGTGATATCATAACAATCACTACAGGTGAAACTGTCACATCACATATCATTTAGCACAAACAACTCCTCTAAAAATCATAATTTTTGGTGGGACAATATGCCCGTTTAATCCAAAATATTAAATATAATATCAATTCTATAAAAGTAGGAGAATCAGATCCCATTTAATGCTTCTAATTAATAATTAACCAATTATTTATATTTTATTAATCCATAAAAATATAATTTCATATATAAAATAATGATAACCTCTACCACATGATACAAAATAAATATAAACAAGGAATTCCCTACCTCAGTTAATCTGTACTGACTCCTTATACATCACAAGGCGTAGAATAACACCTATAAACCACAACTTAACAATGAGAAAAAAGAAATCAAACTACATTGCACCCAAAGACCATCAAAATGATCCCTAAAACAAACCCCAATCCAAAATACACTTCCATAGTTAAATTACACTGAATAGTGGAGTGAAACTAATTATGCAGAATGAATGTAATACCATGCATTTCCAAAAAAACAACTATCGAGATCAAAAAATAAAATATAGAGGATGAAGCCTTGATGAAATATAAGGGGTTCCAATAGATCGCCCAAAACAATAGGAAGAAGAATCCATAATAGAATGAATGCAAATTCCTATAGAAAGAACCTTTAAAACTGCACTGCATCCGGTATTTACATGACGTGTAACTCTCGTTTTAGTCATGTAATCCACAAGGTTCAGTTTCACTAAACAATGTGTCATCTTTTTATTATTTAATCCTTAAAATATACACTTTGAGAACTGGCCTCACAAAACCTGTGAACCACAATTACACATAATGTTATAAACTTACATGACATGTATTTCATTATTCATTTTTTCTCCACATCCATCATCCATCAAAAAATTCATGATCCTCTCCTGAACACCTCCAATAACCAAAATGGTAATGTAACTTACTTTGAGGGCATTAGCTATTACATTAGATACCTATAAAATGATTCTCTCCCTCGAGATTCCAAACCCAATCCTATTTGAAAATTGATCTGAAAAAAACACCCTACGAGATACCTCTCAATGATTTCATCAGACCTTAGATCTTATCACTATCCAAACACACCAAGCCAAAAACTACCACAAAATGCACCACACAACACATGCCATGTACACTCAAACATCCAAACTGCCATGCAATCTGCACACAATCAACTTAACATCCAAGCATCCCAAACAAAAAACAATTGCAAACAACATATTGAACCATCTAGAACACATGAATCAGGTAATTCCTTCTTCCATATTAGAATATTATCCACCCTTGGGGGAACTAACTCACCCTCATAGTTTTAATCGCAACACAGTTGATGCATCATGATTATTTGTCATGTAGTCTCGTTTTTATATGTTAGAACACTACAACACACCACACCACACATGTTACAAACTATGTATTATATATCATCTCCTAAAACAAAAGGTTTCAAGTATCATAACAAAAAAATAAAAAAAAATAAAAACTAAAAAAAACAGGTACATGGATTGTATTTTCCTCCATAATTCCCTTGTACTCACCTTTAGGCCACCAAGCATCCACAATACATTAACTAAAGAAATTTCCTTCCCATGAACTTCCTTCTATTAGCGACCATGGATCTCAACTAGCCAATCCAAAAACATCATGTCATTATTGAAATAAACACTTCATAGTCAGTGTCCTGGGAGTCATCGTAAATATACAATGGAATCTAAGATATGTGGAAGACGATGATGATTCTTTTCAAGTACAGTGGGAACACCAACTGATACACCACCTATCGCATTCTCCCAAATTCCTCAAACTACCCAAAAAACATGGGTAACAACATACTCTATTTTCCAAACCTCGGTTACCCATGTCGAAGGGAAACTGCCATGAACATGTGGCCTCCAACCTCAAAATCTAAGGGCATCCTTATGTGATCATTATAAAACTTATGTTGGTCCTTCACTGCATTCATCTACTCATGAAAAAAAGCTAAAAATTCTTTTTCTTGCTCTACCCCACATCAGGATCATGAAAATCAATCACTTCATCCTCTTTACAACACTATAGTGAATGAAACATCATTCCATACAAAACATCAAATAGAAAAATTCCAATATAAATGTGAAAGCTATTATTACAAGAAAACAATAACAATAATAGTTGTCATACCCATGATTGACAATAGTCCAAGACACTTGCCAAAAAAATATCCTCCAGCTCAAGGATAGTCTATTATATCATCAGATCTTTCTAAGGGTGGAAGATTATGTTGAGACGTTACTGAGTACCAAAATCATGTTACAATACCCTCTAGACTCATGAGGTAAAATGTACGTCAAAATCCTTTAAAATGGACCTAATTACTCAATGCAAACGCATCACTCATCCACAATCATCATAGCCAAATCATCCAATGTGCATGAATCATTAAACACTAATATTTTGGAAGATTTGTTCAACCAATACACAATCACCATGATATAATCATAACCACTCTAATATAAAATTTACCTTGGGAAGAAATCCATAGATATTTCATCTCATATCCACTCTAAAATATCCAAGTGGTGTAAAAATCACTAGGAACATGATTCTCAAAATTAATTACTAGAAAATTAATTACTTTTCTATAGACTCCTTCACATCCCATTTCATCATGGGCCACAATAAATTCATCTTAAAGCCATGGTATATCATGGAAACTCATGGTTGTACAATAAAATATGTGTTTTCAAACTCATATAAGACCCCCTATTAATAGGTATCATAACAAGAAACCACCTATGAAACAAAATTCAGTTTGTATTATCACTTGACCATCCCTATGGAGCATAAAAATGGCTAAAATTATCATGTATCACCTCTACCTCTATGTCTCCCCAGTGATACTCCTCTACCCACTTAATCAATGTAAACTGCACTATCATTTGTAACAAAAATCTTATTCCATCAACCATGCTAGAATCTATTTACAAAAATTAAAACTCCCCAGTACTCTCTATGAATGCCCATTATCCCTAACAACACCATTCCAAGAATTCATTCCCAATTCTGTTGGCCAAAAAATTCACATTTCCAATGGTTTAAGAGAACCCAAAAACATAATATTGATGAAAATCTATCCATATCCACTATCTCAAGTTTAAATAATTCTTGGAAAAGATATCACTCAAACTACTGTGATTTGTGAAGACCAAAAATCATTCCACTGCGAGGTAATGTCAACTCAACATTAGATAAAACACATCCCCTATTAGATTCCGATCATTGGTGGAATAGTTTTTCTTGTGGGGATGTCACTGAATAGACCCATAGAAGATAAGTCCCTAATGCAGCATCATCACACATCCGAATCCCAAATTGGAAGACTCGAAAAACCCCTCAAACATCACCCCTTCCTCATGAAATTGACGCAATGGAGAACTAACCAAATTCCACTTCTGGTACTAAATTCTGAATAGTACATGACTCTATAAAACATATTGGACCTTCCTTGTAAAATCTATCAATGAGGCTTCCAATCGATTGAAAATGGATTCAAAAATCCTATAATAGCCTGAAAAATCCAGGAAAACTACATACATCAGCCATGTTCATGGGTGATTCCCAAGAAAAAACTAATTCAATCATTTTTGGGTCTACTACCGCACCCTACCGAGACACGAAATTCCTTTGGAAATGATCCTATCATGTCTAGAAGGTACACATGGATATATTTTTATAAAGACAGTGGCATCAAAAAAATAATAAAGATAGCTATGAGATGATCAAAAAACTTATCCTATGAATTCGATTAAATTATGAAATAATCAATAAATACAATGGGGAACTATTCCACGACCTAATGGAACACAGAGTTCAAAAGCCCCATGATCATGGTTGGGGTTTTCATAACATTGAGTGTCATAACAAAAAATGTGAAGGTCACATACCAACATCTGAAGGAAGTCTTCAAGATATATCCCTTATTCTCTAGAAAATGAAGATATCAAGGTAGTATATTGATCATATAAAATCAAATATACCCTCTCTATAGGTCAAATACATCACATATCATTGTAAGTGTGTAATTGTTTTTTCCCGTCAGGTGACTCAGTGTCTAGTAGGGAACACCTGACATTAGACTATCATACATCTTCTTAGAGAAAAACACTAAAGTAACCCATAGAGACCCACTAATATAGAAAAACCCTTTCATTATTAGACTGACAATCAAAATCCTCCACTCCAGGAACTCATAATTTGTCATTCGATATGGATTTATCGAAATTGGAGAAACAAAGAGTTGCAGGTCTATCAAGAATTCAAAAACATGTTAATGGGTGGAATTACATCCTCATTGGGAATGGAATCTATGAACATCCCAATGAACCGGGGAACTACTACCATCCCAGCATTCCCTTATTCCACCAACAAGTCATATTACATGGAATTAAGGTTCTCTATATGCTAATATCACCCCTGATAACTCTTCTCACTATTGAAAACCACTCACTAGCTACGAACATCAAAAAACAAGATTATCCTATGAAAGAGGGAGATAAAATAACATACGAAATTCTAAAATTCAATGATGGGGTTGTAATTTTATGCCTTCATATATAGCAATAAAATAAACCCACGGGACTGATGTGGCCCCATCATCAATCTACACCCCTGACACACATCAAAAAAGATGCTTTGGCCTCCAAATGGTGTAGACAACACCAGGGAAATGAGAATAATACCTAGGTATAGACCCAAATCATGGGATATACTTGGGTCAAAAAGGAGTGTGAATAACGTAAATGATACAATGAACCAAATAGAGTACACAATAAATTGATCATAACACTAATGATTTCTATCCCTTCTTAAACTACAACCTCCTCTTCATACAATTGAAAATGCCAATATCCACTTCCTACCTGTAGATGTCCTCCTCCATTACCATGGTCAGGTCCATGTACATGAATTGATGGAAAGTTATGGGGTTGAAATTTACCTAATCCATCTCTCATTTGTGTAACAAAAACACATTTCCCTTTCAACTACAACTATATCACTTGAAACTACTATTGTGGTCTGTGTTTAACCTATCCTCCTCCACCAAAATAAACACGAGGCACCACTTCGCCTAGGTTTTTTTGATGGCCATGAACCCCGCAACCGAAACACACTAATAATAAACTCCCAGAAAAATCATGGAAATCAATAAGCTTAGAAGGCTGAAAAAGTATATGGTGAGTTCAAATCCTTTCCAGTCTAAACCATAATGGACCCCAAGCTAGAGACCTTCCACTGAAAACTTTTATCATTATGGAACCATTATGGGTTCTCACCCACAACAAACCTCATCTTGAATGAATCTAATTGATCACCACTAGCTTCTTCTAAACCTCCTGATACATTGGTAATGTAAAAATTGTAATGGTATACTAGATAGAAGGATAGAGTCCCACTTCATGAAAGGAGACACCTCTTCTAGAAAATGATATGGGGAATAACACAGAAGGTACTTTAGCATGATTCCAAGATCCCACAATAAAATTCTCTGATAATTAAGAGAACGAATTTCCTTCCTCTTTACTGCATTCGTTTCTAACGAAAGGAACTCTTCCTAAAACTCATAATAGATGTTTACCCTCAAAACATATGCCTCCTTCCATTCTATAAGATACATTTTCCACCACTGATGTTCATATCCCCGAATCTAAATGACTATCAAAGGGACCCAGTACATCATCAGGGATTAGATAAAAATGAAATTGATCTCACGATCCTCTACATAGATATCTATATCCACCTCTATGACACTGGACTAGTACTTCTCTGAATCATGCCACTAGACTGCACGTAAAGTCATCTTCCACTGATCAAACTCCTAAATCAGATCATCCCTATGGCAATGAAACTGATCATAATGATAAACTACAACTATCTGAGTAACACTTGAATGAGGAACATGAGTAATAGCGGAATGGAAAACGTTGAACATCAGAGCTCTGGTAATGTGGAATTTTATTAAGATACATTTTAACACATTTAATTAAATTTTTATCATTTTAAATATTCAAAAAACCTCATAATTCAAAAAAGAACACAATTAATCATGGTGAATGAACATCTCCATAGTTTATACCCTAAAAACAAGTCTAACTCCCATTATTGTTCAATAATATTAGAGTATATACACATGATCATGGGGGGGAGGTTAAAAATCCATGTCCTATATGTTCTCCCAGGAAAATTGCATGTACAAAGGACAATTGGAACAATTTTTATACCACCGCATTCAATCCTTACGGTTCCTATCTGTAAAAAACATCCTATATATCAACCAATCCTTTGATTCCACGCTATCCCACCCACTTCTCTCTAATGATACCACAGTAATGGGAGAGAGATAATGATAGCCCCCGCCTCGAGTCCCACTTATAGTTGGACCATGGTTTCTAACTATAATTGAGGGTATAAAAATATCATGTAAGAGGTGAATTATACACTATAATATAAATAGGATCGAGAGATAAGAAAAATCATCCACAAAAAACTCCATGACATAATATAAAAAAATATAAAACCATCGAAAATACAATTATACATAAGACTAATACATGGAAAAAATCAAATAGAAATACACAAAAGTAATGTTGAAGTAGTGACACAACCACTATCACTGATTTGATCTAATAATGTCTTGCATAGTGCAAGTAATCGTCATAGAAACCTGAAAATATTTTTACATACATAGGGTGAGTATACATGTGTACTCAGTAAAAAAAATAAAGTATCATTTACACATGTGAAATAATCATACTAGTGTTTCTATAAGGAAATATAAGAACTAGACATTACCTATAATGCATACTAACTATCCCAAAATCCCCATGGAATAATCACCAAAAAATTAAAGCAAAATAATATAATATAATAAGAATCATATTGATAAGGGTACCATGCACTGCTTTCCCACTAGTATGGAGCTCTCACCCCCAACTTCATATGTAATGGTGATCCCATCTCTTTTGTATATCACATATCCCAAAAAACACATCACAACACACCTCACCAATAGACACCTAGGATCACTAGCCCATAATCACGACTAGAACACATCTCTCCTGATAAAACCAAGGACACAACACAACTAGATCTATATCCAGAAAAGTAGGGTATCATGAACAGGTATGACATTAACCTTGTTCCCTCCTCCTACCATGCACGAACCCCAATATAAGACACTCCTCAAGAATGATAATGTGAAATCCATCCTAAAAAACATGTTCCATCGCCCCATATGCATGCTCATATATCGGCCAAAAACACATGGACTATCAAAATGACCATTTAATGAACTAACATACATAGGGACCTCACATCATGTGTAATACCTAACTCACCTAAAAGATAGGGTGAGAAAGAAAGGGCACCCAACTGTACATAATCCACACCAGATTCCATGAAAAAAACTCGTGTGTGACTATATGGGGGTTGGAACATAGCGCTCATGGTGTGTGTGGTTTGTATAGAAACTAAAAGAATATAAAAGTATATATATAATATCAAACATTGATCCCCAACCTATAGTTTTAGAGAAAACAATTCACAACACAATCATCTTTGTTTCCACAACTAAATTCATAACACCACCCATCAATCGACAAAACCTACATCACATTTCCATCTAACATAATTTAATCACCCCATTCATTTAATTTTTTAGAATCAACCTAATTTAACCACAAAACCAATCAATTTTTTATCCATTAATCATTTTTACCTTTACCTAACCCAATCCAATTCAGACATTAAAAACAATTATTTATTTATTCTATCACTACTATAGTATCTAGAACAATGAAACCCCCCCCCCCACCTCTCCAATAGAATGGCCAACAAACTATTTATCCACCCTAAAATAATAATAAAACCACCTTAATAACCCAAAAATAAATTCCCAGAAAACATAATCCATACATTACCCACGCACACATCAATATCCCAAAATCACATAAAAACATCAAAACACACCAAGATAATTTTACATGTTTTTAAAAGGGGATTTTAGCACATTCCACTTTATTTTACATCTGTTATCAGATAAACCCGAAACCATGTGAAGCAATTTCATTAGCCAAATATAAGTGGTTAATCAATTTTCATTTTTGGGTGATATAACAATAATCAAAATAGGTAGAATAACAACATCCCATTCCATCCATAAAAAAATAACTATAAATGATCACAATTTAAGAAGGTCCATATGACCATTCAAGCCACGTCTACTTAGAAGATTTATTATTAACCAATAGACACTTTTAAAATAAAAGTGAGAAACCCAATGAGAAAAAAAAGTTATCGAAAGACAACATCAGTCTATTGGAATGCTTATCCTTAAGGAGATTAAATGAGAGAGTTGTTACTAGTGTTTTTGTATCATCCTGAATAAGGTCTTCAAAGCGGTGTTCTTGTATTCCCCATGATTTCATGAAATCCTCATGGTTTATTTTCACTGAGTTAAATCCTCTAACTAAGATTGGATTTTACATAGCAATACAATCCCTCTAATATCTATCGATAGCCACATCAATGGACCTTAGTATCATATTATCACCATATTCATTTGAATCATTATGCACAAGGGATTACTCCACCATAAAGTCTCTGGAATAGAGAAGAATCTCCATATGTTGTATAGATGCACTTCCTCAATCTTATAAGAAAATATTATATAGATCATCCCTGGAAACTATAACCTCTGCTCCTACAACATTACCATTAGAGTTGGGAGTACCATCCATCACATGGGTCTTCTGTTTCCTGGAATATCAAGTCATCTTTGTTGAAGGAACATAAGAGTAGTCCTTTCTTCCTTTCTTTCCTCCTCATCATCCCTTCCTCCTCCTTGGACTGTAGGCATCACTACATTGAAATTCATGAGCACTAACCCCTAAAAACTGACTTGATAAGTCATCCCCATACTCTTCCAACATAATACCCTGTACCTTATTGATGTCTTCTACTCAGTATTCTTCTAGAGAAGTCCCTTTTTTCTCCATAACCTCGAAACGATTAATCAATTTCTTTGTTGGATCCACTCTTCTCCATCTATAAATTTTTCTGGGAGTTGTCTCAAACTCAGGTCCCCCTCATCTAGTGTCATAAATCCCTATATGTACAACCTCTTCATAAGAGGAAATAATATGGAATTAACCATCGAACATTGGCCTTCGAATCACCACTCCTCAGTTATTAACAGCACCAGCATCCTTTGTCGCACCAGGTTCAACATGTGACACCGAACCATGCACAATATGGGGTAGAACACTAAAAGCATCCCTCAAGCGATTGAAAACATTATAATCCAACAGATTAATCCATGGTGGATCACATTGATCTCCCATTCCATGGTTGAGACAGACCCTATATTCACACCAACTAGACCTAAAATAATGTGATAAGCAACATCTTGTTCAACAACAGTAGTAGAAGAGAAGAAACAGGCACCCCCTTCATCGCATATGGATTCTCCTGCGATCTAGGACGAAACAGTCATGACTCCAAATTAAGGGGTGTATAACTAAAAGACTTTTCCGTGTAATGAGCTGAATGAATACTAGAATGAAGGTGACTGAGATGAAAGCATGAATTGCTGAAATCGAACAAATTTTCAAAGTACACTAATTGATGATAACAGTGTTCTTCACCAACTTTAATCCAAACAATTTCAACCATAGTTTTTGAAATATCCACATCCACACAGATATAGGAATAAATAGAGTGACATATGGAGAGATAGATCTCATCTATGGACTGAAAAATCCTGACGAGGATACCCAACATCTACAGAATGGTGGGATTTAGAAAATTAAGAGAAAGATATGGGACGATTACCCAAATCATTGTGAGTTGGGTGTCTCACTTCATGTGGAACTTATAACTCTAACTAAAGAGGAAGAAACATGAGCCATCCCAAAGAGAGTGTACAATTGGACCATGCTGAATTTAGATCATCATTGTATTCAAAGAGAAGAAGAAAGTGGCATGAATCTCAAAGCCCAACCCTGATGTGGTTCTTTATGGGTCTGGCATTGTTGACAAACCTGTCCATGCAGTAATGGGATGGTCATCTATGACCAAAGTGGATGATGAGGGATAACCAATTGAGAAATAAAGCCTTCGAGAACTCCTAGAGAGATATCAGAAGAAAAGAAGCTCCATAGGGGAAGGTAGGGACATTTGGGAAATGTAGGATTTTAGGAAAATCATGGATCGAGAATGGATTAGTGAAAGGGGAGAACACTAGTTGAGGGTGGGAGGATTCTTACATGTCAATTTCCACCTTTATAATGGTGAGTGCATGGCTAGTGTTATATGCAGAGATCATTGAGCGGGCGAGCCATTAATTTTAGACTATACAAGCCACAATATCTTCAATAATATAAAATCATTAAAATCATGGGAATCAAACCCTATATACGCATTCCAATTTCAAATTAAAAGATTATTTATCATTGATTATCAAATAAAAACTATAACCCATAGTCAAAAAAATGAAACATGTCATGTATGATATACAATAATGAGAATGTTAGGATTCCCTACTTCAATGAAGATTTTCTGACTCACTCCACATCACATGGTAAAGAATAATTAAAAAAACTCACTCACCATATGAAAAAATGGATAAACCGAAACTGCACCCAAAGACCCTAAAAATGAAACCTAATAAATACCCGAGACCAATACACATCTCTAAAATAAAACTCCAAATAAGAACAGAGGCATACCATCTAAAAGGACCTACCATGGATTTGTAACGAACAAACTCTATGAAAAATAGATCAACAACATGGGAATAGGGCTTGATAAAATCCTAGTAGATCCTATGGTTTTCCCTAAATTGTATGATTAAAAATACATGATGGAACCAATGATAATTTATATGGAAAAGCAATTTAAAACTTCACTGCATCGAGGATTTACATGAGGTGCATATCTACTTTCAAATCATGTAATCCCCAATGGATAGTTTCTCCAAAAAAACCCATATTATTTTTATTGTTTGACCAACAAAATCTAAACATCGTTAATTATCCTCGAACATGATGGGAAAACCCAATAATCATCATGTAATACACTTACACAACATGTATTTCATTATGAAGTCATGTTGAACTCGAGCTTCCACGGAAGTCTCACAGATCTTCTCTCAAACAACTCCAACAAAAACTGAAAAAGTAAAGAACTAGGAGAGAATAAAATGTTATAGGTAGACTATGAAATAGATATAGTGAATGAACATGTCAGTCACAATGATTCTATAGAGGAATGGTAGGAGGATGGACATATCAAATGGTTAATACAAGGGATTATATTTTTTGTGTTGGAAATTCATCTGAGAGTTATCAACATGATTCAACTCTCACAATTATCAATAGTTACTGGTATTACCAATTTATTCTTGGTGTATGTAGATAGATTTTTTGGATGGTTTTGAAATAGTTAGTTATAGATTTTCTAGATATGTGTATAACATACTGAAAGTGAAATTATAAAACCAACATTTAGTAATATTGTTATGGAATGAGAATGTTCTCATATAAAAAATAGAGTAAATCTTGATAGATAATTACATTGGGTTACCTGATGGCCAGGGTTCATGTAATTGTTTTGGGTGATTGGGGAACGTATTATGAATTATTCTAATTTTATGGTGATCCATGAATCATGTGTCATGGTAGTCTTGGAAGTCTTGGAAAGGTGGTATGTTGTTAATGTGGTTAGTCTTCATGGGGTAATGAGTAACATTATATATATTTTGGATCCAATTTTTATATCATGATTTTAGAGAGTATTACATCATGATTTTAGATCCTAGTTTCCCTAAAGCTCACTATTTCCCCCATAAAAGCATGGTAAGATAGATTGGACCATCCAAATATTGGAGGATCTATTGAAAACATACATCATATACATTCAAAATTTGTGGGTATGTAACATTAGTTTGGATTGATTTTAATTTAATAAAATCTATCACTATTCCATTTTCATGTATTCATTTGAGGAATTTTATGGGTGATTGTTCCGTTCCCCATTGTAGTTACCTGATGTTGGGGAATCAACCATTCAAAGCTATAGAGTGGTAGAAAGTTTTAATTTTATCATCAATCTATTCATAGACTATATGAGGGTAGTGCAATATGGTTTTAGGCCTTTACATATCATAGGTATAGGATCTAAGAGACTGAGGTCAGAGAAAACATGTTCTGGCAGTTTTCCAGTCATCGAAGAGAATAATAGTTTAACATCGGTATTAAAGATTTCAACTATTAGTTAGGCCTATTGAGTTGTTGTGTCATGTTGAAGATGTGGAATATGGGATGTAACTTCCACTTTTTCTTCACAAGATCCACAATATCATTTATGTATCCCATAATCATCGAATTCATCATGATGACTCCCACATCATTGACTAGGGAGGTTCATATTTTGAGCTTGTAGTGATGTTCAGGGAGATCATAGTGGATATCTAGGATCGTAGAAAGATTTTTACTTTTTTATTACATATTCCCTTGGTTCATGTGTTTTGGAGGAATATTTTCTTCGAGGAGGGTACAAGGGAGCATGAGAGGTATATTTTTTCCCAATAAAAAATTTTATTTAGTTATTCCTTATTCTATTTTTCATTAATGATATGCTATTTCAAAATTTCTGATTTTCTATGATAAGATGTATTTCTCCTTTTTGGTAATGTGTGTTATGATTTCATGTATATTAAGAGGGGGAAACTATTTTCTAATGAGGAAATATTATATTTAAAATTTATTTAAAAACTACGCATACATATTAGTGCCTACAAAATAATGTAATACAGTGATATGAAAGGAGATATTCCATGGTTTGTGTATATGTGGTTGTGTTATGTGAATGATATTGATGTTTTTGTATTGGGATGTGTAAAGGATAGAATGGTTGTGATAATGGTTATATGGGATATATGAGGCTTGTAGTTAGTGTAATATGGAGTTGTTTTTATGAAAGTGGAGATGATTGTATTGTGGTGTTTGGTTTGCAGTGAAATATGTGAGTTTTATCTCACGGGATAAATTTTTAAAAACATTACCATTATTTTTGGTTTATTTTTAACATCATAGGGAATAGAAATGTTTTATAGGTATCTGTTATAGGTAAATAGATTTATAAAGACATTTTATTTCTACTTTTTGAGGCTTGGTCATTATTAGAGGTTGTTTTAAATATTCTACCTCATGGTTTGTCCAGGTTTATTCATACATTTACATGATTAGTTTTTGCAGTTAGTTTATTGTCAACTGACTGGGCTAGATTTTTATGATGTCTATTCAAACATTCATATGTTTCATTTATGTGGGTAGTTTTTGATCTTGTAGTAGGTTGTATGGAAATGTATTTGGTTAGGAGAATCACTTATTTTCCTCATGTAGTCCGTTGTTTTGTGATGTGGTAGTTTGGTTGGGTGCATGGTTGGATATAATGTTCACTTGTTTACTTTTTGTTTTTAGTTATATACCCATGGGATTGGATGGTCGGTCAAGTGGTTAGTTAGAACAATCACATGATTCCTTCATGTGACCTCCTTTTTGTCAAGGGGTATGTTTAATGGAGAAGGTTGTTCATAACAAATCCCAATTTATAAAATTTATAGTATCCCCTAGAATACCACTAACATTCCTGATTACGACTTTTTATATAAATATGTGCTCAAATATTTAATTATATATATTTAATTTTCATTTCAAGGAGTATATTTATATAAATAAATGTATTTTAAGATCATTACTGTTAATATTTCCACACCGTATGGAATTTAGTGAGATATGAATTAATAGTTCAGTAAATTTTAACATATGATATAAAATCTCAATGGTTTCGAAACATTAATTATTTAATAAAATTACTATAATTTACTAATTTGTTAGTCTCACTATGTAAAGCCCCGACCCCAGCTACCCAGAGTTGGTGCATTACTTCATAACATTGGCATGATCAAAAAAGATCAAGTCTCGAAAGACCGATTAGTTTAGTAGCCTTGGAACACTAGATACATTCATAAGTTTTACATTACATCATAAAGTAATAAAAATCTACAAAAACATCTTGTCTTCATATCCCCTCATACTATCCCTGCAGGTCATTCATAATATACTTCTTCACATTCTGAAAAAAATTAAAACATTGGAAGGGGTGAGCTCAGATGCTTAGTAAGGATAACAATATAGTGGAAGCTTTCATAAATAAACATAAACATTTAAGGCAATGTATAACTAAAAAAAAGCCTTTTAAACTTGATCATCAACATAATATGGCAAAAGTAAAATGAGATAATGACATTTACTTATTCACATGGATATTATATTGGTCGAATAATCACAGGCAATATCAATAACCACTTTCATAATGATGGAATGCATAATGCTAGACTATCATAAGCACGTAGTCAAGGCCTCGTTCCAAGACCACAAATAAGATTTTGTCAAGTCCTCATGCCAAGACACTAGTTTGTCTCATGAGACCTACAGATGAAATTTTTTTTAGAAGATACTAACGTTCAAAATTGCTCAAATATACTCCAGTGTTTTTCTGAAATCATTATGCAAGCTTCTGAAAACAAAATAACTAATTCTGATACTTCTCGACTAATTATAGGCCCTGATGGGTCCACTCCCAATCCCTTCCTGTCTACCACACTCGAGAGTCAGGTTTTCTGAAAACATTTTTAAGCTGGCGTTAAATACATATACATTTGCACTGGATTTTTATATTTTAGAGAGAAATATCATTTTTTTGAAACCATTTAAAATTCACATAATTATAAAAGAAAACCTTTGAATAAATGTAAAAGTCAAATGGGTTTATACACCGTATAAAAGATATTTGTGTATAAAACAAAATATGCCTCAATGAATGGAGATTGAGACGAAGTCACTTACAAATATAATGTTTTTAGATAAAATAGATCTATTATGTGTATTCACTATATTTACACATAAATAAAGTATAAATACAAGATACGACATAATAATATCATGACATAATTTTAAAGTAGGAGATTAACCTAAAGAATGGAAATTGGGTTACGAAGTTCCCTTACCTCGTGTCAGAATTCACTCGACCATTATTTGATCTCCTGAATAATAAACTAGAGTTAATCTCTACCTTCTTAAGAACCTTTTCATGTTCATTATTCCTTTTATATCACTTATTAGCTTGTCATGAACATTATGTAATTATTTAAGTTTATAACGGTCGTTTTGTCGATCTTAGGTACTTGAGTCAAAAATAAAATTCTTACAATTACAAGTTGTTCATGTGGTGATATATCCATTATATCCAGAATTATATTCATGATATAGATATCATATATCTCATATATATCCAGTATATACATTCATTTATAATATTCCATAACGTTTATAGGTAAGAAATGAAATGCACCGTTCATGGAGATGTTAAGCCGTATGTACGCATGAACGCTACATTAATTTCTATTTCGTATTTAATGAAATCATAATGATAAAAAGGTATATTACAGTTCCAGTATAATATCATATATAATATCATTTACTCTATCCTTTATACATCCCACATATGGTATTAACGATTCAAATCACTTTGAGGGGGCGGTAGTCCGCACTTCCTAAAATGAAAATATTGCGTTTACCCATAATGGAAACAATAAAGGTATGCCATAAATGAAAAATAAAGAACCTTAAGTAAAACATAAACATATTATATATCATGTATAAATAGAGTGACATCTTAATGGCCACCTTTGAAGGTGTTATATGAGTGTTGAACAATCATCGTTTCGTGAGGCAGAAATTCACCATCCATAGAAACAGTATGTTCTTTAACCATTAGATGTAGGTGTGTGTAAGTGTAGCTCTAATAATTCTTATAAAAACATCCTAGTATATTTTGGATACTGTTTTTGTTACAAAAGAAATGAATAAAAAGATTTTAGGGGGTTGGATAAGCAAAATAAAACAAAATAACATAAGCGAAGACATTACCTTAAAATCGGGTAACTCTTTTGATTTGAGCCAAAGGCTTACTTGGGAAGCATTCTTCCCAAAATGAGGCTTCTAGGAGTAAGGGAGAGAAGTTGGGAGAGTATTTGGGTAGAGTTTGGACATGCCAAAAGGCTTTAAATGTGTGAGTAAGGTGGTAGTGGTGGGGGCCTTTTATAAGTGGAGAGGAGGGGCACACTTGAAAAGATTGAAATGTTACTTTATTATACAATGCTTTTCGGATTCTAAATGACCCACACTTATATAATTCGAGGCTAAGGTGATAAGGGTTCGAAATATTCTCATCCAATAGTCTTTGGACAAGTGTAATGCTTATATTTTACATTATCCTACCATTTTATTAAAACAGTTAATTAATGAAGTAATCGCAGCATCATCATGGTGTCAAAAATAATTTAATTTATTTAATGTCTAAAAATTATAAAAAAACTATCATGATGTAGGAAATATTTTTATCTTTCTAATTAATATTTATAGTCAAAATTATTACTTTTATAACCCCATTTAAAATTTGTTTTAGTAAAATAACTCTTGTTTGTGACATTTTTATTTTATCTTTAAATAAAATGTTATTTATGTCATTTTCCTACCAAAGTGGCTTTATAGGGTCCCCAAGTTGACCCATGGATTGTCTTGGTCGGCCATGACACATCCAATAGGGGTAGGACAAGTTTAGAGGTATTTTCATGTTTTTATAATATCATTTTTACCTTAAATTTCACTAATTACTTTTAATCGCGATTAATTAAACTTAAAAGTTACTATTCACCAAAAAATTATTTTAATCCCATTGAACCACATTTTACTTCCTAATGAAAACCATGTATGTCGGATTTTTGAAAATCAAATCCCAGAAGTGGTAATATTTCATTTAAATGAAAAATCAGTTATTTAACTACCACTTAGTGGTTTCACTATTCATCAAAAATTGAAGTTTTCAGAACAATGCCAAAATTTCACCCTAAGATATATTGATATTCTGAATTCAAAAATGATGTGTATTTTACAAAATTACAAACATATAAGTTGCATTAATTAATTTTATAATTAATTCCCGCTGTCACAACAAATAGCGTGTTTTTAAGAAATAATATATATCAAAAGATTGACAATTGGTTATGTCCAATTTCAAAGTGAAATTATTTCTAATTACCACCATTGGAGAAAATAGTTGAAATATATTCTAATTATACTTTAAAACCAGTCAATAGTATAATTTTTCACAATAAAATATTTTTATTAAAAAAGTTGTTTTTAAGTATTTTTCACTATTCATAAAAATTTGGAAACTCTCAGAAAATTACAAAAAATTCAACTTTGGATAATTTCGATATTCCGAATACAAAAATGAAGTCCATTTTGAAATATAAAATTTATATAATTTCAAAAATTGGGTATTACTATTTATAACTACTACTTTGATTGGTCGTAGTGTGTTAGAATCTCGAACCTGCGTACAATGCAAGCTATTGCATTATTGAAAAAGAAGCATATCGTGGAAGCTCAGGGTGTTACATTCTCCCCTCCTTAAATAAATTGCGTCCTCGCAATTTGAAATTTTCTTTGAAAGTAAAAGGCTGAAAATAAAAAATACCTTTGTGGAAAACCCACATCGGAAATAAGGTTAATAAAAATATAACATTAAAAGAAAGAAAGATAAGTACAAAGGTCGCCCGAGATAGCCCATACTTGGATTCTATGAAAATATGGATATGGAAGAAAAACAAACCATCAAGGTCTGATGGAGAGTCGTAGAAAACTGGATTAGGAGAAAGTTAACCATAAGAAAATCACAAACTTGTGATTGGTTAAACGGTCATTGAATCCCCAGTTGGAAAAGTTAACCGGAAACGTTTTTGTTTTAGGTTACCTTTTATAAAGTTGAGGAATTTATTTAGGAGATTTACTAAGAATGTAAGGGGATATACATACTTTTTATGTAGATTTTCATTCTTTAATAAATTTTTTCCAAAAACCCATCTTTCACTCTAAAATGTAATAGAACTGAAAAATATTCTATTTATCCAAATTTTATAAGGTTCTAAATATTACCACATACCATTTAGATTAGGAAAAATATTTTGTAATAACCAGGGACTTCCTGTAGGCTAGTGGTATGTAATAAAGGCCTATCGCACTATGGTTGTGGGTTCGATTCCTGTAGCTTTGTCCGACGCGACGGGTTATGCCCCACCCTGTAGGTTGTCCTTTTCCTAAAACTATAGTATTATAATATTCCAAAAATAATCTTCAGAAATGTTTTAACCTTAAACAATACAATCCAAAGATCAACATAATCCATTCCATCCTTAGAGACAATGTGGCCAAGAAAAGAAATCTCCTGAAGCCAGAATTCACACTTGCTAAACTTCCCATATAATTCATGCCTTCTAAGAGTCTTAAAGATAATGCGCAAGTGATTTTCATGATCTTCGTAGATTTTGGAGTACACCAAGATGTCATCAATAAATACCACCACAAAATCATCTATATATTCCTTGAAAACTCTATTCATTAGATCCATGAATACAGAAGGTGCATTAGTCAATCCAAAAGTCATTACTGTAAACTCGTAATGCCCGTACCTTGTTCAAAATGCTGTCTTCAGAATGTCTTCCTTCTTCACACACAACTGATGGTATCCAGATCGAAGCTCAATCTTTGAAAAAGTATTGAGCTCCATGCAATTGGTCAAATAAATCATCAATGCGAGGTAGGGGATACTTGTTCTTTATTGTTATAGAATTGATCTCCCTGTAGTCAACGCAAAATCTCATAGATCCATCTTTCTTCTTAACAAAAAGGACAGGGGCTCCCCATAGAGAAAAACTAGGGAGAATAAATCCCTTATTACTCAATTCCTCTAGTTGTTTCATTAGTTCAACTAATTCCACGGTGGCTATCCTATAAGGGGTCTTTGATATAGGCCTTGATCCAGGAATTAAATTAATGGAAAACAAAATTTCTCGTTCTGGAGGATGTCCAGGTAAATCTTATCGAAACACATCTTCATATTCTTTTACAATAGGTACATCTTTTATTTGAACATTACTTCCCTTTCCCTCAGTTATTTCGTTCTCTTCCTCCCCAATAATTGAATTTAGTTGAGCTACTAGGGTGGATCTAAATAAGAATTAGGTGGTGACGATTCTGCTCTAAAAATAAGGTGTTCCTTATCATCATCATCAAAAATCATAACCTCCTTCTTCTTACAATAAATCTTTACATCATAGTCTGAAAGCCAATCCATACTGAGGATTATATCAAACTCAATCATAGGTATGACAATGAGATCAGCGGATAATGAACAGTTATGTGCTCTAATGGGGACTGATTCACAAAACTATGTTGCAATATTACTTCCCTTGGGAGTTTTGACTGACAATTATCTTGTTAAATCAAATGGGAAATATCTAATTTTATTAGAAAACTAGGAAGATATGAAACAATGTGATGATTCAGAATCAAATAATGCATTTTCTAAACTTGAGGAAACCATTAAATTACCTACCACCACGTCTTTCGGAGCTTCAACCTCAGCAGTAGTGATAGCATAAGCTTGGCCTTGATCCCTTGACCTCTTCTGAGGTAAGTTCCCCTGACACTTGGGACATTCATTTGCATAATGTCCCATCTCTCTACAATTATAGCATTCCACATTGACAACAAATTTCTTTCCCTTGCAATCATGAGCTTGGTGGCCTTTTTCACCACACTTGTAACAGACTCCCATTCCCTTCAAGCATGTACCAGGGTGTTTCTTTCCACATTTACTCCAGGACTGATATTCAACTCTTCCCTTCTTCCCCTTATTTCCATTTCCAGATTGATCAGAAGATCTATTATTTTCTTTCTTTGCTTTAAAGTCATAAGACTTAGAGAATTCCTTTTCCGTCTTGATAGCACACGAGACAATATCTTCGTATGACGAGAAGGTTTGTGAGACTAATGCTCGATGGAGAAATGGTTTTAACCCATCAATGAAACGATCAAACTTACTTCTTGGGTTACGTATATAATATGTAGCATGTCTCTCCAACCTTGTAAAGTTGGGCTCAAACTTTGCGACATTCTCATCCTTCTTTCGTCTCAGACTCAGAAATTGCCTTTCCATATCTGCTCGATGGTCACGAGGAAAATATTTTTCTAAGAAAAGCTCTTTGAACTCCCTCCATTCCATATTCGATACTTCATCATCTTCCTTTGTGTTTTGAATCAGTGACCACCACTGATCGACATCTCCAGTGAGGCGGTAGACCGCCATGACAACCTTCTCCATTTCACTACTCCCCAAGGCGTGGAATATTTTCTCTAAGGAGTTTATCCATTGCCCAGCTACTAATGGATTTTTAACCCCATTAAATGTTGGTGGTTGTTGCCTCATGTAGTGGTCTAACATTGATCCTCCACGTTGCGGATCAGGGTGGTCCATACGAGTATGGTTATTATTCATAACCTGATTGAGTTGTCCCAGTATGGTAAAAAGTTGATCAGCACCAGTTCCCATTCGAGTCTAGCTCAAAGCGGTGTTTTCGGGTTTTACCCCTAGGTACATCTGTGCCAGATCCACCTCTACCTTTTCGTATCCAGACAGGGATGCATTTCTCGGAAAACCCACAAAATCTCTATAATACCAAAATTCTAGGAAGTTCTTCTATACTAATCCTCAAAGTCTATCTTTGGGTTAGGGGCTCTAATCAGAGTTTATCTAAATCTAGTTTCCAAGGGTAGTACTAAACTTCCTCTGATACCAACTATAACGCCCCGACCCCAGCTACCCAGAGTTGGTGCATTACTTTGTAACATTGGCATGATCACAAAAGATCAAGTCTCGAAATACCGATTAGTTAGGTATCCTTGGAACACTAGATACATTCATAAGTTTTACATTACATCATAAATTAATACAAAACTACAAAAACATCTTGTCTGCATATCCCCTCATACCATCCCTGCAGGTCATTCATAATATACTTCCTCACATCCTGGAAAAAATTAAAACATTGGAAGGGGTGAGCTCAGATGCTCAGTAAGGATAAAAATATAGCGGAAGATTTCATAAATAAACATAAACATTTAAGGCAATGTATAACTAAAACAAAAGCTTTTTAAACATGATCTTCAACATAATATGGCAAAAGTAAAATGAGATAATTCCATTTAATTATTCACATGGATATTCTACTGGTCGAATAATCACATGCAATATCAATAATCACTTTCATAATGATGGAATACATAATGCCAGACTATCATAACCACGTAGTCAAGGCCTCGGGCCAAGACCACAAATAAGATTTTGTCAAGGCCTCATGCCAAGACACTAGTTTGTCTCATGAGACCTACTGATGCAATTATTTTTAGAAGATACATATGTTCAAAATTGCTCAAATATAGCCAGTGTTTTTCTGAAATCATTATGCAAGCTTCTGAAAACAAAATAACTAATTCTGATACTGCTCGACTAATTACAGGTCATGATGGGTCCACTCTTAATCCATTCCTGTCTACCACACTCGAGTGTCGGGTTTTCTGAAAACATTTTTAAGCTTGCATTAAATACATATACATTTGAACTGGATTTTCATATATTAGAGAGAAATATCATTTTTTTTACCATTTAAAAATTACATAATTATAAAAGAAAACCTTTTGAATAAATGTAAAAGTCATAGGGGTTTATACACCGTATAAAAAGTATTTTTGTGTATAAAACAAAATATGCCTCAATGAATGGAGATTGAGACGAAGTCACTTTAAAATATCATTTTTTTAGATAAAATAGAAATATTATGTGTATTCACTATATGTACACATAAATAAAGTATAAATGCAAGATAGGACATAATAATATCATGACATAATTTTAAAGTAGGAGATTAACCCAAAGAATGGAAATTGGGTTAAGAAGTTCCCTTACCTCGTGTCCGAATTCACTCGACCATTTGTTGATCTCCTAAATAATAAAAAAGAGTTAATATCTACCTTATTAAGAACCTTTTCAAGTTCATTATTCCTTTTATATCACTTACTACCATGTCATTAACATTATGTAATTATTTAAGTTTATAACGGTCGTTTTGTCGATCTTAGGTACTTGAGTCAAAAATAAAATTCTTATAATTACAAGTTGTTTATGTGGTGATATATCCATTATATCCAGAATTATATTCATGATATAGATATCATATATCTCATATATATCCAGTATATACATGCATTTATAATATTCCATAACGTTTAGAGGTAAGAAATGAAATGCACCGTTCATGTAGACAGAAAGCCGTACGTACGCATGAACGCTACTTTAATTTGTAGTTCGTATTTAATGAAATCATAATGATAAAAAGGTATATTATAGTTCCAGTATAATATCATTTACTCCATCCTTAATACATCCCACATATGGTATTAACGATTCAAATCACTTTGAGGGGGCGGTAGTCCGCACTTCCTAAAATGAAAATATCGCGTTTACCCATAATGGAAACAATAAAGGTATACCATAAATGAAAAATAAAGAACCTTAAGTAAAACATAAACATATTATATATCATGTATAAATAGAGTGACATCTTAATGGCCACCTTTTAAGGTGTCATATGAGTGTTGAACAATCATCGTTTCGTGAGGCAGAAATTCACCATCCACAGAAACAGTATGTTCTTTATCCATTGATGTAGGTGTGTGTAAGTGTAGCTCGAATAATTATTATAAAAACATCCTAGTATATTGAGGATACTGGTGTTGTTACAAAATAAATGAATAAATAGATTTTAGGGGGTTGGATAATCAAAATAAAACAAAATAACATAAGTGAGGGCATTACCTTAAAATCGGGTAACTCTTTTGATTTGAGCCAAAGGCTTCCTTGGGAAAAATTCTGCCCAAAGTGAGGCTTCTAGAAGTAAGGGAGGGAAGTTGGGAGAGTATTTGGGCAGAGGTTGGCAGATCCAAAAGGCTTTGAATGTGTGAGTTAGGTGGTAGTGGTGGGGGCCTTTTATAAGTGGAGAGGAGGGGCACTCTTGGAATGATTGAAATGTTACTTTATTATACAATGCTTTTCGGATTCTAAAGGACCCACACTTATATAATTCGAGGATAAGGTGATAAGGGTTCGAAATATTCTCATCCAATAGTCTTTGGGCATGTTTAATTATTATATTTTACATTATCCTTCCATTTTATTAAAATCGTTAATTAATGAGGTAATCGCTGCATCATCATGGTGTCATAAATAATTTAATCTACTTAATGTCTAAAAATTATAAAAAAAATATCATGATGTAGGAACTCTTTTTGTCTTTCTAATTAATATTTATAGTCAAAAATATTACTTGTATAATCCCATTTAAAATATTTTTTAGTAAAATAACTCTTGTTTGTGACATTTTTATTTTAACTTTAAATAAAAAGTTATTTATGTCATTTTCCTACCAAAGTTGCTCCATGGGGTCCCCAAGTTGACCCATGGATTGTATTGGTCGTCCATGACACATCCAATAGGGGTTGGACAAGTGTAAAAGTATTTTCATGTTTTTATAATATCATTTTTACCTTAAATTTCACTAATTACCTTTAATCGCGATTAATTAAACTTAAAAGTTACTATTCACAAAAAAATTATTTTAATCCCATTAAACAAAATTTTACTTCCTAATTAAAACCATGTATGTCAGATTTTTTAAAATCAAATCCCAGAAGTGGTAATATTTCATTTAAATGAAAAATCAGTTATTTAACTACCACTTAGTGGTTTCACTATTCATCAAAAATTGAAGTTTTTCAGAACAATGCCAAAATTTCACCACAAGCTATATTGATATTATGAATTCAAAAATGATGTGTATTTTACAAAATTCCAAACATATAATTTTCATTAATTAATTTTATTTTTAATTCCCGCTGTCACAACAAATAGCGTGTTTTTAAGAAATAATATATATCAAAAGATTGACAATTGTTTATGTCCAATTTCAGAGTGAAAATAATTCTAATTACCACCATTGGATAAAATAGTAAAAATATATTATAATTATACTTTAAAACCACTCAATAGTATAATTTGTCACTATAAAATATTTTTATTAATAATGTTTTTTATGTATTTTTCACTACTCATAATAAATCGGAAGCTCTCAGAAAATTACAAAAAAATAAACTTTGGAAAATTTCGATATTCCGAATACAAAAATGAATTCCATTTTCAAATATAAAATTTATATAATTTCAAAAAGTGGGTATTACTATTTGTAACTACTACTTTGATTGGTCGCGGTGTGTTAGAATCTAGAACTTGCATACAATGCAAGCTATTGCATTATTGAAAAAGAAGCGTATCGTGGAAGCTCGGGGTGTTACATTCTCCCCTCCTTCAATAAATTGCGTCCTCACAATTTGAAATTTTCATTGAAAGTAAAAGGATGAAAACAGAAAATACCATTGTGGAAAACCCACATCAGAAATAAGGTTAATAAAAATATAACATTAAAAGAAAGAAAGATAAGTACAAAGGTCGCCCGAGATAGCCCATACTAGGATTCTATGAAAATATGGATATGGAAGAAAATAAAACCATCAAGGTCTGATGGAGAGTTATAGAAAACCGGATTAGGAGAAAGTTAACCATAAGAAAATCACAAACTTGTGATTGGTTAAATGGTCATCGAATCCCCAGTTGGAAAAGTTAACCGGAAACATTTTTGTTTTTAGTTACCTTTTATAAAGTTGAGGAATTTATTTAGGAGATTTACTAAGAATTTATGGGAATATACATACTTGTTATTTATACTTTCATTCATTAATAAATTTTTACAAAAAACCCATCTTTCACTCTAAAACGTAATAGAACTCAAAAATATTCTATTTATCCTAATTGTATAAGGTTCTAAATATTACCACATACCATTTAGATTAGGAAAAATATTTTGTAATAACAAGGGACTTCCTGTAGGCTAGTGGTAGGTAATAAAGGCCTGTCGCACTATGGTTGTGGGTTCGATTCCTGCATCTTTGTCCGACGCGACGGGTTATGCCCCACCCTGCAGGTTGTCCTTTTCCTAAAACTATAGTATTATAATATTCCAAAAATAATCTTCAGAAATTTTTTAACCTTAAACCATACTATCCAAATATCAACTTAATCCATTCAATCCTTATAGACAATGTGGCCAAGAAAAGAAATCTCATGAAGCCAGAATTCACACTTGCTAAACTTCCCATATAATTCATGCCTTCTAAGAGTCTTCAAGATAATGCGCAAGTGATTTTCATGATCTTCGTAGATTTTGGAGTACACCAAGATGTCATCAATAAATACCACCACAAAATCATCTAGATATTCCTTGAAAACTCTATTCATTAGATCCATGAATACATAAGGTGCATTAGTCAATCCAAAAGGCATTACTGTAAACTCCTAATGCCCGTACCTTGTTCAAAATGTTGTCTTCGGAATGCCTTCCTTCTTCACACACAAATGATGGTATCCATATCGATGTTCAATATTTGAAAAGTATTGAGCTCCATGAAATTGGTAAAATAAATCATCAATGCGAGGTAGGGGATACTTTTTCTTTATTTTTATATCATTGATCTCCCTGTAGTCAATGCACAACCTCATAGATCCATCTTTCTTCTTAACAAAAAGGACAAGGGCTCCCCATGGAGAAACACTAGGGAGAATAAATCCCTTATTACTCAATTCCTCTAGTTGTTTCTTTAGTTCAACTAATTCCACGGTGGCCATCCTATAAGGGGTCTTTGATATAGGCCTTGATCCAGGAATTAAATCAATGGAAAACTCAACTTCTTGTTCTGGAGGATGTCCAGGTAAATCTTCCAGAAACACATCTTCATATTCTTTTACAATAGGTACATCTTTTATTTGAACATTACTTCCCTCTCCCTCTGTTATTTCATTCTCTTCCTCCCCAATAATTGAATTTAGTTGAGCTACTGGGGGTGGATCTAAATAATAATTAGGTGGTGACGATTCTTCTCTAAAAATAAGGTGTTCCTTATCATCATCATCAAAAATCATAACCTCTTTCTTCTTACAATAAATCTTTGCATCATAGTCCAAAAGCCAATCCATACCGAGGATTATATCAAACTCAATCATAGGTATGACAATGAGATCAGTGGATAATGAACAATTATGTACTCTAATGGGGACTGATTCACAAAACTTTGTTGCAATAATACTTCCCTTTGGGAGTTTTGACTGACAATTATCTTGTTAAATAAAATTGGAAATATCTAATTTTCTTAGCAAGCTGGGAAGATATGAAACAATGTGATGACTCAGATTCAAATAATGCATTTTCTAAACATGAGGAAACCATTAAATTACCTGCCACCACGTCTTTCGGAGCTTCAACCACAGTAGTAGGGATAGCATAAGCTTGTACTTGATCCCTTGGCCTCTTCTGAGGCAAGTTCCCCTGACTCTTAGGACATTCATTTTCATGATGTCCCATCTCTCTACAATTATAGCATTCCACATTGACAGCAACTTTCTTTCCCTTACAATCATGAGCTTGGTGGCCTTTTTCACCACACTTGTAACGGACTCCAATTCCCTTCAAGCAAGTACCGGGGTGTTTCTTTCCACATTTACTGTAGGACAAATATTCAAATCTTCCCTTCTTCCCCTTATTTCCATTTCCAGATAGATCAGAAGATCTCTTATTTTATTTCTTTTCTTTAAAGTCATAAGACTTAGATAATTTTTTTTCCGTCTTGATAGCACATGAAAAAATATCATCGTATGATGAGAAGGTTTGTGATACTAATGCTCGACAGAGAAATGGTTTTAAACCATCAAAGAAATGATCAATATTACTTCTTGGGTTACGTATATAATCTGTATCATGTCTCTCTAACCTTGTAAAGTTGGCCTCATACTTTGCGATATTCTCATCCTCCTTTTGTCTCAAACTCAGAAATTTCCTTTCCATATCTGCTCGATGGTCACGAGGAAAATATTTTTCTAAGAAAATATCTTTAATCTACCTCCATTCCATATTCGATATTTCATCATCTTCCTTTGTGTTTTGAATCAGCAACCACCACTGATCGACATCTCCAGTGAGGCGGTAGACTACCATGACAACCTTCTCCCTTTCAATACTCCCCAAGGCGTGGAATATTTTCTCTAAGGAGTTTATCTATTTCTTAGCTACTAATGGATTTTTACCCCCATTAAATGTTGGTGGTTGTTTCCACATGAAGCGGTCTAACATTGATCCTCCATGTTGCGGATCAGTGTGGTCCATACGAGTAAGGTTATTATTCATAACCTGAGTGAGTTTTCCCAGTATGTTAATAAGTTGATCAGCACCAGTTCCCATTAGAGTCTAGATCAAAGCGGTGTTTTCGGTTTTTACCCCTAGGTACATCTGTGCCAGAGCCACCTCTACCTGCTCGTATCCAGACAAGAATGTATTGGTCGGAAAACTCAAAAAATCACTATAATACAAAAATTCTAGAAGTTCTTCTATACTAATCCTCAAAGTCTATCTTTGGGCTAGGGGATCTAATTAGAGTTTATCTATATCTAGTTTCTAAGGTTAGTACTAAATTGCCTCTGATACCAACTATAACGCCCCGACCCCAGCTACCCAGAGTTGGTGCATTACTTCGTAATATTGGCATGATAAAAAAAGATCATGTCTCGAAAGACCGATTAGTTTAGTAGCCTTGGAACACTAGATACATTCATAAATTTAACATTACATCATTAATTAATACAAAACTACAAAAACATCTTGGCGTCATATACCCTCATACTATCCCTGCAGGTCATTCATAATATACTTCTTCACATCCTAGAAAAAATTAAAACGTTAGAAGGGGTGAGATCAGATGCTCAGTAAGGATAACAATATAGTGGAAGCTTTCATAAATGAACATAAACATTTAAGGCAATGTATAACTAAAACAAAAGCATTTTAAACTTGATCTTCAACATAATATGGAAAAAGAAAAATGAGATAATGTCATTTACTTATTCACATGGATATTCTACTGGTCAAATAATCACCTGCAATATCAATAACCACTTTCATAATGATGGAATACATAATTCCAGACTATCATATCCATGTAGTCAAGGCCTCCTGCGAAGACCACAAATAAGATTTTGTCAACGCCTCATGCCAAGACACTAGTTTGTCTAATGAGACCTACCGATGCAATTTTTTTAGAAGATACATACGTTCAAAATTTCTCAAATATTGCCAGTGTTTTTCTGAAATCATTTTGAAAGCTTCTGAAAACAATATAACTAATTCTGATACTGCTCGACTAATTACAGGCCATGATGGATCCACTCCCAATCCCTTCCTGTCTACCACACTCGAGTGTCAGGTTTTCTGAAAACATTTTTAAACTAGCATTAAATACTTATACATTTTCACTATATTTTCATATATTATAGAGAAATAAAATTTTTTTGAAACCATTTAAAAATTAAATAATTATAAAATAAAACCTTTTGAATAAATGTAAAAGTCAAAGGGGTTTATACACCGTATAAAAGAAATTTGTGTATAAAAAAATATGCCTCAATGGATGGAGATTGAGACGAAGTCACTTACAAATATAATTTTTTTAAATAAAATAGATCTATTATGTGTATTCACTATATGTACACATAAATAAAGTATAAATACAAGATAGGACATAATAATATCCTGACATAATTTTAAAGTAGGAGATTAACCCAAAGAATGGAAATTGGGTTAAGAAGTTCCCTTACCTCATGTCCGAATTCACTCGACCATTCTTTGATCTCCTGAATAATAAACTAGAGTTAATATCTACCTTCCTAAGAACCTTTTCAAGTTCATTATTCCTTTTATATCACTTATTACCATGTCATGAACATTATGTAATTATTTAAGTTTATAACGGTCGTTTTGTCGATCTTAGGGATTTGAGTCAAAAATAAAATTCTTATAATTACAAGTTGTTTATGTGGTGATATATCCATTATATCCAGAATTATATTCATGATATAGATATCATATATCTCATATATATCTAGTTTTTACATGAATTTATAATATTCCATAACGTTTAGAGGTAAGAAATGAAATGCACCATTCATGGAGACAGAAAGCCGTACGTACGGATGAACGCTACTTTAATTTCTATTTCGTATTTAATGAAATCATAATGATAAAAATGTATATTATAGTTACAGTATAATATCATATATAATATCATTTACTCCATCCTTTATACATCCCACATATGGTATTAACGATTCAAATCACTTTGAGGGGGCGGTAGTCCGCACTTCCTAAAATGAAAATATCGCGGTTACCCATAATGGAAACAATAAAGTTATTCCATAAATGAAAAATACAGAACCTTAAGTAAAACATAAACACATTATATATAATTTATAAATAGAGTGACATCTTAATGGCCAACTTTGAAGGTGTTATATGAGTGTTGAACAATCATCGTTTCGTGAGGCAGAAATTCACCATCCACAGAAACAGTATGTTCTTTAACCATTAGATGTAGGTGTGTGTAAGTGAAGCTCGAATAATTCTTATAAAAAAATCCTAGTATATTGAGAATACTGGTGTTGTTACAAAAGAAATGAATAAAAATATTTTATGGGTTTGGATAAGAAAAATAAAACAAAATAACATAAGCGAAGACATTACCTTAAAATCGGGTAAATCTTTTGATTTGAGCCAAAGGCTTCCTTGGGAAGTATTATGCCAAATGTCAGGCTTCTAGGAGTAAGGGAGGGAAGTTGGGAGAGTATTTGGGCAGAGGTTGGCCGATCCAAAAGGCTTTTAATGTGTGAGTAAGGTGGTAGTGGTGGGGGCCTTTTATAAGTGGAGAGGAGGGGCACTCATGGAAAGATTGAAATGTTACTTTATTATAAAATGATTTTCAGATTCTAAATGTCCCAAACATATATAATACAAGGATAAGGTGATAAGGGTTCGAAATATTCTCATCAAATAGCCTTTGGACAAGTGTAATTCTTAGAGTTTACATTATCCTTCCATTTTATTAAAATCGTTAATTAATGAGGTAATCGCTGCATCATCATGGTGTCATAAATAATTTAATCTATTTAAGGTCTAATAGTTATAAAAAAATATCATGATGTAGGAAATATTTTTATCTTTCTAATTAATATTTATAGTCAAAAATATTACTTGTATAACCCCATTAAATTTTTTTTTAGTAAAATAACTCTTTTTTATGACATTTTTATTTTAACTTGAAATAAAAATTTATTTCTGTCATTTTCCTACCAAAGTGGCTCCATGGGGTCCCCAAGTTGACCCATGGATTGTCTTGGTCGACCATGACACATCCAATAGGGGTAGGAAAAGTGTAAAGGTATTTTCATTTTTTTATAATATCATTTTTACCTTAAATTTCACTAATTACCATTAATCGCGATTAATTAAACTTAAAAGTTACTATTCACCAAAAATTTATTTTAATCCCATTGAACCACATTTTACTTCCTAATTACAACCATGTTTGTCATATTTTTTAAAATCAAATCCCAGAAATGTTAATATTTCATTTAAATGAAAAATCAGTTATTTAACTACCACTTAGTGGTTTCACTATTCATAAAAAATTGAAGTTTTTCAGAACAATGCCAAAATTTCACCCTAAGATATAATTGATATTCCAAATAAAAAAATGATATCTATTTTACAAAAATCCAAACATATAAGTTCCATTAATTAATTTTATAAATAATTCCTGTTGTCACAACAAATAGCGTGTTTTTAAGAAACAATATATGTCAAAAGATTGACAATTGTTTATGTCCAATTTCAAAGTGAAATTAATTCTAATTACCACCATTGGATAAAATAGTAAAAATATATTCTAATTATACTTTAAAACCACTCAATAGTATAATTTGTCACTATAAAATATTTTGATTAAAAAAGTTGTTTTTAAGTAATTTTCACTATTCATAAAAAAATAGAAGCTCTCAGAAAATTACAAAAAATTCAACTTTGGATAATTTTGATATTCTGGATACAAAAATGATTTCCATTTTGAAATATAAAATTTATATAATTTCAAAAATTGGGTATTACTATTTATAACTACTACTTTGATTGGTCGTAGTGTGTTAGAATCTCGAACTTGCGTACAATCCAAGCTATTGCATTATTGAAAGTGAAGCGTATCGTGGAAGCTCAGGGTGTTACACACTAAAGGAGGATCTATATTGTTTCCCTAGGTGTTTTAGAACACACTTACAAATAGTATGAGTTATTCCAATGGTGAATCCATCATATTTACTTATGAACTGTTTTTTGCGTAGAAAATCTAGTAAAGTTACATTATTTATGTTGTAGATCCTCAATCTATATATGTATGTACTTATGTGGGGATTCCAAGATTTTTTCCATCCATTGCATGGATAGTAAAGGTCTTTATAATAATTTTAATAATATGGATATATTTAATATTGATAGGAATTGGGGGAAGTTATACATTATTGTAATTTTGATTTATTACAAATTATATTATACCATATTAATTCCATTTCAGAATATAATTATCTATATGAGCCTTTAAAATGATTTATTTTATATTTATATAATACCGCTGTGTTTTTTTGTAACCCTGAAAATAATATTTAGAAATTATATATAGACAATGAATTGGTATACCATAGAAACCAATGATTTTTGTGTGAATATTAATAATAAATAATTAGGTAATGTAATTCTATGAATTGAAATTAATAAAATCAAGATGTGGTTTTATTTTTCATCATGCCTATTGTGTTTCCATTTATGATTTTGGATTTTTTTTCATTTATGGTGGAAACAAAATATGTTATATAATTTTTTTGGGTTGTGATTCGATTGTTGGTGGTAATGGGATGTGATGTGCCCGATTGGGTGATAGTGGTGACGTGAAAAAGTTGTGATGTCTTGTTGTTGTGGTGATATGGATTGGAATATATAGTGTAATATAAATGGTTGATGTGATATAGGTGGGATGTTTTGGGATGTTTTTTATTAGTTTTCATGGTATCTATTGATTAAATTGCAAGGCTGAAATGAAATGACATCTGATAGTAAATGGATAAGAATGGTCTAGAATGGTATATAGAAAACGAATTAAATGAATTAAATAATATATGGATATTATATATTATTGAAAAATTAATGTATTTTTTAATGGGGGTTAGTTGAAAATCATTAAAATCGTGAAAATGGTTAATCCACTAAATGGATGAGGTATTGTGCAGTTTTGTGTTCTCATTTTGTTGTGTGTTGTATTAATTGATGGTGTGGTGGGGGGATTTGAGATGGATTTCATGTGGTTAAATGGTGGTTTGTGGTGTATGATAATATAGACTATGAAAACCAATATTTTGGATATTTTATTATATATATATATATATATTTATATGTATATGTATATCATGTATTTTATGTTATGTTCATACATTCCTAGACTCGGTTGGAAAACCACACAATCACCCAATTGTTTTGTGTTCTGATTGTTTTTCCTAACTTTCTGGTTGGGGATGATATGAATGGCCAGCTACCACCTCTTCCCCTCTATTCCATAAATATATGGATAATATATGCCAGTGTTATAGATTATCCATTAGTGATGCATATGAGATATATGGTGGTTTCGTGAGTGGTTGGATGAGGGAACACGGTCGATGTACTTCACATTCATGATACCCCATTTCCTTGGTAATTTTTTATTGTAATATGATGTGATGTGGATGAGATGTAATGGTGGATGAATATAGAACCATATTCTATACCTTTCTAGGATGGGTAGGAAGGGATATGTCCAGAACCACATGATTGAAGGATGGATATGTAATGTGATTTGTATAAAAATTATGGGAATAAGTTGTTTGATGACTAGGCATGAGAGTGGGAAATCAAAATGGAAGTGGATGATGAGTACCATGGATTTATGTTCTTAATAACATGTTATTATAAATAATTCCTGATTTTATTTGGAAACAAAGTGAGGATGGGTTTGGTTGGATAACCTATTTTGGTGCATGATGGTTCATGACTTTGTTCAATGGTGTATTAGTATACAATTTTTACATCCATACAAGAGACAATGTGTATGATCTTAATGAGTATACATGTCAATCTCCACCAATATATATATATATATATATATATATTATTTTTATATATTCTAGGATGTCTTTGTAGAAGAATATAGACATTTATAACATAGGTTTTAATGTTGATTTTGTGTAATATTAACATTATTGTATTTTATTATGTAACTCCCCGACCCCAGCTACCCAGAGTCGGTGCATTACTTCGTAACATTGGCATGATCACAAGAAGATCAAATCCCGAAAGACCGATTGGTTTAGTAGCCTTGGAAACACTAGATATAATCATAAAGTTTTACATTACATTTCAAAGTGAAAAACTACTACAACAACAAAGTCTTCATATCCACACTATTAACCCCTCATAATATCCATGCAAGTCATTCATAATTTACTTCTTCACTACCTGGGAAAAATAAAACATAGAAAAGGGGTGAGCTCAAATGCCCAGTAAGGATAACAATATAGCGGAACATTCAAAATAATCATAAACATTTAAGGCAATGAATTACTAAAACAAAAGCCTTTTAAAATTGAACTTCAACATAGTATGGAAAAAGTAAAATGAAATAATGCCATTTATTATTCACATGGATATTCTACTAATCGAATAATCACATGCAATATCAATAACCACTTTCATAATGTTGGAATGCATAATGCCAGACTATCATAACCACATAGCCAAGGCCTCGTGCCAAGACTACAAATAAGATTTTGTCAAGGCCTTGTGCCAAGACACTAGTTTGTCTCATGAGACCAACCGATGCATCGAGGAGCTATAGCGGGCTCCACCCGTCACTTATTAAGTCCAATGCATTCCCATATGAAAAGGTTTAAGCATAACATAAACATTCGTATTAAAACTAGCATACGAAATGTCAATAATTTCACCATAAACTATGAATGGTATAAAAATAGCACATCCACAGTCAAACATATCACAAAACCTTCAATACAATATAGAAGTTTTGTATCATAATAAATCAACTTCAAATAATCTTAAAATCCCTCAAAGGATGTTGACATAGATGAAATCAAAATTCTTTTTAAAGAAATATCTCCTTTTATTTTGAAATCATTTAAGATCCATATAAAATAAAACATTTTCTTTGAAAATATTCTTATAAGCTTGTAAGGTAAGCTTTGAAGATTTTATAACGGCGGAAAATAGCCGCACCCGCCGTATAAGTTAAAAAAACATTCTTACCTTAATTCTGTCGAAAAGGTTAAAAAGGACCTTGTTTTGAAAACGACGGAAAGATTCCTTTATAAACCTCCTATAAAAAGTCAAACAAGGGTATAAATGACTTTAAATCATATTCTTGTAAATAATAAATATGTTTTGAAATACATTTTGAAAAAACATGGATGTGGATGATAAAGAGATCCCAGTAGATTATTACGTATAAACAACCTCGGATAATGAAGAGATTGTGAAATAACCCTTACCAATTTGGTAACTTATTAAACATAAAACCCATGAAAGAGTTATCATACAATGAATATGTAAATACACATTAATTAGAGTGTATTACACAATGAATATAATTATGGGCAGTACATACACCACACAAAAGGTGATGGTGGCAATATGACACGAATCTCACGGGAATAAGGAGTGAGATGAAAACCCCTTACTACGTTAATCAACTGAGTCGTATTGCCAAAAGTTAAATACCACCAAATGATTTACAGAATAACATGAATATAATGATAATCATGATAATATATATCAAATGTCAGTACACAATACACCACTTTCAATAATTTAGTGGCGAATAATGGAAATCTCACGGAATTGAATGTGAGATAAGAAAATCCCTTACCTTGAACTTTCTCTTAGTCGATGGTATGTTAACCTCCTGTATAATAATTAAAACATTGTTATTAAATTATACAATAATCATATACATCAATATGATATCATATATGATCTTTTAATATTGATTTGATAATAATATCTTAGTATTATCGTTGTTTCGGGTGTGAACTTTCTTGTTTTCTTTTGTATGTTTTGTTACGTAAGACATGTTTGTAAATGATAGGTTGTATATTATTCATATCCAGAATGATATAAAGTCCTTAAACATCATTTTTAAATCATAAAATGATAATTATACTTGAATGGATACGATGGAGAATGAATCTCATCGCGTTCGTGGAGACGGTAGTCCGTACGTACGCACGAACGCTACTTCCATTTAATTTTTTTATTTTAAAAGAATCGAATCCAAATGATACATAGGTATATTACTATTCCAGTATAATATAATATTTTATATATGTTACATAAGTTCATTAACACCATCCTTTATACGTTCCATGTGTGGTACGAACGAGTCATATCATTTTAAGGGGGCGGTAGTTCGCACTTCCTCAAATGAAATTATCGTATGTATATACAACATGAAACGAATAACGGTATGAAATAAAATGGAATTTCATAAGCTTATATATAAAATATATATCATTAATATCATATTTAATTATAGTGCCATCATAATGGCCACCATGAGAGGTGGTAAGATGTATTTGAACAATCATCGTTTCGTGAGGCGTTAGTTTGCCATCCACATAAACATTATGTTCATCATCCATTAGATGGAGTTGTGTGTATGTGTAGTTTGAATCCTTCTTATAAAAACATCCTAGTATATTGTGGATACTTGTGTTGTTACAAAAGAAAGGAAATAAAAAGAGTTTGGGGGTTGGAGAAGCAAAACAAATGAAAATAATTTAAGAGAAATCGTTACCTTTAATTTAGGTAACTCACTTTGGTTGGAACCAAAGGACTTCTTGAAATGCTTTCTGCCTAAGGGGAAGCTTCAAGGAGGAGGAGAGGGATGTGGGGAGCTTAGTTGGGCAGAGTTTGGACGAGCCAAGTGGCTTGAGAGGTGTGAAGAAATGAGAAGTAGGAGTGCCCTTTTATAAGAGGGGTGAGGGGAACCTTTGGAAAAGCTAGAAATATTAATTTATAATAAATTCATATTCGGTTTCTAATGGCTCAAAAGTTGACTATTCAAAGGTTAAGGTGGGGATAGTTCGCAAACCACTCAACCAATAGAATTTAGACAGGTTTGGGTACTTATATTAACCTTATCTTTAAGTATTAACTCTAAGTTAATTAGTTTCACTTTTACAATGTCTCTTTGTATTTTTATATAATATGGTTAATAAACATACTATATACATCCAAGCGACCCCAAAGTGGTCCATTAATGAGGAACCTATCATAATATAAGTCTCTTGGCCGAACCTTAGATTTTTAGGAATTTAATATCAATTAATAATATAATATTTGTTTTAAGAACTCTTTTATGTCAATTTTGACACTATTCAATAGTTGATTTTTGTGAAACTCTTAACAGATTGATTACTTCAAACAAAGTCAATTAAATCAATACTAATATATCATATTATCATAGAAAATTAGTTTAATTCATTAAAAGTTTCATATTATAATTATTTGGGTATTTATAAGATCAATTATTTTAATTTTTCACTATTTTAGTAATTACTGCATCATCATTGTGTCATAAATAAAATAACTTATTTAATGTCTAAAAATTATAAATAAAATATCCTTATGTAGGAAATCTTTTTAGCTTTCTAATGAATATTTGTAATCGAAAATCCAACATGTATAACCCTATGTAAAAATTGTTCTTCTAAAAGATGTAAGCTTATGCCATTTTTATTTTTATTTTAACTTTATTAATATAATGTGTCATTATCACTTACAAGTGGATCCATGGGGTCCCGAAATAGACCCAAAGATGCCCATGGTAGACCATGTATCAACCAATAGGGTTAAGACACGTTTTAGGGTAATTTAGTATTATTATAATATTATTGTTTTAACCCTTATTTACCGGATTTACCCTTTAACCATGGTAAATAAAATATTTACCACAGTAACTATTCAAAATGTCTAAAAATAAAAGTTACCTATTTACACAATTTGAACATCCTGATTCCAAATATGGAATCCATTTTCCTAAATTCAAAACACATAAGTGGCAGAAATTAATTTAAAATTAATTCCCGCTGTCAAAACAAAAAGCGTGTTTTTAAGAGGTAATAACTATCAAAAGATTGACACTTGTTTATGTTCGGTTTAATTGTAAAATTATGTCCAATGACCAAAATTATATTAAATGGTAAAAATATATTCTAAATATACTTTAAAACAACTCAAATTCACAATTTATCACTATTAATTATTTTGATTAAAAAAGTTGTTTTTAATTAAAATTTAGAAATTTTCACTATTCATCAAAATATGAAAGTTATCCGAAATGTACCAAAATTTCACCCTAGGCTAATTTTGATATTCTGAATCTAAAAATGAAGTCCATTTTGAAATATAAAATATATATATTTTAAAAAAGTAGGTATTACTATTTATAACGGCTAGTTTGATTGGTTATGGTGTGTTAGAACTCGGTGTTGCGTACAACACACGCTATCACATTATTCAAAGGGAAACGTACCATGGAAGCTTGGGGTGTTTCATTTTAAATTTTTGATGTCACCATTTAGTCAAAAAGTTTAAAATATTGTATTTAAAAAGGTTTCACTATTAGAAGTTGATAAAAGTGAAATACTGAAAATGAATCTGTTCTTGCATTATGACTAAGAAACTCATAATAGGGATTCTAAAATTATAAGGATTATATAAAGTTCAAAATGTAGTTAATACTATTCATGACCTCTTTTAATGGTGTGATTGAACTCGGTGTTGCGTGTAGTGCAAGTTATTGAATTATTTTTAAGAAATAACACACTATGAAATCTTGGGGTGTTACATTCTCCCCTCCTTCAATAAATTGCGTCCTCGCAATTTGAAATTGTTCTTCAAAAATAAAAGGTTTAAAGTAGAAAATATATTTGTGGGAAAACCCACATCGGAAATTGGGTTACTAAAATTTAGTCTTAATATGAGGAAAAGAGAAATGAAACGGTCACCACCAAATTATGATCTTGATTAGGAGAACATTGGTGGAAATTAGAGACATATAATCAGAGGAAAAACGTAAATATTTATAGGTAGTGATTGAGGTCATCGATCACAAACAAGTGTATAATTGAGGTCCTTAAATTCATCAATCTATGATGATTTGAAATACCATCGGTTCAACAAAACATAGGGTATTAGGATAACACATTTTTGACGTTTCAAAATATCTTAGTTGAAATCCCACATCGAAAAATGAATTAATGAGGCCTCTATTTAAAATAAAGAGTGGAAAGTATGAAGATTACCGAAAATAACACATACTAGGGTTCCATGTAGGAAAATATGGATATGGAAGAGAAATCTAACCATCAATTATCTGATGGAGAGTGGTAGAGAACATGGCTATGAAAAGGCCAACAATCCCAAAGCCATAAATTAGTGACGATTTAAGGTACCATCTAGGACAACATTTTTGTTCTAAGTTGATTTTCTTAATATTGAGGAATTTATTTATGAGATTGGCTAAGATCATAAGGTGATATACTTACTTTATAATTAGAGTTTTGTCCATTAATAAATTTCTACCATAAACTCATCTTTTACTCGTAAAAAAAATTATATTTATACTATTCGTACAGGGTTCCAAAATAAACAAATTTATAATTCATCTACCAGATCTTTTAAAAAAAACTACATTATTTAATCCAGGACATCTTTTGGGCCAGTGGTAGGTGATACACCCTTGTCGCCCTTCGGTTGCGGGTTCAAGTCTCGCAGCCTTGCCGGACGCAACAGGTTGCTGCCCAACCTCCGGGTTGTCCTTTTATGGCAATCCAAAATAATCCAAATAACAACTATCCAAAATAATTCTATCCAAACTCACAGTACAACATTTATAAGGAAGGTAAACATAATATAGATCCTTTTTACCCCGTAATAGCATATAAATACCTTCATCATGTATTACCATATTCCTTATTGATTACATTCATGATCCCTTATTCCATATAGAATGTTGGATATACTTCATTAATCCAAAAATGTTTAAAACCCCAACAATGATGGAATATACAAATCATTAATCAGCTTCAAGGTAGTCAATAATATCCAATATAATTTATCCAAATCAATCACATATTATTCCAAAATCACTACCTCAGTATCAGAACTATATTATGATTTATCATTCTCTCAACCATATATTTTCCAAAAATTTATCCTGCTATTGAGTCACTTTTCTTTGTTCCACACAATCTCAAGTCCTTAATGAAATAGTACTGCAGTACAATCCTTATATACTCCATGATTATTGTAACAAGTACATTGTTGATACAACACTCAATTGACATAATCAACATAAGAACTCTAATCATCCCTCTTCATCTGTGGTAGTATCATAACATGATTATTATCCAATAACATCATTTGCGGCATAGTCTGATGACTGGGACATAGGTTCGCGTAGTGTCCAAACTCCTTGCAAATGAAGCATTGTACATTTGAAACCATTTTCTTACCCTTGCAGTCACATACTTTGTGCCCTTTTCCTCCACACTTATAACAAACTCCCATTCCTTTCAGGCAAGTTCCAGGGTGTTTCTTTCCACAGTTACCACATATGGGAAAATTCTTCTTTTCCCTCTTACTTTTATCCATCTTTCTCTCTTCCATCCTTTTCTTCTCTTGCTTCCCTTCAAAGCCATAGGACTCAGTAAACTCTTTACTTATCTTATCAACACATGATATTATTTCTTCATATGATGATAATACATGGGAGACTATTTCTCTTATAAATTCTAGCTTAAGACCATGAAAGATATGATCCTTCCTTCTCTTTGGATCATGTGCATTTCTGGAGTTCTCATTCCTTCTACTGGGCGCCATTTATAAACAATGGCATACACTAGATCAGTTTATGAATCAAAATACATAATCCCATACTTATAAAACACTTAACATAAATTGAACTATTTATGGATATAATCCATAATCATAAGAATGTTTTCTTTGAGGAAGTATATACTCATAATCCCTTCAAAATGATTTGTAAAGAAAATGAGAGTTATCCTAAGCATATCCCTCGGGAGTGTCGTAACCAAGAGTGCAGCAAGGCCCGTTGTCGTGCACCAGTTCCCGTTCGAGTCTAGCTCAAAGTGGTGTTTTCGGGTTTTACCCCTAGGTACATCTGTGCCAGAGCCGCCTCTACCTGCTCGTATCCAGACAGGGATGTATTGCTCGGAAAACTCACAAAATCTCTACAATACCAAAATTCTAGGAAGTTCATCTATACTAATCCTCAAAGTTAATCTTAGGTCTACGTGCTCTAATCAGAGTTTATCTAAATCTAGCTTCCAAGGTTTGTACTAAACTTCCTCTGATACCAACTGTAACGCCCCGACCCCAGCTACCCAGAGTCGGTGCATTACTTCGTAACATTGGCATGATCACAAGAAGATCAAATCCCGAAAGGCCGATTGGTTTAGTAGCCTTGGAAACACTAGATATAATCATAAAGTTTTACATTACATTTCAAAGTGAAAAACTACTACAACAACAAAGTCTTCATATCCACACTATTAACCCCTCATAATATCCATGCAAGTCATTCATAATTTACTTCTTCACTACCTGGGAAAAATAAAACATAGAAAAGGGGTGAGCTCAAATGCCCAGTAAGGATAACAATATAGCGGAACATTCAAAATAATCATAAACATTTAAGGCAATGAATTACTAAAACAAAAGCCTTTTAAAATTGAACTTCAACATAGTATGGCAAAAGTAAAATGAAATAATGCCATTTATTATTCACATGGATATTCTACTAATCGAATAATCACATGCAATATCAATAACCACTTTCATAATGTTGGAATGCATAATGCCAGACTATCATAACCACATAGCCAAGGCCTCGTGCCAAGACTACAAATAAGATTTTGTCAAGGCCTTGTGCCAAGACACTAGTTTGTCTCATGAGACCAACCGATGCATCGAGGAGCTATAGCGGGCTCCACCCGTCACTTATTAAGTCCAATGCATTCCCATATGAAAAGGTTTAAACATAACATAAACATTCGTATTAAAACTAGCATACGAAATGTCAATAATTTCACCATAAACTATGAATGGTATAAAAATAGCACATCCACATTCAAACATATCACAAAACCTTCAATACAATATAGAAGTTTTGTATCATAATAAATAAACTTCAAATAATCTTAAAATCCCTCATAGGATGTTGACATAGATGAAATCAAAATTCTTTTTAAACAAATATCTCCTTTTATTTTGAAATCATTTAAGATCCATATAAAATAAAACATTTTCTTTGAAAATATTCTTATAAGCTTGTAAGGGAAGCTTTGAAGATTTTATAACGGCGGAAAATAGCCGCACCCGCCGTATAAGTTAAAAAAAACATTCTTACCTTAATTCTGTCGAAAAGGTTAAAAAGGACCTTGTTTTGAAAACGACGGAAAGATTCCTTTATAAACCTCTTATAAAAAGTCAAACAAGGGTATAAATGACTTTAAATCATATTCTTGTAAATAATAAATATGTTTTGAAATACATTTTGAAGAAACATGGATGTGGATGATAAATAGATCCCAGTAGATTATTACGTATAAACAACCTCGGATAATGAAGAGATTGTGAAATAACCCTTACCAATTTGGTAACTTATTAAACATAAAACCCATGAAAGAGTTATCATACAATGAATATGTAAATACACATTAATTAGAGTGTATTACACAATGAATATAATTATGGGCAGTACATACACCACACAAAAGGTGATGGTGGCAATATGACACGAATCTCACGGGAATAAGGAGTGAGATGAAAACCCCTTACTATGTTAATCAACTGAGTCGTGTTTCCAAAAGTTAATAACCACCAAATGATTTACAGAATAACATGAATATAATGATAATCATGATAATATATATCAAATGTCAGTACACAATACACCACTTTCAATAATTTAGTGGCGAATAATGGAAATCTCACGGAATTGAATGTGAGATAAGAAAATCCCTTACCTTGAACTTTCTCTTAGTCGATGGTATGTTAACCTCCTGTATAATAATTAAAACATTGTTATTAAATTATACAATAATCATATACATCAATATGATATCATATATGATCTTTTAATATTGATTTGATAATAATATCTTAGTATTATCGTTGTTTCGGGTGTGAACTTTCTTGTTTTCTTTTGTATGTTTTGTTACGTAAGACATGTTTGTAAAGGATAGGTTGTATATTATTCATATCCAGAATGATATAAAGTCCTTAAACATCATTTTTAAATCATAAAATGATAATTATACTTGAATGGATACGATGGAGAATGAATCTCATCGCGTTCGTGGAGACGGTAGTCCGTACGTACGCACGAACGCTACTTCCATTTAATTTTTTTATTTTAAAAGAATCGAATCCAAATGATACATAGGTATATTACTATTCCAGTATAATATAATATTTTATATATGTTACATAAGTTCATTAACACCATCCTTTATACGTTCCATGTGTGGTACGAACGAGTCATATCATTTTAAGGGGGCGGTAGTCCGCACTTCCTCAAATGAAATTATCGTATGTATATACAACATGAAACGAATAACGGTATGAAATAAAATGGAATTTCAGAAGCTTATATATAAAATATATATCATTAATATCATATTTAATTATAGTTCCATCATAATGGCCACCATGAGAGGTGGTAAGATGTATTTGAACAATCATCGTTTCGTGAGGCGTTAGTTTTCCATCCACAGAAACATTATGTTCATCATCCATTAGATGGAGTTGTGTGTATGTGTAGTTTGAATCCTTCTTATAAAAACATCCTAGTATATTGTGGATACTGGTGTTGTTACAAAAGAAAGGAAATAAAAAGAGTTTGGGGGTTGGAGAAGCAAAACAAATGAAAATAATTTAAGAGAAATCGTTACCTTTAATTTAGGTAACTCACTTTGGTTGGTACCAAAGGACTTCTTGAAATGCTTTCTGCCTAAGGGGAAGCTTCAAGGAGGAGGATAGGGATGTGGGGAGCTTATTTGGGCAGAGTTTGGACGAGCCAAGTGGATTGAGAGGTGTGAAGAAATGATAAGTAGGAGTGCCCTTTTATAAGAGGGGTGAGGGGAACCTTTGGAAAAGCTAGAAATATTAATTTATAATAAATTCATATTCGGTTTCTAATGGCTCCAAAGTTGACTATTCAAAGGTTAAGGTGGGGATAGGTCGAAAACCACTCAACCAATAGAATTTAGACAGGTTTGGGTACTTATATTAACCTTATCGTTAAGTATTAACTCTAAGTTAATTAGTTTCACTTTTACAATGTCTCTTTGTATTTTTATATAATATGGTTAATAAACATACTATATACATCCAAGAGACCCCCAAGTGGTCTATTAATGAGGAACCTATCATAATATAAGTCTCTTGGCCGAACCTTAGATTTTTAGGAATTTAATATCAATTAATAATATAATATTTGTTTTAAGAACTCTTTTATGTCAATTTTGACACTATTCAATAGTTGATATTTGTGAAACTCTTAACAGATTGATTACTTCAAACAAAGTCAATTAAATCAATCCTAATATATCATATTATCATAGAAAATTAGTTTAATTCATTAAAAGTTTCATATTATAATTATTTGGGTATTTATAAGATCAATTATTTTAATTTTTCACTATTTTAGTAATTACTGCATCATCATTGTGTCATAAATAAAATAAATTATTTAATGTCTAAAAATTATAAATAAAATATCATTATGTAGGAAATCTTTTTAGCTTTATAATGAATATTTATAATCGAAAATCCAACATGTATAACCCTATGTAAACATTGTTCTTCTAAAAGATGTAAGCTTATGCCATTTTTATTTTTATTTTAACTTTATTAATATAATGTGTCATTATCACTTACAAGTGGATCCATGGGGTCCCGAAATAGACCCAAAGATGCCCATGGTCGACCAGGTATCAACCAATAGGGTTAAGACACGTTTTAGGGTAATTTAGTATTATTATAATATTATTTTTTTAACCCTTATTTACCGGATTTACCCTTTAACCATGGTAAATAAAATATTTACCACAGTAACTATTCAAAATGTCTAAAAATAAAAGTTACCTATTTACACAATTTGAACATCCTGATTCCAAATATGGAATCCATTTTCCTAAATTCAAAACACATAAGTGGCAGAAATTAATTTAAAATTAATTCCCGCTGTCAAAACAAAAAGCGTGTTTTTAAGAGGTAATAACTATCAAAAGATTGACACTTGTTTATGTTCGGTTTAATTGTAAAATTATGTCCAATGACCAAAATTATATTAAATGGTAAAAATATATTCTAAATATACTTTAAAACCACTCAAATTCACAATTTATCACTATTAATTATTTTGATTAAAAAAGTTGTTTTTAATTAAAATTTAGAAATTTTCACTATTCATCAAAATATGAAAGTTATCCGAAATGTACCAAAATTTCACCCTAGGCTAATTTTGATATTCTGAATCTAAAAATGAAGTCCATTTTGAAATATAAAATATATATATTTTAAAAAAGTAGGTATTACTATTTATAACGGCTAGTTTGATTGGTTATGGTGTGTTAGAACTCGGTGTTGCGTACAACACACGCTATCACATTATTCAAAGGGAAACGTACCGTGGAAGCTTGGGGTGTTTCATTTTAAATTTTTGATGTCACCATTTAGTCAAAAAGTTTAAAATATTGTATTTAAAAAGGTTTCACTATTAGATGTTGATAAAAGTGAAATACTGAAAATGAATCTGTTCTTGCATTATGACTAAGAAACTCATAATAGGGATTCTAAAATTATAAGGATTATATAAAGTTCAAAATGTAGTTAATACTATTCATGACCTCTTTTAATGGTGTGATTGAACTCGGTGTTGCGTGTAGTGCAAGTTATTGAATTATTTTTAAGAAATAACACACTATGAAATCTTGGGGTGTTACATTCTCCCCTCCTTCAATAAATTGCGTCCTCGCAATTTGAAATTGTTCTTCAAAAATAAAAGGTTTAAAGTAGAAAATATATTTGTGGGAAAACCCACATCGGAAATTGGGTTACTAAAATTTAGTCTTAATATGAGGAAAAGAGAAATGAAACGGTCACCACCAAATTATGATCTTGATTAGGAGAACATTGGTGGAAATTAGAGACATATAATCGGAGGAAAAACGTAAATATTTATAGGTAGTGATTGAGGTCATCGATCACAAACAAGTGTATAATTGAGGTCCTTAAATTCATCAATCTATGATGATTTGAAATACCATCGGTTCAACAAAACATAGGGTATTAGGATAACACATTTTTGACGATTCAAAATATCTTAGTTGAAATCCCACATCGAAAAATGAATTAATGAGGCCTCTATTTAAAATAAAGAGTGGAAAGTATGAAGATTACCGAAAATAACACATACTAGGGTTCCATGTAGGAAAATATGGATATGGAAGAGAAATCTAACCATCAATTATCTGATGGAGAGTGGTAGAGAACATGGCTATGAAAAGGCCAACAATCCCAAAGCCATAAATTAGTGACGATTTAAGGTACCATCTAGGACAACATTTTTGTTCTAAGTTGATTTTCTTAATATTGAGGAATTTATTTATGAGATTGGCTAAGATCATAAGGTGATATACTTACTTTATAATTAGAGTTTTGTCCATTAATAAATTTCTACCATAAACTCATCTTTTACTCGTAAAAAAAATTATATTTATACTATTCGTACAGGGTTCCAAAATAAACAAATTTATAATTCATCTACCAGATCTTTTAAAAAAAACTACATTATTTAATCCAGGACATCTTTTGGGCCAGTGGTAGGTGATACACCCTTGTCGCCCTTCGGTTGCGGGTTCAAGTCTCGCAGCCTTGCCGGACGCAACAGGTTGCTGCCCGACCTCCGGGTTGTCCTTTTATGGCAATCCAAAATAATCCAAATAACAACTATCCAAAATAATTCTATCCAAACTCACAGTACAACATTTATAAGGAAGGTAAACATAATATAGATCCTTTTTACCCCGTAATAGCATATAAATACCTTCATCATGTATTACCATATTCCTTATTGATTACATTCATGATCCCTTATTCCATATAGAATGTTGGATATACTTCATTAATCCAAAAATGTTTAAAACCCCAACAATGATGGAATATACAAATCATTAATCAGCTTCAAGGTAGTCAATAATATCCAATATAATTTATCCAAATCAATCACATATTATTCCAAAATCACTACCTCAGTATCAGAACTATATTATGATTTATCATTCTCTCAACCATATATTTTCCAAAAATTTATCCTGCTATTGAGTCACTTTTCTTTGTTCCACACAATCTCAAGTCCTTAATGAAATAGTACTGCAATACAATCCTTATATACTCCATGATTATTGTAACAAGTACATTGTTGATACAACACTCAATTGACATAATCAACATAAGAACTCTAATCATCCCTCTTCATCTGTGGTAGTATCATAACATGATTATTATCCAATAACATCATTTGCGGCATAGTCTGATGACTGGGACATAGGTTCGCGTAGTGTCCAAACTCCTTGCAAATGAAGCATTGTACATTTGAAACCATTTTCTTACCCTTGCAGTCACATACTTTGTGCCCTTTTCCTCCACACTTATAACAAACTCCCATTCCTTTCAGGCAAGTTCCAGGGTGTTTCTTTCCACAGTTACCACATATGGGAAAATTCTTCTTTTCCCTCTTACTTTTATCCATCTTTCTCTCTTCCATCCTTTTCTTCTCTTGCTTCCCTTCAAAGCCATAGGACTCAGTAAACTCTTTACTTATCTTATCAACACATGATATTATTTCTTCATATGATGATAATACATGGGAGACTATTTCTCTTATAAATTCTAGCTTAAGACCATGAAAGATATGATCCTTCCTTCTCTTTGGATCATGTGCATTTCTGGAGTTCTCATTCCTTCTACTGGGCGCCATTTATAATCAATGGCATACACTAGATCAGTTTATGAATCAAAATACATAATCCCATACTTATAAAACACTTAACATAAATTGAACTATTTATGGATATAATCCATAATCATAAGAATGTTTTCTTTGAGGAAGTATATACTCATAATCCCTTCAAAATGATTTGTAAAGAAAATGAGAGTTATCCTAAGCATATCCCCCGGGAGTGTCGTAACCAAGAGTGCAGCAAGGCCCGTTGTCGTGCACCAGTTCCCGTTCGAGTCTAGCTCAAAGTGGTGTTTTCTGGTTTTACCCCTAGGTACATCTGTGCCAGAGCCGCCTCTACCTGCTCGTATCCAGACAGGGATGTATTGCTCGGAAAACTCACAAAATCTCTACAATACCAAAATTCTAGGAAGTTCATCTATACTAATCCTCAAAGTTAATCTTAGGTCTACGTGCTCTAATCAGAGTTTATCTAAATCTAGCTTCCAAGGTTTGTACTAAACTTCCTCTGATACCAACTGTAACGCCCCGACCCCAGCTACCCAGAGTCGGTGCATTACTTCGTAACATTGGCATGATCACAAGAAGATCAAATCCCGAAAGGCCGATTGGTTTAGTAGCCTTGGAAACACTAGATATAATCATAAAGTTTTACATTACATTTCAAAGTGAAAAACTACTACAACAACAAAGTCTTCATATCCACACTATTAACCCCTCATAATATCCATGCAAGTCATTCATAATTTACTTCTTCACTACCTGGGAAAAATAAAACATAGAAAAGGGGTGAGCTCAAATGCCCAGTAAGGATAACAATATAGCGGAACATTCAAAATAATCATAAACATTTAAGGCAATGAATTACTAAAACAAAAGCCTTTTAAAATTGAACTTCAACATAGTATGGCAAAAGTAAAATGAAATAATGCCATTTATTATTCACATGGATATTCTACTAATCGAATAATCACATGCAATATCAATAACCACTTTCATAATGTTGGAATGCATAATGCCAGACTATCATAACCACATAGCCAAGGCCTCGTGCCAAGACTACAAATAAGATTTTGTCAAGGCCTTGTGCCAAGACACTAGTTTGTCTCATGAGACCAACCGATGCATCGAGGAGCTATAGCGGGCTCCACCCGTCACTTATTAAGTCCAATGCATTCCCATATGAAAAGGTTTAAACATAACATAAATATTCGTATTAAAACTAGCATACGAAATGTCAATAATTTCACCATAAACTATGAATGGTATAAAAATAGCACATCCACAGTCAAACATATCACAAAACCTTCAATACAATATAGAAGTTTTGTATCATAATAAATCAACTTCAAATAATCTTAAAATCCCTCAAAGGATGTTGACATAGATTAAATCAAAATTCTTTTTAAACAAATATCTCCTTTTATTTTGAAATCATTTAAGATCCATATAAAATAAAACATTTTCTTTGAAAATATTCTTATAAGCTTGTAAGGTAAGCTTTGAAGATTTTATAACGGCGGAAAATAGCCGCACCCGCCGTATAAGTTAAAAAAAACATTCTTACCTTAATTCTATCGAAAAGGTTAAAAAGGACCTTGTTTTGAAAACGACGGAAAGATTCCTTTATAAACCTCTTATAAAAAGTCAAACAAGGGTATAAATGACTTTAAATCATATTCTTGTAAATAATAAATATGTTTTGAAATACATTTTGAAGAAACATGGATGTGGATGATAAAGAGATCCCAGTAGATTATTACGTATAAACAACCTCGGATAATGAAGAGATTGTGAAATAACCCTTACCAATTTGGTAACTTATTAAACATAAAACCCATGAAAGAGTTATCATACAATGAATATGTAAATACACATTAATTAGAGTGTATTAAACAATGAATATAATTATGGGCAGTACATACACCACACAAAAGGTGATGGTGGCAATATGACACGAATCTCACGGGAATAAGGAGTGAGATGAAAACCCCTTACTACGTTAATCAACTGAGTCGTATTTCCAAAAGTTAATAACCACCAAATGATTTACAGAATAACATGAATATAATGATAATCATGATAATATATATCAAATGTCAGTACACAATACACCACTTTCAATAATTTAGTGGCGAATAATGGAAATCTCACGGAATTGAATGTGAGATAAGAAAATCCCTTACCTTGAACTTTCTCTTAGTCGATGGTATGTTAACCTCCTGTATAATAATTAAAACATTGTTATTAAATTATACAATAATCATATACATAAATATGATATCATATATGATCTTTTAATATTGATTTGATAATAATATCTTAGTATTATCGTTGTTTCGGGTGTGAACTTTCTTGTTTTCTTTTGTATGTTTTGTTACGTAAGACATGTTTGTAAAGGATAGGTTGTATATTATTCATATCCAGAATGATATAAAGTCCTTAAACATCATTTTTAAATCATAAAATGATAATTATACTTGAATGGATACGATGGAGAATGAATCTCATCGCGTTCGTGGAGACGGTAGTCCGTACGTACGCACGAACGCTACTTCCATTTAATTTTTTTATTTTAAAAGAATCGAATCCAAATGATACATAGGTATATTACTATTCCAGTATAATATAATATTTTATATATGTTACATAAGTTCATTAACACCATCCTTTATACGTTCCATGTGTGGTACGAACGAGTCATATCATTTTAAGGGGGCGGTAGTCCGCACTTCCTCAAATGAAATTATCGTATGTATATACAACATGAAACGAATAACGGTATGAAATAAAATGGAATTTCAGAAGCTTATATATAAAATATATATCATTAATATCATATTTAATTATAGTGACATCATAATGGCCACCATGAGAGGTGGTAAGATGTATTTGAACAATCATCGTTTCGTGAGGCGTTAGTTTGCCATCCACAGAAACATTATGTTCATCATCCATTAGATGGAGTTGTGTGTATGTGTAGTTTGAATCCTTCTTATAAAAACATCCTAGTATATTTTGGATACTGGTGTTGTTACAAAAGAAAGGAAATAAAAAGAGTTTGGGGGTTGGAGAAGCAAAACAAATGAAAATAATTTAAGAGAAATCGTTACCTTTAATTTAGGTAACTCACTTTGGTTGGAACCAAAGGACTTCTTGAAATGCTTTATGACTAAGGGGAAGCTTCAAGGAGGAGGATAGGGATGTGGGGAGCTTAGTTGGGTAGAGTTTGGACGAGCCAAGTGGCTTGAGAGGTGTGAAGAAATGAGAAGTAGGAGTGCCCTTTTATAAGAGGGGTGAGGGGAACCTTTGGAAAAGCTAGAAATATTAATTTATAATAAATTCATATTCGGTTTCTAATGGCTCCAAAGTTGACTATTCAAAGGTTAAGGTGGGGATAGGTCGCAAAACACTCAACCAATAGAATTTAGACAGGTTTGGGTACTTATATTAACCTCATCGTTAAGTATTAACTCTAAGTTAATTAGTTTCACTTTTACAATGTCTCTTTGTATTTTTATATAATATGGTTAATAAACATACTATATACATCCAAGCGACCCCCAAGTGGTCTATTAATGAGGAACCTATCATAATATAAGTCTCTTGGCCGAACCTTAGATTTTTAGGAATTTAATATCAATTAATAATATAATATTTGTTTTAAGAACTCTTTTATGTCAATTTTGACACTATTCAATAGTTGATTTTTGTGAAACTATTAACAGATTGCTTACTTCAAACAAAGTCAATTAAATCAATCCTAATATATCATATTATCATAGAAAATTAGTTTAATTCATTAAAAGTTTCATATTATAATTATTTGGGTATTTATAATATCAATTATTTTAATTTTTCACTATTTTAGTAATTACTGCATCATCATTGTGTCATAAATAAAATAAATTATTTAATGTCTAAAAATTATAAATAAAATATCCTTATGTAGGAAATCCTTTTAGATTTCTAATGAATATTTATAATCGAAAATCCAACATGTATAACCCTATGTAAAAATTGTTCTTCTAAAAGATGTAAGCTTATGCCATTTTTATTTTTATTTTAACTTTATTAATATAATGTGTCATTATCACTTACAAGTGGATCCATGGGGTCCCGAAATAGACCCAAAGATGCCCATGGTCGACCATGTATCACCCAATAGGGTTAAGACACGATTTAGGGTAATTTAGTATTATTATAATATTATTTTTTTAACCCTTATTTACCGGATTTACCCTTTAACCATGGTAAATAAAATATTTACCACAGTAACTATTCAAAATGTCTAAAAATAAAAGTTACCTATTTACACAATTTGAACATCCTGATTCCAAATATGGAATCCATTTTCATAAATTCAAAACACATAAGTGGCAGAAATTAATTTAAAATTAATTCCCGCTGTCAAAACAAAAAGCGTGTTTTTAAGAGGTAATAACTATCAAAAGATTGACACTTGTTTATGTTCGGTTTAATTGTAAAATTATGTCCAATGACCAAAATTTTATTAAATGGTAAAAATATATTCTAAATATACTTTAAAACCACTCAAATTCACAATTTATCACTATTAATTATTTTGATTAAAAAAGTTGTTTTTAATTAAAATTTAGAAATTTTCACTATTCATCAAAATATGAAAGTTATCCGAAATGTACCAAAATTTCACCCTAGGCTAATTTTGATATTCTGAATCTAAAAATTAAGTCCATTTTGAAATATAAAATATATATATTTTAAAAAAGTAGGTATTACTATTTATAACGGCTAGTTTGATTGGTTATGGTGTGTTAGAACTCGGTGTTGCGTACAACACACGCTATCACATTATTCAAAGGGAAACGTACCGTGGAAGCTTGGGGTGTTTCATTTTAAATTTTTGATGTCACCATTTAGTCAAAAAGTTTAAAATATTGTATTTAAAAAGGTTTCACTATTAGAAGTTGATAAAAGTGAAATACTGAAAATGAATCTGTTCTTGCATTATGACTAAGAAACTCATAATAGGGATTCCAAAATTATAAGGATTATATAAAGTTCAAAATGTAGTTAATACTATTCATGACCTCTTTTAATGGTGTGATTGAACTCGGTGTTGCGTGTAGTGCAAGTTATTGAATTATTTTTAAGAAATAACACACTATGAAATCTTGGGGTGTTACATATTATTTATGAGAATAATTTTTTTACATTTTAATACATTATGGTCTTTTTTAGGATTATCTTTATATAATGTTTTGGGGTTTCTTAGTAGTAGATTAAAATATCTCTTGATCATAAATTAGAAATAGGGGAATATCACATATATGTGCAATTCTTTTTATACCCTATGATCCTATCTATATCCAAGGGATTAATATAGATAGGATTGGGGGTATTATATCTCTTTCATCATTATTATCCCTATAGGGATACATTTATATTGAGGGGATCATGATAGAATTAGTCATCTTATAATAACAATTTGTTACTGATAACTTTTCTATTATAAAATAAACATCATATCTTTTATAGATCATAATATTTACAATGATCCAATAATCTTAGAAAACATTATTTAAGACTTCATAAAACTGCTCTCATTTTGTAATAATACTTTTGATAGATAATTATTTTATGAATTTTTTCAATTTTGATATCTATATTTATCTAGTATATTTTTCTCAATTTAATAAGATGATAATTTTTTATCTCCTAAATTTAATAAAAGATCCCAATGTAAAAATTATATTCTTTTATTCCAATATCCTTCGTTGAAATCATTTTATAAAACAAAAACATTTTCTCATTAATAATCGCAATATTGGCCAAAATCAAGTTATTTTCAACAACATATAATACAATAATAATTAAAGACCTTTTCTAAGTATTTTAATGTTGTGTGGGGATTTTAAACACTTTGAAATTTATTCAAGGAATTTTATAAAATAGACCATATATTTTTATCATTTTATTAAATGAAAAGTTATTTCTTATATTTCATGTAATTTGATAGTGTTTTCCTTTAAAACCATATTTTAAAATTACATAAATATTTTAATAGTAATTCTATAAAAGGATTCTAAATATTTACACAATTGAGACATTTTTTTAATCATATAATTTATGATAATTTCAATGAATAATGTTTTTTATGAAATCAATATGAAACATTTTAATATAAATATTACTTATGGTTTTTAAAAATGTGTTCCAAAAAACTATCAGTTATTTTGTTATGTTTTTTACTTTGGGGTTGTTTTATTCAGATCTAATTAATTGGAGTAAATTTAAACCACTGCCAAATAATTATTTTAGGGAAAATCCATATCTATTTATCCAACCATATTATCTATTATCATTGATATGCACCAATTTTTAAAAATATAGATAAGATTAATTAATTTTTTGTTTATATATATTAGATTCAACCAATAAAATATAGTAATAATTGTTATTAGTAATAAAAAAACAATAAAATATAAATATAATAATACTAAATTATATAAAATTTTGAAAAATGTTCACATTATTTATTTACATAAATATTACATGGGTTAAAATATATAAAAACATATCAGATGTTATACTGCCTAAGATCCACTCCCCCTCCCTGTAATGGAGATTTTAAATCCTTAACTACATAAGAAAGTCTCATATCATAATTGTCTATTTGAATTAGATAACTTAATATTAATAAATAGCATATTAAAAAAATATAGAAAATATGCTAGTTAATTAAAAAATGAAGACAATTACTATTATATTTTATTATAAATCCCCAAAAAACCCTGTACCTCAGAAGAATATTAAAAATATTCATGATATAATTGAAAAGATTTATTTTATTGTTAATAAAAAATTTAGATCTGATAAACATTACATAATGATAAATCATTGAATAAACTTATCATAAATGAATCAACTAATAACATTACTTATTATTTTATCTAATTATTATTAATTTTTATTTCATTTAACATATTGATTATGTTATTTTTAAAATTAGTTTAGATGTTAATGTTAATATCTATAAGTATATAATAATAATGGTGAGACACCAAAATCTAATCCATGATAACTATGTAACAGTAACAATGTTTGAGGGTGAAAACATAGTTAACCCACTTGTGAATGATATAATATTAGCATAATTTGAAATAATAAGAAATTAAATATGAAAGGAAAATAATGAACTATATCCTTTTTATTTGAGGTAGATTTATTATATAATATATTCAGTGTAATTTATGTATAAAAAATATAAATATTTCTTTTTTTTATAAAAAACTAAAATCTATCAACCAACCCAAACACTTTTTCCTTACAAAAACTATTAGAAAAACATAATTTTAAATTAAACATACATTTTAAAATAATAAACATGAAATTTTTCTTTATTAAATTACAATAAAAATTAAACATGTATAAGTTATATGAAATTTCACAACAAATTTAATTAAATTTTTACAAACCCAAAATATAAAAGTTAATATTTATTGAATTTTATTTTTGAAATTAAATAATATAAAACATTATATAGATTATAACCATTTTCTACTTCGTATGTCATACTATTATCACATTACATCATTAATATTAAAACATATTACCCTTCTCCACCCACCCACACATGATCTACAATTTTTAAATTATCAAAGTGAAATGGTACAATTTTTTTTATTGGTGAGTTGCACTATGATAAATTACATCACCGTTATCACCCATATCAAACATGTTTGTTTGTTTCAAGTGCATAAAAAACTCCACCCATACATTTATGAATGATAACCTAACCACTAAATTGTTTTATGAATTACATTTTCTATAAGTATCTTTAGTATATATTTTCTCTCTATTAACCTCCTATGTTGATAAATCGATGTGACGATGGGTGATCTGATCCCTCTTTAGTAAGTAGTTCTCATCTATAAAGGATTATTTTAATATCCCTTATTTAATACTTATATTTTGATGGATCAACACATATTTTATTGTTCTAAGATCTATTTTATTAGATCATTATTATATGATTTAAATATATATTCATCACCTTCTATCTATATTGGTTTTCCAATTGTGGGTGTATACCATTTGACTTCCATGATTCGAGGTATGTGCTTATATAAATGTGTTCACAATGATTTAAATGGTGATTTCATTACTCAAATTGAAATGGTTGTTTATGTTATTAGAAACATATATCTTTTATGATTTCATCTTTCATTTTAAATTTTTAAGGAAATTGATGAAAAAATAAAATTTTATTGGAATTAAAATTTTGTGTAATGTTAGGAAAAATTATTTCATGTATTGTAAATTGTTTTGATGAAAATGATTTGATCTTGATATTTAAAAAAAATTATAAAATTTATTGATGTTTGAAATTTTAATGAAAATATTTAGTTTTGAAGTGGAAATATCATGATTAGAATTGAAATTGGGAATTTATATGATAAAATTATTTAAAATGAGAGATTACCAATTTGGATGGTTTAATAAAGCTTCCCTAGTAATTTCCATTATGTTTTGGGGGATGATAATAATTTTAAATTATTTGGGAGTGGATGATTGTGATTTTCCACTATGTTAGAGTGGGTGATAGTAATTTTCCATCAAGTGGGATTGGATTATTATTACTTTCCCTTATGTGGTATTGGGGGAAAACATTTATCTTATATTGGAGTACACGATTTTAATTTATTGTAAAGTTGGAGGGTATATTTGTCCATAGAATTATTAAACTATTTTATTAATTCTAATTTAATTTTAATTAATAGTTTCATATGAAATGTTTATTTCTTCTTTTTTTTAATATTTTTTTATTTCTTACATCATTTTGAAGAGAAAACATATATCTATTAAAAATATGAATCAATGAAATCACATTCCTTAAATTATATTAAATGTTATAATGTGTGATAAATTTTTATGTTATTAATCATGTAACTCTTAGAGACACCCTGGTGGGAATTATAGATCATACCATACCGTTTCATTTAGATGTTTTTATATTTTCCTATGCATGTTTGGATAATAGGGAAAATTCCACAAGGAGGTGGTATATATTTTTTATCAATTATCATGGATTGATATAAGTTACCGAGGGAGATGTTATCCACTTGTTACATAGGATATTTTATATTCACCTAGCCAGATACTGATTATGTTGATTACGTACTTGTTTGGGTTATGTTAGAATTTTTTGGTTTATAGTGCTTTCTCCCTTTGGATTGTTGATCATACGAAATTGTGGTCAATTATTTTTTGTTTTTTTAGAAAAATATATTCACAATTTTTCTTGTTTGATTATATGTGCGACTCTCCTATTACATGGGTATTGGGAACTTACAATTGGATATGTATGATCCAGCATAGGTATTAGGGTGTCTTGGTATTTCGTCTAGTTTTTAACATTTAAGGATCTCAATGAATATTGAAATTGAAATGTCAATCTTTAAAATAAAGACTACTGTTTATTCTAAAATTCCTTTGTCATTGAACTCAAATAATTGAACATAATATGGGGATATAAACATAAAACCAATTTGTAGATATATAATATGTTTCAACTTTATTAATCCAAAACTCAAAAAATTAGTAATTTAGGGGATGAATGTATATAATAATGTCATTTACTTGAATTAACTTCCTGTGAATATTTATCAGTATAATAAATGATATTTATTTAACGTACAGTCATGTAATTTTATTATAAGGGACTATGGAAATTGGCCATAATGTATATCTACTAGTTAATGTCAGAAAAAGTAAAATTATTCACTTGTTACTCCAAACTATATATTTAAATTGTCATAATATAAATCAAGACATGCTTGATTCAAGGCGGTCCATATCATTAAATATCATAGATTTAACAAGAGATCATCATCACTATTTCCTATAGTATGGACCCTCATATAATCAATGTAATGGCCCGGACCTCCCTGGTCCATTACTTTGTGAAAATGTGATGTTGGAGGTGTTCCGGGAGGACAAGGTGACTTATCCCCCAGCTGCTGCCTACCGGTAGCACGGTCTACCGGTAGCTGCTGATTGCCGGTAGCTCGGTCTACCGGTACCTGCTGATTACCGGTAGCTCGGTCTACCGGTAGCTGCTGATTACCGGTAGCTCGGTCTACCGGTAGCTGCTGATTACCGGTAGCTCGGTCTACCGGTAGCTGCTGATTACCGGTAGCTCGGTCTACCGGTAGCTGCTGCCTACCGGTAGCTCGGTCTACCGGTAGCTGCTGATTACCGGTAGCTCGGTCTACCGGTAGCTGCTGATTACCGGTAGCTCGGTCTACCGGTAGCTGCTGATTACCGGTAGCTGGGTTTACCGGTAGCCACGGCATACTGATAGCTCGGTATACTTATAGCCGCAGTCCAGCAGTAGCTCGGCTAACACTTTGCCAAATTTCTAGTTCTGTGAACAGTGTTTCTATCGGTGAGGTTCTATCGGTGGACTTCTATCGGTGAGGTTCAGTGAACAATGTTTCTATCAGTGAGGATCTATCAGTAGACTTGTGTTTCTATCGGTAAGGCTCTATCGGTGATCTTTTCTTTCCTTTGCCAATTTTTTTAGTTCTGTGAACAGTGTTTACAGACTTCATAAGAGCTACCGATTCCATAATTTTCCAAATTTCACGAATGAACAGTGTTTCCAGACTTCATAAGAGCTACCGATTCCATACTTTGCCAAATTTCACGAATGAACAGTGTTTCCAGACTCCATAAGAGCTACTGATTCCATACTTTGCCAAATTTTGAGTATGTGAACAGTGTTTCCAGCTTCGCAAATTTGACATTTTATTTGACGTAAAATACATTTAAAACCTTATTTTAAGGACTTTAAGGCCGATTCAAAGTCCATAAATCCTATATTAATTATTCCTAAGGCCGGGATGTTTTTACTTGGTCAAACCGCGTGAGTTAATGCGATCTGTTTTTAATGGAGAATAAACCGGATCTTAAACTGTCGCCTCTCTATTTTTTTTAAAAGGAACGAGATATCATTCTTCGTTGTTCTTCCTCCTGGTTCTCATATACGAGACGCTATAACCTTGCAATCATTCTCGTAGGAGTTTCACAATCAAACGTTACTCAGATCAGTTCCGCTCTGTTGATGCAACCAAGTTGTGTCGATCGTTCTTCGATATAAGGTATGTTTTATCATCGTTCCTTCGGGGATCACCTTCTCTTGTTCTTCCTTCCATATTAGCATGTAATCTCCATGGTTCTAATGGGTTTTCTTGGGGTTGGTTGGTACTGTCGTACCGTGGCATCCTCCGGTGGATGCAGCTGTCGTGAGGAGAAGAGGACTGTGACCCGTTGTGTGGATAAAGGACGTCAAGAACTCTTCGAGGTAGGGGATTCATGGCTTCTATAATTTTGTATGTGCAATCGTAGAATTAGCATGATTTAGTCCTTTGGATCACAATGAAATTGACCTAATTAAATACTTGAACCGGATTAAAGGAATTGGTTGATCGCATGTTGTTACTTTGTACCGTGATAACGGTTTGCCTCATGTTTTCCTTGATAGAGTGATATCTATGCTTTTCTTTAATTTGTTGCTCGTTCATGATGGAAATTGATAAAGAATGTAAAGCCGGAATTATTTGATAAATAATTGGCTAAAGATAAAGAGGCATGTTAATGAATCTGTTAATTCAATATGGATTAGAGAACAGATTATGTGGGAATTTCTAAAAGGGTTCTGAGTTACCCTCTTGTTTGTTAAAGGGCCGAGAGCCCACTTTGTGATGTTTGTTTTCCTGCTGCTTGTGCTGTGATGTGAGCCTGGATGGCTGTAGTGATATGTGGAGGTATGGAGACTTGTGGTTGTGGCAGCGGATGATGCCTAGTGTGGCGAGATGCATTGGTTTATGCATATGGGTGTCGGGGAGGACACCAAGGGTGATGGTATGAGATGAATGTGATGGTTTGATGTTGGTGGTTTGGTTTGGTTGCTTATGTTCTTTACTTTTCCCCACTTCTCAAGGCAGCTGGTCTTTCTTACCCTCTTTCCGAAGGAGGCGAAGACACGCGGGGTATGCCACGTGCTTTCCGTGTTTATCCTCTCGATGGAGGATGGGTCTATGCTCTTTCTATAGGCGGCAAAGACTCGACGGGTAGTATATCTACTCACCGTGTTGAGCCTCCTTAGTGTTTAGAAGCATAGGATGTTTTTATAGAATTCCTGGGAATGTGGAAAAGTAATTCTGTAATGAATGTTTGATTAAATGGTGAAAATCCACGGGGATGGAGATGCTGGAATTTAAAGGTGATGTGAATCTTAAAAAGGAGCAGTTGTTTTTGAAAGTGATGCCATTTTAGTTTAATGTGGTAAATTGTTCATGGTTAATTAATGTTTAAATAATTAATTAACGTACAGTGGAATTGATAAAATGAGAATGGAGTAATCTAATAAAGCTCTTCAAATGGTTGTGTGCTTATAGGATACCTAGTCTTAGAAGTAGCAGCCTGGAGTTTGAGAGACGTTAGCTACAGTTGTGCCTATGACTAGGTAATGCCCATAGTGTGGTTGTGAGTTATATATATTCTGTACTTTTTGTGTTTCTATACGCTACTCCACCCCGTCGGTAAGGGAAACTGACACCGCGGGGATTCTGAGCCCTGGGGGGTGTTTTCCCCAACATTCTGATGGGAGGTTGAATGGCTGACTACCCCTTTGGCCCCGCTCTCTTCTCTTGGTAGATCCTTGTTCTGGTAGGCACAGTGGTTAGTTTTACCCATATATGTGTGTAGAGGGATGTAATGGCTTGTGGTTATTTCAAACACATATACTCTGGATATAGTATCCTATGGAATACTATAGGTGTAACGTGTATAGGCTGTGATGGCTTGAGGATCCTTACTCGGCGTATGGGCTGTGATGGCTGGAGGAATAATACTCGACGTATGATACACGTTATACGAGCTATGGTGGCTCCCGGAAACTACCTGGTTACTTTGGTTGGGAGGACGGTGTGGTGCTTCGCCCAGGTGTCTGCGGGAAATCCTTTGTGGTGCACGAGGTGCAGATTGTGGAGCTTAGCCCAGGTGTCTGCGGGCAAGCCTTTGGAGAGAGATGCACATGACGTATGTCGTTGGGGAAAAGCGGCAAACCAGTGGGGAAGTAGTAGTGGGGTACCCTTGATATTATTTACTATATGATATATTCTTGTATGCGTTACTTGGTGAGAGTAGCCATGGTGAGGTTAGGAACATAGTATACATGTTTAGATAATGAGTTAGTTTCACTTGTTGTTCACTGGGCTTTAGCATGCTTTCTTTACTTTTGCACGAGAGTCTTGGGGAGGATCCTACTGAGTATACTGTTATACTCACCCTATGTACATATAAACTGTTTTTCAGGTCACTTGGAGCAGGTTGGAGATCAAGCTGGTTACTACTAGCTTGGGGTTGGAGGAGGAGCTGTTCGGGCTTGTGGTCGCTGCCGTTTTACTTTCTTTTGGGTACTTTTAGTTTTCCCTTTCAGTTGTAGTACTTTTGCATGACATTTCATATATGTACTTGGGTTTATTTTATATTTTCAGTTATGAGTTGGAGTTGGTTGGAGTCTATTCTATCTCTCTCTTTTGCATGTGTTCTCTTAGAGGGTAATGCCTCCCATTAGTGTGTGTATTATACCCTCGGTGCTAGTCGCCAACCCGGGGCCTACTGGAGGCGGGACTCGGGGGTCATTATCTCCCTTCTCACATTGCCGGCCCTGGAGGGGTACACTTTGTGGGGAGGGGGCCGTGACAGAGTGGTATCAGAGGTCTGGTTGAGGGATAGGATGGAGTTTGGAGTTAGGCACAGGTGAGGATGCATGGGATGGTAGGGCAACGGTGTCATTCATGTTTAGCAAGTGGGGTAAACACTGGAGACCGGCAGATACATAGGCATTCAGGGCCCCCTATGATCCGTTGCACGGACCTTTAAGTTTACGATGGCTACTAAACAAAGTGATACTGGTTGCAGGGTAGAGACCTAGGAAAGGATCATGCATCATTATTCTTTGCGCCTGTGTTTGAATGGGTAGACCTTGGGATAAGTAACCAAAATTAATAAAACAAAATAATTAATTAATTAATGTTGAGTCTTCCATATTCCAGGCTTAGGAGCTCTAACAGTTGTTATTTTACAGGTATGGCTCCAGGTCGACGTCCTCGTCACGTTTGCGCCGAAGGTGCCCAGCATGCTGTTCCAGCAGATCGCCGCCGGGTAGAGGTTGACGACGATGACACTTGGAGGAAGACCCTCCGAGAGTTTCAGCGCCAGAGTCTACAAAAGTACGAGGGCTCCGTTTCAGATGCAGTCATAGAAGACTGGTTGGAGGAGGTCGAGATAGGCTTCAGTTCGATTCGTGCTCGGAAGGAACACTGGGTGTCCTTGGTTGTGACGATATTGCGTGGAGCAGCGAGACAGTGGTGGTTCTTGTTCCTCGGGGATCTTGAGGAGTCAGCGATCTCATGGGAGGAGTTTCGAGACAGGTTTAGAGTCGAGTTTCTTTCATCGACTGCGAAGGCATCCAGTCGCCAGGAGCTTCTTACCCTTCGACAGGGGAGCTACAGTGTTCGGGAGTTTGGAATCCGTTTCAGGAACCTTCTACGATATGATTCAGACCTGTTACCAGATGATGAGGCTAGGGCGAGGCATTTCGAGGAGGCTTTGTGTCCAGAGATCCAGCGCCAGGTCACCCCATTTATGCTGAAGACATATCTTGAGGTGCTGGCGAGGGCAGAGGTTGTTGAGAGGACTTTTACCAGGACCAGATCGTCACGAGAGGGGAATCACCATGATTCCTCACGAAGCAGAGCTGTGGTCCGGGGTTCCCGGTTTTCAGGGTAGAAGAGTTTTCGTTCACCTGGGGGTAGGTCCCAGCCCTTCCCATCTCGTTTCTCCGGAGGCAGCAACTCTCAGGCCTATGCCAAGGGATCAGGCGCTTTTTTTTCTTGTGGTGGTCTTGGTCATCATCAGCGGGAATGCCTAACTTTTGAGAGCAGTCATCGTGCACCAGGTGCTCCAATCCAGGTTCCTCCGTTGAGGCAGTTCTAGCCGAGGCAGCAGCAACAGGTTTCACCAGCATTAGATCACCCGAGGGTAGATGGAGCAGGCAGAGGAAAGCCCCATGACGCTCCACGTCCTCAGAGAGCAGAGCGCGGCCATGGTGGTGGTCGTCATCAGGGTCAGAGAGGTCGTGGAAGTGGTCGTGGTCAGCTTCATGCTCTAGCGTTGCCAGCCCCAGGCGAGCCAGACGTCGTCCGAGGTACCCTTTTCTTGTTTTCTACCTTGGTGTATGCCTTGTTTGATTCAGGAGCGACACACTCCTTTATATCCCCTACCCTTGTCCACGCTTTGGGACTTGAGGTAGAGAGGATTCCAGTGCCCTTGGCGTTGACTACGCCAGTTGGAGGTCGAGCTAGCTTGTTTGAAGTATGTAGAGACTGTGAGCTAGTGTTGGGGCAGCACCGCTCTTGGGGAGATTTCCTATGTTTACGAATACAACCATATGATGTCATCCTCAGCATGGATTGGTTGTATTCGGTGCAGGATATTGTGGATTGCCACAGGAAGAAGGTCGTTTTCTTTGATGAAGACGGAGAGGAAGTAGTGTTTGTTGGTGAGAGAGATCCTCGGATGAGTCATAGATGAGTTTCATCCTTATCATCCATGATGGCTGGGATGATTCTGAGTTCTTCAGAGGTTCAATAGTTGGCGTTTCCTAGGGTCGTAGAGGATTACCCTGATGTCTTTCCAGAAGAGGTTGTATCCTTACCCCCTCGACGAGAGATTGAGTTTGGGATCGAGCTACAGCCAGGAGCGTCTTCTATCTCTATGTCTCCCTACAGAATGGCCCCTTCTGAGTTACGAGAGCTACGTATTCAGCTCGATGGTCTGTTGCAGTGTGGTTTTGTTCGGCCAAGTGTGTCACCGTGGGGTGCACCAGTTTTGTTTGTGAAAAAGGCTGATCAGATTTTGTGGTTGTGCGTCGATTATTGTCGCTTAAACAAAGTGACAATAAAGAACCGCTATCCTCTCCCACGGATTGATGACCTATTCGATCAACTGAAGGGTGCAAGTTGGTTTTCAAAGATATACTTGCAGTCAGGATATCACCAGATGCGTGTAAAGGATGAGGATATCCCGAAGACTGCTTTCCGTTGTCGTCATGGGCATTATGAGTTTTTTGTAATGCCATTCGGCGTGACGAATGCTCCAGCTGTTTTCATGGGGTTGATGAATGCTGTGTTCCGTGAATTCCTGGACAAGTTTGTTGTGGTTTTCATCGACGACATCCTTGTGTACTACACATCTGAAGAGGAGCATGCAGAGCATCTACGAACCGTTTTGGGAGTTCTTCGCCAACATCGGTTGTTTGGGAAGTTGTCCATGTGTGAGTTCTGGGCTCAAGAAGTTCGTTTCTTGGGACATGTTGTGTCCCAACAGGGAGTAGCTGTGGATCCTTTGAAGATAGAAGCAGTGGTGTCTTGGAAAGCCCCCAAGACTGTGTCAGAGGTGAGAAGTTTCCTTGGTCTCGCAGGCTATTACAGGAGGTTTGTGGCTAATTTCTCCCGAGTTGCGACTCCTCTGACAGCTTTGACTAGGAAGGATCAAGCGTTCATTTGGACTGATCAGTGTCAGACAGCTTTCGAGTATCTAAAGGAGAAGTTGGTAAGTTCTCCAGTCCTTTGTCTTCCAGCGGAGGGAGTCCATTTTGATGTTTTCTGTGATGCTTCACATCTGGGGCTAGGTTGTGTTCTCATGCAGCAGAGGTCCGTTGTTTCTTATGGGTCTCGGAAGTTGCGTCCCCATGAACGCAACTATGCCACCCATGATCTTGAGTTGGGAGCCGTGGTGTTTGCTCTGAAGTTGTGGGGACATTACCTTATAGGTGAGCACTTTGTGGTTTTCACCGATCATAAGAGTTTGAGGTATGTTTTCCCCCAACGTGACTTGAACTTGAGACAGTGTCGGTGGATGGAGTTCTTGCAGGAATACGACTTTGAAATATCGTATACACCTGGAAAAGGGAACGTTGTAGCTGATGCACTAAGCCGAAAGTCTCGTAATTATGTTGTGCGTGAATCTAGTGATTCCTGGAGAGTGATGGAAGAGCTATCAGCTTTGCATCTAGATATGGGAGAAGTTGGGGGTAGAGGTTGTCTTTTCCAGATGACGGTGCAGTCATCCCTGATGCAGAAGGTGGAAGAGTCTCAATTGGGTGATCTAGAGGTGGATGTTTGGAGAGACAGAGTTGTATGTGGTGAGGCCCCTAATGGTTGGTCGGAGGATGAACAACACCGAGTGTTGTATCATGGCAGGCTTTTTGTTCCCATGGCGATGCGCGAGACCGTTCTCGGAGAGTTCCATAGTTCACCCTTGGCGGTACATCCTGGTGTGACGAAGATGTTCCAGTCCTTGAGGAGTCAATTTTGGTGGCCTGGGCCGAAGCGTTCAGTTGCAGAATATGTGTCTCGATGTTTAGTCTGCCAGAAGGTGAAGGCCGAACACCGTGTTCCTGGTGGTCTTCTCCAGCACTTAGAGATTCCTCAGTGGAAGTGGGAGGACATCTCAATGGAATTTGTTACAGGTTTACCTCGAGCTGCAGGAGGACATGATGCTATATGGGTGGTAGTGGATCGTTTAACTAAATCGTCCCACTTCATAGCAATCAAGGAGTCGAGCTCAGTGGAGGTTTTGTCGAGGCAGTATCTGGAGGAGGTGGTGAGGCTTCACGGGGTACCTAGGACGATCATTTCTGATCGAGATCCTCGTTTTACCTCTAGGGTGTGGAGAGGTCTCCAACATGCTTTTGGATCTCAACTATGCCTTAGCACTGCTTTTCATCCTCAAACGGATGGTCAGACAGAGCGAACCATCCAGACTCTTGAAGACATGTTGCGCTCTTGTGTTCTTGATTTTGGAGGTTCATGGGTGAAGCACTTACCCTTGGTAGAATTCGCTTACAATAATAGTTTTCACTCTACCATTGGTATGGCGCCGTTTGAAGCCTTGTATGGCCGGCCATGCCGTTCTCCGTTGTGCTGGACTGGGGTCGGAGAGTCAGCAATCCTCGGACCAGAACTTGTGCAGAATACAACAGAGATGGTTCAGGTGATTCGTGAGAGGATGAAGACAGCACAGGATCGTCAGAAATCATATGCTGATCAAAGAAGGAGACCGTTAGAGTTTAATGTTGGGGATCATGTGTTTCTAAAGGTGACTCCCCGTCGTGGGCAGCGAAGGTTTGGTCGTGGAAGTAAGCTTTCTCCCCGGTTTGTTGGGCCTTTCGAGGTGTTAGCTCGTGTTGGATCTGTGGCGTATCGAGTCGCACTTCCCCCTCAGATGAGTCGGATACATGATGTTTTCTATGTATCGCAGCTTCGTCGTTATCTTCATGATGAATCTCATGTTATCGATTGGGGAGAGATCGATATTGACGATGATGCAACCTTCGAGGAGCGACCTGTGGAGATCCAAGACCACAAGGAGAAGGTGTTGCGTGGGCGTTCTATCCCCTTAGTTCGTGTCCTGTGGCGACACGGTGGCTTGGAGGAGATTACCTGGGAGCGTGAGTCACAGATATTGCTCAGTACCCAGAGTTGTTTAATGTTTAACTCTTTCCAAGTAATGATGTTTCTTCTATGGTTAGACCTTTCATGTTTTATTTATGTACCTTTGATGTGATGTTGTGAATGAATTGTTTGGGTATGGATTGTTTGTTCTTGGATCTCGTAGTTTTGTTCCAGCTTTTGAACAACTCATGGTGGTTTTCCCCTGAGAGGTATCTTATGGGGTGGTTGTTCAGACCCCTCTTTTCTTCTGGGTTGGTTTTTAATTCTCGAGGATGAGAATGTTTTGAGAGGTATCTAATGTAATGGCCCAGACCTCCCTGGTCCATTACTTTGTGAAAATGTGGTGTTGGAGGTGTTCCGGGAGGACAAGGTGACTTATCCCCCAGCTGCTGCCTACCGGTAGCTCGGTCTACCGGTAGCTGTTGATTACCGGTAGCTCGGTCTACCGGTAGCTGCTGATTACCGGTAGCTCGGTCTACCGGTAGCTGCTGATTACCGGTAGCTCGGTCTACCGGTAGCTGCTGCCTACCGGTAGCTCGGTCTACCGGTAGCTACTGATTACCGGTAGCTCGGTCTACCAGTAGCTGCTGATTACCGGTAGCTCGGTCTACCGGTAGCTGCTGATTACCGGTAGCTCGGTCTACCGGTAGCCGCATCCTACCGGTAGCTGGGTTTACCCGTAGCCACGGCATACTGATAGCTCGGTATACTTATAGCCGCAGTCCAGCAGTAGCTCGGCTAACACTTTGCCAAATTCTAGTTCTGTGAACAGTGTTTCTATCGGTGAGGTTCTATCGGTGGACTTCTATCGGTAAGGTTCAGTGAACAGTGTTTCTATCAGCGAGGATCTATCAGTAGACTTGTGTTTCTATCGGTAAGGCTCTATCGGTGAGCTTTTCTTTCCTTTGCCAATTTTTTTAGTTCTGTGAACAGTGTTTCCAGACTTCATAAGAGCTACCGATTCCATACTTTGCCAAATTTCACGAATGAACAGTGTTTCCAGACTTCATAAGAGCTACCAATTCCATACTTTGCCAAATTTCACGAATGAACAGTGTTTCCAGACTCCATAAGAGCTACCGATTCCATACTTTGCCAAATTTTGAGTATGTGAACAGTGTTGCCAGCTTTGCAAATTTGACGTTTTCTTTGACGTAAAATACTTTTAAAACCTTATTTTAAGGACTTTAAGGCCGATTAAAAGGCCATAAATCCTATATTAATTATTCCTAAGGCCGGGATGTTTTTACTTGGTCAAACCGCGTGAGTTAATGCGATCCGTTTTTAATGGAGAATAAACCGGATCTTAAACTGTCGCCTCTCTATTTTTTTTAAAAGGAACAAGATATCATTCTTCGTTGTTTTTCCTCCTGGTTCTCATATACGAGACGCTAGAACCTTGCAATCATTCTCGTAGGAGTTTCACAATCAAACGTTACTCAGATCAGTTCCGCTCTGTTGATGCAACCAAGTTGTGTCGATCGTTCTTCGATATAAGGTATGTTTTATCATCGTTCCTTCGGGGATCACCTTCTCTTGTTCTTCCTTCCATATTAGCATGTAATCTCCATGGTTCTAATGGGTTTTCTTGGGGTTGGTTGGTACTGTCGTACCGTGGCATCCTCCGGTGGATGCAGCTGTCGTGAGGAGAAGAGGACTGTGACCCGTTGTGTGGATAAAGGACGTCAAGAACTCTTCGAGGTAGGGGATTCATGGCTTATCTAATTGTGTATGTGCAATCGTAGAATTAGCATGATTTAGTCCTTTGGATCACAATGAAATTGACCTAATTAAATACTTGAACCGGATTAAAGGAATTGGTTGATTGCATGTTGTTACTTTGTACCGTGATAACGGTTTGCCTCATGTTTTCCTAGATAGAGTGATATCTATGCTTTTCTTTAATTTGTTGCTCGTTCATGATGGAAATTGATAAAGAATGTAAAGACGGAATTATTTGTTAATTAATTGGCTAAAGATAAAGAGGCATGTTAATGAATCTGTTAATTCAATATGGATTAGAGAACAGATTATGTGGGAATTTCTAAAAGGGTTCTGAGTTACCCTCTTGTTTGTTAAAGGGCCGAGAGCCCACTTTGTGATGTTTGTTTTCCTGCTTCTTGTGCTGTGATGTGAGCCTGGATGGCTGTTGTGATATGTGGAGGTATGGAGACTTGTGGTTGTGGCAGCGGATGATGCCTAGTGTGGCGAGATGCATCGGTTTATGCATAAGGGTGTCGGGGAGGACACCAAGGGTGATGGTATGAGATGAATGTGATGGTTTGATGTTGGTGGTTTGGTTTGGTTGCTTATGTGCTTTACTTTTCCCCACTGCTCAAGGAAGTTGGTCTTGCTTACCCTCTTTCCGAAGGAGGCGAAGACACGCGGGGTATGCCACGTGATTTCCGTGTTTAGCCTCTCGATGGAGGATGGGTCTATGCTCTTTCTATAGGCGGCAAAGACTCGACGGGTAGTATATCTACTCACCGTGTTGAGCCTCCTTTGTGTTTAGAAGCATAGGATGTTTTTCTAGAATGCCTGGGAATGTGGAAAAGTAATTCTGTAATGAATGTTTGATTAAATGGTGGAAATCCACGAGGATGGAGATGCTGGAATTTAAAGGTGATGTGAATCTTAAAAAGGAGCAGTTGTTTTTGAAAGTGATGCCATTTTAGTTTAATGTGGTAAATTGTTCATTGTTAATTAATGTTTAAAGAATTAATTAACGTACAGTGGAATTGATAAAATGAGAATGGAGTAATCTAATAAAGCTCTTCAAATGGTTGTGTGCTTATAGGATACCTAGTCTTAGAAGTAGCAGCCTGGAGTTTGAGAGACGTTACCTGCAGTTGTGCCTATGACTAGGTAATTCCCATAGTGTGGTTGTGAGTTATATATATTCTGTACTTTTTGTGTTTCTATACGCTACTCCACCCCGTCGGTAAGGGAAACTGACACCCCGAGGATTCTGAGCCCTGGGGGGTGTTTTCCCCAACATTCTGATGGGAGGTTGAATGGCTGACTACCCCCTTTGGCCCCGCTCTCTTTTCTTGGTAGATCCTTGTGCTGGTAGGCACAGTGGTTAGTTTTACCCATATATATGTGTAGAGGGCTGTAATGGCTTGTGGTTATTTCACGCACATATACTCTGGATATAGTATCCTATGGAATACTATAGGTGTAACGTGTATAGGCTGTGATGGCTTGAGGATCCTTACTCGGCGTATGGGCTGTGATGGATTGAGGAATAATACTCGACGTATGATACACGTTATACGAGCTATGGTGGCTCCCGGAAACTACCTGGTTACTTTGGTTGTGAGGACGGTGTGGTGCTTCGCCCAGGTGTCTGCGGGAAATCCTTTGTGGTGCACGAGGTGCAGATTGTGGAGCTTAGCCCAGGTGTCTGCGGGCAAGCCTTTGGAGAGAGATGCACAGGACGTATGTCGTTGGGGCAAAGCGGAAAACCAGTGGGGAAGTAGTAGCGGGGTACCCTTGATATTATTTACAATATGCTATATTCTTGTATGCGTTACTTGGTGAGAGTAGCCATGGTGAGGTTGGGAACATAGTATACCTGTTTAGATAACGAGTTAGTTTCACTTGTTGTTCACTGGGCTTTAGCATGCTTTTTTTACTTTTGCACGAGAGTCTTGGGGAGGATCCTACTGAGTATACTGTTATACTCACCCTATGTACATATAAACTGTTTTTCAGGTCACTTGGAGCAGGTTGGAGATTAATCTGGTTACTACTATCATGGGGTTGGAGGAGGAGCTGTTCGGGCTTGTGGTCGTTGCCGTTTTACTTTCTTTTGGGTACTTTTAGTTTTCCCTTTCAGTTGTAGTACTTTTACATGACATTTCATATATGTACTTGGGTTTCTTTTATAATTTCAGTTATGAGTTGGAGTTGGTTGGAGTCTATTCTATCTCTCTCTTTTGCATGTGTTCTCTTAGAGGGTAATGCCTCCCATTAGTGTTTGTATTATACCCTCGGTGCTAGTCGCCAACCCGGGGCCTACTGGAGGCGGGACTCGGGGGTCATTATCTCCCTTCTCACATTGCCGGCCCTGGAGGGGTACACTTTGTGGGGAGGGGGTCATGACAATCAATCTTTTTAGATTGAATAAATAGTCATTTTAGGTGTGGTTTTAGTGGATTAAATCCTAAATACATTATAAAGTATTTCGTTTTCTATTTTTATCATATGAGGGAATTTAATCAACCATGAAACATGATTTTTCAACATCTCTATAGAAGTTGAAAATCATTTAATCTCCCATGTCTTAAAATAATCTTCCCAATTATTGTAGAAACTCAATGGTACATTTATGTATATATTTATAACTAATTCTAATATGGATATTAAACGTCATCATCCCATAGTATTATGTAGGTTCATTATCGTAAGAAAATGCATCAGGAAAATATTCAACTATCATTGGAATTTCATTGTTTTCAACCTGATGATGTTATATTATGTTATAAAAATTCAGTAGAAATTATAATTTTGAATACATAAAATATCCTTCTTACTATACTTGAATTTCATATTTTACTAATATAACAATTTAATTACATTAGTCTGTTAAGATTTCCCATTTATCAGTTTCGGTAAAATCGGTCATTAAAGTGATTTCAACTTGACTAGGTTCTCTATTAGTTAGAAAAACATTTATAACTAATACATAAATTCGTAGATCAAATAAGGAGTTACCATATTATTTATAATTACATAATTTTATGGAAATATTTTTTAATATAAATTATATATCATTATCCACTATCAGTGCATCAATGTGTTCTTTATTATAGTAGACATCACTCCTTGATCGGAAATCATTTTTTTTATTTTATGGAAATCCGGATTATGGGTTGCCGGTACCCATACAGCCAAAACCCAGACACCATAACATAATTCAAACTGAAATTTCAAAATTCAAACCACCGCCTTATCACCTCGAGCCGTGAGCCTGCACTGCCTCGAGCGTCGAGCCGCCATCCGATCTGACAAGCCATGTGGCATGAACTTCATCCATATCCACATCACCGGATCGCCGGTGAGCGTCTTCGGCGTCCGTCGTCACATCGCCTCCCCATCACACCGCCGGGGGTTCAAAAAAATTTCATCCATGGAGTTGCCTATGGGTTCCCTCCCCTCATTCCCATCATAGGAATGCTTGTGAGCTTCACCGGCATCCGTCTCCATCATTGTCTCCCCATGATAGAGTATTCAAAATAAACAACTAAAATCAACATAGAAAACATCCATGGATATGCCTCCTGAAACAAATCATTATCATCACTCTATCCCATCAGCACTCTCGTCGAGAGATTCACCAAAACACAGTGGAAGAAAAGCAGAGCCAAAGAAAAGAAGATCCCACCGCCACCGGACAAAAACAACTGCATCAGACACCCGAAACCCTAACGTGCTCACTTGAGAAGATGGAGAACCCCAAAAACCACCGGCTCATGATCACAACCCCCAAATGTGAAAAAACTCATCGTATGACAATAGCGAGCTGTCGAGCTCAGAACCACGAGCGCTCCGAAGTGTGTGCCATCAACAAGAACCGGTCTTACACCCGTGGATCTAAACCAACAACCGTCGAAGCCCGAAGAGCATCTCCACAGCCTGAGAGAAGACCAAGAAGTCCTACAGTAGAGAACCACCACCAACCTGCCGAGCATGAGAAGGAATCTCTGCGCCAACCGCAGCGACGGAGCTGGTGGCGGCGAGAGGAAACCCTAGGATGGGAGGAGCCCCTTACGGGCGCATTCACTCCTTAATCATTTTGTAACGTTGTGCTCACTGTTCTAAGTCAACAAAAACATATTTAGGAGGAAATAATTTCAAAATCAATTACTTTTATACTTCGTCTATATTCAACCATATTATTCATTTATATTTTGTTTATGAAAAATATAGTCATCCATCGATAAATCAACCTGAAATTTCAAAATTGAAAAAATAAATCCAAATAATTATAATAGGTGTTTTGAAAGCAAAAATAATTGAACATTTTTTATGAATAATTGATCTAATAAAAAATTAAATAAATAGTAGTTTTTATAAGAATACAAGAATAAAATTATTAATTTATCTTATTGGAAATATCATTAATATTATTCAATACATAAAATATTAAATTTTAAACCGTATTTGAAAATATATTTACAAAATAATTTTAAATACCATTTCTAATATCTAAAAAATAAATAACATCCTTTAAATTATAAGAGAGATATTATATAAATGATTATATATGAACTTTTCACAATAACTAATATATTAAATTATGGTTTTGTCTCATAAGAAATCATATTTTTGATAGATTTTCAATAACTATGTATTTATTCATTGTCAAATCGAACAACCACTACCCGATGAATATTAAATTTGATTTTTTATAAATATATTGCTTTATTTATTAACTATCGTAAATTTATGATAAAAATTGTTATACCATATTTTTTACCACTATTAATTACCATGGAAAATATATACCGTTATTTAAAAATTAACTCGGGTATTATTTTGATGGTTGGATTTGACAAAATATAACAATTATTATTGATAGTCTAATATCATTAGTAGATGTTTATAATTCTTCAATATTGTCTTTTAAAATATATAAATAATTCATTGTTCATGGTTTAATGCACTTAAGTGTTGGTGAAACATTCATTGAATAAATGAGAAAATCAAGGTTCTATAATTTATATAGTAAATCTATGAAAATAGGAAGGTTAAAATCATCAAATCAATGAAAACTCCATTATCGTGGTAAATTTTACATAGAAATATAGAAATTTTATTTAGAGTGAAATACATTTTTTATGTATTGACATATACCTCAATTAAAAATAATATAATATTTCATTCTAAATATCCTCATATAAATATATATTACAAAAGGATCAATTAATTAAATCCCCATAATATATAATATTCTTTAGTGGTGATTTATATGGTCACCATAAAATTTTCTAGAAAATTAATTAAAAATTATAATTTTATGGTTTGTAAAAAATATTACAAAATAAATAAAATATTTCTATTAATGATTCAGAATAATTTTATGGTAATAATTAATAATGAAAAAATTCAATAATATCTCAACTAGAAATAGAATGTGAACTATTTTGACCTAATTATTTAACAATTTCTGAAGAATATTTAAAATATAAGTCATAAATATCATAAATTATCCCTTCTATAACCTATTGAATATATAATATATTTAAATAAAATTATAGTATTGATATATGTAAAATTTAAATTCCATAAACATTAAATTATATACATTCAATTATCTCTTATTTAAAAAAATTTATAAATTAATTAATAACAATTTATTATTAGAACACTCTGAAAAGAATTAATAAATATTAATGATTAAAATAATTTTTTTAATATCAATATAAAACTAACGAGGAAAATATTATGAAAATAAAAAAATCTATGAAACAAATAGTAAGAATGAATTTGATCACAGTAGGAAAATGGGGGTTGAATAAGGTGGTGATGACTATTGAAGACAATGGGGATATTAGATAACACATGAAGGGGGAATGGAAATGATTGATTTGGATGGAATAATGCTGTTTTATTTGAAGGGAGTGGTTTTAGAGTGGGGTAATGAGAAAATATGTAATTGATAAGAAGGATGTGATAAGGGGATTATGTAGGGTAGATAAAATGAGGATTCATGGATAAAATAGGGGAATTGGGAAGGAATCATATGATATGGGGATTGACACTTACCATCGTTTTAGTCCAAAATCACAACTATTTAAATAATTCATTTATGGATTTATAAAAACCACCAAAAAATGAAGCATTTATTTAGATTTTATGATAACCATTGGGAATTTATGAAACCCTAATAAAAATAGAAATTTCTAGTTGGTATTTAACCTAACATATTTTATTTAATTTCTTATAGTTTAATAATAATACAATAAAAGAAAAACCTAACGGATTGAGGTATAAAGTAGTTTATATTTCTTTTACTTTGAAACTAGATGGTTGAATTGTAAAATAAAATTTATCATTTCATTTCTTAGGGTATTTCTTATGTATTAATTGTAAATTTACCAATTTAAATTCATTTTTTAAATTAAAAATGTAACACACCAGGTAAATAAAGAATATGAAATTTTCATATTTATCCATATTTGTGAATAAAATATTAACATTACTTTAAAGGGGACGCTATGCTCGATGGCGTACCCAACACGCAACAACAAGTTTCTTGGGAATCTTACGTTGCACTCTAATAATAAAATAATATTATTTCAAATGGCAGTTAACATGTAGCCGTTGTATTGGCGGGAATGGATAGAACTAACTAAAATATGATTATATATGTTTTTAAATGTTTTTACATTTATCCAATAAAAGATAAAGGCTTAAAATACGGAAAGAATTCTATTTTAGGCGTATATGCCCTAGTTTTCAGTAAAGGTTCACTTACCGCCTTTTGATGGTGAACCGTCATTAAATATAGTTTTGTTCACTCTTATACATTCTATTTGGACCAAATAAAACTCTTCTTCAGAATCGGGACATCAAAATTTACTTTGTGTAATGTTTTGGTATCTTTCCGATAAAGTTCATTTTTAATGAATAGTGTAAAATGTTGTATTTTAATTCAAATCCTCTTTTTAATATAATTTATTTATATGATTAGATTATCTTTATAGTCGGATTTAAATTGAAATTAGAATATATTTTTACCATTAAATCCAATAGTGGTCGTTGGAATTAATTTCACCTTGAAATCGGACTTAAACTAGTGTCAAACTTTTGATACTTATTGTTTCATAAAAACACGTTATTTGTCAGGACATCAAGAATTAATTAATAAATTTATTAATGTGACTTATATGTTTTTAATTTTTTAAAATAGACTTCATTTTTTAATTCGGAATATCAAATATAGCTTAGGGTTAATTTTTGGTAATTTTCTGAAAAACTTCAATTTTTGATGAATAGTGAAACCACTAAGTGGTACTTATAAAAACTGATTTTCCGTTTAAATGAAAATTTTCCACCTTTGTGTTTTGAATTTCAAAAATCCGACATACATGGTTGTCATTAAGAAGTAAAATGTTGTTCAATGGGATTAAAATAATTTTTTGGTGAATAGTAACTTATTAAGTTTTTAATCGCGACTAGAGGTAATTAGTGTAGTTTAAGGTAAAAATAATGTTTTAGTAATATGAAATGAACTTGACACATGTCCTAACCTCATTGTATGTGCCATGGCCGACCTAGAAAACCCATGGGTCAACTTGGGGACCCCATGAAGCTACTTCGGTTGGAAAAGGACATTAATATCTTTTTATTTAAAGTTAAAGTAAAAATGAGACAAACATGAAATGTTTTACTAAACCAATTTTCACATGGGGTTATAGAAATAAGATTTTTGACTATAAATATTCATTGGAAAGATAAAAATATGTCCTACATCATAGTATTTTTTTTATAATTTTTAGACATTAAATATATTAAATTATTTATGACATCATGATGATGCAGCGATGACCTCATTATTTAACGATTTAAATAAAATGGAAGGATAATGTAATCTATAAGACCTAAACATGTCCAAAAACTATTGGATGAGTGGATTTCGAAACCTTATCACCTTATCCTAGAAACACAAAAATTTGGGACCTCCTAAATCCGAATACCATTTTCAAATAAAGTAACATTTTCTTACCTTCCAAGAGTGCCCCTCCTCTCCTCTTATAAAAGGCCTCCACCTCTACCTCCTTACCCACACTCTCAAAGCCTTTGGCTCGGACAACCCCTGCCCATTTTGGCTCTCCACATCCCTCTCGTACTCCTTGAAGCCTCACTTTGGGCATAAGTCTTCCCAAGTAAGCCTTTGAGCTCAAACCAAGAGGAGTTACCGGATTTTAAGGTAATGTCTTCTTTTGGGTCCTTTTGTTTTATTTTGCTTCTCCAACCCCCTAAACACTTTTTATTCTTTTCTTTTGTAAAAAATCCAGTATCCTAAATATAATAGGATTTTGGTAAAAGAAGGATTCGAGCTACACTTACACACACCTACATCTAATGGTTAAAGGACATACTGTTTCCGTGGATGGAGAATTTCTGCCTCACGAAACGATGATTGTTCAACACTCATATAACACCTTCAAAGGTGTCCATTAAAATGTCACTATGTTTATATATGATATATAATATGTTTATGTTTTACTTAAGCTTTTGTATTTTTCATTTGTGGCTTACCTTTATGGCTTCCATTATGGGTATACGCGATATCTTCATTTTAGGAAGTGCGGACTACCGCCCCCTCAAAGTGATGTGATTCGTTAATGCCATATGTGGGACGTATAAAGGATGGATTTAATGTTATTATATATAATGTTATACTGTAATTATTATATACCTCTATATCATTATTATTTCTTTCCATTAATGTATGAGATAGAAATGAAAGTAGCGTTCATGCGTACGTACGGCTTACCATCTCCATGAACGGTGCATTTCATTTCTTATCCCCAAATCTAATGTACTATTATAAGTACATGTATATAATGGATATATATGATGACTGATACATCTAAATGATGAATATAATTCTGGAATTAAAATATACATACCTCTCATTTAGTTTTAATTCCATTAATATGACAAAGAAATGAAATTTGTGTTCATGTGTACGTACGGCTTACCGTCTCCATGAACGGTGCATTTCATTTCTTACCTCTAAATGATTATGTAATATTATAAATACAAGTATATGATGGATATATATGATATATATGCTATCCAAATCAGGATTTTCATTCTGGATATAAATAACCTTTGACCACACATCAACATGTAATTGTAAGAAGTCCACTTTCGACTTAAGAACCAAATATCGACAAAACAAACATTATTAACTTAAATGATTACATAATTTTTATAACATGACAATAAGTGATCTAAAAGGAATAATGAACTAGAAAATGGTTCTTAATAAAGTGTAAATTAACTCATGTTTATTATTCCGGATGCTAAAGAATGATCGAGTCAAGTCGGACCCGAGGTAAGGGATCCAACCCCTCTCTTTCTTTTTATGTACATTCTTTTAATTCATTCCTTTTAAAGATCATATTTCTTGTTATTGGGATATTTTTTATATTAATCATACTTTAATTTTTATTTTCATGTGATGAGAGACCCTATTCTCTCTCATCAATCCATTTTGGTAGTTTTGAGTGGCGCTGTTAGGCTGCCGAATTTTCGTAAGAGATCTAACCTCTCTCTTTCTTTTTAAGTACTCTCCTTTATGTCACTTATTTTAAGTTCCTCTTTGTTATGTTGGGGGATGTTATTTTATATTCCTCATTCTATAAAATTTATGTTAATATGATGAGATACCCTATTTGATCTCATAAATCCATTTTTTGTAATTTTTATGTGGCGCCGTTAGGATGCCGAGTTTTCGTAAGGGATTTTTCTTCTCACTTTTATTCCCGTGATATTTATGCTACATTTTCCAAAATTTCCTTTGAGTGGTGTATGTACTGCCCATTATTCTAATCTTTGTGTAATATACATTCGTTTATGAGTATTTACATCAATGATTTATTGTCCTTCTTTCATGGGGTGTATGTTTTGAAAGATATCCAAGTCGGTAAGGGAACCTTTCACCCTCCTCTTTTTAAAAGACTTCGTTTGTTATGTCTATTAATTATCATACTATTATGTTGGGATATGTTATTATATATCCTGATTGATGTAAATTTTATGTCCAAGTGATGAGATTCCCTTTTTCTCTCTCATCAACTCATTTTCTGGATATTTGAAGTGACGACGTTAGGCAGTCGAATTTTACCAAGGGAACTTTTTAACCAAATTTCGATTTCTTTGCGTTCAACATGTAGTTATTGAATATGTAATCCTTTGAAAATGTGTGAATGAACTATTATTGTTTTACACTTAATATCCAATTATATTGGGTGTATTTATATTTTTCACACATAAATTTGATATTCATTTATCCTTAATTTAAGGATACCTTCTTTATAAAGGATTTCATCACATTTTACATCTCTATTGAGACTTCATTGTTGTTATGCACCAATTCACTAATATATGGTGTATATACTGTCCTTTGGAATATAATATCATGAATCCATTTATTCTCGTGATATTATAAAGTTCTGATTAAATTTTATTCCTCAATTATTGTATTCAAGTGTCACTAATTTTGGTAAAACCCCTTTAACCAAAATATAACTTTAAATGTTTTAATTATTTGTTCTTATTAATATCAATGTTTTCAAAATGGTTTTAAGGATTTATTTATATGGATATTAATGGTTTAAAATGTTTAAAGCTTCAAGGTGGTATGAGACTCTTTGATTCAAAAATCTCTTTATTAAATGTTTTAAATGGTTTTGAAAATGGTTTTTTAATGGATTCATTATTTCAATATCCTAAAATTTTATATTGTGATTGAAATGTGGAAATGTTATATTTCCTTTATGCATGTTTTATGTGATACATTTATGTTATTGTTCTTGGGCATTGTTATGAAAATGGGTGGTTCCGTGATAAACTAAGGGCGAGTGAGCCCGATATAGCTCTCCAATGCATTGGGTAATGCGAAGGAGTGAAACGTTAAGGTTTCTCCGAAGAGATTTAGGGAATATACTGTGATGGGTATTCCAAACGTAACCAAGAGGGTTACTCCCTACGTAAGAATGTTATGAATGCCTCAAGTTACCTTTATGTCTTATTATTTCTATGATTTATTCATGGTTTGATGAGGTATGTTAAAGTGCCTATGTTTTATAGGTAAAGTATGATTTTATTCTTATGTATATATGAACTCATGTTTCCTTTCCATATATTTATAACCCTTACTGAGCGTTTTATGCTCATCCCATGTTTTTGAAATGTTTTCACAGGTCAAGAGAAAGGTACATGATGTCATGATAGTGTCAAGGATGTGTCAAGAAATAATCCATGTTTTATTTTAAATATGTTTCCATTGATGGGAAGAATGAATATTCTCTTTTATGTAACCACTTTGTTTAAATGTGGAATTTAATGCAAGTTTCATGATCTAATTCTCTAAAACTCTAAACCTGAAAAGATCCTCAATGTGTAATCTTGTAATAACTCAAGATTATGTAAGGTTTAAGGCTGGAGCCTTATAACAAAATGCTACATATCCTTCATTATCATCTATATAAATCACCTCTTATAGGTGAAAATAATGAAATCTAATTTTGAAGTTCATTTGATGAATTTTGTATATATAATACAAAATTATTAAAAAGTTAATGTTACATACATGTAAAAACAAATAATATTTATTTTAGTACATTATTCACCATAATTTATAAACTGCTTAGTAACTTTTTTGGTAGTTTAATTATTACTATGTTCCTATATATTGGGATTTAAATTAAATATTAATTAATATCTAATAGTGTTACACAATAGTGGAAGGCATTATAACGGTCATGTTACATTAAAAACAATTTATGCAACAACAATTTTGACCACACCTTTCCAATTCCTTGAGTAAGGTGGTTTCATGGATTATCTAATGGTTTTATTTCTTTTCAGGGTCTTTTATGTAAGTAAATAACATCGGATTTTCATTATATACATTTCTATTTTAATAAATTTGGGTTCAACCACATCATCATCCCTATCATTTGATTAAATATTATTTGTATTTCCCCTTTAACTATCATATTATCCACATATTCTTGACTATACTAAGATGTTAGTGTTTCATTAAATGTACAAACATATTTGGTATTAAAATTTTAATTTGAAAAACATCCACCAAGATGTGAATTTTGTAATAGAGAAATGAAATTCACATAATTATAATGAAACATATATTTAGCCATATAATTTCATAATAAATTAAGCAGATTTAATATACTTAATAAATATCTCATAAAATATTCTTGGTTCTATATTTTTTCTCATTTATCTATGAAATATACATAGGATAGGCATCCCCACAATCAATAGTATAATAATCGTGGATTTCATTCTTTCCAGACCACTAAAGAAGATGTTGTTTTATGTTTATTAATAAATTTCTTATGTATATGTAAATATTTACTAAAATCATGTCTTCATATATTTTATATGAATACAAAAGTAAAAAAATAAGATTATATATAATATATTTTAATTATCAATTATTTTATTCTATTATCACATTAGACTAAGGAGAACAAAGATATGATTCTTAAAAATTATTCCATTATTGGAAATATTTATCAAATTTGTTGGATATATATTATCTATCCATTTTAAAACATAGCTATTGATGTTTCATTTATGTTTGATGTTAAAATTCAGTTTTATAATAAAAAAAATCTGAAGATCCTCATCCACTATTTTTAATAAATAAAAATTAAAATATCTATTACGCACACCAATAAAGTTGATAATATATTTCTTCCCCTCCATATCAAGAATTCCGTATAATTAAAATATAATTTTATGTACTAGATGAAGAAAAAAATTTCTACTCCAATTGAATGATATGGCTTCCTAGTTTGGTTCTCCTCCACACACAAATGATATTTTTATTTTTCAATCTATGTCATGCTCTGGGGATAAATTTCTATAAAAAATCCTTTTAAAAAATACATTATTTAAGTGAAAATGAAATTTGTTAAAAATATCAATACAATCATAAAAAATCATAATTTAAATTTATTAAATAATAATAATTTTTGAAATAAAATAATATTCTACAATGAATTTATTGATACCATTAGACATATATCTATTGATAAGAAAATAATATATTTTCAAAATAAAAAATTATTTAAATATGAAAGAAAATTCAATACTCTCATTTAATAAATATGAGTCACTTACAATATCTCTAAATATTATCAATACATGTTTCATTCTATTCATAGAAAATACACCCCAACGTAATTATCAATTACAAACATCCAGTTAAATGAAACATTTTAGCTCTATTGTTCTCATCTTCATTGACATTTCATACAAAGACTGGTAAGATTGAAATAGAAATTTATGGATAAAAAATTCACAATTTACCTAGTATTAAAAAAATTACTCGTGTGGTTTACAGATATTAAACCCACATGGGTCTTTAATATCCATAGTTAAAAAAGGAATACTATGTTCGATGGATTACATGATATTCCCCATTGAGATTAAACAAACTGCTAAATATTATTATCTAATATGGCATTTTCGAAATGTTTTTTGAATAAAGGGAATTAATAGGATTAAATAAAATATGAAAATATATTTTTCACATGTATATATAATTTATTATTTTTTAACAATTATTTATAAATGAAAATAACATTTCAAAATAAACCAAAATGATTTTCTGAAAAACAATTTAAATATGAATAATTTTTTTTCTACCAGTAAAAAAATAAATAAATTATTATGGATAATATTAATTAAAAAATATAAATTATAAGAGTTTAATTTTAATATTCACATTCAATGTTTTCTAGAAAATATATATAAACATTCCAACTTTACTAATAAAAGATGTATTTTCTGAGAAACACAGGTTTCCCACCATTTTGTAGGCTCAATTATTTTGAATCTAATTTTTTCCCAAATAAACATCCACTTTGAAATAAAAATATCAAAATTTACATTTTTATAACTTTCATTTATTTTTGACTGGTCTTAAATTTTGATGAATAGTTAAATGTAATGGATTTAAATTGAAAAACATCTTTTTCACAATATTTATTTATACTGATAATATATATATTTAAATGGTTTTAAAGTATAATTATATCATTTTTGAATTTAATCGAATATATTTTATTTGAATCAATTTCTCATTGGATTTGGATATAAATACATTTTAATATGTTGAATACTTTTTAATTTAAATCCACATTATCTTGTTCCTTCAAAAGGATTAATTTTTAATTATTTATTTAATTTCAATGTGTGAAATTTAAAAAACAAATTCCTTATTTTTGAATCTAAGGGAAAATATTAAGTAAAAATATTTATGTTATTATTTATACGATATGAATAGTAACTTTAGTAATGTTTTTATTCACACGGTTAAAGTTAAATTAGGTAAATAAGTGTAAAAATAATATTATAAATATTATAAAATTAACCAAACATTTTTACAATTCTAATTGGATGAATTTGTATACACCAAAATCTTCATTATTCCAAAATTATAACATTTGGTAGCCACTTGGATGAGAGTATAAAATTTATAATATTTTATTTAAAGTAAAGTCAATGTTGTTAAACTCATATTTTTTATAACTTCAATATTTTTAATATGGAGTTATATAGGTGCTATGTTTGGATATAAATAATAATTTGAAATATAAAATTATAATCCACATCATGGTAGTTTATTTATTTTTCTTAGATATAAAATAATTAACTTAAAAGGTGACACATTTATGATCCAATAATTGTTACTTTAATGGAAATATAAAATAATGGATATTAAAAAGATTAAAATAAATATAATTTGAGATAATTAATGTTATGTATGAATTTTATTGATTAATTTAACATGATAGTGATGTTTTAAAATATTGTTTAAAACATATCATCTTTGTTATTATATGTTCAAAAATCGATGTAATGTATACTGTCAAAATTGAAAATATTGATATTTTCAGATAAATAATAATTTATTTAATGAAATAAAATTTATAAACATATAAAATTAAGAAATATAATTGGGATAAGTCTAAAAATGTTATCAATGACTCAATCAACGGTATTTTCCATTTTATAATAATTATATTTACCCTTAAATTGTAAATTACATGTTATCATGGTAAGAGCTAAAAGGGTTAATTAAGGGTTTAAACAAAACGTAAGGATTAAAAAATAATACCAACATGTATGATTATCATTGTATCAATTTATTTCTTACAATACATATCATATCATCAAAATAAATCACTTTTTACCAAATATAAATAAATCACTTTTTACAATACTTTTCATATCATTGTACGGTGGACAACCACCTCACGAATCGATATAATTAGTTTTCCATAACCATATATCAAGGATGTTTGTATTGATTGAATTAATATAAATATATTATATAATAATATATTTATCATTATTAAATAAAATCATATCATTTATGATTTACACATCCATGTATATAAAAATGATAAAAACATTATTGTGAATGTCTGAACTATCACCTCCACAAAGTGATGTGATTAATTTTTCATCACCACATCACATGTTTGATATATATAAGTATAATAAAATTCTTAAAATAATATTGTATATTTTATTTTAATACTTTAATGATAAAATAATAATTACATTCTTTATATAATGATCATTTACAAATAAGAATGTTACCCAATCATATGTACAACCTAAAGTCATTATGATTATAACATTGTTCATTTTTCATAATCATAAAAATGGTTTGATTTAAAATTATAATGGTTGTATAAGATATATTTTTGGTCATTAATAATATTTTTAATATGATGAAATTCTTCCCACTTTTACGTCATATCAAATTCAATTGGACTCATGTACTGAATATCAACTAAATAACTGACATGAAGTTATGTAATTTAGTAATTATTATAATATGATAAAAGGAAATATAAAAGTATTAATAAACATTAAAAAAATTCTCATGAAAGTAAATAATTATCATATGTTTATTATTAAATTATATAATTATTTTATGTTACAATTTGGACACAAGGTAAGGGACTTTCAATTAAAAACTCCCATTAAAGGATCTTTTTCTAACTCTTTCTTCAAAAGTAAAATGGGTTTTTTAAAATTATATGGAATTAATGAATTTTTTCCATTTAATTTAATTTTAATTTTTTGATTCAACATTTAAAATTTTATACATTTTTTTCAAATAACATGTTTTTATTTTTTAGTGTTCCTCTTTTTAGAATTGAAATAATATTTCCAGTGTTTCTTTCATTTATACATGATTTTAGTGTTGTGATTAGTTTGTAGTCATTTGAAATTATATAGGTGAAGAAGTGGTTCTATGATAAATCGAGGATGGATGAGCATGTTTTATCTCTACATTGAATTAGTCAATGAGGAATATTTAATCGGTAGGGGATCTCTTATGAGAATTAGGTAACATACTTCAATAGGTATTCCAAATTTAACTATAAATGTTACTCGATTTTTATTTGTTATAACTAAAGTAAATACAATTGTGATATGGAATTTCTTTGAAAAGTTTCATTTATGATTTATATTTCCATTGGGTTTTATAGGATTCTTATGATTTCACGAGGTATTCTAATGAGCATGCGATATATGGATGAAAATTATAAGTTTTTGAAAATGTTTTCAAGGGTTAACAGTATTCATGGACTGGTGGTTTTATTTTACATATTATTTCACTTGGTGATATTTTTTTCTCATTCCATGTTTTAATGTATTTATTAGATGGTATATTGTGGGGTAATAGAAAGGATGATGTTATATTTGTAGTTATGATGATTTTTCATGAAAAAAATCCATATTTTTGGGGAATTTTTTATAAAGAAATTTATATTGTTTTTGTACTGTTCGCATTTTATGAATGTTGAATGTTATTTCGGAATTATGGATTAATTATAGAAAACTATAAAACTGAAAATTCCTCAATGGTATTGAAATTAAAATTCATAATTTAACTCAGTATTATGTAATGTTTATGGACAGGTCCTTATAGTTAGTATCAATGGTACATTTAGATAACATTAATGTTTAGGAATTTTTGTTAAACATAGGTTATGTTTATATATACATTAATTTAGTTAAATACTAGTTATAATAATTTTTCATTTCAATTAAGATCAGTTACCAATTGAAAAAGAGGGATCTCAAAAAAATCCTGTCTTTTCTTAATGACTTGAAATCAATATTTATTAAAAAGTATTGTCTTGATGATTCTGAAACTTTTTATAATGTAATACAATATTGAAAATAGTTGTATGAAATATCAGACACCTCCTATATACATATATTCTTCCATGGATCATGGGTTCTGTTTAATAAAATCCTATTTTAACAATATACTAATATTTTCAATAAAAGGATAGTATTACCAATTAATTTATAGATATTTTTCCATATTATAAAATGTTGAAGTATATAATTATTTTGATAATGTTTTCAAATAATAATTCCCTTCAATATTAAATTTAAATTTGGTTTTAACTTAATGTCTTTGTTCACATAATTTCTGTATTTTAAAAGGACCCTTGATTGATATTTTCAAAACAAACATGATCTAGATTTTTTTTATTAAAATAATGTTTTATCAAATTTTTTGAAATTATATGTTATAAAAAATCATTTTTGAAAACTATTTTTCTTTGAACATCTATATAGCCCATTTTGTACAAGGTTTATTTAAAAAAATGATGAAAGATACTTCAACAAATCTATAAATATTTGTCGTAATGCATGGACCTTATATCTACATGAAAAAAATGATTATGAATCTAGGTAGACACTGTGATGAAATTACACTATTATTTCTTCATGGAACATATTTATTAAATGATCAGGACTTGAAATCTAAAATTTCATGATTTAGAAGTCTTTGTGAATTATCATTTTTAGGTAATTATATGTTTTGATAAAAATCAGATGTATCATATAACAATTGATGTTAAAATATTCTATTAAATGATGAAACTCGACTTTTAAATTATGTATGATTCGTTTTTTTTCTTATTCTAAGTATTAAAATAATTACTATTATTTATTAAAATTATTTTGAAACAAAAAAATTATTAATTAACATATTGTTATAATAAATAAGTGAAATTTTAATACATTACTAATTTATGGTTTCTTGAATTTTAACATTCTAATGACCTTGTTCTCTTTACATTGCTACCAAAATATAGTAGTTATTTTCTCATCCATGTCTATTTTTAACTACATGTGACCCTATAATGTGTTCTCTTAGAAATGAATTGTGATCTCTATCATTGTAATTTAAAACAACATCCTATAAACAAGGTTTTGTGTGTTTCTTTATAGTTTCTCCGCCTTTGGGGTTTCTTGATCTTCTATACATAGGTATTTTTATCTATTCTTTGATTTTTAATTTTTATTCCCTCTCTCGTTGTCTCCAAGTTCACTTCCTAGTAACATGACCATTTATGATTTTATGTCTTTCCAACAAATAAAAATATATATATATATATTGCATGTATCCTCCAAACATGATGGTCCTTTTGATTATCATTTCCTCTCCCTTAATGAGATGGTGTTCTAATATATAAGGGGATTTTAACCATAAAGACCTTGAATACCAAAAGGGTGTTATCCACACTAGTGAGGATCAAGTTCATTTCCCCACTGCTTCATTATAATATAATATTTTTTATGTTCAAATACATGCTCTCTCATTTATTTGTCATGTTGGTTTATTGTAGGAAAATTGATAATTCATTCAAAAATTCTAGTGGGGGTGGAACCAAGAAGTTCCTACAACTGTTGATCAATATTTATTCGATATATGAAATTTAATTTTTTGTTCCCTTTTTATGTGGCCTTGTAGATAAATATTATTTTATTTAATGTGTTATGTTATGGCATATGGTCAAAGAAATTATGTTTTTTATGAATTTTACTATATTTTTCCTCTAAATTTTCATTAAAAAAATTTATTTTATACACTTAAATATTTTAATTCAGAGTCCATTTCATGTGTTATGTTATGAAATCATCTTAACAAAATAAATTTTTTATGTATTCTATGCTTTTCTATTTTTTGTTTTTCTCTTGAAGGTAACAAGATTGTAATGAATTAAAGAATAATATGGAAGGGTCAATAAGGTTTTATGTCCCTAATAAAAATATATTTCTTTTTTTAGTCAGCATATATATTTATTTGTTCTCTATATATTTCAACTTCCTTTTATAAATTTACTCAAATGTGTTACACAATATGTGGATATGAATATAATTTTTCATTTTATAATGATATTTAAATATTTATTATATATTTTCATTATCATCATTTAAATATTTGATGTTGGAGATCATTTTAAGAATTTATACCATCTAGTCAGAGAAATTATAATTATTTTAGGCTTTACCTATTCGTAGTGGTGAGGAACTACATAGGTAAATCCCAATTTCAAATCCCTACTTCATGATAACCTTATTCGAATCAGTTGTGAATATATGGTATGTGTAATGTATTAATTTTTTCTTTATATTCACATAGTTAGATTCATATTCATTTATGATTCCAATGTTCATTTGTGTACTTCTAGAAATTGGTTCATATAATTTCTATATTTAAATTTTTTAAAATATTTTTATTCATTCAATATATTTTTTGGTATTTAAAAAAATATTAATTGTTCCTATGAATACATTTTTTGATATTTTTATTGATTATGAGTATAAGTAATTATATCATTACTCGTTTGTATGTATTACCTAATATTAATATCCCCATAAATTTTTATAGGTTAGTTATTATTTATTTATTAAATAATTTTTCATGTGTAAAATTATGAAGAAGTAATTTTGTACATTTTTTAATAATTAAATGACACTTATATATATCAAAACACGAAATCTTTCTATATTTATTTTATTTGAAGAAGTGAATGTTGCATAAATCACCTATATATACGTTTTCATGTTATTCAAGAATATATAAATATTTATTTATTTATATATACCTGAAATTATTTTTATTTTTTTTAATATGTGACATTACATTGATATTTAACAATTCATCATGTTGTATCTCATGTTAAGATATGAGAAAATCCTTATGTAATCAAATTTAATATTAAACTGATTAAATTATTTTAATACATAATTCCATCACATATGAAACTATTACACATTCAATAGTTTACACTTCCTTCTATAAGATATACAAATTCCAGAAACATAATATATACTCCTATAATAGTGCACATCAACAAAGAAATTACAGGGTTCATCTAAAATTAGCACCCCTTTTAAGGTTATCCTTATAATAATTTTATGATTTCATTTAAATATCATATATCAATTTTAAATCCTTGTTTTTCAAAACCATTAATAGTAAAAATATTCAAAAACTATATTTATATCATTTAAAGTACTAATTTCTTCAAAAAATTCTAATTTCTGGTTTATACCTGACACTTCAATTAATACTTTTTAAATTTTATCTTTGCTTCACTTTAAAGGTATGTTTACATATGATTTATACTCCACAATTATTACCTTTTGAAATATTAAAGATAGCTATACATATTAATATGTTGTCTATCAAATTATTTATACTGATAACAATTTTTAAGATGTCATAAAACCCTTAAATACGTGATATTATTATTCAATTGTTTTTAAGAACAATCTAGTTTTGAATAGATATTTGAATCTATTTTTTTCTTCAAAAAGTATATTTAATGATTTTAGAATAAATTGAAAATTGAAGCTAGGATCCTTATGGGTTTTGTGGTAGGGAATCAACATATTTCAATTTCTTAATTTATCCATTTTTTGTAGGGGTTGATTAATTAATTGTGGGATGTGAGATGATGTTGTATGATAGAAAATCCCGAAAAATAGCCAAAAAAATTTATTTTTTCAATATTCAAATCATAATTGAATAGTTATTTATGTAGTTTTCAACACTATTTTTTAAAAAATTCTATTTTTTGACGGTACAAAAGTTAATGTTCTTTATTGTTTTGATCATTATTTGTTTTCCATTTTCTGGAATACTCATCATTGGATGTTTCATTGGTTCTCCTGGAATTAGGTAGGTTGGTAACATTTGAAATAGATGACCATTATATTTATATTGAAAAAATTATTTTTATCAATATTTTGTTTCATAAAAGGTGATTTTCTTTGCTTGTAATCCTTTCTAAAAAGGTAAAACAATTACTCAAAAAGGTAAAAAAAATTGTTTTAGAAAATAAATTATGTTTTTATTTTGCAAACACTATTTTAAAAATATTTTATAAAATATTTTTAAATTTAAATTGAAAATGATGATTTATAGAGTAAATAATGTCTTGAAAACAATTTTGTGTGTTGAACACAACATTTAACTGATAAAATATGTAAAAACGTTATATATATATATATACATATTTTTGTAGAAGGCTCTAACTATGAGTATAATTTCCTGAGAAAGTTATCTTGAGAATGTTCTACAGAGATCATTCTATTGTTCATCATGTATTTTAGTAAAATAGAACATAAATTTCATTGTAAATTTTCCATAATACAATAGAAATGTCAAAAAATATATAATATTAGTTATGTATATATTCTTACTACACTATAATTTCATCAATGCGTCATCCAAATTTTGTTTTACGATTATGTAATAATATGGATTCATATTTTATATAATAATAATTTTTTTATGTAAAAATTTTTATTTCACTATTTTAAGGATAAATATTCATCTCATATCTAAATTAGTGTCATTTATTTTGATTATAGAAATTTAATAAGCGGTGATATTCAATATCCACTTTTACATAATTTTATTATGAAAATAATGTTCGAGATGTAAAACTAAATATATTTTCATTGATAAATTATTTCAATGAATTTCTATTTTTGATATATACTTTCATTGATAAATAATTTCTATGAATATTAGGATTATTAATATCAAAATAATTTAAATTCCTTTATTATTTTTTCTTTTAAAATTTGATTATTTCAATTAGGGGCTCTAATTGTTTTCATTATTTATTTCCTTTTAAATTTTGGTGTTTAGGTATTTTTTTAATAATCCCCTACACTATTAAAAAACATTAAAAATACCGTATCTCATCCTAAGGGTGGGATTTAGAATATTGGTCCTCAACCTCAACTCAAATAATATTTAATTTCCCCAAATATCATTGTAATTTTTATAGGTTTTGAGATAATTTTTTGAGGTCTACCAATGTGACATTATTGCTTGGATTTTTACCTTTTATTATTTATTATTTTATTTTTTATCCATTTACCATCATGATGTTATTTTGGGTAAATTATTGGGTTTTACATGGATATTATTATTCATATCCATGTATTAATCCCCACTAATAACTACGATACTTATTTTAGTAGATTGAATTTACTCTTGTATAATTTTTCCCTTTGTAATTTCATTTTTAAATAATACTAATAACTCATTTATTAAATATTTATTTGATAGTTCAATGATAAAAAATGGATTCTCCTGTGAAAAATTAAATTTTGATTTCAATTTCATTTATCTAATCTATAGTTTTCAAAAATATTTGTGATGTTATGTCAACTATCTCATATAATTTCATTCATAAATATTGTTTTGGGGTTTAATGTCAACCAAAAATACATCTTTTCAATCATTTCCCTAGTCACCACTGAAAAGGACTCTAATAAAAAGCCTTTAGATACATTTCCCACAGGTTTATCAGACCATCTATTCTTCAAGTTAACATTTAAGATGTAGAGAAAAAATCACCATGAAGTAATAAAAACACTACCACTTAAATAAAAATACATTTTAATGAAAAAATGTTCTATAAAATTCCTATATTTATTTGTTTAAGAATAATAGATTAAATTGACGGTTAAACACTATTAGATATAAAAATGGAATATTTTAGTCGGTTCCAAAAAAATTCTTTCCATTTAGTTTTAATTATAGTTTCAATAAATATTATTCTTTATTGGGAGTAATTCTGTATTATTTGAATGAGGGTGATGTTTTTTTTATTATACGTGCATTTTAACCATTTTTTGGATAAAATTATATTTGTTATATAGTCACCCTTTAGAAGAAAATAAATAGTTTCATCTACTCCTAAATTACTATCTATCAATCACTATTCTATAATGAATTTTTGGAATATAGTGCATTAATACTTATAATTAATAACATTTAAAGGATATATTTTTTTTTTATTTTCAAGTCAAAGATAATTATTTATTTGGTTTTAATTATTTATGATAGATAAAATTCCAACTGATTTTGATTCTGAAATTTTAGGACACACTATCAAAGTACCTATCATGTATTTCCATTTCAATGCGAATAAAATAAATATAGAATAAATAAAATTACATTATACCCGCAAAGTTTTTTTTCATTTTTATAAAATATCCTATTCTTACACGTATCAAATTCTTCCAACAGACTGGTCAAGTTATTTGAAATTAGTTTTACATAAAACAAAAAATCAATGTTTTATATTAAATTTTATTTATTTAATATGTACTAACTAATTTTTTTCTCTTTATATATTATGTGTCAACTGATATTTGCTGAGAATTGTATCAATATAGGTTTGTTCTACATGTATTTTCCTTTATTTGTAGAAGTTGTTCTGGTATTGCATACTCAGTGCAATTTATTAAGAGGGTTATACCTTGTTTATTTTTTGATTTCACTTATCTATTTATTTGCATGTATATATATTTCTTTTCTCATATTTACATTTCTTTCTATATAGTTATATCTGTTTGAACTAATTTTCCAACATAATTCATCAGTATTCTATAAGATCCAATTTGATGTGTCATCCTGTCCAACTACTAGTAACATCACTGAACATTAGTATCCCTGACTGATTTTGTAAAATATAACTTTGATATTTTGGTGATGTTACATTATCCTTCATATTGTAAATTTATATACCCTCTCAAAACTCTTCATCCAATCTTATATTTATATTTTGGTTAAACGTTTTTCCTTTTTAATTTACGTATCTCAAGCCCTATAGGGATGACCTAATTTGGAATATTCCTCTCTCTATGTTGGATAATATGTATAAACCTATAAATCAAAATTTCTTATCCCAATAATCCATTTTATATTTCCTTAACTACTTATAATTTTATGTTTATGATTGTTTGTTCTAAAATTCTTTCTATTGAAATAATTTACTTAAATGATTCATTTTTAAACATATTTTGGGTTTCTAAAAAAATTATATCTTCTCATACGTAATTTATATATAGTACTTCTTCCCAGATATTTTATCCATCTCCCCCGAATTAGTCAAATTTATTTTTTCCTGTCTCTTCTACTTTCATTCCAGGGGGATTATTTATTGTCAACATTTTTTAATAAAATAGAGGGTAAAATATTTCTAGTGTGGGTTTTTTAAGTATGTATAGGTCTAGATATTGTTTTATAATTAATTATTCATGTTTTTTATGTTATATTACAATATTATTGGTAATCACTTACTAAAAACTCCACCACATATTTTATATTATTGAAATTCATATTATTATTTTATTTTAGCTACTATTGATAGTATAACTTTATGATTATATGAAATAATATATGGTAACATTTATAGATTAATATATCTTATAGGAATGCATTTTCATTATTTCATTTACTATTTCTAAAAAATCATAAATTCATTTCAAGACTCAAATCCAATTTGTGTATTTTAAATTTATAGTGGTTAAATATTAAATGTAATTTCTTCAGTTATATTTCTGGGAATGAATGAATATCTGAAAATGATATGTGAAAAATTATTTTCTATTTATAGAAAAAAACCATTAATTCTATATTTTTTTAAAACATTTTATTTTTTAATTTTCTCCCTTCTAATATAGTGTTTTTATATAATTTTCCTACCCACAAAATTTTTTAGATCCTCTAGATTAGGTTCATTTCATTTCACCATCTCAAGATCTGATTCATTTCTTCTCCTTGATTATACCATATAGTTTATATATCATTACATAATACAATTGTTTCACTATGAACAAGACCTAATAATGTATATTCTCCATAAATTTATAATGATGATTTTTTTTTTAATTTATAGATTTTGGTCCCATCTTCTTCCATCATCTCTAACATAAGACCATTCATTCAATGACATAATCATTTAAATATGACATTCCTTTTTCATAGAACCATTACCTATACTAAACATATATATATATTCTCTGTGAATAAATTATATATCTACACTATAGATAATGTTTTTAAATAAATGTGTCTTATTCTCATATATAAGCCACCAACATGCTTGATTCCCAACAAACAACCTATATCAATTATATTTTATGAATAAATTTCATTCTATTTTTATATTTAATTTGTATAATCATTATAATAAATAAAACATAGAGATTATGTGTGTGAATTTTTAATTAAATTATAATATCATGAAAATTTATGGAATGGGTGCTATTTTCTAAAAAGTCATGAAATGATTGGTGTTAAAATTGACATTACTAAAATTTTAAAATAATTAATATTTTTTAAATGATATAAAATTGCAAAAAATATCAAATTAGGAAAACTAATTTTTTATAGGTTTAAAATTATCATAAATGTCTTATGTATTAGTTCTTTATCATTTTTTTATTATATTGTCCCTCAAAATGTATATTACGTGATATCACGGTATGAGTTGAAAGGGTTAATTAAGTGTTAAAACAAATTGAAAAAGATTTAAAAATTATAAATACTTGTTTATTTTTATTGAATATATTTGTTTCACCTTATCCTCATCGTATATTATTTTTAATCATGTTTTGACCCATTTAGAGTTGATAATAATTTATATTAATTTAATTTTCGGAATACTTCCAAGAGTTCCCCTCTCGTATCCTTTAAAAGGAACCCTATTATTCTCATTACAACACTCATAAAATATTATGTGGTTCAGTAAACAAATGAATAAATATATTACATTAATTCCTAGACACATTCTAGAACTCATACTTTAGGTAGAACACCACCCTTAGTTCTCTTAATGTTCTAATAATAGGAGGTCATCCAAATAAGATATATTGTTTTGATTAAATATTACTATATTATTTCTTATACCACATCCGTAAAATATCCATGAGAATTTTTTAAATAAAAAATATATTTTACTCAATAAAAAAACATGTTATTATGTAAATATCATCTCCTAAATCCAACTCCAATTTCATCAAATGGGAAAAGAATTATTCGTTCATTTGTATGGTGGACTACCACCTCACGAATCCATATAATTCATTTTCTATTTCCATCTATAAATTATATTTATAATGAATGGATTTATTATTAATCATTATATCCATGTAATATTAATCATTATATAATAATATATAATTTATTTTTCTAGGTTTTCATAAACATAAAAAAAATAACGACGTTCATGCATACATGTGAAATATCACCTCCATGATGTGATTCATTTTTCAAAACCACATCACATGGATGATTTATATATATATATATAATTATTTTAAAATAATTAATATTATATTTATAACATTATTATAATTATTTAATGATAATATAATAATTTCATTCATTCCCTAAAAATACTAGAAAAATGGAAATGTTATCCAACCGTACATATGGGCTACCATCTGCATGATTATAATGTAGATCATTTTTGTAACTATAAAAATTGTTAGATTTAACATATTAAGGGAAAAATAAAAGTTATTATTATATCAATAACATTATTCTAGGGATGATATAGTTTTTTCCACTTTTACAATAAACTGATTCATTTGGACTCAAGTATTGAATATTGAAAAAATGTTTGGCAAGAACATAAAAAATTATGCAATTGTTATCACATGATATTAAGTAAAATAAAAGGAATAATGAAGTTTAAAATGGATCTATGAAAATTAAATAATTAAATTATGTTTTTTATTCAATAATATAATTATTTAATGTGATGATTCAGACTACAAGTAATAGACTTTCTTAAAAAACTACCATTTAATGATCCTTTGAAACTTTTTCAACAAAATGATAAGGATATTTTCTTTCCCACATATACAAAATGAGTATATTTTTAAAAATTTATTTATATTTATGTTTTTTTTCTTCCTTTATCATTTTAGAATTTTAATTTCAAATAATTTACTTTGAATTTAGAGTGTGAGACTTTGTAAAAATAAAATGTCATTTCAAAAGATAGTTTCTTTTATATATGATTTATGGGTTGTGGTTATGTTATGGAAAATGGGAATTGATTATGAGTATGGGTGGTTCTATTATAAACAATGGGTATGTTATCATATAATATCACACTAATGAGTTTGTTAATGATATAGATCACTTTAAGGCCCTGACCATAAACATTACTTAATCTTGTGATAGGTCAGTAATTTGACATTAATTCACATTGAAAATATTTTCCTTTTTAGAGATTTATATAATTAGTCTATAACTATTACATAACAAGATGAATATTAAAATGTATATACTTCTACACAATATACATTTTTCTCATAAAACAAAAACTCTAAATAAAAACAGTTTCGTTTCATGTTTAATCATTATAACTTTTTCATAATCCCATCCCTGAGAATATTTACCTTGAAATCCTGTGAAAAATATTTTAAACATATGATGATCCATGTAATCTAGTAAGGGATACCCCCAGATAGAATACTATTAGTCTTATAAAAACATGTAAACTATGAATACATTATCATAATATAATACTTTTCATCATCGTGAAGTAGTAATTACACTATCCTAAATATAAGATCATTTCACGCCATTTTGTAATCAGAATACTACCATAAAACACATATAAATTACACATAACATATAAAGGTAAATTTTGACAAAATCATAATTAAAGTTAATAACTATATGGTAGACTTACACACATATCATTCTTACAAATTTAATATCCATATAGAAGACTTCCATACACAATTCATTAGAGGTTATAATTTAACCAACTTTACTGGATTTATCACAGAACCACTCCTCTTTGGTTTATCCTCTACCCACCTGTCATTGGTTTATCACATAACCACACATAAAAATTTACATGTTTTTTTATACAATCATAACATATAAAATATTTCAACTATCAAAATTTCTTTAATAAAATTTAAGTTTCAATCACATGAAATCATTTTGAGATATTGAAATATTAATCCCATTTTTAAATATATTTAAAAAATTCAATAACGATAATTATGAATCAAATAATCCCATTCCACTTTGAAATAATTGTAATAAATTAAAATTTTAATTCTTTCATGTCCATATAAATAAATTTCTAAAAACCATTTTGATTTCATGAACAATAAATATAATGTTTTATTAGAATAAACCTTTAAAACATTTAAAATAATGCTTTAGATAAAGATTCCATTACCACATGTGTAAGACTTGAATACAAATAATTATGAAATAAAATTATACCAAATGTTAAAAATCATGATTATATACTTATTTATGAAATAAAAATTGAATAGGGTTTTATATACATATTATAATATAATAATGGTGCATAACACCAGGATATGCCTCAATGAATGGAGATTGAGACGATGTCCCTTACCATGAGTTTGAATTGTCTCATACATTATTTGTTCACTTGGATAATAAAATTAAGTTAATTTATAATTTCTTGAGAAACATTTTTCACATTTATTATTCATTTTATATTAATTAATGACATGTTATAAAAATTACATAACTGCTTATGTTCATATCAGATGTTCTGTCGATATTCGTTGCTTTAGTGGAAAATGAACTTGTATTGAGGTCAATAGTCTATGTGGTCATAATTCCATCATCTCTAGAATAAAATTCATGACATAAAAATAACATTTATAAATCAATTATAATTTTTAAATCAAACAATTCATTTATGGTATTAAAAAATTACAATGTTATAATAATGGAGATGATAGAATGCACGTTTAGATGAGTAAGGATTCCATTTTTAATTGATCACTGTAGAAATAAGATAATTATTATTTAACATTTTAAGATTAATAATAATGTTATTAAAATAATAATAATCAGTTAAATACAATTATATATATCATAAGGTGACGTTCTGAATAAAAATGATTCACGTCTCTTCATAGAGGTGATAGTTTACACATACGCACGAATGACATTATTATTTTTTGTTCATGTAATGTAAAAAAATAATTTAATGTTATTATTTTAAAATGATAAGTATTTAATTAATAACTTATATAAACATTGATTTCATCATTATAAAAAATCTTGATAGACAGTAATGAAAAACCAACTATATCGGTTTGTGGGGCAGTAGTCTACCGTACCCATTAACAAAATGTCCATTCCCATTTGATGAAATTGCGGATGGATTTAGGTGATGATATTAACATAATAAAATCACAATATATTTAGGATACTAATGATATTATATAATCATGGTCGGAGGATATTTAAAAGAAGTGTAAGAATAAATAAAATTTAATTATTTAAAGAAAACGATGCATCTTCATCCGATGATCACTCTTGAGGAACACCTTAACACCACAATAGAGGTTATTCTGCCTAAAATAAAGTGTCACTAATGAGGAGGGGTATTATTGGAATACGTTCTTGTAGATATTGGATGAACCAAAGTGTTCTTGAAGTTTTAGTATTAGAGAATAGTGGGTACCTTTTTATAGGAGAGGGAAGAGGCACCCTTAGAGACACTTAAATTATTAAAATAATATAAATTAATGTTTTAATCCAAATGGATACAACATGAGATTTGTGTAATATAAGATATGTAGAGTTCTAAATCCTATCATAAAATAATTTTTATACTTGTATTGAGTTAATTATAAACCTTATCTTTTTGGTTTTCAATTAATTATTTTATTTTATTTTTAATTTTTGTAATAAAATTCTTATTATAAAAAGGCTATAAATTTTAATTATATTGGATGAATTTCATAAATTTGGAAAAATAATTAATTTTTATAACCTATAATGTGAATTTAATGATTTTAAAAAAATCGTATTTTTAAATAATTTAATAAATTTATATTTTTATAAAACATTAATTATATACCTTTGTAAACTATTCATGTTATAAAATTTAAATAACATATAAAAAGAGAGAAAACATCAAACAAAACCATTTAATTAACATCTTAAATGTCATAATAACCTATAAAAATGTTTTCGACATGAATTATGTCAAATAATAGTTTTTTAATATTTATAATATTGTTTTTTTATTTCATCATTAATAAATCAATCACTACATCTTCATTGTGTCATAATTACATTTAATTATTTAATGTCTAAAATAAATTAATAAAATACCAAAATGTAGTTAATAAGTTAATATTTATAATGACTATTTATAGTCAAATATATCACTTATATAAACCCATACTAAATTTTTTTAGTAAGAAGATATATGTTTATACAATATTATCCATTAAATTAAATGTTATTTGATTCATAATCACTCCCATGTGGCTCTCAAAGTCCAGCATTACATCCCAAGGATTTTAATGGTCAGAAATATACCATATTATAGAATTAGGACATTTTTTGGGTAGTTTTAAATTTTAATAATATATTTTTACACTAATTTACCCGATTTTCCCTTCATTAGTGGTAAATTAATATAATTAATAAAGTTAATATTCATCATGTCCAAAAATAAAAGTAACCTATTTAAATAATTTGGACCTTATAATTCCAAAAATAGAATTCATTTTTAAAAAATTCAAAACACATAAGTTTAATTAATTAATTTGATATTAATCCCCTTGGTCAAGACTAGAGAATGAGTTTTTTAAAAGTAAAAATCAACAAAAGATTGACATGGGTTTATATCTAATTTAAAGGTATAATCACGAACAATGAGAAAAATTGTATTAAATAATAAGAACATAATCTAGTTGTAATCTACAACCGATTAAATTGATAATATAACTATATTAATCAATTACAGAAAAATGAAGTGTTGAATTAAAATGAAATATTTTTCACTATTAATTAAAAATGAATTTTTTCCAAAAATTACCAAAATTATACCACAGTAAATTTTGATGTCCCAGTACAATATAAGTTTTCTATTTTTTCAAAAAAAAACTTATGAAAGTAAAAAACATTATTTAGAAATAGTTCTCCATCAAAAGGTGGTAAAGATACCTTTTTAGGAAAATACACGTTTTATCCAAATAATTGAATTTGTTCATAAATAAAGTCTATAAAAATATATGTTAAATTTTGAACATTAAATTTAATATATTACATATATATTTCATTAATAAAATCGAAGAAGGGTGATTTTAGTATTTTAAAAACTCACAAATTTTCATTTAAATAGTTTTCCAGGAAAAAGCATCCTTTATATTTATTTAGTTTTTTTATTTAATTTCTAAATAATTTGATTGCAATGTAATCATTTTATAAAAATTTTGAAACACATTTTTATAATTTATCTAATCATTTTAACTCCCAACATTCAAATGTCTACGCGATAACTACGATACTAAATAATAATATTCAGTTGTTCTTTTAAGATCGATGTGGCAGATCATGTATGCTATCAAACATTGTGTTTCTTTTTAAAATCTCGGGATGTCATATTATACCCCCTTTTAGGAAATTATTTCATTAAAATTTTAATTTTTTGTTATTAAATAAGGTATGAATTTTCAATAGTAGTTTATTTCAATCCCAAATAAAAAAAGAATAATTAAACATCCACATTAATGAAAGAAATGATTATATGAAGTTTACATGAGATAACATAAACTATGATTCCTTGTAAGAGAACGTGGATAAAAAGAAAAAGTAACTGTAGTTTTCTGTTGCATAGTTATGGAAAACATGATTATGAGAAAGTTAACAATAAAAAAAATGTCAATTTTTGATTGGTTAAAAACATTGATTTCATAGTAAAAAAAGTAAATAGAAAACATTTTTGGTTTCAGGTTCCTTTCATAAAGATAAATAATTATTTTACAAATTAGAATAATAACATAAGGAAATATACTTACGTTAAATATATAGTTTTATTCTTTAATAAAATTACACCAAAAACTCATGTTATTCTTCCAACAATGCGTATTTAGGACGAAATAAATTATAAATCCAAAAAATATTAACATTCTATTTATATATCATCAAACATTATCCAAAACCAACATGGTTAGGTTAATATACTTCTCCAAAAATAATAAACCATTGTTTGAATAAAATATATTTTCTATTTACAATATTTAACTATAATTTCAAAATTTCAATATAGACCATTCAAAAAATAACATTCCTTAGTAAATTTAAAATATTACAAGTAAAATTGAATTAAGAAATTGATATGAATTTGATAACATAGTCTTCCATGATAAGTTTTATCATTTTTCTCCATAAATCAATATTAATGTCTCATGACAAAAATAAATTTCCTAATCAAACATTCTCTCTGATTGGTTAATAATTTCCATAAATACCCAAATTCCCCATAAGTCCCCAAATAACCATATATTCTTACAAAATAAAATATAAACATTATTTTGTTAAAATCCCTTAGTGTTTTTCTTACCTTTGTAGTATAAAGTTCCCAAATTAGTGAACATCTTCCAAAATTACATTAATCATGTAATCTACTAATAATTTTCACATACTATGGATATATCATGTTATTATTATTCCATAAACAATGAAGATAAGTAATATTAACCATGTACATCACATAGGCCAGTGGTAAGGGACTCACTGTTGTCTCTCTTCAGTTTTCGGTTTGATCCATGTGTCCTTACAGGACATGACGGGTTGTCACCAATCCTAATAGTTTTTCTTTTTAAAATACTATAGAATTCTTATAATATTCCAAAATTATTTTTGAGACCTCAAAGTGACCATAAAAGTTTTTAAACTCAAATTTTATTTCTTACCTCGCATTTTTCAACACAAAAACTAGGAACCCATAATTCCCTCAAAGGTGCATGTCTCTAAAATTCCACTAGTCACATTATTATTTCATACAATAATTCCTCAAAGGGTTTTCTTATACATTTATCTTATAGAAAACCATAAAATTATAAACCCATGATGATATCCCTAACAATAAATATAACACCATAATATCCAAAGTGGTATAATCCAACCTCAGATACTAAATATAAGGCCACGACCTGAAACATTAAATAATCCTGAGATAATTCAATAATTAGACATTAATTCCCATATATGATCTCTTTAGGATTAGGGAATTATATAGTTAGTCCATAACTATTAAATAAAAACAACAATATTATTATATACTTTCACTCACTATCAACTTTTCTCATAAAACAAAAAATATTAAAAAAAACAGAACATGGTTCCATTTCATTCTGATACATCATAACTTTTCTATGATCCTATCCATGACTCTATTCACCTTTAAATCATGTGAAAAACATTTCAGACGTGGTAAGAGCATAAAAACCTCTGTGAGTAATAGATAAATAAGGAAAACAAATACCCATGAATAAACATGTAAACCATGAATACTTTATCTCAATGTAATACTTTTCACCTTCAAGAAATAGTAACTACACATCATAGAATATAATCTCATTTCTAATAATTTTTATAATAAAAATATTTCATTCAAACCCATATAAAGAACATATAATATATTAAGGTAAATTTAAAAATAATCATACCTAAATGAAATAAACATATTGTTGAATTTCATATATGTCCTATATAAAAATGAAATATCCATACAAATAACATCCATTCGCAATGTATTGGATGTTGTAACATAATCACACATCATTAGTTTTTCATGGAGCCACCCATATTGGGTTTATCACATAATCACCCATCTTCTGTTAATCATATAACCACCCATCAAATATCCACATACCAATATATAATAAAAACACATAAATGATTTCAATTACAAATATTTCTCCCTTAAAATTTCAATTTCAATCATAATAAATCATTTGAAGATATTGAAATATTCAACCCATTTCCCAATCAATTTAATCATTCAATATAAAAAATTTCGAATCAATGTGTCCGTTACCAAATTGAAAATTTTGAAATAAATTACCATTTTCAAACATCCAGGTCCACAAAAATATATTTTATAAAGCCATTTTCATAACATGTACATTTAATTGAAGGGTTTGGAAGAATATGTCATTAAAATATTTAAAAGGATGTTTTATTTAAGGAGTCACTTACCACATGAGAATCAGTTGAATAAAAATAATTTATGAAAAAAGATAAAAAAAACATTCAATTGCATGATAATATACTAATTTATTATATAAAATTTGAAAATGATTCTATACACACATTATAAAATAATAAATGTGTATAATTTCGAGATATTCCTTAATGAAAGGAGATTGAAATGATGTCCCTCACCTTGAGTTCGATGTGTCTTGTATGATTACTATTTTCATAAATAATAAATATGGGATAATTTATACATTATTGGGAACCATTTTAAATTTTATTATTCATTTTATATCCCTTATTTCCATGTTATAAAAAATACAAAACTATTTAAGTTCATATAAGACATTTTGTAGATTTTTGATACTTGAGTCGAAAATAAACTTGGATTGATGGAAATAGTATGTGTGGTAATAAGTTCGTCATCTCCATAATAACATTCATTGGATAATAATAATTTTTAAAAATTAATTATAATTTTTAAAGCAAACAATTTATTTATGGTATGAAAAGTGAGTAATGTTGTAATCATGGAGATAGTAGGAAATACGTACATAAGATTAACGTTTCCATTTTTTATTGATCTATATAAAAATAATTTATTTACAATATTTAATTACTAGAATTATCAATATATTATTAAAATATAATTATAAATTATGTATACTTATACATATCAAATAAGTGATGTGGTGAAAAAAACTATTGACATTGCTTCGTGGAGGTGATAGTTCTCACATACAAACGTATGTCGTCATTGTTTTTATGTGAATGGATGGTATGTAAATAAATGAAATATTATTCTTTTAAAATGATATTAATTTCATTAATATCATATATATATATATATAAACATTTATTCCATCGTTATAACTATTATTGATAAACAGTAAGGGAAAACAAACTAAATTTGCTCGTGAGGCAGTAGTCCACCAAAAACTCGAAGGAAAAGTTCATTTTCCATGTGATTAAATTTGAGATGGATTCAGATGATGATATTAACATAATAAAATTGATGTATATTTGGAATACTAGATTTATTATTTCATCATGTGTGGAGAATATTTAAAGGAAGTGGAATAAGAATTAAAATTGAAATAATTAATGAAAATGATACCACTTCTTCAGTTGGTCACTCTTGAAAAACACCTTAACAACTCTAATGTGGGTGTTATGTGTAAAATAAGGCTTCAGAAATATGGGTACCTATTGTAGGAAGAGTTTTGGGAAAATATTGGATGATACAAAGGGTTATTGAAGTGTTAATGTTATATAATAGATGTTACATTTTTATATGAGGGTTAGGGGCACCCTTGCAAACACCTAAATTATTAAATTAATATAAATTAATTTTTTTCATTAAAATGGATCAAAATTGAGATATGAGAAATATATGATGAATAAATATTTAAATCCTCTCATACAATATTATTTATTCATTTATTTATATTATTTTAAACCATATATTGTCAATTTACTATTAACTAATCTCTTAATTTTTATAATTGTAACAAAAATTTAAATATTAAGAGGGTATTAATTTTACTTATATATTGTAAATTTACAATAATTGTACAAATAATTAAAATTTAGAACTTATCACAGTCCCTTATAGATTTTAAAATATTTCTAGAATTTTTAAACAATTTAATAAATTTTTATTTTTATAAATCATCAATTATGTCAATTTTTACACTATTCAATTTATTGAATTTTTATAAAAAAAAATTAATTGAGAAAAAACATTTAATAGTCTTTTGTCATGTCATATGAACCAAAAATAGGGGATTTTATAAATTATGTCTAATAATATCTATTGTAATATTTATTATATCATTTATTTGGTTCATTCATCAACAATGCAATCACTCCATCATCATCCTTATGTCATAATTAACATTAATTATTTAATTTCTAGATATTTTAAATAAAAGACCATGTTGTATTAAATCAGTTTATCTTTCAAATTACTATTTATAGTCATATATATCACTTATATAAACTTATACTTGAATTATTCTACTAAGTATGTATATGTTTATTATATATTATCCATTGCACTAAATTAAAATGTATCAGTGTCATAATCATACCAAAGTAGCTCCTAAAGACCAAATTTTCCTCACAAGGGTTTTATTAGTTATTCATAACTCATCCAACAGGACCATGACAAGTGTTAGGATAGTTTTATATTATTATAATATTATGTTTACACTTATTTACCTTATTTACCATTTAACTATGGTAAAAAATAATAATCAATGAAGTTAGCATTCATCATGTCCAAAAATAATAGAGAAAAATTTACGTAATATTAAACATATGATTCTAAATGTGGAATTGAATTTTTCAAATTAAAAAAATAGAATTTTTATAAATTAATTTAAATTTCATCCTTATTTTCAAAACTACAAAACGAGTTTCTTAACATAAATGTCATCAAATTATTGAAATGTTTTTATATCCAATTTAAATGTAAAATGACATACATTTACCCAAATTTGATTAAATTATAAAAAAACATAATCTATTTAAAATTTAAAACAAATTAAAAGGATAATCTAATTATATAATTCAATTAGATGAACAAGAAGTTTTGAATTAAAATATAGCATTTTTCTCTCTTCATTAAAAATAAATTTTATCAAAAAAATACAAAAGTTCAACAAAAGTAAATTCTGATATCTTGATTCTATATAAGAATTTTATTTCATAAAAATTTCACATTCAAATTTATAAAAATAATATTTAAAAATCATTCTCTATCAAAAGGTGGTAAAGACGCATTTTTAGAAAAATATTTTTCTATCCAAAACATTGACATTGTTCTTATATAATGTATATAAAGCATATAAGATGAATTTTAAAAATTAAATTGAATAGATTATATATATATATATCATTATTAAAAGTCATCAACAGTTGTATTGCTATTTTATAAATTCAATAATTTTCATTAAAATATTATTTCTAAAACACACATCCTTTATATTCAATTGGTTTTTTATTTAATTTTTAAATTAATTTGGTAATCACTGAATTATTATATAAACATTTTTATACCATATTTTAAAATTTTAATTAATATTTTTCATATCCACCATTTTAATAGAATGAAAATAACTACCATACTAAATAATAATATTTAGTTGTTCGTCAAAAGTCGATGTGGCATATCTTGTACTCCCTTGGACATTGTGTTTCCTTTTAAAAACTCGGGATGTTATAGAAAAAACATCACTTAAGAGATTAAATGGAATATAAAAAAGTGGTTATTCCAAATGTTACAATTAATTTTACTCCCAATGAAGTTGTGATAGATATTGTAAATTTAAGAGTGGTATAGAAATGATTCCACATGTTACCTTTATTATATATTTTTTCTATTTGTTTTACAAGAGTTTTATGGTTTCATGAGGTATGATAAAGAGATTATGATATATTTTTTAGAAGTAAAACATAGTGAATATGTTTTCAATTATTTAATGTATTTATGGAATAACATCTTATTCCATTATTTTATGGTCCTTAATGATATTATTCTGATCATCACAAGCTATGAAATGATTTTCACAGGGTATAATTATTATTAAGATAATGAAGTATGTCATGTTGGATGTTATGAAAAATTTTCATGAAAAGAAATCCATTTTTTCAACATTTTTTTATTAAAGTAGACACTATTTTATTAATAATATCTTTGTATGACTATGGAATATTATGTATGATTTTTGAACTAATTCTCTAAATTAATACACCGGAAAAGAATCTTAATGTGAAAGAATGTAAAATTCTCAACCTAACTGAAGATTATGTAATGCTTAAAGTAAGGTACATAGAGGTTTTTTTAAATATAAATAACATTTTTTAAATAATACTAGTCTACTTTCCACTTTATCGTATAGATTGGATTTATGGAGTTCATAAAAGGAACAACCACTAGACGAAACCCATGAGAATGTTTTAGTTATTGTCAATGTGTGAAGTATTCCATGAAAAACAAGAACATAATAAGTGTAAAATACTTATAGTGATGGATAATTCATCTTTTAATCTCTAATGACCATATACTAGAGATCACAAATGAAATAAAAAGACCTTTCTACTATAAGTTGAACATGAGCCTTGTTTTCTCATTTATAGAAATAGGAATCCAAGTCATTTAAATTTGGTCTACCTCCTTTTTCCAAAGATAAATAGTTTTTAATGTAAACTGTAAAAATATAAATTCATTCATTTAGCAGGTATCTACCTATATGAGGTATTTCAAACCATTAATTTCTACTATTCATTTAATGAAAATTTTATTGATTGTTAACTTTATTGGTTTCCACCTCATATCATGCAAAAGTTATTTATAATTGTTTATATTCTTTCATTTAATATTTCAATGAATATATTTAGTATTTAAAACCATTAGTAAATCATTCAAATTTATTTATAACAAGTGGTAATAAAAAATAAGGGGTGGTAGTGTTGCAATAACTTGATCCCAAGTAAATTGTATCATATTCCAATCATATTCTCTAACATATAAATAATTTGACATATTATTCCAATTTTCAATAATAATATATATAATCATACATCCAAAATTTTATTCATTTAACAACTTATGATACAAAATATATCATTAAGTATGATATATACTTTTATTGTTTTTAATCAATCTCCCTCATTCACTAAAAAATTATAAATAATATATGTAAAACATCCAAAAATATTAACAATACATATAAATTATTTTATGTATAATTTATAAAAAACTCTTAATTTTTGGAAAAATATTTTTCCAAATCATTATATATATATATATAAGTATAATTGTTTCTCTTTCACAGCCTCTACAATGTATATAATGAATGTACAATCATTTTTTAACAGTTGTAATCAATGTGTGTAAATTATAAAAGATGTACCAAAGAAACTAATATATATGTTGTGATCTCCATAAAACATAATACTATCTTCTTAAGGAAGTGTAAAAAATATCATTAATTATATATTTTAATAATATGTGTGAAAGTATAATATCTTATATGTTAACATCAATTGACCTCCATATGTGGATATTTTAAATCTAGTATATGTTATTTGGAATGTTTTGTACACTCAAAAAATGACTCCAATAAAAGTAATTCATATAGAAGATGATCACATGTCCCAGATCAACGTAACTAAAAAATCATCTCTATTTAAACTAAATATATATATTCATTCCCTTTGATTTATTTAATCAAGGGAAAAATATATTTTCCCCTCACATGAGTGGGAAATCATAATGTGGTAGTGCTCCAACAAATGACTTGATCAACAATACTCCTAACCACCCATAGTTCAATAACAATAAAGAATGGAGTAAGGAATGTTTCAATGTATGAAGGTTATTTAACTTGGTATTTATCCAACCATAGGTTAAAAGTACATAAAATATACAAAAATATCTTTGTATATCGATGATTATATAATATTCCATGGGAAATATTTTTGAAGTACAATATAAATTGTAATTTTCAATTTATTATCTCAAGAGGACACTACTAAGGATAATATTATCATTTCATCACAATCTAAATTAATCTATAATGATCATCAATTATGTACAACTAAAATGAATACATTGAGGGGAAATTTTCATTGCACATTTCATGTAATATATTTACTATTCAAAAGACTATGAATTTTTGGTGCCTTTATCGAATTTATATTCATTTAACTAACATTATCTTATATCCATGAATTCTACCTCCATCATCCTCATTCCATCCCCTAATACCATTTAAGTCTCCATCTCTCCATGATATATTATCCACCATAATCTTATCCCTCCCCACAGAATTCCTCCAAACCCTCAACCTCGAATATTGTACCCTCATCCCGAAATTGGCATCACCTCCATGATGTCGTCATCCCCAACTCCACCTCCTTCCCATCCCTCCCTCCATATTCTCCCATATCATACCTCTTCCCACCTACACATATGAATTTGACTCCATACAAGGATTGTTATCACATCGTCACCCCTCCTCCACAAATTCCCTTGGAATTTTAACCCTACCACATCCAACATTGTTTCCATTGAATCTTATTCATCCCTAAAATAACTGCATTACCACACTATAATATCTTTCATAGGATTTCTCACCTCCTGCGCCAGGAACTTCTCCTCCAGCTCAGCCTCCTCCTCTTCCACTGACTTCTCCTTAGACTATACCTCCTTTTACACAGTGACATCTATGTCTGAATTCGATCAGGGAGGGGGATCGTATATTGGGGAAAGTGGCAATTAATAAGATAGGGTTATTGGGTGATGTGGGAAGGGGATCCATAGATGTGGACACTTCCTTTTCCTTGAAGGTCTCCACTGTGTATAAACCATAAACTTTGAGGAGTACTGAGAATATACCACAATGCCAGTGTATTTAGGTTATTATGTTGTACATAAATGCCATAGATGGATCTGAAATATATTTTTTCAGAGTTTGGGTGTTTAATATCTTGCACAATGTTTGATTATATTTCGTGATCGTGATACTTCTGTGTTCAAGAAGGAATAATTTTGTCTTGGTGGTTAAACAATCATCCATCAATTTTTTATTATAAAACATTTACCATGCATTCATTGTTTTACATTTAGTAATGTAACTTCTTCTTGATCATCCTTCTAATGTTTATTGTGAGTGGTTTTTGGAATCATTTCATTTCTATACATGATTTTTTCCAAAGTATTAAACTAAATGTTTATATAGTGATTTTATGTCTTCAGATTTCGACAAATCTCCCAACACCCCCTGTGTAAATATTCTGTTTCCTAGATTAAATATATATTTTTTCTTATGTTTTTTTAGTTTATAATATACCCAGGTACTGTTTGAGTAAGTAGAAAAATATTGTGGTTTCAAAAAAATAACATAAATAAATTTTCCATTATCTATACTAAAAAATGTTGTTCTAATCCATGTGTTTGTACCACCTTCACAATCATACCCTGGCCACCACCCCACACATTTTGATACCCCCAAAAATCATGACCTACTATTTTGCACTCCTAAAACCGATGATTCATAAAAATTGAGAACCTCCCATCAACTAGTTGTGGCTCCCCAAAAACATATTCCTAAATCCCATCTACCCTTCTGAAATGTCAACTCCCACATATAATATCTTTCTCCATTCATCCATCCCCTTCATATTCCAATTATATCTCATTCTTGAACTCATACTTTTTATTCTCCACCCCTCATACTTGTATTGGATCCTCATAGAATGTGCCCAAAATATTTGTTTCTTAAAAATATTCTCTCTATCATTACAATGATCCATAAAATGAATCAATTCTCAATGGAATCATAGAATAGACATTGTAATTCCATGGAATCATTGAACATCCATGGGATTTCCAAGGCACCATCAGAAGACTGCTAAATTTCCACGTTATGGTATCATTTTTTATACCGGTTCCAATTCCTCATCGCACAAGGCCTATTAACCGGATTCCATTAAAACCAAACTCCATCAATGATAAAAATCGTCTATTGATTCTATTATCAACGCAATCATTGAAATACCATAGGAATACCATAGGATTTCTAGGGAATCACCAGATGACCACTAGATTTGAGAGGTATTGTCGACACATCCATACCTAATTTCATTCAATCTGGGTCTAATTTCATTGATCTGTGCCACCTTACTCAGCTCCATTTATCCACATCAAGATTCATCCTGATAATTGATCAATCCAAAATATTATTTAATTCAGTTATATCTCTATGAAATGTTTTATATAATATTCCTCAGGTTATGGATGTTTTATATTTTTTTATATTCTTTTAATGGGTGATGACAAACATTGATTGACATGTGTTTGTAATACAATGATTACTTGGTGTTTTTACGACATTGAATGGTTTTTTCACCCTATTATGCATTTTAGATATATATTTATTTAACTTAAGATGACTGTCTATAATATCAAAACATTATATTTCCTTATAACCTAATTTTTTGTTATTTAAATTATATGACAATGTATTTATAAAGAATTAAAAAGAGTATAGATGTGTATCTAAAATTTTACATTAAACAGACTAAAAGATTCTTATTATGTTTTTGATAGATAGAAAATTCATTGAATTCTTTGAGAAACATGGCTAATCCACTAATTCCAACGAGCATTTACCCATGTGGTACAGGCTACTGCTTGGCATCCAAAAGACCCGGGTTCAAATCGGGGCAGGGATGAATTTCAGAGGTACTGTAGCAGGGTACTGTAGTAGGGCACTGTAGCAGAGCACTGTAGTAGTAGTGGAACTGTAGCAGCGGCAACACTGTTGCAGTAGAGGAACTGTTGCAGGGGACTATAGCAGCGGTGATATAGTAGCAGGTACTGTAGGTGCGCGAGGTACTGTAGCAGCACTGTTCACAGAGGGTCCTTTGGGCCAAAAATGGAATTTCAAGCCCTGTATTCAGGCTACTTGGCCTTGGGCCTTCTGGCTATGTATTGGGTCTCTCTCTACCCTCTAAAGTGTACTTTTCTTTAATAATAAATTGAGGCCTCGACCCCAACCTTTTAAAAAAATGGCTAATCCACTAAACTTATCATAATAAACTTGTTTCTCTCATAAAAATACTCAACATCATTCTCTAAGTATTATACAGTCATGCCTAATTTCAATATCTTGTGGTTTATCAAAATTTTGTTAAATATTTTTTAAATATTTTTTTATATATAAAATTATCTATCTCATCTTCCATTTTTTAGGGATGTTTCAGATTCAGAGAATAAAGCGATCAACACACATAACACTACTAATTAGGTGGATTTCACTTTTTTAACATTATACCATGAAATTGTTTTAAAAAAATTGGTAGGATTGGCTAAAAATATAGCTTAATTTTCTCCTATATATGAGCATATACAGTTTCAAGAATGATTGTATTTAGAAAAATAGATAGAGATGGGAATTATGGTTACATTTAGTGGGTTCAGACTTAATGTAGGAGGTTTCACATTGGAGGTTTTAGGGTATTGGTAGATATCTGAGACCCACAATTTTTTTTTCATAGAGAGAATCCTCATTTTCACATTACATAAATTTATTATTTTATATTTCTCCCATATAATGTATTTTTTTTCATATGAAATTTCCATGAAAATTTGTAGTATGAATAAAACAACACAATCTATTTACCCAATGGTATATATTGTGTTATTCCCTTTGTAGTTTACATATAAATTTTAAAAAACTTTTTAGAACTGTATGTCATTCTTTTTTTTCTTACATTAATTAAATGTAAAAAATCAGTATTTATTTTTTGTACACCTTTTTATATTAGTTATACAATCATTTCCAATTTTTTATACACTTATAAATGATTGGACTAACCTCAGGAAATATTTGAGGGAAACTTTAACTAATTTCAATTGATACTTGTCATAAACCATTTCATATTAGCACATGTTTCCCTTCAATTATTTCAAGTGTAATATGATAATATTATTACACTGAAAAAATGATTGATTTTTTCTATTATATTTTTAATGTTTAGTTGTTGCAGGAAAGTTCAACTGTGATGAGTGAAACTCATGAGTCTAGTATGCAGTGAAACTCATGTTCAACTATTTAAATTTCAATTACTCTGTCCAACATTTTATATTTTTTAATAATTCTCTAGTTTATCTCTATGTTTCATATATGGTTTCCAGAAATTTTACGCTCTTCCACTTTATGGTTTTTATACTAATTCTTAATGGAATTTAATCATTGGTTTGTTTCTAGGACTACTATGTTCTATAGGGTTCTTCTTACTTTCAAGATTATTATGTCTCTACACATAGATAATAAATATATTTTTCTTTTTCGTATATATTTTTTTATTTTATGACTTTTTAATTGTTGGTATTCCTTTATTAATAATATGTTTTATATTTTTAAATTATATTTTTTTTGGGTTATATTATTTGAACATAATGATTATTTTCAATCAATTTTATTGTTTAAAATATATGACACTAACTTTTAGTTTAGTACATTATATATACTAGACACGGTGTTTTCTCATATCTGGGACTCCAAATTCCTCTCACCACATACCAACATTTTTAATTACACAAACCCTGGAATATTTGGTGACCCACCTCTTCTGATTCCAATTATTCTTGAGGAATCAATGATAATATAGTTAGTTTGTGCCAATGTTTTATATTTTTTAAAAATTTCATTTATTATCTCTACACAAAAGATATGGTTTCCTGATATTCAATTTTCTTACAATTTATGGTTTTTCTATGGCTCCTATGTGGGATTTAGAAAGGGTCTATTTCTATGACAACTATATTCTTATGGTTTATCTGAATTTCTATAGTGGTATATCTCTACTCGTAGATAATAAGTGTTTTTTCTATCCCATTTTACATTTTGCAGCTTGTTCAATGTTGGTATTACTTTATAAATATGATGTTTTGTATTTTTATAATTTTATGGAATTTTGGGTTGCATTTTGGGATCATATAAAAATAAATCCATAAAATCTATTTCTAATAATTTACGACGCTGCCATTTATTAAAGTAAAATATATATACGTTCACATAATATATTTTCTGACAATGATTTATGATTTTAATTGGATATATCAATACTGTAGAGAGAACTATATTTATTGAGGATAGTTCTTATTTCATCATAATGACCTCCATGATGTAAAATCCAATATAATATTTTTCTAATTGCAATGATGAAAAAATATTTGGCCATTTATATTATTTCAATGAAAAAAATTACAATGTCATTCAATTTTACTTAATGAATTTTTTACTATATTTCCTAATATATCATGCATGTTCATATTATCCATAATATCATTATTCTTCCCCATCTATACATATATTTGTATCTTATATTTTTTACATTTTATCATCAATTTCCTTTCATTTCTTTCCTAAATTTTATTTCATGTGCCTTTTTCTTTTGACTAAATTTTGTGTCATGCTATCATAGTTCACAAAAGAAATTTTCACTCTTCAAATGAAAAGGCAGTTCCAGTAATATAGGTTGTAACATTATAAATGTTAAATTTTATGTATATTTTTTGAAACAATTTTTTGAAACCCGGTTTTATTAAAAGAATTGCTTGATAATTAAATATCTAAAATTAAAAAATCATACACCAAGTTTATGCCATTTTTTATATTTTTTAACACTCTATTTGTTTATATCCACATATCATTTATGTTTTATTAAAATTAAATGATCATCCCATGATTTTTCAACATATCCTTCATTGGATATCATCAAGGGATTATTTGTTTCACCAATATTTTCCCAATAGTTTATCTTAATTTAAAGATAAGTGCATATCTATACATATTATTAACATGTTTTTATTTCTATCTATTTTATCAGATTTTGACTTAATTAAATTTTTTATTCATTTAGAAATAATTGGTTTTATTTTTTTAAAATTTTATTTTATTTTGACTAACATTGTTGGAAAATAGAAATTTCATTCCATTAATGTTATCATTTTTAGGGTTTGATTGAATGATTTATCTCATTCTTCCCCATGCTTTCTGAAATCCCAAAATGATGTTCAATTATATTACTTTCATTCTACATGATCACCTAAAGATAATCATAATAAATACATATCAAATACAAAATATACTAAATAGTTATAGATACTATAGGGATACATATCAAATGTAATCAATTGTTATATTATGATTTATAATCTAATAAGTCGTACTGTCAAATTTATGTATACTGAAATAAATTACCTATCAGATGTGTTACATATCATATAGTATACTATCAGATGAAGGTATACTATAAGTTGGATTTATTTATTTTAATAGATGATACATTATAAGTTTCATCCATTTAATTCATACATTTTTAATACTTAAAACACAAAAATAATCTTCATGGTCTTGATAAAAGTATTACACTTTTATAATCTCATTCACATCATCTGATGTTATAAGGTCTTCTTGACATGAATTCAGGCAATGATGTCATCTCATGGTATATGTAGTTTCTCTCCATGCATATAGTCATTTTTTATAACAGATTTGTAACTATCCATAGTAGTCTGTTTATTTTTCGATTCCATAAGTAAATAGTAGTTTCATATCCATTATATTCATTACTATGTTTTTTTACTTTAAGATGTCAATATCCTTCGAAACATGAATGAATAAAATTCAACATTTAATATTAATCAATATAGTAATGTATTTTAAATTGGTGATATATATATATATTCTAGATATCTATTCTGAATAAAAATTTGAATATATATAAATTTATATATTCTCATATATATGAGAAAATGTATTTTATGATTTATAATATTATTTTAATAATAAATTGTGCATTCATTATAAATTTTTAATATTTTTTATGGAAATATCCTTTAAATTGTATATGTATAAATTTTTTCAATTCTTATAGAAATATTTTTTTAAACATACATTCCAAAATTCTTATTCAAACAATTATAGGGGTATTTCATCTCCTTCATAGATTATCTCCTCCACCCACATTGGGATGGTGTGCACCTACTGCCCCAAGGAGGTATTTATTCATACATCTAAATCTTGTGCAGTGTGTCATCTATGAGTGACACCCATCTCTTTTTTGTTTCCTACTAATTTTATAATGGTTTTTTATCTATGTTTTTAAGTAATATTTTTTAAATTTATGGATATTATATATTTTGGATGTGATTTGAACTCCTCATTTGTCTTCCACATTGGAAACCACGGTTTTATTTATGGATTATTATTTGAATTTGGATGGATTATATTTGTTGGTAAACATTTCATATTTTTGATGTTTTATGAAATCCATGATCCTAGGCACTGGGTTTTTTCATGTTGAACTCCGATATGTTTATTTTATTTGTATGTGTTTCTAAATTATATTTCTTTTTTACTTTTTATGTGTTAGTAGTTTTCTATCCCGGTTTAAAGATGTGTTTTTTATTGATTTCTTTGTAATATTAATAAATATTTGTACCCATGTTGATCTTGAAAAATGTTCATTTTCTCCCAAAACATCTATGAATAAATTCATAGAGTGGTGATATACTAGACTATTTAACTTCCCATCTCAACTATAGGGTTTTGTTCAATGAGAGCAAGAATGGTGAACCATAAATTCCACAAAAATACATGTTTCACCCCCATATAATTCAGAACAAACTCACAATATGGGATATTATCAATCAAGTAAAAATTCATGTCTATTAGGCATATCGATGTGGTTTATTCATATATAATCATAGATTAAATATACTCATATGTTGGTTTTGGAATCATAGTAGAAATATCATTACTGTGATCATTGAGTAGAACTTTTATTTGAATCGTAATTAATTAATTGACTCCCAATCATCTCATTGACTATAAGATATCCCTTATGTTATCTCATCTAATTTCCATATCTCCCAATATTAATTTTGCTTCATGATTAACATATTCTACTTGGTCTTCAATAGATTTTGAATTTTCTTCTACAAAAATTGACTTGGAAAAAATGATCACGGGAACTCAATTCTATAGGAATTGAACAGTCCAGGTTTTTGGAGGATTCTCCTGAAGAAGATATGCATACTAACACCAATTACTGCTCGAATTGATATTCTATGACATGTATAACGATTGTAACTTTTCTATGATGGAATTATTTTATAATTAATTCATCATAAATTTATGATCCTATTTTGATTTAACTTATTAATATTAGTATGATTTATTTCAATTAGATATTCAACCTATTAATTCTTAGAATGGAATAATTTCCATAGGTCTTCCAAATGGATTCTGATTTAAAATAACACTATGATAACATTAAAAAAATTCCTATATACATGAACATTAATATATTTAACTATTTAGATTGTGAAATATGTTATTATGAATCCAAGAAATCATTTGTATCCTGTTTTCATTGATATATGCTATTTTCTTCGGAGTAATATAAATATTCCCTTAATTGTGTATTGTTGCATTTAGATTGTAATTTTCCCATCCAAATTATTAATATTCATGCATTGAATTTTATAATAGAGGTTCAGTTGATATTCCATGGAAGAAATTAGTTTAAACATGAGAATTAACTCATTTGGGATGTTTAAACCATTCGACTAACTGAATGGCCAGAAGGCCTGCTTATTTATAGATTTTCTAATAACTCCCCTTTCAAGGGTTGAAGGGGAAACCTTTCAAGACCAATATCATTAAGAATTACATTGCATGTAGGCTTTGATACATTACATAACACACAGGTCTTAAGGAAATGAATTCCATATACTGTTATAGTATAGATGGTTTATTAAAAATTTTGTATTAAATATCAATTCCCTTTATTTTAGTTGGGTTAAATTATTTTTTAAACTTACTGTTGTCTGTATATGGGGAATTTACATGTGATGGATTATGAATTTTCATCAATGGGGTCACTACATGAAATCCTCTACGGTTGAAAGGTGGTTCATGGAGAACAGTCTACACATATGCTTGACGGGATGCAGTGGGTGAGAATTGTTGTCATTTCCTCCAGATGGATGGAGTATATTTATAAAACAGTTCAATAATTTATTATAGTGAAGGAACCAATCAGTTGTTTTTAGTCATTAGTATGTTATTTTTATATAATGTGTATAGTTTTGTATATATAATTTTTATATGATTATTGATTATATAAAATTTCACATCTAAATTATGTTTACAACAGAATATGTATTAAATTTTTCAACACTATATATGTGTCAACTATGTTAATAGAAAACATTTCATCTATTTTAATTCTATAATGTTTTCAAAAATTAAAAAATTTATAATTTACAATTATATTTTATTATTCCACACTAATTTGTATCAATTTAAAGTGTATTTTATTCTTACCATATCAGGTGAGTACTCATTTATCTAAAATTTTCACTTCAATTGATTCAGTTAAATACTTATTTCTTTATAATTTTTTTTCTTCATCAACTCATTCAATAATTCTATTTCATTTTTTTCTACTACAGTTTTGGTGTTTTTATAAAGTTATATTTTCTTTTCATGTATTATCAGTGACTTTGACATGGATCTGATTAAGGTGTTGTCAACTAATACATTTCCAATACCATGTTCCTTAGAAATATTAGAATATTGATCTCCTTATAGAAACCAAATATATGTCGAGTTATCAAGAACATAAAAAAATACCTCAAGTTAAATATGATCCTATTCTAGAGCAAAAAAATAAAATGAATAGTTCACTGTATGACCAACTGGTCCAAAGACTCAAGAACATGATATCATTATTACTACATGAAAACCAGATTTAGAGTGAAAAAAGTGTCATTGTATAATTGAGATTTAGCATGATTCTTCCCATATTTGTGTCACCCTTGTATTTCACATACATGCATTACGAAAAGATGTTTATATAGAAAAATACATTGATTTAAGCTGTGTTTTTATTGAAACCTATGAATTTTATATTATAATATTTATTTAGTATTTTTTATTTTATTTATTCTTATATATTGTGTATCATGAAAAAAATGGGTTTTTTAGTTTACTGATTTTAGTTAAATAAGTGGTTCACGTTGTTAATTAAGACTTTTAACATTTATATACATAAATGATTGTTGATTACATTTTTGTAACTAATAAACTTAATTTTATATAAAATAAATTCCTCTAGACAAACATGGATACATTTTTAGTTTTTAAAATTTTCATGAGGGTCCACATGGTCATAATTTTGTACAATTATGCATAGTTCTGGTTTGATTTTGTTAAAATTTTAATGAAATTACTTTGTTAAGAATTTTTTCGTTTTTTTTCATTGAATTGGGTGTTACATTTTTAATATTATGAATCACATATGGTAAAATTTCATATAATGTTCTGATGAAGAAATAAATGACAAAAGAAATATTATAATTAAATTGATTGTTATGATTTTTCATATATAGGAGCACTGTCGTCCAAGTATACATTTTCATTATTTATTTAGCTTTTACTCTGACAATGTGGTGTATATGTATTATACCATTAATTCAAATGTTTTATATCGATATGCACATTTAAAATTTTCAATATTACTTCATAAAAATAAAACATCTCAAATGAATCTATATACCTTTTAATGTTTATAAATCATTATATTTCAATATAGATTATTACTTTTACACCATTCTAATCCTAAATTAACCACTTTTTCAATTTTATATTCATACATTATATAATCTATAAATTTATAGAACTAATTCCTTCTACATGTAGATTACTATCCATTTCATTCCTCCTCTACATTAATAAGTTTCATATAGTATAGTGAAAGTTTAAAATGTATGAAGATTTTATGAAAATAAGGATTTAGTTTATATTCACCCATGCACAAAAATTCATGCCTATAGATGTATTGAATTCTTTCATCTGCTTTTCAACACCATATCTCACTCAATTTACACATGTGAAATGAATCATACTCAATTAATTTCATATTCCTAATTCCTCCAACTCTACCAATGAGTGATACAGATTCCATAGACCATCAGCACAAAGGTTATTGGAAGGAAATTAAATGGACATCAAGGAAAGATGAAACTAAAAATATTATTGACTATCCATAATTCATTTACTATTTTCAAGTATTTTTTATTCGATTTTGTTTTATGTATCAAATTTTATTTACTTTTAGGTGTCTATCTCATATTATATAACATCTTTCTAAATGTTTTAAAAATTCAAAATTATGAACATGTGTATGAAAATTTTCAATTTAATGATCATGTCAAGAAAATTCATGGGTTGGGTACTACTATAAATAAGAATGAAAATTAATTAAAGATAAATAGAGATTTGTTTTGGGAATTCAATATATGTTATTCGATTATATCCTAAATTTATTTTTTATTTTGTACCAGTATACTCTACATGACCCTCATTGTTCAATTTTTCTAATGGTGTCTACAATAGATCTATATCATTTTTATTGACATCAAATATATCCTAACATCGACCTTATCATTGATCACTTTTATTTGTTGTTATTTTTGAAGGATGTTTTACTATTGATTAGTTATACTTGGGGTTTTGGACCTAACAAATAGTACAATTTTTGTGACAATAAAGATGAATTAATTCCATTATTATGAGAACCAACTATAGTTTATAAAATAATTTACTAAACGAAATATGTTCCTCCATAACATTTTATGTAGATATGTACTATTCCTTTATTGTTTTGATGGCTATGGTAGATTGGTTAAAAAGTTTCCATATAGTAGCTACATAGGTATTAAATAACACAAATCCGGATAGAGATCCCATATCATCATTAATATATTGAAAACATGCATCAATGTAACTCAATACATAGATATCATCAGCTTAAAAATATATAAATAACATTTCTATAATATTTTATAAGTATTAAAGATATTCTTGCCATTATTTTTCTATTTTCACAAAAATTATATTGAATATATGAGAAAGGATAATATAATATGTGATGTATGGTTGTGTTAAAAACAATTAAAACATGATAGATCATATGGTAGATATATATATATAGTTCTATATATCAATTATAACTCTTACAAAGAACATGATTCTTCATAAATTCATGGGAATACAACACTCATAAAGAATACATTTTAGAGTTCTTCATGATTAAAATATTTAACCCTTTAATGATTATTGTTTCTAGAATATGTTAAATAATCATCTGTAATATATATAAATGGATCTTTATACACTATATGTAGGTTTCATCACCATTTTATTTCATATAGAATCATTTTTAAAATACTAACTTTAAATATTGTAATGTTGTGTTATCATTTATGAAAAGTAGTTTCTCATCCACACTAAAATTTATAAATACTACAACATGACCACTATTGTTATTATATAAAAACAAATAAACTAAACCTAATTTGAATCAAAACAACTTGGGCACATCATAATAATAGATATTCTAACAAAAAATGAGTATTCCAATCCATTAATGTACTATTTCATCACGAAAATCTTAGTATGATCATTTGTAACATTAAAATGTCCTCATTTCATTAAATACCCATCCTTTAAACATTCCCATATAGGATGGAAATTATGATATCTATTTGAAATAAATCACAATCAAAATGGGATTATATGAAATTCAACATCTAAAGGGAAATTATCATCATAATAGTTGAACTTGTTTTATAATTTTTAATAACATGAATTTAATTATAACCTTATGAAACAATAATGGTTTATATTTAAACACACTACCATCCTTGAATGTTTTCTTCTATAAAACAAACTTTCACTATATGGGTCTTATCACTTTATCTTGATCCACCATTATTTAAATATTGTGATTGTATGTTGAGACCTTTTTAAAATCCCTTAATTTTAACAATTTTTCAGAATTCTAAATCTGAATAGACTCTTGTTAGGTAATATGATAATTTCTTGGGAACATTATTTCATAATCATCTTCTATAAGAAATTAAAATCTCTTATTCTATAGATTAATCCAACTAGACCTTTAATTTTTTTTGTAAAACATGAGCCTATTATTTATGAAAAAAATCCATATATGAACCATCTCCACCATCATCTTAGTAACCAATTAGTATTAAAATTATCCAAAAAAAAATTTCAACTAACTACGTACTTGATCCACATGTTCTATTTATAGGAAAAAATAATTTCAAGGAGAAATCACCGTCTTTTCAATAGGTTTGTAGAGATAACATCTCTGGTCTTATTTTGGATAACTAATTTATAATTACATTTCAACATAGGTCCTAAACTATTCAAATAAAAACATTAAACATGTTAATTACAACCCTACATCCCCATATATTACATAGTTTTGTGATCCATAGTTTGAAAATAACCTAAAATTAGTACCAAAGAGTTAGTGGGAACAATATTAAATTTCTTATAGATACCAGAGATCAAATCCCAAAGGACAAAGATCTTTTTTAGATTCGTTTAACAAGATAAACAATTGAATCTCACAAACACTTTAAAACAAAAAATATAAAAATTAATTTTTTAAAAAATAATAATTATTCTTACCGCTACATTTCATATATATCATAAAGAACATCCTAGTATCATGGGAAAAGGAAAAAAATAATTATGATATTGAATACTTGGTAAGGGTTACGTAAAAAAATAAACCATAAAGAAACAAGATACTTGCAATTTTTAAACTTAAATTAAAAAATGACATTACATGAATATCACCATCATGGTGTATAATATGGAATGAATAAATGATGATAATATATTCCATATTAATAATAAAATAATCTTGAAATATAACCATGTATACCATACAAACTAATATATTATCATGGGAAAAAATAATGTATTTCGTAATGAAAAATAAAAAAACCTAACATTATAATCTTACCAAATATGCCTCATATCATGGAATATTATATAAATCGTTACAGACTCAGCAAAATACCAATACTCTTTTTCTTCATGAATCCTACCAATGAGTGGAAAGATAATATTTAATTCTAGAACCAACCTATCATATAATAATTCTAATAAATTATTCATATGAATTATCATTATATCTTAATAAAAAAATTATAACCATATAATATAGACATTTGAATATTTAGAATCTCTATGATTTTTTAGGATAAATTGATAACTAATTTGAAAAGAAATATATTGGATGGTATAATTAGACTAATATCACAATAGATTATATTATTCTTCAAATTAAGTCAACAATCATGAGAATTCATTAAAAATATCACAAGTTTATTTCATGAGAAAATTTCTATTTTCATTTCATAATTAATTTTTCAAAATTTAAAAAATATTATAATATTAAGTGAATAATTTTATGTAAAAATAATTATATAAGTATTTAATGTAATATTTAAATAAATGATTGGTCATTATGGTCCTTAAATCTTTTTGTGTGATGTATGTTAAAATAGTAATTCTTTCACACCATTGATAAAATGTGTTTCCATTTGAAACTGAAAAAATGTTTCTTTTTACTTTTTTCTAAATAAAAAGTAAAAAATTCTTAAAATTCTAATAAATCATTTTATAAATTTGAAATATCTATTCACAATGATAATAATGAAAATATAAAAATGAAAGACTATGGTTCCTAAAAGAATGAAAAAAATTCATCGCCCCATTAAAATTATTTCAGTATCCGTAGTAGATAAGAGTCGATAATGGAAGTAAAACATAATTTTTTTTTTTAAAATTATAGTTTATAATAAATAATATTGTTTTTAGTTTATATAGATAATATAATTGTCAATATATTTAAACATTTAAAATCATGTATAATGATGATATTATGAAAAAAATTGTTAATTCAATCTTGACTTGTTCCAAAGGCACTCAAGCCTCATTTATAATAATATAAACATTATTTTAATTTTATAAAAGAATCACGTAAAGAATTATATTTTTATATATGATACACTTATGAAATTTTATGACTAATTTTTTAATAATTATATATTAAATATGTCTTTTTGAACTGTTTAATGTTAATGTTTACATGGAAGTCTCTATTTTTTATTTCTAGTCCTCTTACAATGATCATGGGTCAATTATATTCATAATTATAACAATATTATAAATATAATATTAATTCATTAGATAAAAATTTAGAGTTAAACATAAAATGGAGTGATATAAAACTGAGTAACATAATTCCTGTTGATTGTAGTATATATTCATGAATGAACCCTTTTTACATTTTATTAAAGATTGAATGAAATAACTAGAAATAATAATTATTGGGTCCCATAAATTTCATGATTAAATTTCATGTCATATTATTTAATTCATCAATATATAATTGTAAAATCCATACCGAAATTCTATATTTCTAGTGTCTTTGGAACCATATATGCCTAAAAAACTTATTCATAATAGGTCAAAATCATATACCACTATGTACTTAATTACTAGTACTATAAATATAAATTTAATTGAAAAAAAATTATCAAAACATGTGGATTGGAAACATTATAATGGAAGATATATACTGATAAATTAGAGTAAAAAAGGTTGATATTAATTATCAATTAAACATAACATTGGAATGAGGATATGGGGACTTGATAATATCATTTGAAGGCCATATAATGCAAATCGTAGATTAAAATAACACGTTATGGAAAATAAATAACATTTTATAAAACATGAATCATAAATTATTTGAAGATCCTAAGAGATGAAATCGTAACATTGACATAAGAAATATGTTTTTGGAAAGAACATATACATATAAAAATAATTTCCATATTCAATGATCACTTCCAATAATACCGATGTGGATAGGGTTTAATATTCATTCCATTATATATTTGGTCATATTTAACTACCAAGACTATAATAGTGGCTATATTTTCTTTCTTAATCAGTATAAATACCTATTTCAATCTTTCATATCTCTTAATATATCCATCTTTACCCAATGTGTTTGAGGGAAAACGTTATATTGATAACAAAAATTACAAAATGAAAATTATACACATGTGTCTTTAAATATAATAAAATATTCATCTTGGTATGACCCGTTGAATAAAAATGGGTTTCATAAATATTTCATCATTTCAATATATCTTAACCGATTAAAAATTAATAAGTTTCAAAAAGGTTTCCTCATAACATAATTAACATAAGGGAATGAAATATGTTTTTATAAATTCTTCCCTAAATCATCATCATAATAACACACCCAAATCAAGAATATGGATGGTATTATGGGATCATATATCTAGTAAAACAATATAAACATCAATGGATGTTATCATAAATTATAATTTACTTCAAAATATTACTTATAATATTTAATTTTGAAAATACATTTTTAATTTGAAATAAATTTATTAAAATCAAAAATTAGAAATAAGAATATTGGAAAAAAACATTGAATGGAAATGAGTAATCATGTAGTGGAATCATAAATTGATTTTATGGTTAGTTTGAGTTAAAGTATTCTAATGTTTTTATAATATAAAATAATGATTCCTATCCAATTTTATGTAAAATGTAAAAAATAATTCAATTAGAAAATGGGAAAAAGATGAATTTTAAAAAACATTATATAAATTAAATCATATGTAAAAATGTAATTAAAAAATAATTGGGTGAAAAATATTATTAATATTATTTCTCAAAAAAAACATAAATAAAAATCAATTGAATTTTAAATATATTGAAAAATAACATTGTTTTTCATTAAAAAATATTCATTTAGACTATTTTGTAATTGAATAAAGGAAAACTAAAATAAAACATTTAATCTATAGATGTGATCGGATTAAAAAAATCACTTGTTCTAGGAGTGGTATATCAAAAAATATTATCATAGAAAACCTAATATTAAAAAAATCATTATAAACAATAATATTTCACCATAAATCCTATACTTCATGTCCAACATGCTTCGAAAGCTCAGTTATCTCATGTATAATAAATTTATTTTTACCACAATTCTGTTCAAATGAAATTTAAATATATATATATATATATATATAATATATGATCTACATATAATATTTCAACACCCATTTTATTTCCATAAGCTCAATTTTTTTAAAAAAAATAGTTCTCAAAAGAATTGTTTTTCATAATTATAAAATTATTTTATACAAAAATATACATTAAATAAATTACCATAAACATAATTGGATTATTAATAAACTTTTTCAAAAATCTTCCTTAATTTTAAACCCTATTTAAAATAAAATTATTATTTTTATGTTATTTAAATGATAATATAGGTTTCAATAAAAATAATTACTATTTATATATATTAAAATTTAATATTTTCAAAAAAATTATAAATATTTTACTCTAAGATATATTTGGAAGGTATAATTCCAAAATGAAATTTAATTTTTAATATTTTTTTTATAAAACTAGAAAAAAATTAATGACATTGTTTACTCTCAAAATAAAGTAAAACCCTCTTTTCCGGAAATTGTATTTCATTGAAGAAGATAAAACCATTAATAAATTCTTCATTATTATTTATCAATGTATTTGAAATATATAAAATATTTTATAAAAATTAAATATTTTTCCCTTTTTATACAAACCAAATTACTAATAGGTAATAATGTTAAACTATATTACTTTTAAAATATATTCAAGGATTCATGAATCCAAATATATCAAAAAAATAAACTTTTTTAAAATAAAATATATCATAAAATATTATGGTGTTACATTATACCCCCTGTAAAATGAATTTAGAAATTGATATTTCATCACTATTATAGAAAATATTAGTATATAACTGTTTCATTCCATCTCTGGTTCCCATGTGAATTTCTTTGTTATCTAAAATTATTTAATCCAAGGAGTAGTCCTATATCGTATAAAAATAACTATATAATCAGTTATTTCAGTTTGATTTTTCATAGGAGTTTTCATTCTCTAGTGGTATCATTTATCTATTTAATACTTGTGAATGTTCATGTTTTTACGTTCTCAAGGGATATACATAGAACTCATTGTGAACATGGGATATTTTTTTGCGAAATCACCACAGTAAAAGATAGCTTCACTAATTGATTAAAAATATTAATTTGAATAATAAACCTAGAGATAAGGTTAGTCATAATTTTAAATCTCATAAACTTCTTCTCTGTATAGATTTATAGAAAAAACATGTCAACGGTAATTAGTTCTAGATTTCACTATTGGTTGTTATCATAACATTCTTATTGACACTAATATATCTTAATGTGTTTCTTGATGGTTGTGAAATTATCTTCCATTTAATCATCTAAATCATTTATCAATATTTTTCATTATTAAAATTTCATTCTATGCTTGAATGGTTCTCTCAGACTGAGGATCAATCTATGGATGATAAAAATTATTATAGAAAATCTCTAAATATAAAGAATATTGAAGAATTATATTAAGTATTCATGTAATCTACAACACATTATTAGAAATAATAAAGTATTGTACTTTATAAAACCTTAAAAATTAATTAATTTATATAGTATTTGATTTATTTAGAGAATAATATTCTATGATCAGAATTTATTGTGGATAATTACATAGGAATTCAACTAAAACCCAAATAACATTATGTTGTTGAGGATTTTTTTGTATTCTTAAGATGTTATCTGTGGTGATGTTTTCCTATATCCATTCTGTAGTGGTTAATGGTTGTAACATCCCTTTAAAAATTATTCTCATTTCCTTGACAAGATTTCATATCAAGAACTGAGATGAAAACTCTACAATATTTGTCTTCATGTTTCCCCAACATAAATACTATTTCAAATATTTATACATCTATACACTTCCATGTTCATAATAAAATGTTGAACCATGAGTAACATCAAATATATTATTAAAAATTTATTAAATTGATAGGGAAAAAACAATGTTCAGATCCTTATCATTCTATGGCACTGATGGTAGAATTTATGAACATTTATCACCTTTATTTGGGGTTATATATCTTCCATTTTAGTAAACTTAATATGTTCCATGATATATGGTTGAACACATCCACTATATCTACTAAACCTGGCTTCTTCCAGCCTAATGTGTCACCACCGCAGGGTTCCACGTCCCCTATTCTGGTGTTTCCTTTCCGGTTTTACCCCCATAGCATCGCGTCCCCCCTCTGATTATTATCCCACTCCGTCTGCCTAGGGTTTCCGCGCCCCATCAAAACCCCCCTCCCCAAATCCCCTATCCCTCCCATCTTCGAATCCCCGCTACAGCCGCGACTCCGCCTCCGCAACACCCTCTCTGTGCCTCCGCCTCCGCGACTCCACCTCCCGGTTTCTACTCTCATCTCTGCACATTTCCTTCTATCGGTCGCTCTTGGGATTTAGCACTTCGTGAGCTAGAGTTCGCACAAAATCCCGACAACAGGGTCATCCTCCTCCCGGTGACCCAGAACGTTTCTGAAAGCTCCACTGCCACCCCCTTTTGATAGCTCCTCCAATCGCCCCCTTCTGAACTCTTCACTGCTCGCGCAGTCGAGGCCGGTCCCCACAGCTCCTCAACACCACCGGCGTAACTCCTCGTCACCGTCACCCCGACGCGGAGCTTTTCCGTTGTTCTCACTGACTGGCTGCCCGCCATAACGGGTGGCGAGCACCTCTTGGCAGGCGGCGTCATCACGCTGGGGTGCGACGGGAGAAGGCGCTGCACATTTGTGGCCTCCGACCATCAATTCTCCTTCCTCGACGCGGCAGATAAGACGAGCATCGATTGGGCGACTGCGGCGTCGCACCGGTGCTCCTTCACCGCCGTCGCGCCCTCCTAGCATTTTCCCTGCTTCCAGGAGGTCGATTCGTGAAGCAGGGGTTCTTGAAGAGGCTCCATGCTCCGCTTTCTGAGCGTGGATTCTCTCAAATCCGTGTAAGTTGTCGATTAATTTTCATTCTATTTCATGATTATCTCCTTTACATCTACATGCAGCTGACCAAGCTATAGTTTTGAGGAAGCCTTATGGGCCTGTGAAATGTTCACCTTTATCCACCATTATATCTATCTATTACTTCAACAATATTGAACAGGTGAACCAACATGTTGTAACTCATTCTTTCAAACATATGTGTATTTTTAAATCTATAAAATATCTAACAACATTATTATGTTTACTGCTACATATCACCTATCCTGATTCAGCAGCATCTACACTTCTTTTGGTCATTTTGACATCATATGTACCAACATTTCTGTATGTCTCTTGCAGAAAATCATACGGTAAAGCACAGGTAAGAGTAATTTCTTATAAACATTACCAAAATTTTTGTTCGTATCATGCATGCTTTATCTTTTGTACATTGCAATTAGAAAAATGTTAACTTATGTGGTTTTTCAGTTAGCAATATATCAATCCAATATAAATTTCATTCACTATAGTTGATCATAAACATATTTTGATTTTCTGGAAAACAATTATATTTCATAAAAAAGAAAACCAATCAGAAGGTCGGTTATTTTTTGATGATTTATAACTGAGTCCTTCAATGTCACCAACTTAATCATCTAATGTGAAGTAAGGTATTTTACATGGCCAACACTAGATAATTGTGAGGGAGAAGCTACATACACCTCCATGTTTGGTCTATATCTTGTTGATTGATACAGATTCATAAGATTATGTCCACAACATTTATGTGGCTATATTTTTTCCCTAAACTGTTACTTTTAGGAAAAACATATGCACCATGATTCTATATTTTCATGTGGTTGTACTGTTTCCCTTAATTGTATTATTATATTCCACATAAAATGCATCTATATTAACTAATTGAAGAGTTTTTTAATTAGTTTGTGTAAATTTTTTAATAAGAATCTACAAACTGTTTGAACATGCATGTGAATACATTAAGTAGATCTGGAAAGTGTATATTTCTTATTTAGTTTCTCAATGCATGTCAATACATTAAGTAGATCTGGAAATTGATTGATTATATAATTCATTATTGACCTAATGAGTTTTGTTTCTCTTTCTCCATTATTTATGGGATTGTATTTTGGATTGAAATGCTGCTCAAGTATATATCCACATAGATCATACCAGATATTTTTTATAGTATAAGGTACTGAATCTTGCACCAATACTTCATATAGTTCATGCTCATCATAGGATAAGCAGTTTTCAATGTGTTTTTAAACATAGCATAGAGCCAAAATTTCCCTAATTACCGTAGAATTCTAATTGTATTTTTTTATTCTTACTTATATGACCTACATCAGTATTTATGTGCCTCTTCTATTTTTCTTTGCAGTGATGGATAAGATGAATTGTATTCATTTCAATTGATAATGCTTTGGGGGATACAAAAAGGATTTCATAACATACTCTGTCAGGATTGATGTCTTCTATGAAGAAGGTAGAATCTGTTTTAACATTACTTAATAATATACATACATGTGTTAGGCCAAAGGGTTTTATAATTGAGGGGATGAAATTGTAATGTGAAGTAAAGTATTTTATATGGACACCACTGGATAATTCTGAGTGAGCAACAACATAAACCCCCATGTTTTTTTTCTATATCTTGTAGATATATACAGATTCATAAGATTATGTTAACAACTTTGATATGGCTCCATTTTTTCCCTTAACTGTTACTTTTAGAAAAAATATATGCACCTTGATTCAATATTTTCATGTGGCTGTATTGTTTTCCTTAATTGTATTGTTATATTCTACATTAAATGCATCTATATTTACTATATGAAGGGTTTTTTAATTAGTTTAAGTAAAAAATTTCCCAATACATAGAACTTCTTTTCATAGAAACAAGAGGTATGGATTAGTGGTCTTTAGTCACAATCCACATGATAAACATCAAACATAATACTTTTTGAATGTTGATAAAACTATGTTTCTTCCTGTTCATTAGTTAATTTTTTAAGCATTATGTACAGATTCTACCCGGATAAAGAATGTTTTGGTTGAAAAATTAATTGGTGAACCACTGTCTGAATATGGGTGGATGCAATGAGATTATAGTTGTAGACAGGGAAGTTAAAGTGAAGGTCAAAGAAGTTGGATGAAGCTATTTCCATAGTTGGTGGTTGGAAAGAATGCATCAACTTAGATTGAAGGACTCCCCTAGAGATTGACATTGAATGCCAATATGAAAGTTTCACCATAGGTACTCATCCGAAATTTTTCAAGATATTATTTGAACTCCATTTCTAAGACTTATGTTTACTAACTGATGTATATACTCTCATTGATGGTAATTTATGTAGGTGTTGGTGGAAAAAAATATAAATTTGGTGTCCTCTTTATGTCATAAAGTGCTGAGAATACATTTGGGTATGAATATATTCAATGCAACATTATGTTTTCTTAAAATATTATAAATTTATGTAAAAATTTTATGGAAGTGTACCTTTTGTCATGAAATTAGTAGGTTTATTTAAGTTTCATAGAGATTCTATAAATGGAACAATATGACTGTTCTTATGGATCTCTTATTAACATGACATATTATAAGATCTTGCAATGTACTAAACAATATATAATCCCTTGAAATTTTTTATAGATGTATACTAATAAACCAAAGAGAAGTAATGGTTTTTTTTAAATTTGACACACTTAAGAGCTTTGTCACATTTAAAACCAACAGCTTCACTATTAATAATGGATTCAAGGTATTACTGAATAATGTTAAGAGTTGGTTTAGTTGAAGGGCGTATATGTGCATATTTAAAAATGGTAAAAGATTGTCCCATTTTAATTTGATAGCCTATTGGCGATTCACATGGAAAAAAAACCATAATTTTACTCATCATTATAACATATTTCAATGAAATATAACTTCAATTGAATTCTTATAGAGGATGGGAAACTGCATTACCATGGATTTATTCTACTGCATAAATTCAGTGAATTTATGCTACTGCATAAAATCTTATGCTACTGCATTTACCATAATTCTTATGCTACTGCATAAAATATTATTCTACTTCAATTGAATTCTTATGATACTGCATTACCATAATTTCAGTGAATTTATGCTACTGCATTTACTCATCCATGCATTACTATTTCAGGTATGAAAAATTAGATTACCACCTGTTTATTTTATGACTTATCATGAATGAAGCAATCCAGAATATATCATTCTTGATGGACATATTCTTCCATTATCTGGGTAAGGTATAATCTGATGAAGATAAGGAAACAAGTTTTTTCACTTCCCTACTATCCTTATCATTGTTTCATCCTTCAGTGAATTTTTTCTACTGCATAAATTCTTATGCTACTGCATTTACCATAATTCATATGCTACTGCATAAATTCTTATGCTACTTCAATTGAATTCTTATGCTACTACATTACCATAATTTCAGTGAATTTATGATACTGCATTTACCATGAATGTTTGGGATACATTATATATATAATTTGGGAATAAATTTATAAATTGTATTTAAATTTACTGACTGTGGTGATTTTGTTATAGATTTGATAAAGAGTTATTATTTTGAGATGCTGGAATATAAATATCAGGTAAATAATGTTTACAAACTATTTATTTAGTAACCTTGGTTCTTTAGGAGACCATAAATAAAGTTGGATGTTTTGATTTCATTATTTTTTATAATGTCAAATTGTGTCATATCAATATGCTTTTTCAAAAATTTACGATATGTTTATTGTGATTTTTCCAATATTATCTGATTTTTATTGGTCCATGTTTCTAATTCCAATTGGTTAGGGGTACAAATCTGGATAATGCTCTGCCTACCCAGGATGGGTGAATGTCTCTATTTATGGGAACTGAAATCTGGATACCGCTCTTTCTACACAGGATTTCTCTCCTTTCATGCATGCTATAAAAACAGAAACCCAGGTAAGTGTTTATTTTCACTATCTTTTATTTTGATTACATCATCACATTAGACAATACTGCCTTTTGCAGTATCATTTTCACTGTATCATTTAAACACAATTCAGTTTTCTATCTCAATTTTCAATTTTTAAACCTGAAATTACTTATTCAATAATAACTGTGCTATGTATTTTTTGCAACTAATTGATTTAATTCATCTCTTAATGTACAGAAACCTGTTGACATCGCTGATATATACCCCACAGCGAAACTGATCGACGCAGACAAGGAACGGGAAAGGGAGTGAATGAGGCTGAGTGAGGTCTCCAATGGCGGAGGAATTAGCACCGAAGGAGAAACCGATGATGGTGTTGGTGATGGATGAATGATATCACAGCGTGTACGCTCTGGGGTGGACGCTTGATCACTTCTTCGTTCCTTTCACTTCCAATCCCCCATTCAAGCTCGCCGTTATCCATGCCAAACCTTTGCCCGCCAGCGCTGTTAGAATTGCAGGCCCCGGTAAACTATGACACCTGAGTATTTTGGTAAACCAAAATCTATCGATCCTTCAACCATGGCTGCAAAATAGGCATGATCATAAACAAATTGATTAGAATCCTTGGAAACTCCCCAATCCTTCCACCATTTCGTTGGAATTTGTTAGAACTTTCTGCGTTGACTCTCTTAGAATTCTGCTCATATATCTGATTCTTGTAGGGGCTACGGAGGTGTTGTCATGTGTGGACATACATATGAAGAAGATAGTGTATACAGTTATTGAGAAATCTAAGAAAATCTGCAGCAAAAAATCAATGATGTTCGACTGTATCTGTTTGAAAATTTCATCTGCGATGAAGCATGACTGATTGACATCGATTCAATTTTCTCTTCATCAATTGAGCTGAATCGAGTCCTTGAACTAGAATTGGGAAAGACTATATGAATATCTAGAATCAAGTTATTTAGGTCTGTTTTTAACTTCCCATGGACGACGAACAGCTTTTGTTGATGACTATGTTTCTGTGTAGTTGAATGAAGCGTTATTTGAGGTGGTTGAAGGTGATGTGAGGACTGTGTTCTGCGATGCGGTGGAGAGGTATCATGCTTCAATGCTAGCAGTGGGTAGTCACAGTTATGGAGCCATAAAGAGGTATGCATTCCTGCCATGGAGGCGCAGATTCAAGGATGAGTGATCTTGATGACTAGGTTTGTTTTGAAAATACGAATGCAGGGTGGTCTTGGGGAGCGTAAGCGATTACTGTGTCCACCATGCACACTGTTCGGTGATGATTGTGAAGAAGCCCAAGAACAAGCACTGAAAAAGGATTCATCAGAGTGTGTGTGCATGTGAGAGGTCATATCAGCCATCCCTGTTAGATAATGCTGATGTTTTTTATGTTTTTATGTAAATGATGCACTTTATTGTGCATGTTTTTTCTATTGTTCCTTTAATCATACTCATATGATCCCTCCTCGGATTACAAAAACATTTCAGTTCAACTTCTTAAAGCTGCAAATATCTTATGAAGAACTTGATTTCCATCAGTATAAATCCACCATGTTCTATCTGTTGCAAAAGACCTACTTACATAATGTGGGGTTTTCTTTAGAAACATGTCAATGGACTCAGAAATTAGTAGAAAAATAGCTGGGTCTACACTAGAAATGTCCCCCTTAAACTTGGAAAAGTAAAGGACACTCTCCAGCACAATAATCGAGTAGTTATGCTTCCTCTGGACCATCCTGTTTGCAACATTATAATTAATGAAGCTATGTACTCCAGTTATGATGAGGTTTTTGGGTGAGTATGAAAAAAAATCACAGTATTCCATGTAAAATTGATTCAATCATATCTTTTGGTCACCAGTATTTCATGTCTTCCATTAAATGTATGTTTTCATTCATAATTTTGGATGCAAGTTTGTTAAAACATTGTTCAGTTTTGTACATGTATGATTTTTTTCTCTGTATAGAATTAGGTTATGTTGTTCATTATTTGATATCATGAGCATATGTTTTCGATTTTATTCTTCAATTTTCGAATTTCATGTCTGTGTTTTTTTGTAATTAAATAAAAAATAATTTGTTTGTATTTGTAAAAATTGATATGAATATCTAAATTATTATTATTCTATCTCTACTGTGATATTTTGCATTTTTATGTAGTAAAATTGAACTGATTTGTTTTTTGTATTTATTATTTTTCATGTCAGTGCGACTTATGATTGGTTTATCAGCGGGAACAGCTGTGTACAACCCACAGTCAAGAGGCACAATCCATTCGTGGTAATGAAAGAGAAGAAATATGATGGTAAATATTTATTCATGTTACATTTGTTGGGTATGATAACTTTAATCTCTCAAACCAACAGCCAACCAACCTCTACATCCCCCTCAACAACACCATGGTCGCCACCTTCCGCTTCAACCACACACTTGCCCACCAGCTCCCGGGCCTCTGCAACACTTCATCCGACATCTCCACACGTTATGGTAATTTGATAAATTTCGGTGATATGTACTTGATAACATGCCACTCATCTTTCTATTGGGTTTTTATGAGAAGGAATTTCATTGTCTCCACATGGTACTGCACCCAATTCTCAGGCTCCCGAAGCCACGAGTGTCGGTTACTGGTCGCCTGCTAGTATGGATTCATCTCATCGGCATGACATACATGTACCTAAACCAATTGATTGTGCATTAATGTTAATTTTATTTTTGTAAATTTTAGCTCCCTGCTTGGGTCAAGCTGCTCCAGGACACAACACCATGGGACTACAGTTTGGAAAGAGCTCTAGCACAGGTTTAAAGAAGGATGGAAAACTAGGAGTGTCAGTGAAACCAGCTTATCTTTTCATATCACTATTGTACTGAAACATTATTTCATATTGCATTGAGATGGTGCTTCTATTATGTATTGGTTATAACCCACCAGCAGCTGGGTTTGCTAATTTAGGAAACCAAAAAATGATGTAATTGTATGGTAATTGATAATCAACATTATTCAGTTAATTTCAACATTGTTTATTAATTTTCCTTTCCTCTATAGTCTATAATGTTAATATATTACGTAGATATTCTTACCTTGTATTATTCACATTTTTAAGAAACTGTTCTTCCTATAAATGAATTATTTCCACTTAATTTATGTTACTAATTACTAGTCATTGTACAGTTAACTACTTTCCCAGTTTCATTTATTTTTTCAAAATATTTTATTGCCTCTATAAAATCAGTGAACCATATCGTCTGGAGAACGCATGAACTAAGAACTTTGTTATATCACCGTGCAAGTGCACGGGCGAGTACTAGTGTTTAATAAAGACAAGATTTCACACATCCATCATGATTTTCAATTCAATTATTTATATGTTTGGAATATTGGATATTTTATGATCCTTATCATTTTTAGGCTAGCATGATTCATTTGAATCAAAAAATTACCTACCTTATTTATCTGCCAGTACGGTTGTGTATTTAGTTGTTGTAATCTTTAGTCAACTCCGTCCATCTTCTCTATAAATTATTCATAAATTTTTAATTAAATATATACTTCAAGTATTTATGATCAAAATTTTTGTACAAAATGTTTTCTGATAGATGATTCCTCTATATAATTAATTCAAAAATATTTAAAAAAACTCTAAATCATGAGTTGGGTAATTTTTATCCTAAATCGTATATTATTGTGAGGTACAAGGTATCACCATATCATTCTATATGAAGATACATCCATGTTCCCACATTGATGAATCAATATAAAACCAAAAAAAACATCTTCCCTCTAGGTTAGTGTAATCATGTGTGCAATGACTAATGATTTATTATTTTCCATGAATTATTCATCAAACTCGTATATCTAAAGAAACATGGATTCATTCCATTCCAACATAGATACATGACAATAAAGGCACTATAAATTCCTCATGATGTGTTGATAATATACATCAAATATATTAAAACTATTGAGCTCATTAACTGTGGTAGTTATGGTCTAGTATTTAGCAACATCCTTCTTTGTAAGATCCGTCGATATACCAAAAAATGAGAATATTTGACATAAAATGGAACTTTTTGGAGCCAATATTCATAAATGTTGTATTTTTTATACAACTTATAATTCGTTATGGTATTCATTGCTATCCTAAATTGATATTAAGGATCATTATTTCTCTTTGAATATATAATAATATCATATATTATGTCTACCACAATACTGATTATGATAATATATAAAGAATATATTCATTAAATCTATGTAGATAACATTTGTATTAGTAATACCAGATGGAATAACTACAAATTATATTTTCCATGCCATATAAGAAATGATATCTTTATTAAATCCTAATTGTAGACCTTTAATTGATATTATCTAGTATAAAATGAAATCATGGAAAAATAGTTTCCTTTTTGAAGGTGATCAAAAAAGTAATCTATAGAGGGCAGAGGATAATTATTCTAGTTATAGTTCCTGTTATTTAATCAATAATTAGTACATAGACACATTGATCCATGTTTCTTTATAAAAAATAACAGGCTCACCCTAAGGTGAAACACTGTTTAAATGGAAACATTTTCAATATTTTTTATATACTCCATAAAATATTAATATTCCAATCATGTATAAAAACACCAGTATGCTAAATATACTAAATTTATTTATTCTATGGTTTCTAACTACACTTACACGAACTTCCATCTAATGGGAAACAGACATATTGTTTACGTGTACGACAAATCACAACCTCACTAAACAATGATTGGTCATTTTTCCTTTACCATCACTCATGTTGGAAATTATAATGGAAAATATATTTATATATGTTATATATTATATTTATTATGTCTTTATGATTCTATAATTATTTTATAAAAAATATATTTATACTTTCCATTTTTTCTTAATATGAATATTTCGTTTGAGGAAGTGTGGACTACCACCCCCTCAAATCAATTTGATTCATCCATACACTAAATGGAGTGTATTAAATAGGGGTTAGTGAATATATATTATATATATGATATAATAAATATACATTAATAATGATATATATATACATGTGTTTCTTTTACTTTCTTTCTTTTAAAACGATAAACAAATATAAATTTCATTCACACATACGTATATACTACCATCTCCATGAATGGTGTATTCCATTTAATACTTCTATATTATATGGATGTATATAATAAAAATATAATTTATATGATTTATATATAAAACATTTTTTAAATTCTAGAAATAATTATATATGTATATGGACCAAAGAAATAATAAATTCAGACACAGTTGCAAAACAATGTTGATAATACCAGAAGTAAAAAAATTAACATATAATTATTAAGAAGTGTGTAATATATGGTAATAATTAAACAATATATGTTAATGAATATAAGAATATCTTCTTATAAAAGATTTATAGTATTTTATATTTATTATACCATTGGTTTGAATGAGTACAAAGAGAGTCATGACACAAGGTTAAGTAATTCCATCTCACTTTTTATTTTCATGAGATAAATGCATTATTATCCACCAATTCCTTTTTTTGTGTTCTTATACTATGAATGAATATATTATTTGAATTATATAATTATAATTATGGGTATTTTCATATATATTTTATGATATTTCTATCATGGGATTTTTGTTTCAAAAGTTACAAATCTGTAAAGTAATTTTGTCTCATTTTCCCTTCTTTGAGACACATGCCATGTTATGCACCTATACATTTCTAGGAGGTTTATATAATACCATTGAAATGTTATATCTTGAATATCATTATTTAAATTATATTTTAATCATCATGTAATTCCATTTTATTAAATATGTATTATGGTTCAAATTTACCATGTGGTAAGTGTTTATTGAAATAATATCATCGCTATTGTAGATTGTTTATTTGTTTGCTTTATTAGAAAAAATATTATTATACATATCATAATAACTCTAAAGAAATTAACATCTTCTTTTTATTCATGATATATTCCATTATTGGTTCCATTTTTTCACTTTTAGGTAAATAATATTGTCAGGAAAGTGTTTTTATGAAAGCTCAACATTACCCTTTCTTTGGTCGAAAATCTATGTTTATTTGAATACATGTTATCTAGAAAAGGGTTTCCAAGAATATTATACTAATATCTGATAATAATTAAAATAAATATTTTCAGTTCTTTCTTTTTGAAATGTTTTCAAAGTAATATTCTTGTCTCGTTCTGAATGATGTATTTTTCTATAATTTTTACCATGAAAAAGGAATGATCATTTTAACTTATATGAAATGAACAGATTTTCTCAACATCAATTATTTGATTATTTCACTTCATGTTTAATAAGATATAATTTCAGGAAAAAAAATTTAAAGGATATTTTCAACGAAATGGTTTTCAAAAGGTTTTCAAGAATATTGTATATGTTTTAATGGATATTAGTTTTCAAAAAGTTTTCATGCACTATTTATATGTTTTCATAAAATAAATCCATGATTTTTTCAATGATTTATTTAGAATAAATCAATTATATTTTAAAGAAAATATTTTAAAAATAGTTTTTATTTTAATGAGTCTTTTTCAAATACGTAATTATATTTTCCTTAAGAAATATCATCATAATATCATTCTATGTTATTTTCCATCTAAGATGACATATGCTGCTGTAACTCATGCCCTTAATATAAATAATTCAAGGTTTCCATTCATATTATCTCTTTATTGGTTTATTTTTTTTTGGAACAATTCTTATGACACCACTTTCTCTTTAATTGGTTATATTATTTTAAGCATTCTTTTTTTCACGTTTTATGATTTTCAGTAATTGAATATAGAACCAATATTTTTCAATAGTTTAAGATATGATTACATTTTTATGACACCAATTTAATTTAATGGGTTTGATATGATTAAAATGATGAAGATTTTTGGGGTAATACCAGACATCTTTACTAGGAAGAAATTCATCTTGCATATCCCTATACAAAGGTATTCATCCAAAAAGTTAAATTTCCCAAAAAATGGTGAATACTTTTCCATGAGATGGATAAAATTAATTATTCTCAGGACACTAGGGAAAAATCATCTCTCTAAAGTGTTCTAAAAAAAGATAAATTAAAAAAAATGAGGATACAATGTTGCCTTGTAAATATTAATATAATGTAACCAGTTTTAGAACAATGAGTAGCTCTTCTAGACCAAGAATGTCTATGAAAATGTTTCAGAGAGGATTCGTCAAGGTCGAAATTTCTATTTTGAGCTCCAAATATATCTTAAATAATTCAAATTAGATATGTGTATACATATATAACACTATGAAATTTTATTATGGGTGATATCACAACAATTTGGACCCTAAGGGGTGTTAGCCAACATATAGTACATCTCCTAGAATGGTTCTGTAACCAATTGACTATCTTTAGAAATTTTAATTTGAATACAGTCAACAGAGGATGGAAACTAGTGATATATTTGATTATGATTGGGTAAAGGAATGGAGGTATCATCTACAATAGCAAATATAAGGCCACATCCTTAAACATTACGTAATCCTGAGATATTTCAAGAATACACATTGAGGGTCTTTTCAGGTTTAGAGTTTTAGAGAATTAGATCATAAAACATGCATTACATTTCACATTTAAACAAAGTGGTTACATAAAATATAGTACTCATTTTTCCAATCAACGGAAACATATTTAAAATAAAATATGGATTATTTCTTGACACTTCATTGACACTATCATCACATCATGTACCTTTCCCTTGACCTGTGAAGAACATTTCAAAAACATGGGATGAGAATAAAAAGCTCAGTAAGGGATATAAAAATATGGAAAGGAAACATGAGTACATGTGTACATAAGAATCAATGAAATCATACTTTACTCATAAAATATAAGAATGTTAACATACCTCATCAAATAATGAATAAAACATATAAATCATAAGACATAAAGGTAACTTGAGGAATTCATAACATTCTTACATAGGGAGTAACCCTCTTGGTTACGTTTGGAATACCCATCACAGTATATTCCCTAAATCTCGTCGGATAAACCTCAACGTTTAACCCCTTCGCATTACCCAATGCATTGGAGAGCTATATCGAGCTCACCCGCCCTTAGTAAATTCACGAAACCACCCGTCTTCATAATAACGCCCAAGAACCATAACATAATCCTATCACATAAAACATACATAAAGGAAACATAACATTTCCACATTTCAATCATAGGATATCAATACAACAGAGTGATATAATAAAAACATTATGAAAACCATTTTCAATACCAAAATAAAAGAAAAGTAAAACATGGTATTTATTTTTCATTAAAAAAATTATGGCTTGTAGAGGAAGCCGAAACTCAAATAACAGTAATGGTGGCGGAGAAGTCGTTTTTGCCGCATACATATAAAAAAAACATTCCCTTTTTTCGTTTAGTAAAATGCTTCGTATAAAAATATTTCTTTTGGATAAACGTAAAATTCAAAGGGTTTTGTACACCGTATAAATGCAAGTTGTGTATAAAACATAATATGCCTCAATGAAATGAGATTGAGACGAAGTCACATACCTCGGGTTCGACTTGACTCGATCGTTCATTAACCTCCTGAATAATAAAATTGAGTTAATTTCTACTTTCTTAAGAACCTTTTTCAAGTTCATTATTCCTTTTATATCACCTATTACCATGTCATGAACACTAAGTAATTATTTAAGTTAATAACGGTCATTTTAACAATCATTGGTACTTGAGACAAAAATAAACTCTTTATATTTACAAGTTGTTCATGTATCCATTATATCCAGAGTTATACTCATGATTTAGATATCATATATATCATATATATCCAGTATATACATGCATTTATAATATTACATAACGTTTAGAGGTAATAAATGAAATGCACCGTTCATGGAGACGATAAGCCGTACTTACGCATGAACGCAACTTTCATTTATATTTCTTATTTTATGGAATGGAATAATAATGATATAATGGTATATTATAATTCCATTATAATATCATATATAATATCATTAATTACATCCCTTATACGTCCCACATATGGAATTAACGAATCAAATCACTTTGAGGGGGCGATAGTCCGCACTTCCTAAAATGAAGATATCGCATTTACCCATAATGGAAACCATAAAGGTATACCATAAATGAAAAATACAGAATATTAAGTAAAACATAAACATATTATATATCATATATAAATATAGTTACATCTTAATGTCCACCTTTTAAGGTGATATATGAGTGTTGAACAATCATCGTTTCGTGAGGCAGAAACTCGCCATCCACAGAAACAGTATGTTCTTTAACCAGTAGATGTAGGTGTGTGTAAGTGTAGCTAGAATCCTTCTTATAAAAAAATACTATTATATGGTAGATACTGTTTTTCTTACAAAATAAATGAATAAAAAGATTTTAGGGGGTTGGAGAAGCAAAATAAAACATAAGAACACAAGAGAAGACACTACCTTTAAATCCGATAACTCTTTTTGATTTGAGCTCAAAGGCTTCCTTGGGAAGACTTCTGCCCACATTGAGGCTTCAAGGAGTAATAGAGGGATGTGGAGAGACAAAATGACCAGGGGTTGGATGAGCTAGATGATTGAGAGGTGTGGGTAAGGAGATAGAGGTGGGGGCCTTTTATAAGAGGAGAGGAGGGGCACTCTTGGAAAGGTATAAAAGGATACATTATTTTCAAATGATTTTCGGATTTTAAAGTTCCCACATTGATGTATTTCGTGGATAAGGTGATAAGGGTTCTAAATATACTCATACAATAGGTTTTTGACATGTGTAGGTCATATATTTTACATTTTATTTTCATTTAATTTAAATCGTTAAATAATGAGGTAATCGCTGCATCATCATGATGTCAAAAATAATTTAATTTATTTAATGTCTAAAAATAATAAAAAAATATCATGATGCAGAAAATCGTTTTAGATTTCTAATGAATATTTATAGTCTAACAGATCATTTATGTAGACAAAATTAAAAATGTTTTACTCACGTGGTACATTCTTTGTTATATTTAACTTTCTTTAAAAATAAAAAGATACAAAGTCACTCTCCAACAAAAGTGATTGCATGGGGTCCCCAAGTTTGGAACAAGGCATCCCATGGTTATCCATGAGACAACCAGTAGAATTAAGACACATTTTGGTGTCATTTTTTATTATTATGATATTACTTTATTATCCTTAACTACCCGATTACTCATTAATCAAGATAATTTAATATAATTACCGTCATTACTATTCATAATGTCCAAAAAAAGAGTATTGATTACATAATTTGGACCTTATGATTCTATATATATAATCCATTTTACCAAATACCAAACACAGAAATTGCAATAATTTATTTAAAAATAATTCCCGTTGTGAAAACAAATAGCGGGTTTTTTGGAAACAATATCTATGAAAAGTTTGGCATTAGTTTATGAAAAATTCCAAAGTGAAATTAATCCTACTGACAACCAATATATTAAATAGATAAAATATATTATATTTACACTTTAAAAACAATTAAGAAGAAATTCCCACTATATAATTAAATTAGATGAAAAAGCACTTTTGATGTAAAATGGAGTATTTTTGACTATTCATTAAAAATGAACATTGTCAGAAAAATACCAAAAAATAATCCATTGTAAATTTAAATATCCCAATCATAAATAATAAGTTTATTTTGAATAATACAGCATATAAAATTGTCAAAAGTTTGATTTAAAAAGGGGTTTCCATCAAAAGGCAGTAAAACAATCTTTTAAGAATATTAGTGTATTCCATGCTTAAGATTGGATTTATTCTCATTTTAAGCCTCTAAAACATAACCTAATTCATAGATAAAAATATATATTATTCATTACTTACTTGGGATGTTATATCCTTCCCCCCTTTAGAAAATTGTGTCCCCGCAATTTATTCACTTATCGAATAAGTGGGGGTACTTATCCCTCATTTCATTTTCAGATTCCCATGTTGCCTCTTCACTCATGTGGGTTTTCCAAAAAAACCTTTACTTGATGAATAAACTTATTCTGTAACACTTGATACCTGTGGTCAAGAATCTGGACTAGTTGTTCCTCATAAGATAGGTTCTCTTCCTACTGAACTGCCTCTGGACTCAAAACATGAGATGGATCGGACATATATTTTCTCATCATCGAAACATGAAAAACATTGTGTACCTGAGATAAACTCGGAGGTAAATCCAATCGGTATGCAACTGATCCAACTCTCTCCAGAATTTCATATGGTCCAATGAACCTTGGACTCATCTTTCCTTTCTTACCAAATCGCATCACTCTTTTCCGTGGTGAGACTTTGTGAAAAACATGATCACCTACCTCGAAAGATAGATCCTTCCTCCAGTTATCTGTATCACTCTTCTGCCTACTCTAAGCTGTTCTCATGTGTCTCTGTATCAGATGAACTTTTTCTGCGAACTCTTCTACCAATTCTGGTCCCATCAACTTCCTTTTACCCACTTCATCCCATAAAGCTGGAGTTTAACACCATTTACCATATAATGCCTCAAAAGGTGCCATATGTATACTGGAATGAAAACTGTTATTATATGAAAACTCAACCAAAGAAAGATGTTGGTCCCAAATTCCCTGATAATCCATCGAACAAACACGTAGCATATCCTCCAATGTCTGAATCGTTCGTTCTGACTTCCCATCTGATTGAGGATAAAAAGTTGTAATAAAATTTAATTCAGTACCCAACGACTTTTGAAGGCCTTTCCAAAAGTTAGAAGTGAACCTGGGATCACAATAAGATACAATGGAGAGAGGAACTCCATGTAACCTGACTATCTCTTTAAGATACAAACGGGACAGTTGATCTAGGGAAAAATTATCTCGTATAGCAAGGAAATGAGCAGATTTAGTCAAGCGATCAACAATAACCCAGATTACATTACTAACTCAAGGTGTCTTCGGCAATCCCACAATGAAGTCCATGGATTTATTTTCCCATTTCCATTCTGGTACTGGTAAAGGCTGAAGCATCCCTTTCTGTAACTGTCGCTCTTCTTTAACCTGTTAAAAAGTCAAACACTTCATAGTAAAATCTGTAATATCTCTTTTCATTCCATCCCACCAGTAATACTCCCACATATCTCTGTACATCTTAGTACTACCAGGATGAACTGAAAACGGAGAACTACGTGCTTTACATAACAACTCTCTCTTCAACTGTGAATCACAAGGCACACACAATCTCTTCCCAAATCTCAAAACACAATCATTATCAATGTTGAATTCATGCAACTTACCCTTCTGAACAAGCTCTACCTTTTTCTGAAACTCACTATCTTGCTTCTGTGCTTACTTGATTCTGTCTGATAGAGAATATTTCACTGATTACTAAAAAAATAGAAGGACATCCTGCACCAAAAACTTCTATGCCAAATTTCATCAAATCCTTAACCAAAGGATCACGTTCCAAATGCAACATTGTTAATGAATCATTACTTTTTCGACTCAAAGAATCAGGTACTTTATTTTCTTTTCCCAGATGGTAATGAATTGTACAATAATAATACTAGATTAATTCTAGCCATCTCCTCTGTCTCATGTTCAATTCTTTCTCATTGAATATATACTTTAAACTTTTGTGATCAGTATATATTTCACACTTTACTCCATACAAATGATGCCTCCATGTTTTTAAAGTGAAAACAACAGCAGCCAATTCCAAATCATGTGTAGGGTAATTTACCTCATGAGTTTTCAACTGTCATGAAGCCTAAGAAATTACCTGATCATTCTGCATTAAGACGCAACCGAGTACTCTCAATGAAGCATCACTCTAGATAACAAACTCCCCATTCCTGGAAGGTAGTGCCAAAACTGGAGCATTCACCAATCTTCTTTTCAGTTCCTGAAAACAATCATCACATTATTTTGTCTAGATAAACATAACACCCTTCCAAGTTAGATTAGTCATTGGACTAGATAACCGTGAAAAATTTCTAACAAACCTTCGTTAAAATCCTGCCAATCCAAGGAAGCTACAAATCTCAATTACATTTGTGGGTCTTGGATATTCTTCCACAACCTTTGTATTTGTAGGATCAACAGTTATCCCATCTATAGAAACAATATGACCAAGGAAAGAAATTTGTTGCAACCAAAACTCACACTTACTGAACATCCCATACAATTTCTTTTCTTTTAAGATTTTCAAAATAACACTTAAATGCCTTTCATGCTCTTGATTACTTTTACAAAACACCAAAATATCATCAATGAAAACAACAACAAAATTATCCAATAACTCATGGAAAATTCTACTCATTAAGTCCATGAATACAGCAGGTGCATTGGTTAGCCCAGAAGACATTACTACAAATTCATAATGGCCATATCTTGTACGAAACACGGTCTTCGGAATATCTGCTTCCTTTACCTTCAACTGATGGTACCCCGATCTCATGTCAATCTTTGAAAAATACTGAGCTCCCTGGAGCTGATCAAACCAATCGTCGATTTGAGGCAAAGGATATTTGTTCTTAATAGTGATATTATTCAAGGCTCTATAATAAATGCAAAGTCTCATTGAACTATTTTTATTTAAAAAAAACGGGAGCACCCCATGGTGATGTGCTAGGTCGAATGAAACCTTTCTCTAATAAATCTTGCAATTGCTCCTTCAACTCTAAAAGTTCAATTTGAGCCATTCTATAAGTTGGTTTTGAAATTGGCTTAGCATCATGAACTAAGTCAACAGTAAACTCAACTTCCCAATATGGTATTATTCCAGGAAACTCATCAATAAAAACTTCAGCATACTCATTTACCACTGGCACATCACTAATCTGAACAGTTCCTTTGTTTTCAACAATATGTGCAAGGTAACATTCATTTCCATCTTTAACAAGTTTCTCAGCCTCTTGATATGTTATCAACAGTAAGGGTTCATTCTTGTACACAAACTGAAAGTCATTCTGAAAAGAAAATTCTTTTTCTCTACAGTCAATCTTAGCATGGTAAATAGAGAGCCAATCCATACCCAGGATAACATCAAACTCTACTAGAGGTAAAAAAAATAAGGTTTTCAAGTAGGATCTTTCCACCGATAACGATAGGAAGATTCCTATAAATTATTTTTGCCTCAAACTTTTACCCAGGTGTTTTTACCAAAAGTTCAGGAGTCATTTCTTGAGGTGGTATTCCAATTATACTAGAAAAGTTTTCAGAGATGAAATAATGTGTAGACCCGGAATCAAACAACACACTTGAATAATCTAAAAAACAATCAAAGTACATGATACAACATCATTTGATGGCCCGACATCTGCTAAAGTAGTTGCAAAGGATTTCACCACCCTTTCTGCTTGTAGTCTAACTGCTTCCCATCACTCAAGCTCTTTGTCGGAAACTCATTTGCATAGTGACCCATCTCATTACACTTAAAACATTTCACTAACTGTAAATCTAATTTGGAGTTACCATCACCTTGATCTTTTTCAATGCAATCACGAGACTCATGTCCCATCTTACCACATCGGTAGCACTTTCCAGAATTCAGTAGACATTCCCCATCATGCCTTTTGCCACATTTATCACAAACTGGAAACTTATTATTCTTACAGTCAGACCTTTTTGAAGAATTCTTTCCGTTCTCCTGCCACCTCGGCCTCTTCTTCTGTTGGTTGTTATAGAACACTTTATCATCGAAAAACTCCATTTCCACCTTCTCAGAACATCGAACAAGATTTTCATAACTTTTGAACTCACGAGAAGCTAATGCCCTTTGATATTTTGGCTTTAATCTTGAGTAAAAACGATTGATTTTACTATCAAGGTCTCGGATAAAATTTCGAGCATACCTTGCCAAATCGAGTGATCCTTTCTTCATAGCCAACCACTAAGTCTTCCCCTTGCCTCAATTACAAGAATTGTTTTTACATCCTAAGTCGAACAGCCTTAGGAAAATACTTCTCAAGAAACATACCATTGAATTCATCCCAGTCGAGAGCATCAATCTCATCAGCATCCCTAATATTTTTAACCATCGACCACCACTGATCTGGCTCACCCTCCAAACGGAAAATAGCAAGACTAACCTTTTGATTGTCTGAACACCCCATGACATCGAAAATATTCTCCAGTGCTTTAATCCACCCCTCTGCTAGCACAGGGTCAGATGATCCTCTGAATGATGGGAGATGTTGCCTCATGAAATGTTCCACCACAAACATGTTCCTCTGCGGTAGATCTGGCTGATCTCGTGCATGGATACCACCACCATTTATCGCTTGAGTCAACTGCGCCATTACTTTAACAAACTGTTCAGTTCCAATTCTGACCATCTTAGGATGCTGATTCGGAAGGTTATTTCCTTCTGTATGCCTTCCTAGCACTGCTTCCCTGTTTCCTCTGCGGAAAACCATTCTGAACAAAATGTCTTAGATGAAGCAACATGGTAATATTCAAATGCTATATCATTTCAATTTGACCATAAAAAAAATATTTTGGGATAATCATTTAGTATAATTCTAACTCCTAAATTAATCTAAACCGACCTCTGATACAAACTATAAGACCTCGGCCTTAAACATTACTTAATCTTGAGATATTTCTATAATACACCTTGAGGATCTTTTCAGGTTTAGAGTTTTAGATAATTAGATCATAAAACATGCATTACATTCCTCATTTAAACAAAGTGGTTACATAAAAGTTAGTACTCATTTTTCCCATCAATGGAAACATATTTAAAATAAAACATGGATTCTTTCTTGACACTTCATTGACACTATCATCACATCATGTACCTTTCCCTTAACCTGTGAAAAACATTTCAAAAACTTGGGATGAGCATAAAAAGCTCAGTAAGGGATATAAAAATATGGAAAGGAAACATGAGTACAGGTGAACATAAGAATCAATGAAATCATACTTTACTCATAAAACATAACAATGTAAACATACCTCATCAAATCATGAATAAAACATATAAATCATAAGACATAAAGGTAAATTGTGGCATTCATAACATTCTTACGTAGGGAGTAACCCTCTTGGTTACGTTTGGAATACCCATCACAGTATATTCCATAAATCTCTTCGGAGAAACCTCAACGTTTAACCCCTTTACGTTGCCCAATGCATTGGAGAGATATATCGGGCTCACTCACCCTTAGTTTATTCACAGAACCACCCGTCTTCATAATAATGCCCAAGAACCATAACATAATCGTATCACATAAAACATACATAAAGGAAACATAAAATTTCCACATTTCAATCACAAGATATTAATACAACACATTGATATAATTAAAAAATTATGAAAACCATTTTCAATACCAAAATAAAAGAAATGTAAAACATGGTATATATTTTTCATTTAAAAAAGTATGGCTTGTAGAGGAAGCCAAATCTCAAATAATAGTCACGGTGGCAGAGAAGTCGTTGTCGCCGCATACGTACGACAAAAACATTCCCTTTTGTCGTTTAGTAAAATGCTTCATATAAAAAGATTCCTTTTGGATAAATGTAAAATTCAAAGGGTTTTATACACCGTATAAAAGAAAGTTGTGTATAAAACATAATATGCCTCAATGAAAGGAGATTGAGACGAAGTCCCATACCTCGGGTCCGACTTGACTCGATCGTCCTTTAACCTCCTGAATAATAAACATGATTTAATTTCTACTTACTTAAGATACTTTTTCAAGTTCATTATTCCTTTTATATCACTTATTACCATTACATGAACACTATGTAATTATTAAAGTTAATAACGGTCGTTTTAACGATCATTGGTACTTGAGTCAAAAATAAACACTTTATAATTACAGGTTGTTCATGTATCCATTATATCCAGAGTTATACTCATGAAGTAGATATCATATATATCATATATATCCAGTATATACATGTATTTATAATCTTACATAATGTTTAGAGCTAAAAAATGAAATGCACCGTTCATGGAGACGACATGACGTACGTACGCATGAACACTACTTTCATTTCTATTTCCTATTTTATGGAATGGAATCATAATGATATAAAGGTATATTATAATTCCATTATAATATCATATATAATATCATTAATTACATCCCTTATACTTCCCACATATGGAATTAACGAATCAAATCACTTTGAGGGGGCGGTAGTCCGCACTTCCTAAAATGAAGATAACGCGTTAACCCATAATAGAAACCATAAAGGTATGCCCTAAATGAAAAATACAGAAGATTAAGTAAAAAAAACATATTATATATCATATATAAATGTAGTTAATCTTAATATCCACCTTTGAAAATGTTATATGAGTGTGGAACAATCATCGTTTTGTGAGGCAGAAATTCTCCATCCACAGAAACAATATGTTCTTTAACCATTAGATGTAGTTGTGTGTAAGTGTAGCTCGAATCCTTATTATAAAAACATCCAAGTATATGGAAGATACTGGTGTTGTTACAAAAGAAATGAATAAAAAGATTTTAGGGGGTTGTAGAAGCAAAATAATACATAAGAACACAAGATAAGACACTACCTTTAAATCGGGTAGCTCTTTTTGATTTGAGCTCCAAGGCTTCTTTGGAAAGACTTCTGCCCAAAGTGAGGATTCAAGGAGTAAGAGATGGATGTGGAGAGACACAATGAGTAGGGGTTGCCTGAGCCAAAGGCTTGAGAGGTGTGGGTAAGGAGGTAGAGGTGGGAACCATTTATAAGAGGAGAGGAGGGGCACTCTTGGAAAGGTATAAAAGGTTACTTTATTTTCAAATGAGTTTTGGGTTTTAAAGGTCCCACATTGATTTATTTCGAGGATAAGGTGATAAGGGATCTAAATATACTCATCCAATAGGTTTTTGACATGTGTAGGTCACAGATGTTACATTATCGTTACATTTTATTTAAATTGTTAAATAATGAGGTAATCGTTGCATCATCATGATGTCATAAATAATTTAATTTATTTAATGTCTAAAAATTATAAAAAAATTATCATGATTGAGGAAATCTGTTTATCTTTCTAATGACTATTTATAGTCCCATATATCCTTTATGTTGACAAAATTAAACATGTTTTACTCAGGTGATACATTCTTTGTTATATTTAACATTCTTTAAAAATAAAAGGATAAAAAGTCACTTTCCCACAAAAGTGATTCCATGGGGTCCCCATGTTTGGAAAAAGGCATTCCATGGTCGGCCATGAGACAAATAGTATCATTAGGACACATGTTGGAGTCATTTTTTATTATTATGATATTACTTTATTATCCTTAACTACCCGATTACTCATTAATCAAGATAATTAAAGATAATTACGGTCGTTACTATTCATAATGTCCACAAACAAGAGTCTTGATTACATAATTTGGACCTTATGATTCCAAATATGTAATCCATTTTACCAAATTCCAAACACATAAATTGCAATAATTCATTTAAAAATAATTCCTGTTGTCAAAACAAATAGCGGGTTTTTTTAAACAATATCCATGAAAAGTTTGGCATTAGTTTATGCCCAATTCCAAAGTGAAATTAATCCTAATAACCACCATTTGATTAAATGGTAAAAATATTTTCTATTTAAACTTTAAAACCAATTAAAAATATAATCTATCTATATAATTAAATTAGATGAAAAAGCAGTTTTGATGTAAAATGCAGTTTTTTTCACTATTCATTAAAAAATGAACATTGTCAGAAAAATACCAAAAAATTATCCAATGTAAATTTCAATGTCCCAATCATAAATAATATGTTTATTTTGACAAATAGAGCTTATAAAAGTGTCCAAAGTTTGATTTAAAAAGGGTTTGCCATCAAAAGGTAGTAAAATAATCTTTTAAGAATATTAGTGTATTCCATGCTTAAGATTGGATTTATTCTCATTTTAAGCCTCTAAAACACTATCTAATTCATAGATAAAAATATCTATTATTCATTACTTACTTGGTATGTTACACCAAATCCATATGATGTTTGTTAGTTTGAAACCGGATAGTCCAAAGGCTTAGTTGGAAGAATCCTCTTCAAAACATCATTGTCAATGAATACATAATACCAAGGGTTAGAATTATGATTATTATAAATAATTGATCTATGTATGCCTGATTTATACTATTTATATGATATGGAATCCATATAAAAAATATAAATCATACATAAGGGGGAATACCATCTTGAAAATGCTGATTAGGTAAATTAATGTGTAATTTTGTGGAAATATCCTGACCTATATAAATGTTTGTGATCGTGTGACCCATTACCTGTATCATGTGACCCATATAATGGTCTATAATCGCACAACTCATTACCAGTAACATTTATTTCATGGTCTATGAATAACCTCATTATCTTGAGATCTTACTTTACTACTTATGATCATGTGACTATATATTGTTCATGTGAACGTTCAATGATCAATAGATCATACAACAACAAAATCTTGGACTAGAAAAATATTGATTTATAAACCCACAGTCAAATAATTTCAACACATATTGAGGAAATTACCATTGATTATGTCACATATCAATCAATAAAGGATGTCACCTGGTGATATCATGTGATAAAATCATGTAAAGATGAATTGAGAAGTATTCAAGTGATATGGTATGTCTCAAGAACTTTATATATATGAGTCAGAAGTGGAATTTCCATATGCCTCACTCCCATATTTATGAAGAGTCCCATGGAATACCATAGTTCACCCAAAAGACCAATATCTACTTAGAACTATTATCAGCTGAAACCTTAGGTACTTTTGTAGAAATTTAATCACCTTAGAACTGATTCCTTGTCCTTGTGGACATTTCACCCAAGGGGTAATTTTTTAATTCCTCAAAATTGGGCATTGACATGTTTAGTATTGAAAAATAATCCAAAATTAATACATATTATTTTCACCCCCAGAGGAAGAGAGGAATATGTTTTCTAAATGAAGATCTCATTTATGGGTCATTAATATTATGTAAACCCCCAGAGGAAATGTGATCAAATTAGCATATGACCATCACACAAAAGGATCATTCACTCATCATGATATAATAATTACCACAAAAGGACCCTTTAGTGAGTCTATATGATCATTCAAATCCCCAAAAGAAATCCCAATTAATCATGTAAATACCTTAAGATAGGTCGCTATGATCATGTGAAGGCTTCCATAAAAGTTCCTACAATCATGCGACATGTCAAATGAAAGGAAATTTATAATCCCCAATATCCCCTTAAAAAATAATGTTGAGAAAGGCAGTGGATTCATAGGATAAATTGTGTGATGATTTTAACATGAAGGAATGATATGACTTGTGTGATCAGTTCAATGATCATGTGATATCCTTAGAGGCATGTCATCCATGTATGAAAAATCCATTGGGTATGCCACATTCATCCTTATAAGGTCCTCAAACATTTATAATTGATCATGTGACACACCTCGGAATCCATAGAATATAGTGAGACTATCCATAACAATGATTGCATGCCATCATCAGATCCATTATTTATCATACGACACCGTGATAGAAAATTAATTGGAAATGTCTAGAAGCCTTGTGAAATAAGGAATAAAATCTTGGAAATGTAGAAGACACATTCCTGGAAAGGTTATTCCTATTATTCATGAGATGTGGTTTTGAACATTTTGTTATCAACTCATTGATATCATGAAGACCATTTTATAATTTAGTTTGATCTCACGAATGTCCTCTGACTACAAAACATGGTCTCATGAAGGGACCCAAAAAATTATCCATTGATCACATGAAAGCCTCCATGATACGTGTCTTGATATCATCAGGACCCTTTGAAAAGTTTTCATTTTCTTTTGAATGTCCCTATGATTTGAATATTTGACCTCAAGAAGGGCCCCAAACAATTCTCCCTTAAATATATTATATACTCACTGATATGAATCCTAGTCTTGTGAAGACTCTAAGATTTATATGACTAATATTGTGAAGGATACTTGAAATTTTGACATGATTATGAGAAAAACATTTGAAAATCCCTATGAATAATAAATATAGCGATGACAAAGTGTTCTCATGGTTCATTTTATATTATGAAACATAGATATTATTCCATGGATTACCAATAAAGGATCGTGTGATGTGTGTATTGTGACCCCCCTCCACAAACATAATACCATATCAATAATATATACTCCATGTTGTGAAGTGTTTATTTAGGTTTTTGACTCCTACAAATTCAGCTACCCTAGAAAACCAATATGGGTCACAACACACACGATACCTACATGAGGGAACACAAGTAGTTAAAGACTTCTCATAATGGAAATATACTCAATGGAGGGTCTTCCACTAGGTTTACCGTGGGAATACCAACAGGCTTATGAAACATCTATACATACTTTTCATGATCACCATTGTGATCATGTGATATAATTCTTGACTTCCATATAAATAATGAAAAATAATTTATTAATTTTTACTTCGTCAATTGAAACCTCAACAAGATAATTATTGATAAAATAATCATGGATTTTTTCAATAAAGGATGAAAAATATGAAAGCATTATGTGAAGATAGATACACTAATTTATACAAGGAGGAATCATGCACTTTTTGTGACATATCCATATCATGTGATAGCACATGCACATGTCAGATATATCGTGTAATAGCATCTGAACATTTCATCCAAGTCACACAAAGACCTCTAGTCATTCATTCCATGTCCTATGAAGTTATTCAAAGATGTCATCAATGTCACCAATAGTCCTCAGGAAATCTCATCCATGTCACACAATGTCCTTCAAACATGTCATCTGGGACATGTAAATTCCTCCAGATGTGTTAGCCAAGTCATGAAAATTCTTCTATACATGTCATTCCTATAACGTAATATTCTCTTGACCTACCATTCAAGATATATGAATTCCCCTGTATATGTCATACATGTTACAAAAAGTCCCCAAGACATTTTATCTATATAATGTTGTATCCCTCCAACATGTATGCTTGAATCAAGTGACACCCTGGGATGCTCTTTCATAGATCATACGAAGGATCTCTAGAAAATTCAATTGAATATTATGGCATTCCATTGAAATGTATGATTCAATCATGCATAGAGACTTGGACATATCAGTCTAGTCATGTGGTGGCCCTAGGCAGGTCATTTAGATCAAGATGTAGACACAAGGACATTTATGAACTTCCAAAAAAATGTTTGGAAAAGGACTAGGACATGTCTAGTCATCCTCATACATGTCCTGTATACATCCCTAATATATAAATTTTTTCAGGGATAGACCCCCTGACGTTTCAAGAATATCAGAAAGACACAATGAAACATGATAACCTAGTCTGGTAGACATACATGGACATACTATATTGAACTACAATGAAAATATTTCCTGCCCAAACATAATATGTTGGACTCCTTCTTAAGGATCAATATCTAATTGATTATCTAACTTAGTGAATTACCCTGCATATCTCACACAATAAAAACCATGGGACATTTATTATCATGTATCTCTATTATTAATTCTCATCTATAATCTTATTGAGAAGATATTTGAATTATGAGGAATATTATTCCTACTATAAGTAGGATACATATAATGAATTCATAAGGTTGGATATCCAAATAAAAAACCCCATTAGGGATAACCCAATGCATATGTTCTATATCCATATATGGTGAGTCTGAACTCTTATTATACCATATTTCTCACACCAATCAATAATCATGTGGGCTTAGGAATTTTCAATGACCATAACACTAGAATCATAAATTTCCCCATCATTGGAAATATCATTATATAATCCACATTCAGTATAATGATACAATTCTCATAAACGTGTTAATAAAATATGTTGTATGTACCAAAATAATTCTTTTATTGTAATCCATGGGGAAATTACCCCCATAAGAATTAATTATCATTCATCACTCATCAGTGGGTTGATGGTGGTATAAACTATTATTTCTTTGATTCTTATTATAATAAGGATACATAAAATACCATATTAAGGTTTTATCTACACACCTGGTGCCATATTTCCAACATATATTTCCATTAAACATGATTAAATAATATTATAAAATGACCTAAATAGATTATAAGGTTTTGGATTCATATTTTATACAGGAACTATTAGAAACCTAACAAATGTTCTATCTCATATCCAAGAAATTAATCACCTCCCTGGATGGCTGTGAACTCTAGTTTTACTTTTTATACAACTTCAAAAATATAATAAGCCACCCATTTGTAAGAAATAGTGATAAAAAGATGGAAAACCTCACATATATAAACATGATATCATTATAAGAACTACATACATAATGATTCAACAGCCGATCATTTTATTAGGGTAACCATTCATGTATCGGTATTTTGAAGAGGTAAAAAAACATTTCATAAATCTACCTAAGACTCGTATAATAGGAAAAAATTGCCACAATTAGTATGAGCTAAACTCAAACTCACATGCTCTATACCAATGTGTGTTTCTATTTTTAATGATGATTGAAACCCCAACTAACAAATTACATTTGAAAAGTATGTTTTCATTTTATTATGGATGTGGGAACAGTTGTCATTTTCTATGAAAGATGAAAATGTGAATCCTCGTGTGAATGATTTTTCAATCATACTTCACACCCCACAATCAAAACTCTATCTAGAAAAAATATGGTAAACCGATTTTGATGGCATGTAATGACATAATAACTGAATCATTATATGCATCAAGAATCATATCTCCCAAACCCAAGATATCTTCCAATATTTTCCGAAGGGAAAAATAAGTACATGAAATATTTATTTAAATATATCCAATATATTTTCTAATTGTTAATATAAATAAATTTTGTTATTTTATGTGAATATTTTAATTTTCAGAGAAAAATTATTGTAAATATATTATACATATATATATATTCATTAAATATATATACCAAATTACTATAAAATAATCCCTTTATAAAATAGGTTTTCAAAACATTAACTTAAATAATAATGGTAAACTTATTTTTCAGAATCGATTCATTATTACACATTTTTTTTATAGTATGGTGAACATGTATCATTTATTGTTCAACAGTTCATACATTTATTTTAATTCAATAGGATTATAGACCACTTTTGTTAGCATTTTATATATAATCTTGAGTTTAATTTCATATATATTTTAAATTTTTGTGTTTTCTAGGAATAAATATCATTGTGTATTATTGTTCATAAAAATAATACGTTGATGTTTTATGTATTTTTTACATTATTTATCATAATGTATTAAACAAATTTGAAATTATTTAACTCTATAGAATTAAATTGATCCTTAAATTTATCCCATTCAAAAAACAAACAATGAAAATTTTTAATTGATATATTAATTTGGATTTATTTTTTAAATATGTTTCTAATCCATATCATTGATCTTATGATTTTAATATATATCTTTTAATATGTGAGTACTAATGATACAGTGTTTATTATCTCTAAAATATATAATCCTCACTAGATTATACTCATTTATGATATCATGATCTTTTTTAATAGAAATTATATTTTTAATATTTTATTAATATTATATATAATTTATTCATAAGAGATATGTAGAATACATGGTGTACTTATGAGCGGTTTCATAGATTGTTTTGTTGATACGTGGTGGTTATAACATGATTGAGATTCGAAAAGTGGATGATATCTATTAAAATTAATATTCCCTTCAATCTTAACATGTTAAACCGATTTTAATGATATATTTAAAAAATAATTTCCTCTGACCTTGTAATTTATTTCTTCTCAACGATGTTAAACATTGAATTCTTATCCACATTGTGAGGAATTGGTATATATTTTAATGACTTAAAAATTATATATCAATTATTTTATGAGTTTATATTAAATAATAATTTAATTAATACATTTTTAATCATATAAGAGTAATGAATATATTCCAAAAAATACTAATATATCATTCTAATTTTTGCTTTTAGTGAAATTAAAAATTTATAATAATTCAAATTGATAAACATTGTTATTCAAAAATCCACTAAAATTAATCTAGAATGATAAATAAAAATACTCAAATGTTTTAATTATGAATCATGGTTTCAAAAAAGAGGATTGTTTCCAATGATAAACCATCTATCCATAATAATTTATTACTTCTGATTTTCACTGAGCTTCATGGAAAAACATAGATTTTCATCATATATATTTAATATTGGTTTTTAACATAGCCTTAAGTATTACATTATATATATATTGGAATGGTTATCAAGTAAATGATAACCATTAATAATAAAAAAACTATTCTATATTATAGGTTAACTAATAATAATCCAAATAGAATTAATTGATTTAATGGTTTAGAGTGACCTATAAAAAAAATATAATTCTCAAATTTCTGTGATGGGATTGTTATAGGTGAGTTTATTCCTTTAATTATGTCAAATTTTGGAATAATGTTATTCTATGAAAATAATAATGATATTATATATTTAATATTGTTCATCATTGTATCCCATTAGATGTGTTCTCGTAAATATCTATACATTTTCATGCCACCTAAGAGAAAAATGTTATATGAGATCCATGTATTATCCAATAACTACTTCAATTACAGCATGGTAGAAACATTTAATAACAAATAAAATAATAGAAATACATCGTTACCAATATATAAGTGAACTATTTTTTCAACTATCATATAATTGTTTAAATATTATATATATACCAATATGGTAACTATAGGGATTCATTTATTCCCTTATAATTTCAAAGTTCATTCATTATATATCACTTAATATTTTAATCTTTTCCATACTCTTCACTTATAAGGTATTGGTTTTCTCTTTTATGGGTGAATCAACCATAAACTATTCCTTCCTAGGGTTATTTAATGTTAAGAAATCCTTATTCTATAAAAACAATTACTAGTTCCTTATGATATGATTGACTTGTTTCATTGGGAATATTAAATTTTATATTTTATGATTATTATATATTCTAAATTCATTCTATATATATCTAATAAAACATGACCATTATTAAAATATTATTTTATTATATTTCAAACTATATATCAGGTAATAAAATTGGTTACTTATTTAATGTAATATATATAATATCACTATATCTTTTTTCATAATAACATAAAGGCATCAGTTTTCTAAAGAATCAATATATATCATAAATGTTTCTCTAATTATGGGTATGGAGGTTATAGTTGATTTCATTAAACATGTATTAATCTCCATGAATTTATTTTTACTTTATATTATATTTTCAAATAATACTCTATTTATAATTAATTAGATTAGTAAAATTTTTAATCATGATGAATTTATAACCAATCACAGATAATATCAAAATAATATAGTAAAACTATTAATCCTTATCATAGTAGTTTGATTGGACTAATCTTCAATGACTATTGTATTTAATAAATATAATTATATATTATTTTTTGTTATTAGACACCCTAATAAAGTATATTATTATAAAAAATGATTCTATATTTCTATAATTTAAGAATAATATCACATATTATGAAAAATATATGACATTTGATTTATGAATTTTAATATATATGGGTATGTCTACATTAAATTACACAATATTATTTTACTGTAATCACTAAAATTTAATTAAAAATTTATATGTATATTATTTGAGAATTAGAGATTCCATATAGAATTAATATTAATTTAAGGTGTCCAGTTCCTATTATAAGGGATATATTTAGATTTTCAACCAATTTTAGAACAAATTTATTGTTAATCCATTTGAGAAAAACATTTAATATTTATTGGTCCATTTGATGTTGATCAAAAAATCCATTAGTCATTGATACTCTCTACTCATCCTTTATCATGATCTACTTAAGGTAATATTAATCCTTGTACACCCACATTAACCTATATTCATTACAAAAAAAATTATCTACCCACATCAAAGTTAATCATATTTTAATATAAATACTTTTTCTTATATTTAATTATTGTTGTTTAATTAATTCATGAAAAACTATTTGTTCGACTACATTAGGTTTTTATATATATGTGAATTATATTAATTATATGAATTATTATTCTATTATATTTTTAGCTTGAAGGGTATCTTTATCATTATGGACTATTATATGCTTCCTTGGGGTTTTTTGTGGTTCTATTTTAATTAAGAATTAATTATTTGGACCAAAATGTGGGTTGAGATTGATAGTTTCCTATAATTATTTTGTTAAAAGGCGTAGATTTTTTATTCATGATGAATGTGAAGTGATTATTATGTAATATAATGTTGTTGATTTCTATCATCAATATATTTTTCATTAATTTATAATTAATCAAATTTCTTTTTTTCTTGGAAAAAATGAAATAGTGTTAATGCGGAAATGTAAAATTAGATTTTTGTAGCTGGTTGGTTTAGTTTTTTATATAAATAGTTATGTTTTAGAGGAATCTAAATTATTTTTAAAATAATAAAAATTCCATTATGATCCTCATATATTTATAATTATTCTAAATGTAAACATTTACCACGATAAAAAAATATACAATAAGGAATTTTACAACGTAATAAATTTACTAATAAATGTTATAATACAAATGTTATCCTAATAAAAACATCGATCCTATTATAACAGTTTAGACATGATATAAGTCATTATTACTTCTTATTCCCTCAATTTAAGGTTCGTCATGAAGAATATTATTTCACCATGATAAAATTTCCCACATTCCAATTCAACATTAAGTGATTATTAGAAGGTATAAAATTTGGAATAGATTAATTTGAAAAACTATTGGCCATAAATAATCTATAATCCTATATTTACTAAATATTTATAAGGAAACATGACAATTTTTCTGAATGAAATTTCAATTTATTTTATGATATATTTAATAATAATTAATGAAAATAGATATTTTATGATTAGTAAATAGAACTATCACATCATGATATAACTTATTTTATACTAATTATAATGATCCTGAAGTAATGAACATGGTTATTATATTATTAGTTATCTTTTAATTATTTGAGTGAATGTGATTACATGTGTTTGTGGTTGACATAAAGTCTAATCAATGTTGACCACTCTGATCCATAAAAAATAATTGTTGAAATAGATTAATAGATTTATCCATTTCCATGAAATAATTTTGGAAACATTAAAAATAGATATTGAGTTTTTATATTTTTTAATACAAATTTCAATTAATAGGGAAGGTGGGATATAGTAAATGAGAGTAGAATTGTGAGAATTGTTAAATTAATTAATTTTCTAAAAACTGAATAATTTGATATAAAGTGAACCTTTGTGATGGATGATGTTCAAATAATCCTTCTCAACATATGTCATGATGTTAAAATAGCTGGTTTTGATGATATAAGGTACCCTTAATAATAATAATGCTTCCACTAGTTTATGTTATGAGGATTTGACTTCATTATTTTTTATTAAGGTTTATATATTATTTCATTTATATATATCAATAAGTTAAATTTTTAAATGGTCTTGGGATACTAAATATTATGGTTATATTATATTTAATAATTTTTACAGTGTGTGCATAAAGGAATATGGATTTTTTCTACAATATATCATTATAGAGTATTTTAATAAACCAAGTATATTTTTTACTATATCATTATGGATTTTTTGTTTTCTTATGTGGTAGGATGCCACATTAGTGATGATAAATTTCAAATTTATGAATATTTAAAGGATAAAACCTACATCTTTTATCATTTATGATTATTTGATCATTTAATATTAGGTTTTTTAGGTCAATTTAAATATATTTCTTTTCATTGGGTGTAGTTAAACTTTTAAATTAACTATTACGTATAGTTTAATTGATTCATAATATTTAATGCATGTAAAAAAAACCAAATCTAATCCATTAAATATGTGACATGGATTTTTTCATAAAGGATAATAAAATAAATATCTAATTTTACCAATATGAGTGATTATGGGATGATCCTAATACCAAATTGTATTTAGGATCAAAAAATTTAGTATTATAATTATTTTCATTACATATTATCACCATGAGTAGTTAATTAATGATTCTATGTTACATAGGATCTATAAAATGGAAGAGAAATACATTCTAAATTTTATAATCATAATGTATCATATTATTTTAATTGGCTCTAATGGAACATTATGGTATTATTTAAATAAATGTCATATATTAATGGATATTATGGATCCATAACTATTATCCCAAATTTTAGAGGGTCTTAATATTGATTTAAAATTTCTTGTTCCCTATGTATATATGTTTTTAATGATTTTGGTTGGTTAAAAAAATTAGAATTATGGTCATTATTGAAATATATTTAATTCATTACATTTAGATAAGAAACTCATTGACAACTTAAGGATAATGATTTATTTATGAAATAGGGTAAATATAAGAACACTAATTATGGGAATGTAAAAGTGAACAAAAAAAATTATAGAATTTAAAATTTTATTAGGATGAAAATAGAATTCATGATGACGATTTAATTGATGATTTTAACTTATGAATCATATATGTGATGATAAATATTATATATTTTAGTGAGGCTCTTCAACATTATATAATAGTCCAAAATATATACTATATATTCCAGAATAAATATAGTAAAATGGTATCGACACATAAGGATTGGGAATCTAACACAATACTATAGGATGGTTTGTATAGTATATTAATTAAAAATGATATAAGGAAAGGTTGTTATGTAAATAAAATGATTAAATTAAAAAGGAAGTTATCCTTCAAAATTATAAAGAAGTAGAATAATTAGATTTAATATAATGAGGAATATGATATTTAAAAGGATAATTTATTTTTATACATAATTATTGATGATTGATATAAATTTTAACGATTTTTTTAAAAATATAAAGGAATTTCCTGAGTAATTATTCCTCTAAACAGTTTTTATACTATATGTTTTGAAATTTTCCTATGATTTGTTCAGTGATTAAAAGAGATTATTGTCTTGATGAAGTTGATATTTAAATATATTTTACAACAAAGAGAACCACAAAATTCAATACCATAGAGATTCTATTAATATAAAAACGTACGATTCTATAAAATTATAAATTTAAATATTTTATTTATGTTAGATGATCAAGAAGATGTTGAATAAGTAATTAAAATTGTTGCATCCTATAAAACATAAGAAATTAAATTTACAATGAATGTAAATGACTAGTGCCTCACTAGTGATAACTATGATAAATATAATAATGATGATGAAATTTTGATGGAGTTTAGGTTAAAAAAAGGTTAGAATGAGTTTACATCAAATATTAAAAGTTTTTTAATAAGAATAAAAATTCTAAAAATTATTTTTAAATATATAATGATATTTATTTCTATTATACTAAAATGGAAATGTGGTTGTTACCTATGATATAATATAATATTATATTACTTACTAAATTTAAACTGAAAAAATAGTTTATGGAAGAGATATTTGAGGAGAAATATGGGGATGTTAAAAGTGTTCAAAATATTCTATCAACAAAATTATGAAAGATCATAAATATTTCTTACAAATACTCTTTATATTATAACCCACTCTAGAATTTTTTTACATATAACATTCCGATAAAACCTAGGGAATGAAAATAATTTGAAAGGGTGGGATTAAATGATTGATATGGGTACACTTAGTAGAGTTAGATAAAAATAAAACATACAATGTTCTCAACGATATGATAAGATTGTAATATGAATTATCTAAATGTTAAAGATTCATTATTATAAATGTGTATTTCATAAACTTCAAGACCAAGTCATATCAAAAAAATGATTAATACGTGTGTCAAATCAGAAATCATTATCCAAGACTCCAAACATAAGCATGTTTCATTATATGGATAAGATATTTAAATTATCTAATCATTGAAATTTCATATCATGATTGTGTATAATATTGTGAGCATACATAGACGAAATCACACAAACACACATCAAAATGTGAAAATATAATTTTGAAATAATGTCCATGAATTTTCCTCTAAGTATAACAAATAGAAATCATACTCACAGATCAAAATATAAAATTATCTATTCACAAAAATTTCCACACATATCATCATTTTCTCATGATATAACTATTATAGATAACCTAATTCATTATAGGGATATTTAATTTTGATCCCTTGATTCAAATTATAAAAACTATATGTTTTTATTCCCCAAGATCACAAATCATTCATTCTAACTTTATAACATAACTTTTTGAAAATATAAAATCTTCAAAAGCATATTAGTAACTAATAATAATTACCCACCGTGTAAAAAGAAGTATTTTTTATTATATGATCTTTCACGATCTAATAATATCGTGGTTATATTATGGGAATGAAATGGATTTTCCATAATAATTTTAAGAAAATAATTATCATATTTCATCTATGAAATTTATAGAATATGAAGTTATTATGTATAGTGACACATTACCATCACAAAATAATATATATATATATATTAAAATGACTTAAAAATGACATTAAAATTATTTATTGAAGACATTTGGATAATATCATTTTCTTTGTATTATTTTTTAACAAAAACAATTTCTAATATATTTACAAAATGATTATCATTATAAATAATCATGAATCAAATATTTGGTTATTTAAAATAAAAAATAATCATAATTTAGGGAAAAAAATTTCATGTAATAAATGTTATAACAAATATTACATTCAAACATTTCATAAAATGTAAGAAATGTAGTGTCATGTGAATGTCGCAATTATTCCATTTTAAATTTATTAAATGAAATTCAAATATGGTATAAAATGAGTTTGAAAAATAATTCGGGTATATCAAATGACTAAAATGAATTAATTTTAATTAAAATTTGCTTGGATAAAAAATTTCCTTAACCAATGAGAAAATATTGTTGGTTTTTCTTGAAAATATTTTTTGGATCATTTTATATACCAATGAGAGAAAAATGTTACTATTATAAGATATGATTCAAAATTAAAAAAATATATATCTGAATTAAATTATGTGATCTATATAATTTCCCTCAACAATATATTACAATATATAATATAGAAAAGAAATGAGATTTTAGTATAAGCCATTATATTCATAGTTTCTTGCTTTATACGCGTTCACACATTCACTATTTTGAAAAACCTACTTTAGATTATAGAAATGAAATTAATAGGATTGTTTAGTGTATGACTAAGAGATAAATAGTTTTAATAAGGAATCTATGTTAGTTTCTGTGGAGGAAATGGATGATCTAGAAGTGTAAAATTATGTTAATGAGGGATGTGAATAGGTGACCTTTTATAAGTGTGGTGAGGGACACACAGAGAAATAATTGAAAGATTAAAATAATATTATGATGTCCCAGTCCAGCCCATGATCATGATGTTGTCTATTTTGGGCCTAGCCCACACGGTTTTGTTTTCCCTAGGCTTTGGTCCTCATGAAACCCCCATGAATATGCATCATGATTGGAGAGTTATCCAAACTACCTCATAAAGGGGTTCTTTGTGCTCCACCTCCTTCGATGTGGGATTTCCATAATCCACCCCCTAGAAGGGACCAGTATCCTCACTGGAACATAAAATGGAAATTGTCTCCAATACCATTTGATGTTCTTGTGAGGATTTTGAGCTCTTCTAGGGGTAGATTAGGGAAATAACTCATTGAAGTGGCTGGATAAAAAAGCAACCCTTTATGATGTGGGGTGTACAACTCTCCCATAATGAGGCATTTTCTAGGATAATTCCTAAGGGATAGAGCCCAGGGAAAAACACCGTGTGGGATAGCCCTAATGTAAACAAAATCTTGATTGTGGGCTGGATTGGGATTCCAATAATATATTAGAGCCAGGTATTAGTAATGGATCGACTCCTAATATGAGATCATTAGTTGATTCTACAACTATCTTAGGTGGAAACATTGATAAGTCATCAGGAAAGACATCTTGGAACTTTTCAACAACTTGTGGAAGGATGTCTTACCTACTTCCCCCAACATCTTGCAAAAGACTAGAAATTTGGGATTAGCTAGATATTACAGAAGGTTCATCCTGTAATTTTCCTTATTAGAAGCTGCACTTTTAGGTATGACAACTAAAGGGATAAAGTGTTAGTGGATCGAATCATGAGAGATTTATTTCTATGAATTTAATAATCTCATGACATTGGCACTCATCTTGATCATACCTCAGTCAGGTGAAGAGTCCACAGTGTATTGTGATGATTTTTAGATAAAAATTAGAGATGCAGTGATATATGGTGATCGAGTGATTGAATATGGGTCTGAGTAGTAGAGGCCACATGAACATATTTAACACATTCACATCCTCAAGAAAGAAGTATTGGTTTATGATCTTATGTGTTGGAGACATAATATATTAGGTGAAAGTTTTTCAATTTTTATACATCACAAAATATTGAATTATATCTTTTCACATCGTGACTTGAATCGTTGTCATTAAATACTGGTAGAGTATATGTAGACCATTGATTTTAACCTAGTTTATACACTTGGAACAGGGAAGAGTGGGGATGATTCCTTGAGCAGGAAAATTCAAACTCAATTAGTACATTGATTCAAGGGTGGAATGGAAGATAGAGACTTCACTGGCTGTAATTCATGTGGTTTTTTAGGAGATTAATGAGAAAATGACTCTAGGTTTTGTAGAAGTGGACTCTAAACTCCTAATATGGATTACGAACATGAGTTATGATGATTCATATTGATTAGCATTGAGGGGAAGCCTTGAAGGTGGGGAGACATATTCAAACTAGTTGATAGATTAGGATTAGTTCAACTACGTGAACTATCGGGTTGTTGTGCATGCAAGTATGTGACAGGAACACATTTGATAATTTCATGCCTCGAAGGGGGTGTTACATCTTGGGGGAAAATGTACAATGACATATGATCATAGATTTGGTGGTTAGGCATTAAAAAGGAGAAAGCGGGTTTCTAGAAAAGTGGACTCACCTATTAGTAGGTGAAGGTCGAAAACCAATGACCTAGAGGTTTACTGCAGTCATTTCCTATTCTTGAATGGAATTTGGATGATGTGAACATGTATATTTTGGTAGTTCATTCTGAGACGTTTAGGGAGAATGATGTTATTTGGTTCATTGTGGATACACTAAAAAATGTAGTACATTTCATTCCCATTAGATAAATCTTCACAACGGAACTATTAAGAGATATTTATGTTCAAGTTATAGTTTTTTGAATGGGGTTCCAACAACTATAGTTTCAGATTGGGATTCACGCTTTTTTCATGCTTTTGGTAGGGATTTCAGAAATTTCATGGAACCCATGCTTTTTTGTGTATGTATTTCCTCCCACAGATATGTGGGTAGTCGAAGTGTACCACACATGTTCTAGAGGATATGTTTAGACATGCCTACTTGACTTCAGTGGTTCTTGGGGGAAGAACTTGGCTTTAGTGGAATTATCCTATAAAAATATTTATCATGAAACTATAAATATGGAATAATATTAGAAACATTATTGTAGGCCATGTATATCACCTCTATAATGAATGGAGGCGGGTGAGATAGAGTTGTTGGGATTGAGCCTTGTACATGACACATATGAGAAAGTGTAGTAGATTTAGAAATGTATGGCTTTGTATCAGAGTTGGAATATGTCGTGTGCTAATAGGCGGAGATGAACCCTATAGTTTATAGTGGTTGATCGTGATTTTGTTTGAGTTTTTCATAGGTTGGGTCGCTATAGGTTATAGAGGCAAGCCACGTTGGAAGCTAGGTTTTTTGGACAGTTAAGTTGTGATGATAATTAGGATGGTTTTTCACCGATTGGATATTCTACAGAAAAAAACACTATACGTGACATATTTCATGTGTCACAACTACAGTGGTATCACCCTTACCTTTATCTTGTGAACGATGTGGATGCGTTTGACCTTGAGATAGATGTGTCCTTTGAGGAGCATCTAATATTTGTGTTGGATTGTAGTGAGAAGGTGTTGCGGGGAAGGACTCTACTGATAGTTTGTGTGTTATAGAAATATAGACATGTTCAAGAGGAAAATTTATAACATGAAGCAGACATGAGGGCATAGTGGCCCCGTAATTTTGGTTTAGAATTATAATGATTTTTGGAAGTGCAGTTTGTAGATGATATTTCATAAGTTTGGGATATTATATGATCTTTTCCATTTCTATAGTCGTCTCAAGCACGTTTTTAGGTAATTTTAGTTGTTTTGAATTACCATTTAATTGGAATTGTGTTTTGAGGTGTGTTTGGTGATTATTTAAGAAAAATTTATAGATAGAGTACAATTCAGGGTTTTCACACAGTTTGAAAAACTATGTGCCCAAACATAGGTAATCATGCTAACCATGAGAATCTAGAGAGTGAGGTCCACATAGTTGCACTATGGTTTCCTTAACTGTGCTCCCCTACCAGGTGAAATTGTGCATGAATAAAATTTTTCTATGAAAATTAGTTTATTAAATAATATGAACCCTCAAACCCCACTATTTTAACTGAGTCTCAGTATTGATGAATTCTAGGCAATCCCAGAGCATTCAAGAGGTTTTACAAGGTGACTCGATCACCTTTCATTAAGATCGAAAGCCTAGATTTAAGATCTACTCTCTTCTTGGAATGGAGTTTTCATTTTAATGATTCTTTCATTATTTCCTCTATCATTATTTGATCATTTAATGGAAGATCTTTCCTTTTCTCTATGGATATAAACATATTTGTTGAGATCTAGATCTAGGATTGGGGATCTAGATCAATATTTAAAATATATTTAATCCTTTCATCATAATTTTGTGTTTAGGTAATTAGATCAGGATTTTGATCGATAACATTATGCCACTCATATTTTGGGGATTTACACTGGGAATACATTTTTCAACTACCTGAGGTAGGTAGTCTAAATAAGACTCCCATATTTTTGGATTTCATATTTGTATGTAAGATTTTTAATTTTATAGCTTCCTTTAGTAATTCGTTTTGTAAATTTGGGTGATTAGGAATGTGAAATTGACTTTTTGAAACCATAGTTATTATATAGATGATTGAATCATTGGGTACAGAGTTGTACAAATAGATGTTCGATTTGGAAAAAAAATTGTGATGAGATATTGAATTTGGTTGGGTTCTAGAAACTTAATCGGGCATAATTAATTATGAGATAAGGATTGGCTATGTGAGATAATTAATTGTGGATTAATTATGTTTCTTATTATTTTTGTAAGATAATTAATTGTGGGATTTATTATGATAATTTCATGTTTGGTTTGGATAATTAATTTTGGGGAATTAATTATCAAATAAGATTAATTTTTATTTTTTAATTAATTTCAAAATTAATTAAGGGGGTGTGCACTTTGTTAAAAATTGTTTAACTAGTGGGTTTTGATTTATTCAACTAATCATTGGATTAGTATGGTATTGATGTGAATAATTATTTATTAATTAATAAATGATGTGAATGACTCAGAATTAGGGTACTAGATATGGATTTCTAAAAGAATGGTGAATTTTGGGGTTAGACATAGAGTTCTTCCCCAATAGTTATCCAAGATCTTGTGATGTGAGGTAATATAAATGGTGATCTACACCAGATGATATTTGAGATGATAGACTTAGTGGTCTACATTAGATGATATTTGGGGTGTTAGGCATAGAGACCAACATAGAATGCGATTTGGGGTGTTTGACATGGAATTTAACACCAAATGAATGACAATAATGAATTTTGAAATTAATTAGAGACATGATTCAAAATCGAGTTTATTGTTTTAAAACAATGAATAAATACTAATGTGATAACAATTTAATTATAAATTCTTATTTTTAATTTATAGAATTGAATACACTATCTTTTTATTGGAATTTTTTTAGACACCATTGGTTGTGGCCTACTGGGTCGTACTCACACCCAACTCGGGTAGCCTGATCACCACCAGAGAATACCTTATTATTGCCGGACTAGATAAGGGAATATCCCTAGGATATTTTTTTTTTGTTTGGGAATGAATCATGGTTGGGGGAACCCGATTTTTATTGTAAAAACATGGTATATACAATGTTACAGCATGTTTTCCCTTTCATTTGAGTATAGTATTTCTTCTCTTACCCGAATGGCCCGAAGGCCTTATTTTTTATTTTATTATGGATAATATCCCTTTTAAGGGTTGAATGGGATCTCGTACATGACCTGTATACCCAATGAAAAAGTCCTGAATGACTTGAAAATACATGACCCGAAGGCCGAGACGTATATCGTGCCCAATACATGACCTATAGGCCCATCGCACTTGAACTTCCCTTCTCGAGCTTCTGCATCATTGATCACCTAGTTCCTTACCTTTCATTGCTGGTCAACTAGCATTTCCCCATACAAGGCTGCACAGTGCCTGATCCTGATGGCAGCTTCCATACCCTCTCATTCTTCCTATCTGGTTTGCTCTACATCTGGTGGCTGCTACTCTTGTTTCTCTGATCCTCATCTGGGGACCATTCTATGTGAACTGGGATACTCCATGGTCTTTTGTGGCCCAAAGGCCATGTCTCTTGAAGGCCTTTGATGACCCAAAGGCCCTGGAGACCCGTAGGCCCAAACCAGTGGCCCAAAAGCCAAAATTGGGTGAATATTTTGGGCTGCTACAATACCGAACAGTAATTTCTACAATAACTACTACAGTCACCCAGAAATTCCCCACCACCCAGTTTTGAACCTAGGTCTCTTGGATGCCATGCAGGAGACCTTACCAGTCGGGTATTGGCTCGTTGGCAAGTATATCTTCTCTTGACTATCTTGTGAAATTTATATTGTTCTGGTGATTTATATGCTTCCCCACATGTCTATTGTTGTTTTCTTCTGCTAGTAATTTACTCTAATAAAGTAGGATATATTCTCCCTACAAATTTCTTAACATAACCTCCCTGGTACTCAACACCCTTTAACATATGGGGATTCACACTTGAGTGAAAGTGACCAACCAGCTCAAGGCCCCGTTGCATGGCACCTGGGTCCGAATATCACAAATGTAAGGCCAGTTTCCTCTTTAGGTGGAGTAAAATTGATATGAATTAACATTTTGGATAATATAAGGTTTCAATATTATCAAATGATAATATTTATACTAGTTTATATCTCGTTTTTACCCTTATCACTTAGTTTAACCCCCAGTAAACAAATTTAACTATAACCTTGTTAACAAATATTTTTTGTCAGTACGATTAATTCTGAGGAAATATTTCATTACCATTATTATTTACTATTAGTAATATTGATTCCCCACACATAATAAATTTTATATGATTCAATTTTTATAATAGGTATAAATTAATTTTAAGATATTATCTCATAACTCAATGAAACAACATTTTAAAAAATAAAATAGAAATTATTATTATTACATGTAGTAGAAATTCCTTAAAACTTATTTTATGAAAATGGTATTTATATGTGTCTTTAAAATATTAATAACTTTGATTTTATTTTGGAAAAACATATTTTTAATTTTCAGACTTATGTTATAATTTTCAAAAAGAAATTAAAACATTTTAAATTTTGAATTTAGAATTTATTTCTAATCACATATATATATATATATATATATAGGTTTGATATAATAAAAAAATCCATTTTTTATTCATCTCATGAAAATTTTATTGGGCTTAATTTTTGTATTTTTATAAAGTATTTGATATGTAGATAAAAAGTGAAAATATAGTTTTCTCTAGAACAATAACATTTAATACCTTATTTATGTATAATAAAGGGCCATAATTTTATAAAACCTTTTTGTAGTTTTAATAGAGTAATATATTAATTATAATTATTTTTTATTAAATTTTTATAACCTATATATGACCTTATAAAAAATGTAATATTTTATTTCTAATTATATTTTTTTTTATTCATAAATTTTATTTTAATAATCTAGATTATAAATTTTTATAATTAATATAAAATTTATTTGCATTATAATGAAAAAATTGTATCCCATAAATAAAAAAAATTGTTTTCTAGCCACACACATAAATTGTTTTTTTAGTATGAATGTTTTATAAGAAGAATTTATTAAGTTTCATCTGATCAAATATTAAAAAATATTTATATATATAATGTAAATTTTATTACAAAAAAGTTTTGCAATATTTTAAAGAATAATTTTATAATTAATATATATTAATTCATAATTTTTCTAATTAAATTAGTTTCCAATGGTGAATGTAGAGTTACGATAGTATGGGAAATTTAAAGTACTTTTTTTTAATAGAGGAAGTTATTATAATTTTTGAAAAATAAATGTTTTGTTTTATGAAGGAGGTGGGATTGGCCTTATCAATTTACTCACACAATTATTGGTAAAATTTGTTTCCCATGGCCCTGGATAATTTAGTGATACTATTGATAAATAATGAGTTTTTACAAAATAAGGATACCACCTCCTATCTATTTCTATATGCATTTAAATAACTTGGATATACCCAAACTGTATCCTAGCCTCTTCTCAACCAACTCCCAAATTCCAACATGCTTGGATATTTCAAAAAAAATAGCTATGGTTTCTCAATGTGGTTAGTTGTGGATGACATCCAAAGAGAGAAGCAATATTTTCCACAAGAGAATCATGTTAAATTTATTCATCTACATCCACAAAAATTATTTAATAAATGAGATAATGATAGAACTAGTAACAATAATAATATTTTTTTATAGTGTTAAATTCATTCTATACCTTCCTAAAAAACCTTATGAAATTAAAGTCATTAGCTTATGTATATGGGTATTACAGCTTCCATGAAGGTTGTGTTCAATTTTACAATCTACATCATTCATGGCTGGTTAAAAAATATTTTTTACTAATATAATATTAAATTTATAACATTTTCATTTTTCATAAATGATAATAAAATCTATTTTATACATTCTATTTATTTTATTAAAAGGACAGTATGATTTGTATGTGTGTTTGGACTGCAACATGCACGTGATTATGTTTTTCATTAATTTTTAAATAAATTAATGTTAGTGTGATAAAACATGTATAATATGTTTAAAATATTTATTTACAGATAAACATAATATAATATTATACATTCCATATGAAATATTAATAATAATAGATTTTGGTAAATTTTACTGTTAAAGGGGATATATTAGTATGATTTCCTTAATTCATCCTATCCAGGAGAATCTATTTTCTTGTTTTGAATTTGTGTTAATTTAATATTAAATGAAATATTAATATAAAATTATGGATATTATGAATCCATTTTAAAGAAATTTGACCTTGATCAATATACCATGAAATTATCTAAAACATTGACCCAAAAACATCAGTTAACAGTCACAAGGAGGAATGATGTAAATTGTTTTGAAACATTATGATAAATAATCTATAATAAATTTAATTTATATAGATAAGGTTGTTTGTCATGTATTTAATAAACAAAATTTTTTATTATGTAAGTTAATTTTAATGAGAATATCATTCTCTAATGTGTTAGTTTTTGTGTGTAAAAAATTATTTCTTGGAGTAACATTTTCTTTTGTGAATGTAATTTCATTTAAATTAGGTATAAAATCCCATTTTGATAAATAATATCTTGTATTGTATTTATTCATGGAATTTGAACTTAAATTTAAATCAATAACTCTTTCAAGGGGATTTTATTAAAATGTCTATTAACCCATAAGATTTTATAACTCTATCACCATATATGTAGTAATTCATTGATATTATGGAGAGATATTCATTTTAAGTCTACAAATAATTACCCCATGGATTTTTATGTTAAAAAATATTATTAAAAATGTAAAATTGAATTTAATTCATTCTCTTCTTTGGTGTGGGATATTATTTAAGTATTCTCTAAAATATAATGTTCTTTTATAACTCATACTAATTTCTTTATTAATAATGCTTCATCATGAGTTTGTTATTTAATTTCACAAGGTGTAAACCAATTTTATCTGGGGATTTAAATTCTAGTTATAATATTCATTACTAATGATTTATAATTATTTAGAAAATTTTAACTCTGTTAATAATATATCAAATCCATTTAAATGATTGTTTACCATCTTTATCCGTAATTCCACTTCTCAAAAATGGTAAATTTTTTAATTAGAATTGTCATTATGATTTGTCATGCCAAAATCAAATTTATATTTTATTTTTCAAAAAATATAGTTTTATTATATTATTTTATTATGTAGTATTTTCGAAAAAAATAAATTATAAAATGCATCTTTTATACCACCCTCATTTTATTTTTAGTTCATGTTCTCTTTCTTTTACTCCAATTTTATACAATATTATTTTCATGGACATGTTAAATTTTCTATAATAGAGGTAAATTATATATATACCTAGTGAAATTTTATATTCATTGATGATTTTATAAATTTTTTTAGTTTCATTTGAAATTTACCCTTTTAAGAAAACATATTTTAAGGGAGCATTTATTTTTCTTTTCTCATAACATGTACGACCCCCAAAAAATGTTTTCAAATGATGAATAGATTTTAAAAAGTATAATTATATTATGTATAAAAATATTAGTTACATTCTAATTTTATTATAAAAAATCTCTCATTCATTCCATAAAAATATAATTTACTAATTTAACAAAAGATAACCCTTCTGTTTCATCTCAATTAATTCTAATCCTTGATACTTATAATAAATTTTCTATAATGGGACTCAATGATCTGGACTTATTTTCTATTTTAAATTATGAATATTCAAAATAATTTAACACCAAATTCTCTTGGGTATCCATATTATTTACCCAACATTTATTCCTGAATAAGAATTACTAAACTCAAATCATTCTCATGGTTTTGAAAATGTGCTTAACCTATAAAAATAATATTTTTATTATGTGGGGAACATTTATATGATTTTCATTATATAGTGGGTGGTTAAGAAATTATATACCCCTCTAACTTATTTTGTAATGGATTATATTTTATACCATGATTTTTGTGGAATTATGGAGTGAAAATAAACATCTTGGGACTTTTCCCTCTATATTTATGTGGATGGGGAGTGAAACCAATCCACCATGGGACTTTTTAAAAAAAATAAATATGGTATTAGGGGTGATCCTCAACATATTTTTTTGATTTAATGTATTATTAATTTCCACATATTATATTATTCCATTATTATATGATTCAATTTTCTTATTTAGGATTATGATTATTCTCTTTTTAATAATGGTTTGACTCTTATATCTACTGTTATTCTTAATTCCAATGTTTATTACTATATTTTTATTTATAGAAAATCATTTTTCCTTAAATATTTTTCTTTAATATGACTTAATAAATGCTAAAATATCGATAGAAATATAGATATCTATTTTGATTTTTAAATAAAGATTTAGTTTTTAGGTTTTGGACAATGTATAAATATTGTTAAACATTCAATGTAACTAGACATGTTGGCTGATGGATACTTTTTTTTAATTGTTAGTTATGCATCATGAATAATCATGTGTTCATGAATTGATTTGCTAAAGACTATATCGAAGGAAATGCCTCTTTATTTTTAGATATTATGACAAGAGAACCATAGTGATTACTCTTGATATAAGGCTCTTTCTAGGATAACATCATGATTTTTTTATAAATAAATGTATGTGTATTTCCTAATAGTGACGTCATTAAAAGGATAAAATAATTTTATGTTTACTCTATCACATATATACTATGTGTATTAACCCTGAATGGGGTTTATTGAGTATTAACTCAATCTCCATATATTACAAAATAATGTGTACTAAATCAATGATGTTTTGATACAACCAATGGTTATGAATTGAAAAATCATATTCTCTATTTGAACTTATATAGAGTTTTGATTTTCTAGTTACTTTTATGGACTAGGTTGAGAATTATAGGAAAACTAAATATATATAAACATGGATAAAATAAAATATTTTTGGGTAGAACTAATGATAATATGTGATAACATAATGATCTAAATGATTAAAAGGATTTAATTTTGAATTAATTTTATTTCATTGATTATGAAAATTCCACAATGATTCTAAATGACTGTTGAATTTTTGTTTTATTGAGGCATTAAACTATTTTCAACAATGATATTCTGAGGATTGATATCCAATGAGATTATTAACTCAAAAATTAACTCTTTAGTATAGGAGATGGATTGAAAATTATTTGTATTGTGATGAACAAACTATTGATAAACATGATAAATATTGAAAATATAGTTGAAATAATGATTTCTCTAAATAAGAGAAGGATAGAGACTCATTAACATTTATTCAATAAATAAAAATAATAAATTAGTATTCAACAAAAAATATTTCCAAAATGTGTTAATGAACACCAAGGTAATTCCATCAAGGGTAAAAGAAGATACATTAATTCTAAAAAAAAGTTTTTATTAAATAGTTTTTTAATGTAAATAAAATGATACAATGACATATTAAAATGAAATTCTAATGGATAAAATGACGATTCAATGGTTTGGATGTATGAAATTTGAGCACTATGAAACCTAACTCAACAATCTAGGGGTTAAAGGCGTAAATTGTCACCAAAAACCACTTTGATCTCCAAACCAAATAAAATCCAACTCATAATATAATGTCTTAACATTAATCAATATAACATGAAACCAAACAGGTTCAACACGAGTCCTTATGATCACCTCTCTATATTCCATAGGAAGCTGACTAGTAATGAGGGTCTAATGCAGAATAAATGAATGTTATACCCTATTTATTATACTAATTGATTAATAATAATAATATAAAATAATGGTAATCAATATATAGAAACAACCATCCACCAAATGAAAAAGTCCTAGAACAAGGAATGTTACTAAAAACCAATACATTAAACGTGTCATACCATATTTATCTCTTCTATTAGAGAAAACCCAAAAGAAATACCTTACTAGAAGTCAGTATAATAAGTCCTGATATATTTTGTATTCTACTCATCCATGATCAAACCTATGTCCCAATTATACATCTATCATGGGAAATTTTCCCTTATCCAAAACACTAACCATGAAATCTATTGGAGTAATATTGACGACCAATGTACGGTGTGAGTACAACTCTGTATGCCACCCCCAATGGTTTAAAATGAAATATCCATTCTTAAAATATTGTATAAAGATGTAAAAGGAAATAATGTACTTTGAAATGATTATAATAGGTTTCATAAATAAATTTAAAACAATTAGCCTCATTGGTCATTAGGTTCCATATAACAGCCATTCAAATAAAACATAACTCATCCCATTTTGGTCATCTAAACCATATTCCATAGTGTTCACATTTTATAAACTTTGATCATTAGTCCAGGTATATAATATAGAGATAAAAAGTTCCATGCCTGGTAATCCCAATCCATTATGTAGAGTTATATTTCAAATATACTAATCCAATGGGCATAGCGCGCCATATCCAATAATTGAAAGAATTAATGTGGATCACCAAGTCCAACGATGTAAACCATATTTGATGACCGACATGTCCAAAAAAATTTACCTTTCCATCAATAATCCCTTTCTATAGTCTTAATACATAATGTTTTTAATAAATTTAAAAAAATATTGAACATTTTAAACGTTAACTATTTCTCATGGTCCATATCATTAAACGCATTTCTAATCCATTTTCACTAATAGTTCATATCATAATAATGTTACATTGCCAAAAAAAATTAAATTTTCCATAAAACCATTAATCAAATGAAACATGACCATTTCAACCATTTAAATTCCATCTCCTTATCATGTCATAAATCATTTTATTCCAAAATTGTTCCAAACCTCCCATTATGGCATGAAAATAATGTAACCGTCTATTATAACCATGTTAATCCCATAACACATAATTGGACCATTTATAAACTCATATATCAATACCATATAATTTTCACCTCACATGGGTGGCTATAGGCCTAGTCTCATAATCATAAATGGAACTCAAAGAGTTAGTGATGGATCCAAAATCCAATTATATACCCAATCAATTCATCATAAAGAAGTAATCAAAGTAGGAAAAAATTATCAAAATTTCACGTATGTAATTAAAAAGAATTTTAATGAGACATTGGGGAAAAGAAATTATTCCACCTATAATTGGTTCACGAATAACCACTCATTGAAACTCATCAATTGATTCAAGCCAATATGACCACAACCATAGTGGAAAATAACAATGTATAAATATTTCTCATGAGACATAGTGGAAGAGTAACACACATGATGAGAATAAACTAGAAAATTGAGGGAAACATTATCTGAAACTAACCAAGGGATTCAAATCACATGAAATGACACATAAAACCCCTTATAACTGAATGTGATACACCCTTGAGAAAATAGGTAGAGTTTGTTTCAAACCATATGCTGATTGTAGTGAAATGAGGGACAAATGATGTTGATTTTGTTTAATGGTCAAGAGATAAAAGTGGTAAATTATACATTATATTGAGGAAAATTATTTCAAACATTAATTTTCTAAATTGTTTCCAAACCTTGTGAGCTCTCCTATCTATGGATAACTCTTTCTTATCAATCTCATGGGACACCATAATGATTAAGAAAACCATGTCGAAGATGTGAGAATGGATCTTAACCTAACCCACATTGTTTTTGGTCCCCCAAAAATAGTTTTCTAAACTATGCTTCCTTAAAAATCATGCTATATGTGGAGAACTAAGCATGTTCTAATCATGAAAATTGTACTATAAGCTCAATCCTCTGTCATTTGTAATCCTTAAACTACCAAGAAGCTCCCAAGACTGTTTCTTATCCTATTAGTCATTACAAAAGTTATTTATATGGAGTGTAACCAAATTTAAAATACCTTTTTACATCATCAATGTGTTAGGATGATACAATATCACCAATAATATAAAATCTCATCCCAGTACCACACTCCCCAATACCACCAATCCAACAATGGAAGAATATTGTTCCACTAGGCTTGATTATAAGATTCATCTCCCATGTTTCCTCTTAAATATGACCAAGATACCATAGTACAGAGACAAAGGATATAGTTAGACATCAAAGTGTTTTCTCAAATTAATCTACAATAAAAATTGGATTCACATTAACGAATTCTATAGGTTCAAGAGTTATATATACAATATATATCACTGAAAAAGGTTATGAAAATTCAACTGAAGTTGTGAACATAGAACACATCTTTCATTGGATAATAATTATTTGGATGATCTAATCAATGTGGTACTAGAACGATCATATCCAAACTCTAAAATAAATTAAAATACTAGAGCACCAGTTTACCCGGCATGTGAATCTTAAAGTGAAAAAATCTCAATGACACTTAATGGAACACATGGTAACCCAATATAAACTAATGAAGTTATTGAACTTGATCAAAAAGTGAAATATTTATACTCTCAATTGTATCCATATACTCCATGATCATTTGGACTCCCCCTGATTTCTCCTACATCATACCCAACCCTAATAACATTGACTCCCCATCTTCTATATACCACAAAGGTGATATAAATTCCTAACCATATTGTTCCTCGTATTGTTCTGTCAGAATAGTCTGCTCATAACTATTGTTAGGTATTCTCAAATGTTTGACCAAAATCTAGGATTCAATCTCTAAACACATACTCTAATACATTGATAGTACATTCTAAATGTCCAACCATTTGTGGGTAGTAATGTGTACTAGAAACCCATATGTATAAATAAACATCTATAACCCATGTTATAAGTGAAAATTAAATCATGAATCATGATCAAAATTAATAATCTAAGGTACCCCTTACAATCTAACTGTACCTCAAATATATATGTTGCCTGACTAATTGATGTTCATGTTCTCCCATATTAATATTAAATGGTCTAAATTTTTCACCCAATCTATATCCACCCATATCATATCACCGATTAGTTGATTCAATAGTAGATTTATAAAGGAATTTATTATAACATCCTCAAAATTCAATTTTGGAATGGGAAATGGCTATAAAAGATATGTAGGTCATTGAGGCTTAAAACTTAACTGTTGAAAGCTGGAGAATGACATCACAAAACCAAAAATGACTTTCAAAATTCATGGACACCAATATTATATATCAAGGTCATGGTATATGTTTTTTCACCAATATTCACAATAGAAAGTAAATAATTAAACTCGTAATCATCTCCTCTTATATACTAGTAGACATAATGACACGACCATTAACATAATTAATCTCATCACCATTGGTGTTCATGATGGTAGATATCACCACATCATCTAATTTATCACTAAATGCTGATAACAATGGATCCTAATATTGCCTCTACTATATTTGGATCATAAGAGAGGTGTAAATAGATAATTACATGAGTGTAATAAGTTCAGACTCCCCCTGAAAACAAATATGCATCTTAGTTAATAATGCTATTATCCTGGACTGGATACTTGATTCTTAAACTACCTGAATCTATATCATCTCTATCAAATAATTAGAATCATTATTTAAATTTCCCATCAAATTTTTTTCACAATGAAAAATTAGTATATATTCTCAACTAGTCAGAGATGATAGAGATATAAATCATGTACATAAAAAAATATAAGGAACTTCTGGTTGTCATAGACAATGAAAATATTCCTTAGGAGATAATAAACCCAACCAATTAATTTTTGATAAAAATGACTATCTTGAGATCTAACATAATTTGGTTCTTTTCGTATAGCCTTAACTATCATGATCCATACACCATGTTTGGATCTCCCAAATCCACACTATAAAAAGTTTAACCCTGGAAGAATTACAATATTGAGTATACTTTATAGATAATTAATATAATATTATAAGTAATTATGTTCTTAATAACCTCTTCAGTTATATTAATGCTTTCACATTATTCAGACAACTAAAAAATCATTTTCATTTAGGTAGGCATGATAGGAGCAATTCCAAGAGAATAATTTACATGATCAACTTTTAGAAATAACCTTCTAATCCAAAAAATCATTTTATATCAAAAAAATATTGGGATAATCCAAATAAAAAACCATTAAAAAATTCACTATGTCCATTGAGACACATTATCCAGTGATTGTATTGCCCAACTAATTCTCCTTATTGAACCAAAAAATACCCTTAGATATCAGGGAATATAACATATTATCTATTAGTGTTCTTAGTATAATGTTATAAAGTTATTAATGATCTTCTAATGTATGATATTACACTAGGATATCATCAAATAAAAAAACCACAAACTAATCCTACTATATGTGACACATCTTGTTCATCATGTCTATAACCACTACAGGAGCATTCATCATTTGAAATGGCATCATTAAATATACATATATTCCATAAAAACGTATGAAGTAATTTCATGGTATATCCTATTGTCTCACCCTCAATTGATGATAAATTGATCTTAAATCAACCATAGAGAATACACAATAACCCTTTATCTAACAAAATATCATCAATATAATGAACATGGTATATGTACTTAATTGACACAAACATTAGTATATGTTATCGATAATAAAATTAAATGTCCTCTCCAAATTCAAAAAACACATAGAACCCCATAGTGACATACTTATTCTAATGAACTCTTTTGGATCCAATTCCTCTAATAGTTTTTAAATATCTTGAAGCTCTTCTTCAACTATTCGATAAGGTGGATGTGGAACTAGCTCATATCGTAGTATCAACTCAATTTTAACCTCAATTTCACTCTTGGGTGGAAACCATAAAAAATCCATAGGAAATACATCCTAAATAATATTCAATATATGGAGGATATATTTATCATCACCACCATCATCTTGAATAAAATATGAAATATAAATTGTGATATCACCTTGTTATTAATAAAAATTCCATACATTACATTCTCGAATATCCAATTCTCCATTATGAGTATAGATTTCATCCACATGATATGTAGAAGAAAAAATCCTATGGTGTAAATCAATGTGATCATGATATGAGAATTAAAAATCCATTCAAATTTTTAAGTGAAACTTTTATCAACCCCAGGGTAAAAATAACTCAAGGAAAACGTGGCACACTTACCTAATGAGAACACCCCTTATAAAGAAAAATTACATCCAATTCCACCACAATGGTATGTCGATTGACATAACCCTATATAATAATTCAATCACCAATCCAAAACCATTTATAAACCATGATGTTATAATATAATTTCACTCTATTGTATCATGTAATGAACTAGAAATGTTATAATATACAAGAATTGTACCTCACACATTATATAACCTTGCTTAACTACCACTAGGTGTGGGAAGAACTAGATTCAGCCAACATGTTCATCAACATTGAGCTCATGTATTATCACCAAGTGCTATAAAAATATGTTGATACAACTTCTATTATCCTAGTTTATATCATCCACCACTGTTACTTTTATATCAAATAGAAATCCAACTGTCAAACTGAAATGGTTTAGAAGATCATGTTACAATTATTTATACTAAACTAATACCTCTATTTGTGTTTATTTAGTAAGTGTTCCAGCAGATCCACGGTATATTCCTTTTCCTTCCACAAGATTCCTACTCAACTGGTGATTAAGGAAACTATCCTTTTTATTATTGATGGCCTACATCACTAATATCATACCCCTTGATCACTTCCAATAGAGGATGATTATTTCCCCATTATAATATATCCACCCCCACCTTAGAAATTATTGTTATAAATATTTTTCTTAAATAAATTGGAGTTCCACTGCTAGATTAACTAGAGAATACTACCTTCCCCCACTAGAATACTTCTTTAGGTTTCCCTCATAAATGATTTCCTGATTTAGAACCTCAATGATCATATTAATAAAGAAGATTTTCACATATTAATTGATCTAAAATTTATGTCCTTCCATAAAAAAATTCACTCATGTTTATTTTTTTAAATCATAATTGTGGAAAAACACTACAAGTAAATTATTCATACACCATTATATAGAACTAACTTGTTCCAAATGGTTAAATAAATAAACTCTATAACTCTCTCTAATATCATATATTTTTTGTATAAAATATCCATGAAAATATCCTAGGACTACTTACATTTCATTCCCTTTAACAACTCATACTAGACCTAAATATCCAACTAGCCCTTCACTAGGCCTCAAAAAAATATAATTATTCAGGTAATACCTCTTCCCCCAAGGAGTCTGTATGTGATATATTATTTCCTATAAATACAAAATCTTAAACTCATCTTCCTTAGAATCACCCTCTCCGGTGAACGTCTTAGAGAGGTGTAGGTGGAACTAATTATTAAATTCAAACATACTCAACAAAGTCCACATGGTAACATTCTATAACAAAAGTATAAACCATGTGATATTCTCTAGGAAAATCACTTATTTCTTATCACCAGTAACCAACAGGTTCTCTTGTTCAACTAATAGAGGTTCATTATCTGAAATATCCTTTTATAGTCTTACAAAAAAACATCATTTTTGAGGAATCCCACTTAAAAAACAATATTAGAAAACATCACAAATAATCATAATAGTTAAATAATCAGGGGTCACAAATATACATATCAATCTACTTCATACAATATATCCCAACAGACAAAATAAAAAACACTATCATTACTCTCGATCCCCCCCTAATCTAGGACCACATTCTAACTCAGCAAAATAAAATCATCCATTTTAAAATATTTATATTTTACTAAATTTTATAAATAAAATTTAAATACATAAATTTAGAATATTTTTGAACTCTTTTTTACCCACTATATCTTTAAAACCACAAAAAATATTGAAAGTGTTTTATTTCCAATAACATAATTTCTCATTTCTATAGAAATGGAAAAAAACATAATTTTTTTGTGTGCCTAAAATTATGTATCTAATATAAAACCTTGAATTAATTAAATTATGAATTCATTCTTCATCTAAAGTAAATCTAAATGATGAGAAATATATTTGATATCAGTAACAACACAAATATAGTGACCCAGCCACAAAAATCAAAGATTCGGTGTCCACTACAATTACATTGGCATGATTATAAGGAATCAAATCACAATGTAATATTCAATTTAGTAGTCTTGGTAAAACAAATATATAGATATGTTTTTTATTAAAAAATAATACACTAATTACCGCAAAATTTGTTTCATTTGAGGATAAATTTATTTCTTATAGTATAGCCAAAAAAATCTTTTATAGTAAATTTTTTGGATTCCATGGGAAATAAAACATAATAAGGTTGAGCTAAAATGCAAAATAATGGAAAATTATAGAGGAGGAAATAATAAATCATTGAGAATAATAATTATGGAATGGTAAATAACTGAACGCATAAACCATGTAATAAAAAAACTGAGAAGGAAGTGCGTAAAAAATATAAAACGGTAATAACAAGAAACACATTCCATTCAAATGACTACGTAGGTAAAAAATAAAAATTTAAAGGTAAGAAACTAAAACACATTATATTTAATCAATAAACTGAGAATGAAATGAATCCATAAAATGTTTTATAAAAACTTCCTTGATAATTAATAATAGAATCAAATTAATAGAAATAATTAATTATCAGAATTCATGTCTAAGTCACATGAAAACCTCTACTATCAAGATCTATCCTCTGAAAATATTAAAGTTATTTTTATAAACACATCTATTCTTATAGTAATCAAACTTGATGGGATTATCACCAACTAATTTCGTCTCATGGGTCTATTAATGCATCAAAAATATTTTATTAACCAATCCACAACCCATAGGTAGAATATTTAAGTAAAATTAAATTTCATATGATCATAGAAAGTTAAATACTTTAGGGGGAATAAAATGAATCAATAGATTGAATGTGAATAATATCCTTGGAAAAATCAACCACAAACGATCAAATGGTAGAATAATAAGGTTATCAATAAATAATATCACAATTGGAGAAAAAATAGGTTTTCTCATTTATTGGTATTAATACTATAGAAAGATATTTTAAAAACATTTTTGGGTAAAATATCTATTTTATTGAAAAACATTATATTTCAAAATAAATTTTATAATCATTATCTGGAAATATTATCCTTTTAAACATGGAAATGAAGATTCCATGAAATTATAGAGGTTAAATATATACATGTCATATGAGGTAAAAATAACATACCTTCAACATAGTAAAAATGATAGAAAAATGCCTTGTTTTAAAAGCAACAAGAATATTCCTTTAAAAATGGTAAAAGAAAAAATGATAAAATTTTATTTAATAAAACATTATATAATGTTTAAGAACATTTTTTAAAAAAATAAAAATGTAATTTTTATAAGAAAATAGGTTCTCTAAATAAAGAGATAAATTAAGTTGGATTTTCTTAAAATCATTTTTCTAAATCATTTTCAGTACAAAAGTGTCGAAAAATGATAATAATACATGAAGAGGACACGAATTACTAGGGGATAGAAAAATAAAAGGATCTATTGAACAATATTCTTATAATTTCCCTGTATGGAAATAACCATGAAAGATCATTAAAATTATTCTTGAGGCAAATAATTATTATACATTCAAAAGTTTCTCTTAAAAAATTGATACATTTTAAATCATAATACTCATGAATTAATAACATTAAATAGAGTTTTAAAATATCATTAATATAAGATAATTTTTCATATAATAATAAAAATGTGTATTTTATTCACTATAAAAAATATGTAAGTGGTGACTATGTCATTTATCAAAAAGATGTAAAAATTGAGATGAAAATTCCTTAACATGAGATTGTCTTGTCTCTTGTGACTTTATATTAATGAATAATAAACATATGTTAATGATTTATCTATTTTAGAAACTGTTTCATTTTCATCATTCATTTATTTCACATATTTCCATTTTTTATACAACTACATAAACAATTAATTTTTTGTTGGGAGTTTTGACCCAATTCGGTTTATGTGTCAAAACAACTTTGGTAGGTCAAATACAGTTAGAGGGTTCATTATATAAAATATCCATAATAATAATAAATATAATATTATAATATTTATACGTCAATTATAATTTAAAAATAAATTAATAAATATGGATATTAAAAATTAACCAATGTTAAAATCAGGGAGATGTTAGGTTGTACATATGGATGAGTAACGTTCCAATTTTTCTACGATCATTGGAGAAAGAAGGTAAGTAATATTAATATTTCCATAATTATTATTATATCATAAATAAATTGTTATTTAGTAGTATATACTTATATATAGAATATTGTGATGTAAAAGTAATCACATCATTTTGAGGAGGTGATGGTACACACTTCTATGAATGACGTTATAACTTTTTAATTGTGTGAACGTTTGATAAAGAAGATGATATATATTATAATTATTAAAACGTAATTATGTAAATAGTATCATATATATATATAAGTTATGTTTTTTTATTTTTTAAATAAACCCATGTTTTATGCATTCCATGTATCATGTGATCGAATCACATCGCTTTTAGGAGATTGTAGTCCACACTTCCACAAAAAATGTTAATGTATTTAAAAAAAATAGAAATTACAATTTAATGTATTATAAAATAATTAATTAAGAATAAATACATGATAAATATCTTATATAACATATAGAAACATATTTTCTATCATAATTATCACCATGATTGGTGGTAAATAAGGAACGGTGAAACATCATTTCATGAAGCTGTAGTAAGTCCTACACAAAAATAGTATGTTTGTTACACATTATAAGAATGCATGTGTAAGTGTAGGTAGAACACATAACATAACATCATATAAGTATATTTAGTATACTAGTGTTTTTATATAATAATGGAATAAGGATAAATTAGTGAACGGAGAGGGGGAATAATAATATAGAGATTGAGGAAAGATGTTACCTCTTATTCGGGTATCTTCTTTTGGTTTGTACAAAATAGATTCCATGGATGGATTTTTTTACGAATATGAAGATTCGAGGTTTAGTGGACAGATTTTTAGGATCTATTTGTAAATGTCTTGGTCAATGAAAAGTGGATTTATATGTGTGAGGAAGGGGGAGGCACGATTTCTTCTTTATAGAGGGGGGAGTTGTATTCTTGTAAATTTTACAAAAAGGGAATCCCACCTATGTTTTTCCTATTTATTGTTGCCCCAATAATGGACTAAATTAGATAAAATGGATTATAGGGTCAACATATGACTATAAAATGGATTTTGGACAAGTTTTTGGTTCCTATGGGCCATTATGTTTAAGGTTTAGTCCCTTGTTAAGATTTATTTCACCTTAATCATTATAATTAATTTTAAATACATTTACTAATATTTTTGGTCAAAACTATGTTGAAATTATTATAAATTAAAAAAAATGAAGATTAAAAATATATAATAAATTTTTTCAAATTAAAATCTCTAAATCTATATAAATTAATTTAAATTTAATCCCATAGATGGGACGAGAATGCAGGTTTTAAAAGTAAAAACATTCAAAAATTAGCAATGTTTTTATATTCATTTTAAAGTAAAATTGATTCTAATTCCATAAGTTGAATAAGTTGATAAAAAATTTAAAATAATTTAAAATTATAATCCTTTCAAAATATAATTTAACCTCCTATATAAATTATATTAATTTCAATTTTGAGTAAAAATTCTATATTTTTTAGTATTCATTAAAAATTGAAACATTACAGAAAAATACAAAAATTCACCCTAACCTAATTTTTAGGATACTCCGTCAAATATTATGTATATTTTTACATATTATTTTTATTAAATATAAAAAATTATATTTATTATATGGTATCAATTAAACGGCATTAAAAATCATTTATAAAAATATAGATTTTTATGAGAAATATTGGGTTTGTTCTTATCATATGCTTATCAAATCTATTTGATGAATATTGAAAATAACGTATTGAATATATAACATATATATTTCATTTATATAATTCACTAATTTGAATTAATTTAATATATTAGGATGAATCAAATTTGTAGGCAAAAGAATAGTTTCTATAAATACATTCATTTTATATTCAATACGTTCTTCTATTCTTTTATAATTAATGGGTTACTGATAAATTAATTTTATATTTTTTTGAACCATATATTTTCATCAGTCAGTAAATCATATTCATAACCACTAATTTAACATTTAGTTTACATCTTCTTATGTTAAATAACAATATTTTATTAATATATTATTATTCAGTAAAACTTAGTCGTCTGTGTAATGAAATCAATTGAAGAAACTCGTATTTTCATGCGACATTCTCTAATAGAGTGTCTCATGAATTAAAATATATAAGATATATTGAATATATTTAAAATAATAAATATATGATAAATTATATGGTTATTATATTCCCTTAAATTATTGGTGTTGTTTGTTACACATGATATCAAATAAAATGTTCCTACATTATATTTTCAGGGAGTTACATTCTCCCCACCTTAATTAAATTGCATCATTGAAATTTAATATTGACCATGGTAATATATTATTTTGATGTCTCCTTTTATTGAAATCATAAATTTTGATAATTATTCTATATAAATCCTCTTGAAAATAGATAATGGGAAGTACAAAGGACACATTAACTAACATATAACTAGGTTTCTACGAAGGAGAACATTAGTGGAATGTGATAATATGGACATTGAGGAATAGTGTTAATATTATTTAGGAGGTATTATGGTCATAAATCACAAAAAAAATACATTGATCAATTTAATTTAGAGGAAATTATAGCCATAAATAAGTGATGTTTTAGAAGACCACCAATTCAACAAAAATTAATGTATTTTGACATCATTTTTTTGATCATTTTTATAATGTACAATAATTATTTTAATTTCATAGATTATAAAGAAATTTAAATAATTGATATGTTTTTATTTAATACGGATGATTTCATATTTTGTTTACTCATTGATTAAATTATATTCCATCCTTTTACTCAAAGATATGAGTATCCAAAAAATTAATTTCTGTGCCGGAAGCACTAAAGTAAACTTTTTATGGATCGTAAGTCCAATAAAATATTTACATTTGTATCTAAGTATTCTCCAATGTCAACATGGTTAATACATTAATATCTAAACCTTAAAAGTAAAACCACTGGTTCATCTTTAATATTTATTTTTTAAATCATTTAACTAAAAACAATGATATATTAAACATGAATTTTGGTAGGTCAGTGGTTGGAATGAAACCCTTATCATCCCTCGATCATGGGTTCAAGTCCTGTGGAATTTCCAAATTTTATGGTATGTGACCTGGCATAAAAGATTTAATTTTCTAATACTATATTAAAATATTTTCCAAATTAAATATTGTTTTAATCTTTGAAATAATGTCAATCCCTGAATAGCCTTTTAAATAAGGTTTTCAATGCAAATGTGTTTCATAAATATTTAAACCACTTTATTTAAACATATTTCCTTCATTGGTAAAAGTAATAACTCATGTCATTCATTTTAACTATATATTAAAATATTTTATTATGGTTTTCAAGAAAATTTTAATAATTCTACGTGTATCCCCTCTGGAGTTTCAAACTAGGTGTTCAGTAAGGTCGATTATCATGTACTAGGTTACGTTGATTCAAGCCTGATGCACCTTGTGGGAGTTGTTTCCCCGATGTACATTTCTGCCAAAACCATGTCCAGTTTTGGTATCTAAATAGTGATGAATTTCTAGGTATACCTGCATAATCTCTACCATATTAAAATTCTAGGATGTTCTTATATACTTATCTGTATTGTATACCTTTGGACTTTGTTCTCAAATAAATTTTTTCCTAAATCTAGTTACCAGGGATGCAACTAAACTTCCATTGATACCTACTTTGGATACCCATCCCCAAAAATCTTCGATCTCGTTTATAATACTATTAAATCGGCACGACTAGATAGAATAATATACCGAATTACGAACTGCTATAATAGTCTTGGTAACACAAATACATAAATAGGCCTTGTATTAAAAATTAATTCAATAATTGAAAAATATGTTTTTGAGGATAATTTTATTCCATATATTATTTATCTTCACATTTTTTATAGTACACTTATTGTTTTCCAAGGGAATATAAACATAATAAGGGTGAGCAGAAATTCTTAGTACGTAAAAATTATAGTAGAAGAAATAACAAATCAATTAGAATAAAAATTATAGCATAGTCAATAAATGAACACACATACCTTGTAATCAGAAAAACTAATATGGATGTTCAAAAATAATATGGAAAGTTAATAATGGGAAACAAATTCAATTTAAATAACTAGATAATGAAAAATAAACATGTCACTATAGGATACTATAACACATGGAATTTAATCAATGAACTCATGATCAAATGCATTGATAGATATGTCGACTCAAAATCTCATGGATAAATAATAGATGAATAAAAATGTTGAAAATTCTAAATAAATTTTACTTCGTGTCTAAGGAACATGAAAATATCTACGCTCAAGATATATTATCTAGACATTTTATGACTATGTGAATAAACTCATTTATTCTTCATAAATACAATCTAAATGTGGTGGTCACCAATAAATTTAATCTGAGGATACTACCAATCCATATAGAGGATTTTATTAACTAATATCCAACCCATATGTGTTACTTTAAATGGTCCAAAACCCATGTATTTCATTTTCCAATAATTCAATACTACAAAATAGTCCTTTAATAGTGCAAAAAATTTATTTTATCGTATCCATAGAAGTGCTAATTACATGAGTGATATTAAAAGCCCAACTCTTTTATCATCACTGATAAAAGAAACCTTTATCATTGCATTATCAAGAACTAATAATGGATAATACTACAATGTGTAGTAGAAGCAAACCACAGTAACAAAAACACATGTAAATCATAAATATAATGTATTATTATTGAATTTAAATGAATAGAAAACAATATGGGATATTTTTCTCGGTTTTGGTGATGTGATACATGTTTTAAACTAAAATGATACTTATATATTGAAAAAATAAACATGGAGTCATACCAGTCACACTATGTATCAAATTGAGGTCCATAGAATTCTTACATGTCTCAAATGACTTATTAATTATTTTCTTATGATATAAAAACAATATGAATGTTTTTACTTGGTTTTGATTATATTGCATGTCTTTTTTACTAAAATGTCATTTTAAACTGGATTCATGCACATTTATTCATACCAGACATATCATGTGTTGGTATAACATGATACTGATTACTACACATCACAAATGAATTAGGAATCTTTTTAATTATTTATAAAGATAATATGTGTGTGTTTTCCTATATTTCAGTGAGCGACAATTTTTGATCTAAAGTGTTTATTTTAATCAGATAACAGACACATTGCATCATAACAGAAACATCATGTATCATATTGAGTGGTGACATATTCCTAAACAAAAAAATGAATTATGTGTCATTTTAATAAATGATAAAAAAAATATCAAATTTATTTTCTCTGTTTTGAGTAGGTAAGACGTCTATTTAACTAAATTTGATGTCAATTTTAAATAAAAATACACACTTTGAGTTATATTAGTCACATCATGTGTTGGATAGACTTGTGGATAATTATTACATGTCTTTTATGTCCTATGGATCATTTTTAAAAATTATCAAAGCAATATGAAAGTGATTACTCCATTTTAAGTATGTCACGTTTCTTTTTTTACTAAAATTTCATTTAAAACATGAAACACACACTATAAATCATACTAATCACAACATGTATCGATTTCACATGAGAATAATTAATACAGATCAAAAATAAATTATGATTAAATTTCCAAAATATTCAAGAAAATATGAGCGTGTTTTTTTAGTTTTTAGTGAGTGACGTTTTTTGAACTAAACTATAATGTTTAAATAGATAACGGATGCACTGTGTCATACGAGGAACACTATGTGTCAATTTGAGGTACGAATGATTCCTACACATAAAAATTTACATATTGATGGTTGATATAATGTTACAAAACAATATGAATATTTTTTCTCAGTTTTCAGTAGGTTAGTTGTCATTATTTTTAAAATTGATCACATTTTTAAATAAAAAATGCAATTTGTGTCATAACGATCACACTATGCATAGTATTGAAGTACGATAGATTCCTATAAGTATCAATTTTCCTATAGATTATTTTCCTAAAATATAAAACCAATATGAATGCATTTTATCAATTGTGAGTACGTCGCATTTGTTTTACTAAACATTCATTTGAAACACGAATCACGCACTTTGACCTATAACGATCATATTGTGTATCAGTTTAATGTGATTCCATTTCCTACACATAAAAACGGACTTATGAGTTGATGTCCTCAATAAGAAATAAAATATTATTATGTTTGATTTTTTTCAATGAGTGACATTTTTTGAACTAAATTATCAATGTTAAACATAAAACGAACACATTGAGTCATAGTGATCACACCGTGCATTGACATGAGTTGAAGATGATTCCTACATATCTTAAATGACTTTTGGATAATTTCCATAAAGTATTGTAATAATATGAATATAGTTTCTCAGTTATTAGTATTTCAATTGTAATTTATATAAACATAATGCCAATTTTAAATAAGAAGAGGCACTTAGAGCCATACCGATCACACTATTTGTCGGATTCATGTGTGGGTGATTCCTTCTCATCCCAAAGTCTCACTGAAATTCTAACATTCAGTGTTACCATGTTTCCTTTGATTTTCTATGTTGAAATTCAAACACAACATATTGAATCAATTTCCTTATCCAAAAAAACCTTCTCACTATTAAAATTCTGAATAGAAGAGGCTTTAAATAGTGAGAAACATTTCTTGGATAATAAAAACAAATAAATATGCAGTATTGAATGTTTGACCAAAACTGAAAAGAAAATAGAATGTGTGGAAACATAGCCATAAAGAATGATTTTATCTCTTTTGTGTTTGGATCAACATATTTGAAAGAGAAATATTAATTCCCAAAATATCTTTGAAAAAAACTAAATAATTATTTGATAAAAATGATTAAGAAATTAACTTAAAAATAGTAGATAAAATGTTGTCAAAATTAATTAAATAAGTAGAAAGAATTGACCTTTTTCTAATGGTTGTATGCATTCTTGACACATTTATTTATTATCATTATCCTAGTTTTAGGCTCGAACAAATGAATCCACTCATAGAAGAAAACAATTATTATATGAGAAATACTAAAAAGAAATAAATTAAACATAAATATGTTACAATACATTAGTTATATGGATAATTATTTTATTGTGGAAACATTGATTACTAAAGGGATATGCTGATGGAATAATAATAATGATGATAAAAATGCATATAGATCACACAAAACAATCAATCAATGAGTGAGGAGGATGGGGAGAATTTTTCCACTATGGTCGTTGTTATCCTCTAAATTAATTAAAATGTGAATGTTATAGACAACTTCCCTCCTCATCAGCTCATCTCCTAAACACTTATCATTGCATTTTATTGTTTTATACACATCCTCTATCTCTTATGGATATCAACCTATGTTTCTTGAATTACTCTAAGTAGTAGTCATCCATGGGATAACTAATGATCAGAGTAGTACACGTAACAAAAAATAAATGAGGATGAGTCTCAAGGAAAAAAATGAAAAATTAAATGTTTGGGAGATGAAGCGAATGAGGGTGAATATTTTACTTCTTATTATTATTTAAAAGGGGAAATGACTTCTCTTTATAATAATTACACCTTTGTAATTAGTTATTAAATTGAAACCTCTATTAAAACCAACTTATTTCAGAGAAAAGGTCTACACAACTAGAGAAATGATAGATTGACGTGAGGGAAAGAAATTGAGAGGGTAGAGATTGATGAACCAGAATATGAAACTATAGGTTGGTGTTTCCCTGGGGGTATTGGGTTGATACAGTATAATTGTAGATGCCGAAAAAGTTCATAACTCCAAAAGGATGTTTTGAAATGATGAAGTGAAGTCTTATTTGGACCTGGAGGCTCAGTCCGGAGGGCCTGGAGGTGTTGCAAAAAATAAAGGAGGAGGTGTGCGGAAAAAGGTTGGTCATGCAAAAGGAGACTAGGATTTGCGAAAGGACCTCGACGCTAGAGTGCAATTTTGCGCGCCTGCACTCGCACGGTTCCCTTTTGCGCGCCACCATCTCTGGCGCGCAAAATTTCTCATGCCACCTATATTCGATGACGTTGGAGGTCTATAAGGGGACCCCTTCCATTTCGGGGTTGCATAATTTCAACTGGCTCTCGTGGAAAAAATAGGACTTCTGCACGCACAAAATGGCCATCAGGTACTGACCATTTTCGCACATCCTCGCCTCGGGATCCGCCTTTGCACGCAATCCCTCTGGGTTGTATAAAATTATAAACCTCTCAAGGTTCCTCCCATGTGTGCAATTCTTTCCAGTTGCATGAAAAACGGTTCAATTGTACGCAATCCCTTCGTTCGGTATGGCCTTGCCATAGGGATCAGCCTTTGCCACTCGCGCACAATTCGATTCCCTCGCACACAATTCCCCCGCCCCAATTCCAGGTCGTCCTGGTGTTTTGCGCGCAAAACATCCCTTTGCGTGAAATCCCTATGACCCCTCACCTTGACGCCCCCCGGGCACCTCCGTGCATTGACGCCTGATGTCCTCCATACTGGGCAAGCATGCCATGCGCTGGTTTCCCATACGACCTTCCGGGCTCATACGAAGTAACCTCAATATACCTTTGGTGGTGTTTCCTGTTGCGTTGCTTTTCCTCACGCTCCTTCTCATAGTCATTCTAACGGCTATTACTATTTCGCATAGCCACGCTAACGTGGACCCCTCGATGGTTCGCTATTTGGCCCCCCTTCACGACGGCCTTGCCGATGCCTTCCCTCCCACAAGGGTTAGACGGTGTCGGTTATGTAAGTCCTAGGGGTGTGGACCAAACCCACCTTGTCTGAGCTGTAGGACGTTAAACTGGAAAAAACACCTCGTCCTCAACACATGATGTTAAACTATGATCCGTCCCCATGCCTCGCACGTAGGTTCCCTCCAGCTCAGACATTCTTTACACCGCTCGTCTCCACGGGAATGGAATATTCCTCACATGGAATGATATTGTCCCTCTCGGAGTGGCGTTTGTCCACAGGGGAAGGGCTGCCCCAGAGCGTAAGCCCCTGGCCTCTCTTGCGGAAGGTAGCACCCATGCACCTCTGTAATTCCCCACTTCCAAGGCCAGTGGAGGGCGTGATAGGGAAAGAGGAATCTCCTTTTTCTGGTCCCAAATCCCTCTCCCTCTGCGCCTTGTTGCATTTCAGGCCTCCATCCTGGAGTAAGTCCCAGCACCATGGGCCGCTCAACGCGTAAGCCCCTCTCCACTTCTCATGGACGCACCTTTTGGAACGTGATCGTCTGGTCCCTGAGGCCTCTTGTTTCTCACACCGATCATGACTCACGTGGGATTATAGTGATCAATAACCATGAAATCCCTCGATGTGCCTCCTCAGAGCATAAGCCCCATCCCGGAAAACTACAGGGACTTTGATCCCTGCTAAGGCGTGGTACATAGGGAGCCTCCACGAGGTTCAATCCCACCACCTGGTTGTTCCGACCACCTTAACGTCAGTTTCCAAACACCATGGGCCACCTTAGAACAAAATCCCTAGATTCCCTATCCCACATGATGTTAAACTATATGTTTTCTAGCATGACGTTAAACTATCTTCATCGTCCCGCATGACGTTAAACTACACCATCCGAACTACAGGGACTTTTATCTGTGCTATGGCATGGTACGTAGGAAGCCTCTACGAGGTTCAATCCCACCAACCGGTTGTTCTGACCCCCTTCAAGTCGGTTCACAAGCACCATTGGCCGCCTAAAAGCTTAAGCCCCATCCCAGCGATCTATGGGGACTTTGATCTGTGCTAAGGCATGGTAGGTAGGAAGCCTCCACGAGGTTCAAGCCCACCACTCAGTCATTCTGACCCCTTCGTTTCGGTTCACCAACTCCTTGGGCCGCCTCAGAGCGTAATCCCCATATCCATCATTGTGGGCCACCTCAGAGCGTAAGCCCCATATCCATCACCTTGGTCCACCTCAGAGTGTAAGCCTCGTATCCATCTATTATGGGATGCCTCAGAGCGTAAGCCCCAAATGCACCCGTCCCGCATGATGTTAATCTTTATACCCGAACTACGAGGACTTTGATCCATTCTATGGCATGGTACGTAGGAAGCCTACAAGAGGTTTAAGACCCCTTCACATCATCATCCATCCTGATTCTTACCGGGCCGCCACATCCCTATGGGATCATGCCACCTCATTACACTCCACAGTATCTGGGAAGTCGTCCACGTATTGGCCCCAACATTGGAGTTCCCTCTAGGGGGTTCTTTTATCTGATCCACTCTCAGTGTTTCGATCTGTCTGATCCATCCCCGCTGGATGTTAAACTTGCGGTATAAACCATGTTAAACACGGTAAGATGAGAAAACCCTCAGATACATTCCTATGGCATAAAATTTCCCGCATTCAATGTGGGATTCCACGGGCTTCCACGCCCTCGAGAAGCCCTATAATAAGGGAAATAAGATAGACATGCCAAATCCCCCAGCATCAAGATATGCCAACGATGCCTCAGCATGATCATTCTCTTCACTGGAGGTTGATTCCCCGACCAAACCCCTTAGAGCGTCTCAACGGAAGCAGAGTAATTAACTGGTATCCATGAAGATATGGCACCGGGAACGGGATTCATGAATATGTTTTAAATCTATGAGGGAGACCCAGACTAGGTGAAGAGATCTGAGGAGGAATCCACGAAATGAATAACCGAAATCCCATCATCTCAGTTTTGATCTTGGAGCAGACGTCCCTGAATAAGGAATGGATGTCACCCACCATTGGAAAGAGGTAATGCGGGTCCACAAGCCACACGTCCTCCCCTACGAGACGGATGCAAGCGCAGGCCCCAATGGAATGTGTCGGAAATAGAAAATGGAGAACCCAAATTTAATCCCTTCTCCTCAATACAGATACTGGTGGCATTGGGGTTTCAGAAGATTAGCACGTCACCAGGTCCGGGCACCCTGCACCAGGATGTGAAACCTGCCAGGGGTTGGGGTAGTCAGGACGTTTAGCACTCCGTTCTGCGACGTTGTCAGCGCAGATCCCTCTTACCAACTATGGATGATGTAATGGTTCTTAGATATTAGTGGTTGATTTCTTTTCCTATTAGTGTTAATGGGTTCATCTCCCTACTTTCAGGAATCAGATCGCTGCATTCGGAGCTCGATCGCCACCTGCCCACCAGCGCAGGATCAGGGGAAGCACCGATACGGACACCCCGCACAGTTCCGCCTTCTCCACAGCTCTTCCGACTTCCACGACTGTCGGGAGCTCACTCCCCCTCTCCCCATCAGATATTATCCAATAAAGGGTGATCAATGACCTTGTGTGTAGGTACGAGAAGGATGTGGTCATCAACACCAGGGACATGGCCCATTAGGATCTCGAGTCAGCTACGCCTCACCACCATCGATGTCCCTAAGGGCTGCACATGGAGCTGTTACTCCCCACCCTGATGTTCAACCGTTTTGGGAGTTTATCCTCAGAACACCTCAACACCTCCATTCCCTATGCCGATGAGGTAGGGGATGTCCGCTTTCGCCCGATCGGAGACCCATTTCAAGGGTTCACAGTAAGGGCCCCCTCCAGGCCACGTTGACGCCGCAGCCCGACTCCCCGAGCCGTCGAGTAGTCAATCCATGTGACCGCACCACCGGATTCAACCCATCTGACCCGACGCCAGCATCAGGCACGAGTGGAAGAGGATGCTTTCCCTGGGGCATCAACGCCAATATCCACTGTGACCCGAGCCACTGGTGACTCCTGTCATCAAACCCCCAGACACATTAAGTGAGGAAATTACCTGCCCAACCCAGATCGAGGCCCCAACTGCCCCACAAGAAGGTTCGGTCGACTCTCCCGATCTCTAGAATAAGAAATGGTCGCCGTGGATCATGTCGGGTAGTTCCATCCAGCGTGAAGGCCTAATCCGTGCCACTATTCTGGAATTTATGGGCCATCCCTGCTTCCAACCTCAACCCGAAGGCTTCCCTAGCGCTACCCTTGCGATAGGTAAGGGGCTTCCCCGTGACAGCTACGCTCTGGGGGGGCTCTTTCCAGCGCTCACTACGCTGGGTACGGGGTCACTTCCCCTACCATTGATAGCAAGTATGGAGCCATTGCATATCCGGTCACTCACCCACATGGAGGTCATCCCCATGTTCTTTTCGACATCTACCCTGGTGCTCCTCACACCCCGGCCTTTAATCCTCTCTGCCCCAGCACCACCGCTACCAGAAGACTCCATGACGGAAATCAGCCCTGCCCCGAGGAGCTACCCAGGGGCAGGAAGGCGGGATGTCATCTCTGTAAGGGAATTGGCAGGGAAGGCCGGACAGAAATCAGACCGGTACATTTCTCGGACTCTGAGGTGGAGTACAACTCAGCGATGGAACCCTCCCACCAGTCCTTTGAGTCGAGGGCAGGGGTGGGGACGCAGCACATCAGCCTCGTACTCCCTGAATGTGAAACCTAAATGATCCCTGCATCCCTCCGAAGGTATATCCAAGAGGATGAGGACCTAGCGTACCCCCCATGGATGAAACTTTCAGTCACCATCAGCCTCTCCGGAAGCACCTTCTGCCTCGTTCAGAGATGATAGAGACCTTCTTTGGGGCTCGATGGTGGAAGGGCCACGATGTAGCACACCCATTGCAAGCACCGACACTGTGACAGGAGGCCCGTTCTCCAGCCCATCTTATCGTGACGTGGCAGCCATAACATTGCAACACTCAGAGGATGAATTAGGGTTCAGCAGCCAATCTTCTTGCTCACCGTATTCGCTGCCGGCCAGACCACTAGCACAGCGACCTGCCTTAGCACCGCTACCAGTTTCCCAATCACTCCCCATTGATGAGCGGGGATATCAAGGGCCGGATCCTAAACCTAATTTGGGGAGATTCTAGACCATCCTCATTGCAGGCCGCTTCCCCGAGAAGTTTTGTCCAGTCACAGGGTCAGATTTTGATGTACCAGAATCACTCACCCTGGGAGAGATTGAATATTTCCTCTAGACTCTCTAATAGAATCACTCCTGTATTCGTCATCCGGAAGTGCCTTATCACAGGCGTCAAGCACACCTTGAGGATATCGGTGAGAAATGTCGTCAGGTCGACCTCACCATGCTCCCCACGGTTCGGCACCCTGAATCACTTGGTCACCATAGGGAGCTCCAACAACAATGCGTTCAGAGCTTTCAAGTGCTCCGAAATGTTATCGAAGAGGCCAACACACACACGCACATCCTTGGATGGGGGCAGTATGATACCCTTATCTTCAATGTGATTCACCGATAGCCCGACTCAGTGAGAGGCCCTAATGTCATGCCCTCAAGGGCAGTAGTGGTCAACATGGTCGATCTATCGGGATAAGGGATCGGTCTGGAACTTCTTGACCAGGACTCACCCACTAAGGACAATCCACTATTGGACCCATCTGGGAGGATTACCCACAGACAGAGGAACCTCCTAGGTCTCCCCACACCCACTGAGGCATTAACACTGAGTCAGAACATCGGCAAGGGTAAAGAGCATGTTGGGTATATCAAGCTCGCTGACCCATCTACCTCAGTGAAGAAGTCAGAGGAAGATCCCGAGAAGGCCATGCTATGCCAACAGCTCGCTGAGAAGAAGAGGATGGTCGATGATCTTCTGGTTGAACACATTATAGAGAGGTGGCCCGATTACGGTGATCCTAGGCTGAGACAGCAGGGGTAGGAACAACTACCCCTCAGTGAGATTCTTCCAGGAAACCTCGATCATGCCATGTTCATTGACATAGGAGAGGCTAGAGCTCATGGAAAGAGGGCGTGATATAATTCTCCAAACCCTCCGAAGCGGCATGACCACCCAAGAGACCCCGCTCTGGTTCCTCTGGTATCCCCAAGAGTCAAGCCACCAACTTCCCCACGAGCTGCTGAGCTTGACTACCAAATTGAAGAGCCTGGTAATGCGCTTGTGGTTAGGGATCCCCGACAGGACAGAAAATCGTGTCCAGATGATCCGATGGCGGCACTCATCGCCCGCGTAAAGGATTTGGAAACTCAAAAGGTGGCGATCCCACCGGATGGCAAGCCATACCCATCATGGTTAGATGATATGCCAGCACCTCCGGGATTTTGGAACCCCACTTTCTCCCCCTTTAATGGGATAGGAGACCTTCCACAACACCTAGCCCACTTCAACTCGAGGTGTGGACCTAAGTTAGGAACTCCAACGCAGCAGGAGGCTTCCAAGCTTCGTTGCTTTGTTTAGACACCAGAAAGACCATAATTCATCTTGTACAGCCATCTCCCTGTCAGATCTGTGACTAGATGGTAGGACCTTCGTAGGAAATTCCTCTAATAGTTCATTTCCACAACCCAGAAGATGAACATCGCAAACCTCTTCAGGTGCAAGCAAAGGCTCGATGAGAGAGTCGCAGACTTCGTCGCCCGGTGGAAGGGGATCACATAATCCCTTACCATGCCACTAACTCATGAGAAATTACTGACAATGTGTGTAGGTAACGTCAAGGCAGAGATGGTCCCTTCTCTAATCACTCAGAATTACCTTGGAGGGTTCTAGGACATCTCAGACAAGGCTCGGTGCCTCGAAGAAGCACTGCAGCAGGCCAGTCAGGCATGCCCACTGCCTCCTGTAATCTCTACAAGGAGAGATTCTAGAGTTGAGCCCACTACTATGGACCAGATAGAGGCCCCCAGGTAGCTAGTGTTGCTACCAGTGAGGCCAGCTCCGCAGCCCCATAGGGGTCTGCCCCCATGGGCACAGCTTCCAACCCAGCAGCGACCGCCACAAAATCGGCAGGCACCTCCGCGTAACGCACCGCCATTTCCTAGGTGAGATAATCAGGTTCCGCCTCCTCGTAATGCTCCTCCGGCCCCTCATCAGGGCCAGCTTCCTAAATCCCCCTTTTCGGACAGAAGGAATTAGACCTACTCGTTTGATGAGGCTCAGGTCCTCGGTTACTTCCGTAGTGCCTTGGAGCAGAGGATTGTAGGACTACCTGAGTGTTGGAAGCCAAAAGAGGCGCTTCACACTGATCACCCTGACTACTGCCCTTATCAGTAGACCCTAGGGCACACCATCCAGCGATGATACGTGTTCAGGGACTAGCTTCGTGACAAGATTGACAACAATATAGTCAGGTTGGGCCAAGCCCCGGCACAAGTAGCAGGTGTCTTTGTGAAATCAGATGGAAATAACAGCGACAAGGATGAATGGAAGAAGGTTTCCGACCATGGGTCCCAGAAGTATAATGACTGGATGACCCGCAGAATGGTCGTCCGTGTCCATGGAATCATCTGTGCATGCCTGAATCAGCCAAAGCCCTCAAAAGCTATGGTTGCTACCTCGACGTCATCATCCCTGCCAGCCTCTTCCCAAAAGAGCAAGCGGCGGTGGTGCCAGAAGAAAGAACGTGCCCTTCTGATGTTGTCGCTATCCTGCACTCTTGGTGAATTTATTCCCCCATAAATGGGGATCCCTCCAAGACTCCTCCTGGTTGTGGATGACTCCTCAAGTAACAGTCTGGGGTATTCTTTGGTTAACACCGTAGAGTTGGTAAATTCTTTTTTGACTCTCGATGATGAGGAACTCCAGGTGGACCTTCCCAATGTCCCCAACCATCGCCAACGTTGGCGGAGCCGTGACTACATGAATCACCCGGGCACAGTAGTCAGCACCTACAGCTAGGCCATCACTCCATGGAGACCAGACAGCAGGCCCAGTGCAGAGCATAGCACACACGAACCCTTAATCCAGTGTCGATAGGTTTCCCTCTATAGTCGTTTGTGTTGCTGGATCATGCAGAACCACCTCAGCCATACCGCGACCAGCTCCACTCTTCCACCAGCCGACCCGAGCCTTACGGGCCTTATCCGGCAGCCACTCTCCGGGATTTGACCAGTGAACTGTGAGATATACCCAGTACCATTCAGCTTCCGGCCCGTCCAGCCAAACCCATCATGCCTCCAATCGCAGAGCGGCCTCATGTAAGTAGAAGCACATGTTTGGACCAAAAGTATGATGTTATGAAGTACTTGGATGGCATTACAATGAGGTTTTATATCCTTGAGGCTCTCCTCCTGTCATCTGAAATGCGTGATGCGCTTTCTGAGGCCTTAAGGATCCCCCTCCAGTTTGAGGCGGAGGTAGCATCTGCAGATGCCTTCCACGCTGAGGCAATTGAGAACGCTGAATATCAGGCAGTTATATCATTCTCTGGTGAAGATAAAGACCCTCCCATATAGGGGCACATTTTCCCACTGTACATCACTGGATAGTTCAGTGGCGTGGAAGTACGCCGCTGTCTTGTTGACATGGGTTCTGGGATTAGCCTAATCCTGACTCAGACACTGCGAAAGCTGGGTTTTTCTAAGGATGACCTAAATCCCTCCGACCTCAGGATCCAGGGGTATGACAGGTTCGAGAAAACTCTAGTCATCATGAGTCGCTTGAAGACCTAGTTCGGTGGCCTAACTTCTAGCACCGAAGTCATGGTTGTCTCTTAGGACACTGCCTACAACGCGTTGATGGGAAGACCGTAGCTCCACGTTGACACGACAGTCCCCTAATCATATCACCATTGCCTAAAATACTCCCTTAATGGTCGAGTAGGCATGCTACAATGAAATTTGTCTCCTTTTCCCTCTTGTGAAGCCCTTTATCTGGATGCTGACTATTACAAGAGCAAGGATAAAAAAATTCTGGAAGGTGAGGTTGAGCCTGCCACTGTCACAAGTGATCACTGGGAAGGTTTGGATGATGCCTACATCTTCCCAATCCATCGGTTGGAGGCCACAACCCCCAACATGGGGTAGTGTATTGTGGTTTCGAGTACAAGAGGAAGGCATATTCCCAAGTTCAAGTGATGGGGGGAAATCACCTCGTACTTCTACACCGACCAGGCTCAGGTGATTCCGGAACCTCCTACCCCCATACGGTATTGGGACGTTAGGCTCATGTAAACGGTGGTACGTCATACGTGTCTCTTTCGTCGGGTTGTAATTAACCTACTCAAGCCAACGCGCCACTACTGCTTTGATGTCATCAAGAATGGCCCCTTGGGCCGAACGCCAGATGGGATTGGATCGACGACCCTCATCGCTATGGTCTCAGTGGCGCATGAATCTCCCAATATGATGGCCACTACCGCTCAGGCCAGCACTAGCTTCCCATCAGAGACTGGTGTCTTGAGAACGACTCCACCAGTGGATGATCCCGCCACAAGTGGAGAGGAGGACATGGAAGATGCGCCCCCCACCTTTGAGGAGGGCGTCTCCACCACGGTCGACGAGTTGGTACAGGTGAACCTTGGTTGCGAGGCGGACCTGAGACCCACATTGGTCAGCGCCGCTATGCCCCCCGAGGAGCAGCGGCGGTATGTGGAATTCCCATGGAAGCACCATGATGTGTTCGCTTAGAGTTACGTTGAGATGCCATTGCTAGATCCCTAGGTAGTCATCCACCGCCTTGGTCTCCCGACGAACCATCATGGGTTCATGCAGTCTTCTAGAATGATGCACCCTTCCCACGGTGCCATGGTTGAGACCGAAGCTGAGAAGCTTATCAAATCCAACTTCGTCATGGAAGTTCAGTACCTCTGGTAGCTATCCAACATTATGCCGGTCAGGAAGAAAAACGAACAGATCACGGTCTGTATCGACTTCCGCAATCTCAATCGCCACTGTCCAAAGGATGATTTTCCCCTTCTAGTGACAGAATTTTTGATTTATTCCACGGCCGGGTTCCAAGCCCTCTCTTTCATGGATGGATATTCCAGGTACAACCAGATCCGGATGGCCCCCGAGGATGAAGATTACACTGCCTTCAGGGCACCCGAAGGTACTTTCTTTTAACAGGCTATGACTTTCGGCATGAAGAATGCAGGTGCCACTTATCAGCGGTCCATGCATCGCATATTCAAGACGATATTGAGAACTTTGGTGGAATGTTACGTTGATGATCAATTAGTCAAATCACGCCAGCGCCAGGACCATCTCAGGGATATTGATAAATTGTTCGGTTTCATTCGTTCCCGCCACCTAAAGATGAACCCATTGAAATGTGCCTTTGGGGTCACCTCTGGAAGGTTCCTTGGCTTTGTTGTCAGGAATCAAGGGATAGAGATCGACCCAGAGAAGATCAGGTCCTTCATCCAGATGCCTCCCCCGAGCAATATTCGGGAGCTTCAAGGTCTCCAAGGCCACTTAGCCTACATACGCTGATTCATTTCTGTAACACCCGAGACTTTTATGTTATATAAATCATCAAAGGAATCTTTTTCTACACAACACTTTCTTGGCTTGCTTTACACGCAATCGCGACCTTCCTCGATAGCTTGCGTCGTACGCAATACCGAGTTTCACTAAACAACAATATGCTATTAAAACTAGCCGTTATGAATAGTAATAACCACTTTTTGAAATTTTATAAATTTTATTTTTCAAAATGGACTTCATTTTTGGACTCAGAATATCGAAATTATCCTAGGGTGAAATTTTGGTATTTTTCTGAAAACTTTCAATTTTTGATGAATAGTGAAACCACTAAGTGGTAGGTTAAAAACTGAATTTTGCATAAAACTTAATTTTACCGCTTCTGTGAATGGAATTTCAAAAATCCGAGAGACACGGTTAATATCAAGGACTAAAATGTGGTTCAATGAGATGAAAATAATTTTTTGGTGAATAGTAACTTTTTACTATTTTTACCGCGGTTAATAGTAAATAGGGTAACTAAGGGTAAATATGATTTTAATATCACCCTAACACATGTCCTAATTCTATTGGACAAGTGTAATTCGACCAAAAACAAACTTAGGAATAAAATATGACCATTTAGGCCCACTTGGATTAGATTAGGACATTTATTATTAATTTATTTAAAGAAGGGTTAAAATAGTTAAAATCAAAGTTTAATAAGTAAATCATTTTTTATATAGGGTTATACATAAGATAAATTCGATTGTAAATATTCATTAGAAAGCTAAAAAGATTTTCTACATGATGGTATTTTATTTGTAATTTTTAGACATCAAATAATTTAATTTATATATGACACAAAGATGATGCAGTAATTATCTTATTAATGAAATATTGACAAAATTGATAATATAAATACCAAAATAAATGTAATTTGAGACTTTTTATGAATTACACTAATTTTCTAGGTTACTATGATGTATTAGTGTTGATTTAATCAACTTGGTTTGAACATATAATTCTGTTATGACTTTCACAAAAATCATATATCAAATAGTGTCAAAATTGACACAAAATAGTTTTTAAATCAAATATTATATTATTAATTGTTATTGTATTCCTAAAAATCTAAGGTTCGGCAAAATGGCTTAGATAAGGATATATATGTTAATAATAAACAATTTGGGGTTCGTTTGGCATGTTATAGTAAGTGTATTAACCATATAGTGAAAGAAAACAAAAAGAAATGGTAAAAGTTAAATTATTTAACTTAGAGTTAAATCTAATTGATAAGGTTAAAATAATACCCTAAACTTGTCTAAATCCTATTGGTTGATAGGATTTCGACCCTTCCCCACATTATCTTCGAAATAAGACCCTTTGGAACCATTATAAACCGATTTTGACTTTAATATAAAATAATATTTTGAGATATTCCTAAGGTGCCCCTCTCCTCCCTTATAAAAGGGCACCTCCTCCCCCTCCTCCTCACACCAATTTGAGCACTCAAGCTCGGCCAACCCCTTCCATTTTCTCCTCTACACTTCCCTAGAATAATCCTAGAGGTCCTGGTCTTCTCCAAAGACCAATCTTAGTTCCTTAAGTGGAGGATTCAAAGAGGCGTTCCAAAGAAGAGGTAATATCCATTACCGATCTTTTCAATTTCTTTCTTCTTCAACTTCTTCTTCTTTAGTTGTTTCATGATAAAGTAATAACATCAGTATTACTTACATACTGATATGTTATTATAAATATGAAACAACCCTAATTCACCTTCTATCCATCCTACGGAAAAATGAAATCACCGCGCGTGCGTACGTACGGAATACCGTCTCCACACCGTGGTGTAATCTATTTTCCACCATCACCTTACAAGGATGGGTATAATGGTGTAATCAGTAACTATATATGATTATTATTAAGTAATATTGATACTGAAATAATATATATATATACTCCAATACAATTCCACGATCATAGGAACGATATCATCACTCGTGCGTACGTACGGAATACCGTCTCCACGATGTGATGCGACTCGTTCTACATGATCTTCATTTCATAATGATTATATAAATGAATTGAATGAATGAATATGGTATATACTACACTAATACCATTCTGGAAATGAATTATCTATAACCTAAAGATAAGAATAAGAATTTATTCGACAAAACACGCATAAGAACAAAAAGTTATAAAGACCCGAGTAACAAGTAACAATGAAATATTACTAACAAGAAGCTAATAATATGGCCATATATGATCTCATATCAATATGTATGATTCTGGAATAAGTCAATAACATTATTTAAACCATTATACAGGAGCTTCGGACATGAACAAAGCAAATCGGACCTAAGGTAAGGGAAATATCACAATCTCATTTTTATCCGAGATTGTTTATTCGTAAGTATTTACTGGGGTGTATTTTATCATCCACATCCATGTTCCCTCAATATGTAATATTGTTTCCATCCACTTGAAATAGTTTAAATCCAATTTTACCCTTAGGTGAGTTTTTAGTAAAGAATCTGAAAGGAATCTTTTGTCGTTTTTCCGTACGAGGTACTTTTTGACTTTTCCGACAAAAGTACGAAGAATGTTTTTTTAACTTATACGGCATGAATGGATTTTTAAAACATTACTTCAAAGAATCTTCCTTTACAAGTTTTAAAGTTTATTTTTAATCAACTTCTTTTATTTTAAAGTTGTATGACATGTTATGAAAGGAAAAATATTTTTGAAGAAGAAAGGATATTTTCCTCAAGAATTCAATTCAAGTGTTTTATCAAAATTATTTTCCATCTAAGATAATAAAGGGTTCTGTTTCTATCCATATTTTTACATTGGTTTGACTATGTTGTGATGGAATTATGTTTATGAATTCCTTTATCATATATGAATTGATTTATGATGTCATGATGTTTCAGGAATCCCATTTTTGTTATATGTGTTATGCGATGATGTATGTTTTATGATTATGTGGCACACATAAGAAAGGATTCATTATAAGATGGGTGGGACCTATATCTCCCTCCAATGCATTGGGTAATGATTTTATATCTCATGAGATAGACATGGCAGGAACAGAAGGTTATTTCGGTTCAGTGATACAGGACTGAAACGAGGAGTGAACTCGGTTCAGAAAGGGACTTTGTCCACTAAGATAGTCTTGGCAATGAGTCATGACTAACAAGAAATGATTTTCCATGATTATGTGTGCATGCCACAAAGATTCAAGTTTTATGTTATGATTATGGGGATCTCATTTTCACTTCTATGATTTATTCCATGTTAAGATATTATGATCTCTTTTGCAGGTTTTAATTTTCAAAAAGATATGATATGATTTTTATTTCCTTTATTTTCCCTTGCTGAGCATTTGAGCTCACCCTTTTATGTTTTCTTTTCCCCAGGCCAGGAAGATGGATATTAAGTAGAATATGCTAAAAGGGACCCTAGATATGATGAAATAAATGGGAGACACTGTAGAAGATTTATGAACCAGTTGTTTATGTTTCCCAGTTTCTAAAGACACTATACCTATACGGTCTGTTGTGGTTTTGTCATATGTTGTAATAAGTGTGCTTCAATTTTGAAGTATTAACAATGTATGTAAAGTATGGGTCGTTATAATTTCGAATCTGGATGGAAATTGTAAGCCCTTTACCCGGATCCTGAAGAATGGTGCCACCTTTGAATGGGATAAAGTGTGTGAGACCGCCTTTGAGGAAATCAAGTAGTATCTGCTCTAACCACCGGTCTTGATGCCACTCGTTTCTAGGAAGTTGTTGTTCCTTTATGTGACCGCCCTGGAATGGTCCCTCGACGCACTTCTTGCCCAGAAAAGAAAAGAGGGAACAGAGAACAGCCTATACTACCTCATCTGCATGCTCCTGGATGAGGAAATTAGATATTCTCCCATCGAGAAGATCAGCCTGGCGCTCGTATTTTCTATAAAAAAATTGCAACACTACTTTCAGCACCATGAGGTATAGCTGGTCTCTCGGGTAGACCTGTTGAAGTATATCCTGAACCGACCTATGTTGACTGGCCAACTAGCGTAGTGGGCGGTGATCCTCCAACGGTTCTACATCAGGTTCGTACCTCAGAAGGCTATCAAAGGACAGACATTGGAAGACTTTTTAGCTGCCCACCCAACCTCCGCAGATTAGCCACTAGACCTAGGTTTTCCTGATGAGGAAATCCACTCAGTCGACCACATTGTCCCATGATGGTAGGTTCACTTTTAGGGTGCCTCCCAGAGCCCTACCAGTAGGAGAATCAATGATCCAAGGCTCAACAGAGTGAGCCTGGGTATCATCTTCATCACCCCGAAGAATGTGGTCCTACCTTACTCATTCCTATTGTCAGAGGGTTGCACCAACAATGAGGTAGAGTATCATTCCTTCATCACTGGCCTCGAGCTGGCCCTCGAGACCGACATGCCCCATCTGCATGTCAAAGGGGACTCCGATCTGGTCATCAAGCAGGTCAATGGTGACTATGTTGTTAGAAATCCATAACTCATTCCATTGTTGGAGTGTAACCTCTACTTAATGGCCATGTTCCCTTCTTGGCCGGAGGTTGTTCATATTCCCCGGTCACAGAATGGTCGAGAAGATTCTTTGGCCATCCTGACCGCATCGCTTGCAGATCTCGAATAGGATGACCTGATTATCCACGTGGCACACTGGATATTCATTGCTCTTGTCACCCCAAAGGACGATTGCGGCCCATGGGTAAACCATCTCACCGCTGGTGCTCCTACGCCAGGATCCCCAGGTACTTCAGATGTGGTGATTGAGATGGTTTCTGATTGGAGGACACCCTTGGTTGAATACCTCCAACACGGTCATCTCCCATCAGAACGGGCAGAGCACAAGCGAGTCCGACTCCGCGCGCTGCAGTTTACCCTTCAGAGTGGTCCTAGCATTGAGTAGATCCTTCACAAACACGGATTTGATGGTGTTATCCTACATTTCTTTCAAGGAGACAAGATTCCACAGGTCATTCAAGAGGTTCACACTGGTTCCAGTGGCGCCCATCAGGTCGGGTCAAAGTTGTCTCACCTAATTCGGAGTCTGGGGTACTTCTGGCCCTCCATGATCTATGACCGCATCGAGTTCTACAAGAGGTGTCGTGTGTGCCTAGTTCATGCTAACTTTGTGTATTGGCCACTGGAGCCTCTCCACATGTACAAGTATTCTTGGCCCTTTGTAGTCTGGGGGTTGGATGTCGTAGAACCATACCCACCAGCGACGGCTCGCCAATGCCGGTTCATTCTGACCACTACGGATTTCTTTTCCTAGTGGGCAGAGGAAATTCCGATCAAGGAAGTCAAAGCCCGTTCTATCGCTAACGTCATGAGTTCCAACATCATCTATCGATTTGGAGTACCCCACGCTATCCTCACAAATAACGACACCAACTTCTGAGCGGCCGAGCTAAATTAAATGTACGCTAAGTTCAACATTCGGTCTAACCATACCTCCTACTATCATGTGTAGGCGAATGGACAAATCAAGGTGATTATCAAAACCCTCTCAAAAATTCTACAAAAGATGGTTGGTCATAACAAGAAGAGTTGGTCGGATAAACTCCCCAATTCCCTCTGGGCTTATCGGTCGACGACTGGTAATTCCACCTAGGTGACCCTGTATTCCTTGGTGTACAGAGCTGAGGTCGTCCTGCCCATTGAGATTCAGTTTCCCTCTTTGCACATGGAGGTCTACGACTAGCATGTGCCGGATAGAGTTGCCAAAATCCGTCTAACCGAATTGGAAGCGTTGGACGAGAATAGGCTTCGTGCTTTGCACAACAGGGAAAGGCATCAGAGCAGGATGGAACGAGCTTTCAACAAGAAGGCTTGCCTCCTCTCTTTCTTACAAGTTGACCTAGTACTGTCCCTCAAGGTGCCAATGATTCTGAGCAGAAAACCACCCCAGTCAGAGCCTATTGCGTGAGAATGCTCGGGTACGGCTCATGTGACCCATGGCTCCCTTTATAGGCGAGGCTGAGGTTCCGCACCGTATGGAAAGTGAATTCTGTGCCGACCCGGAGGTTTGTGCGCCTCCTTAATATTTTACGCGCAGAGGACCCCCTATATCCAACCCTTCGTCATTTTGGCATTTCCCTCAGAATCTGATCGTTGAGACCTCTCGCTGATCCAATTCCGAGGGGGGTCATTTGTAGACGCCGAAAAAGTCTATAACTCTTAAAAGAAGTTTCAAAATGACGAATCGAAGTCATATTTGGTCCTAGAGGCTCTGTCCGAAGGGCCCAGAGGTGTTTTGTGAAATAGAGGAGGAGGTGTGTAGAGAAAGGATGGCCACGCAAAAGGAGGTCGGGATTCGATAAAGGTCCCGGGTTCCGGCACACAATTTTACACGCCCGCACATGCGCTGTTCCCTTTTGCGTGCCATCTCTAGCGCACCAAATTTTGTGTGCCACCTAGATTTCATGATGCCAAATGCCTATAAATAGAAGGGGAACCCTTCCATTTCGGGGTTGTGGGATTTCAACCGGCTCTCGTGTGCAAAATAGGACTTCCGCGCACGTAAAATGGCCTTCAGTTACTGACACTTTTCGCGCAACCTCGCCCCGGGATCGGTCTTTGTGTGAAATCCGTCTGGATTTTATAAAACTCTAAACCCCTCAGGGTTCGTCCCTTGCGCGCAATTCCTTCCAGTTGCATGCAAAATGGTTCAATTGTGTGCAATCCCTTCTTTGGGTGTATCCTTGCCTTAGTTATCAGCATTTTCCACTTGCGCGCAATTCACTTCACTCGAACGCAATTCCCCAACCCCAATTCCGTGCTATCTCTGTGTTTTGCATGAAAACCTTCCCTTTTCATGCAATCCCCATGACCCCTCATCTTGACGCCCCCCGGTCGCCTCCTTGCGTAGACGCCTGATGTCCTCTATACCGGACATGCAATCCATGAGCTGTTTTCTCGTACGACCTTCCAGGCTCGTATGAAGTAACCTCATGGTCCCTTGGGTGGTGTTTCCCATTGCGTTTCTTTGCCTCATGCTCCTTCACATAGGCACGCTAACAGATATTTCTTCTTCGTATAGCCATGCTTATGTGGACCCCTCGATGGTTTGATCTATGGACCCCCTTCACGATGGCCTTATAAATGCCTCCCCGCCCACAAGGGGTAGAGGGTGTCGATTATGTAATTCCTACGGGTGTGGAGCGAACCCACCTCATCCGTGCTACAGGACGTTAAACTTCCAAGGACCTCGACCTCAACACATGACGTTAAACTATGATCCAGCCCCGTGCCTCGCATGTAGGGTCCCCCGGCTCGGACATTCTTTACTCTCCTCGTCTCCACGAGAAGGGAATCTTCCTCACATGGAATGATATCCTCTCTCTCGGAGTGGCGTTTGTCCACTGGGGAAGGGCTTCCTTAGTGTGTAAGCCCCTAGCCTCTCTTGCGGAAGGTACCACTGATGCACCTCCGTACATCCCCACTGCCAAGGCCAGTGGAGGATGTGATCGGGAATGAGGAATCGCCTTTGTTCAGTCCCAAATCCCTCTCAATCTATGCCTTGTCACATTTCAGGCCTCCATCCTAAAGTTAGTCCTGATACCATGCGCCGCTCAACGCGTAATCCCCTCTCCACTTCTCACGGACGCACCTTTCATGACGTGATCTCATGGTCCTTGCTGCCTCTTGTTTCTCACACCGAGCACGACTCACATGGGCTTAGAGTGATCATCAACAATGAAATCCCTCCATGGGCCGTCTTAGAGCGTAAGCCCCATCCTGACGAACTACAGGGATATTGATCCATGCAAAGGCATGGTACATAGGAAGCCTCCATGAGGTTCAAGCCCACCACCCGATTGTTCTGACCCCCTTCACGTCGGTTCGCCAGCACCATGGGCCGCCTCAGAGCGTAATCCCCAGATGCCTAGTCCCGCTTGAAGTTAAACTGTATGCCATCCAACAAGACGTTAAACTATCTACCTCATCCCACATGATGTTAAAATGCACCATCCGAACTAAGGGGACTTTGATCCGTGCTAAGGCATGGTGCGTAGGAAGCCTCCATGAGGTTCAAGCCCCCCACTCGGTTGTTCTGACCCCCTTCACGTCTGTTTTCTCGCACCATGGGCTGCCTAAGAGCAGAAGCCCCATCCCAAAGAACTACAGGGACTCTGATCCATTCTATGGAATGGTACATAGGAATCCTCCACGAGGTTCAAGACCACCACTCAGTCGTTCTGACCCCTTCGCATCGGTTCGCCAACTCCTGGGGCCGCCTCTGAGCGTAAGCCCCATATCCATCATTGTGGGCCGCCTCAGTACATTATCCCCATATCCATCCACCTTGGGCCGCCTCAGAACGTAAGCCCCATATCCATCCATTATGGGACACCTCAGAGCGTAATCCCCAAATTCACCCATCCCGTATGATGTTAAACTGTATACCCTATCTACGAGGACATTGATCCATGCTAAGGCATGTTATGTAGGAAGCCTCCATGAGGTTCAAGCCCCCTTCACTTCATCATCCATCCTGATTCTTACCCGGGCCACCACATCCTGGTGAGATCATTCCACCTCATTCCACTCCATAGTATCTGGGAAGCCGCCCAAATGCTGGCCCCAACATCGGAGTTCCCTCCATGGGGTTCTTTTATCTGATCCACTCACAGTGTTCTAGTCAGTCCGATACGTCCCCACTGGAGGTTAAACTCATGGAATACCCCAAGATAAACACGGGAATCTGAGGAAAACCTCAGATACATGCCTATGGAATACAATTCCCCGTGTTTTATGTGGGATGATTCGGGCTTCCGCGCCTTCGAGAAGCCCTATAATAAGTGACAGAAGATAGACATGCCAAATCCCCCAGCATCAAGACTCACCAACGATGCCTCAGCATGACCATTCTCCTCACCGAAGGTTGCTGCCCCGACCAGACCCCTTGGAGCATCTCCATAAAAGCAGTGTAATTAACTAGTGTCCATGAAGATATGGCACCGAGAATAGGATTCACAAATACATCTTAAATCTATGAGGGAGACCCAGACTAGTTGACGAGCTCCAAGGAAGAATCCACAGAAGGAAGAACAGACATCCCATCATCCCTGTTTTGATCAAGGAGCAGACGTCCCTGAACAAGGAATAGCTGTTTCCCACCTTTGGAAAGTGGGAATGTGGGGCCACAAGCTGTGAGTCCTCCCCTGCGTGATGGATGCGCACACACACCCCGGCGGAAAGCATCGGAAAAAATAATTTTAGCTAACCACTATATGATACTAAAATTAATATATTTGTTTTTTTTTGTGGAGGTAAATTTAATGTGGAATTACATTTATTTTTATCCCTGAATTTATCCACAATGATCCAAATAATACTTTAATAATATAATGGGTTGAGGATTTTTTATGTGGTTCTTTTATAAAAAATGGTTTTTTAAATATTTTTTATTGGATTCATAATTGATATGGTTTTATATGACTGTAAAATGAAGTTGATGGAGTTGTGTACATCATTCACACATACCTTGATAGGCAATAAACGTGGACAAGGTTCATGCCTTCCACCATCCAAAACTATAAAATAGAGGTCACTTCTCATTTGATACATAAAAAAATAAATTCAATCTACCGATTATATATATATATATATTATATATATTTGTATAATTTTAGTAACTTTATTTGAATTCAATTATATATATATATATTATTTATAATGCTTAGATTTATTTAAATATAAAATATATTAATCAATATATATATATAAAACAATTTTTTCTAATTAAAAAAAAGTGATATTAATAATAATTTTTATATTATATTAACTATAAAAAATTATTATTCTACGTAATTGTGTATAAATTATAATTCATACAATTTTGGAAAGATTAATTATTTAAAAAATTGTATATATAGTTACATAATTTTATTATTTTGAATGTAACATAATTTTATAATATTATATTGGTTATTTAAGTATAAATTATATTAATGTTAATTAAATATATATATAGACTTAAAATGTATATATAGACCGAAAATGTATATATTGACTTTAAATGGTGAATACCTAAAAATAATTACAAAAATATTGAATTTTATATCTTACATTCTATTTTCTAGAACAAATGAGGTCACGACATAAGGATTCTTGGGAGGTCATCTAATATGAATTGACCATCCCAGAGATTTTAGGGAGGTCCATAAAGAACATTTCATAATGAAATAAAACAAAATAAAAATTGAGCAATATATGTAACCATTATAGTATAATATCAAAGAATTATAAAACAAATTCAACCCCAAAAAATTTTTAAAATAGAGAATATTTGAAAATGAATAAACATGGTGTCACCCTAATAAATATTTCTCTTAAAAAAACAATTATTAGAAAATTAATTTTTTAGAAAAAACCCTTACACTCGAATATTGAAATTTAATTTAAATAAATAAATTTTTATGACATGAATTGAATAAAATAAACCTTTTCTGTTGCTTCGCACCATAATCAGACTATTAATTGGTTTTCTATATAATTTTTCTCATTCATTTTTGGTTTTTATATCCAAACCCTAAAATTTTTATATAGTGGAATAAATATTTATTTAATTAGTTTATCTGTAGACCCGAGGTGACTAACAAAGATTTAAAAATTGTGAAAAAATTAATCTTGCAGAGAAAGATAGGGTATAGATGTTGACCAAATTTTTTTTTATCAAAAAACATTTAAGGAGACCAAAATAGGATATCCAAAACAGCTCTCAAGAAAACAAGGGACCATAAAAAAGTAAAAACATTATAGAACAACTAGAGAAAAAATATAGAAAGAAAATAAGAACATACAATGGAGAATCGAAAACCCCCATATCCAGAATTTGAAATGAAAAATACAGAAAGACAATGAAAAACTATAAAGGGAAAAAAATTACAACCTTTCTAGGTTAAAGAAAATCGTAGATCCTTCAATACAGATCCATATGATTTCATCTGAAACCCTAAATAAAACTGAACAATGGATTTTCAATGATGTTAGAGAAACTAGAGGATGTGGGTCTGTATAATTCAAGAGGTTTTGTGTGATTCGAGCTTCGATTCACCAAGGAGGACCACCGACAATGCGTGGATTCAACATAAATCTTCTGATATCATGACTGGTTCACAAGAGGATATGTTTTTTAATTATATTTGGAAACATTTATCATCACTTTAAAAAAAATTGATAAAGAGTCCTTTAAACAGTGCTTGTTATGTAAGAACTGATAAAAGGCATATTTATCAGCACTTTTTTAACACTGATAAAGGTTGTTCTTTTTCAATGCTAAAAAAGCACTAATAAAATACATATTTATTTTTGCTAATGTTCTAATGCTAATAAAAATGACTTTTATCATCACTTTTTTTAGTGCTTATGATTCATTATCTTTACGAGCTCTAAGAAAACACTGATAAAGATTTCTTTTATCAACGCTTATTACTTAAATGCTGATAAAGGATTTATAATTATAATTGAAGATAAAAAAATTATATATTTATATATTCATGTTATCAATATATATAAATATAAATATCTCAAATAAATTCTTTATTTAATTATATTTAATGTAATTTTATAATTATTTTAATATATAATTATATATAATTATATAATTATATATATATAATAAATATATATAAATATAAATATAGTAAATATATTCATTATTTACAAAAAATTATAATAAATTTATTAATTATGTGAATATATATAATTATATAAATAATTTTAAAAAATATCTATTTATTTATAATTATAATTTTATAATTTAATTAATATAGTATGCACATTTTTAAATATATTTATTTATTGAAATAATTTCAAAAATATTTTTTTTAACATTATTAATGAATATCTAATTTTAAGTGCATGCGTGTTAATAATGAGTGACATTGAAAAAATTAAGAATAAGTACACTTTAATAAAATTGAAAATTTTGATATGTTTTCAGTGTGTGAATTGTATATAAAAATGCATTAATTGAGTTTATGTCAAACCATTATCAGACATATTTGATTTATGTTAAATTGAAAAATCAAATGATATTCAATTATATATCTATTACCCTATGTAATTAGTCAGCATTTTTAATTCATATTAATTTTCAATTATAAACCTTTATTTAGGTAATACATGACTACTTAATGTAAATTAAATAAATATTTGGTAATATATAAATCTTATTTGAATATATATATATATATATATAATATTTATTAACATCATCAACAAATCATCTAATTAATAAAATGTCAATAATTTTTATAAATTTACTTATTTTTAATTTTAATTTTTTAAATTTTCATTTTTCATATCAATATATTTAATACAAAGTATTTTTTATTATTTATAATATATATATATATATTATAATCAATTTATTCATTTTTTATCAATAATTATATAATTAAAAAAATTGTAAAAAAATTAATAAAATAAATTTTTTGATTTTTTTTATTTCATCTTAATTATTCGTACATTTATTGTCACTAAAAAACTGTGGATAGAGGACTACATTATAAGCACTAAAAATAAAGCACTGGTAAATGATATCCTTTATCAGTGATAAAAATAATACACTGACAAGGTGTTAAATTTATCAGTACATTCTTTAGTGCTGATAAAGATGCCATTTACCAGCACTTTTTTCTAGCACCGATAAATAGAAATGTTGATAAACACCGGTTTTTTTGTAGTGATTCATCATTTCAAATAAACAATATGTCTTATCATATATCATTATTGAATAAATTACATTGATATATCAATAATTACCTATATAATAATGTAAATTTGGATGTAAACATTGTATGAAAAATGGTATACATTTCAGGAAATAATCATATCAAAAACACGATATGGATATCTAGGGGAAATTCAATTTCAAATAATCATAGGAAACTGAATATTTCAAAAGGACTAAAAGAAATCATGGAAATGAATTTTAATATTATCCTTGGAAAAATCAATCATAATCCATCTAAAGGAATAATAAGGATCTTATCATTACAAAAAAATCCAAGTAGAGTAAAAATTAATATTTTTTTCGTTGATGAATATAAAAACAATAAAATAATATATTAAAAACATTTTTTTGTGGAAAATATTGATTACTTTTGAAAAATAGTTTAAAAAAAATTCATTGAAACTCATTATTGAAAACATTTTATTTAAAAAATAACCTTTAAATATTCTATGAAATCATCAAATAAATGATGTTGATTATATTCTTGCATTCCTTTTGAGGTAAAAAGAACATTCCTTTTGCACAGTAAAAAGTTTATAAATATGCTGTGTTTCGAAAGTGAAAAGAATATTCCTTTGAAAACATTGGTAAAAAAGTGGTAAAATTCTATTTAATAAATAATTTTGAAAAGGAAAATTAATTTTCTAATCCTTCTTATAATATTGGGTTTTTAGAAGAAAACTGGTTCTCTGACTAAAGAGAGAAATAAAGTCTGGTTTTCTTAAAAACATTTCCCGAAAACATTTTGAGTACCAAAGTGTGGGAAAATTATACTATGAATTGAAACAATTCATGAATAACTAGGGGAGATTAAAAATAAACGGTCTATAGAAAAATGTTCATGTAATTGCCCTGAATGGAAATACCATTTAAATATAATTAAAATTAGTCTTAAGAGAAATAATTGTTTACCATTCAAAGTGTCTCAAACCATTTTGAAACATTTTGAATCTTAATCCGTATAATGGAAGTAAATTAAATTAATTTTTTAAATACCATGAAGTTATAATAATTCATGAAATAATATATCAAAATGGTAAGTATATTCACCACACTAAAGAAGTAATTTCTGAATATGACATTTATCTCACAGATGTAAAAACTGAGATGAAAATCCCTTACCGTGAGTCTGAATTGTCTTGTGTGTCTTTATATTCCATAATAATAATTTATTTTAATTATTTACTTTATTTAGAACCATTTTAATTTATATCATTTCTTTTATTTCACTTAATACCATATTTTATACAACTACATAATCAATTATGTTTATGTCGGTTGTTTTGAACAAATTATGTTTATGTGTCCAAAACAACTTTGGTAGGTTGACTACGGTCAACAAGATATTTAAATAGAATCTCAAAAATAATATTAATAAAATAATAATTATATTTGTACATTAATTATAATTTTAAAACTGATAATTAAATATGGTTATGAAAAATGAACCAACATTACAGTCTTGGAGACGGTAGGTCGTACGTACGCATAATTAACATTCCCATTTTTCAATGATTATTATAGAAATAAGGTAAGTAAAATTAATATTTCCATATTGATAATTATATCATAAATACCATATATTTTAATCATATATGAATATATATATATATATATATTGATTTAAAAGGAATCTTATTGGGCTAAGGAGGTGGTAGTCCACACATCCACAGAAAACATTATCTTCTTTTAAGTGTGTTAAAGGGTAATAAAGGAAAGTGATATATATTATATTTATAAAAAAAATTATTTCAGGAATATTAAATAGATTTTTTGTATGCCACATATTTTTAATTTAATACACCCACTATTCATTCCACGTATCATGTGATCGAATCATATCACTTTTAGGAGGCGATTGTCAACACTTCCACAAACAATGTAACCATATTTACCCAAAATGAAAAGTACAATGGTATGTATAATAAAAGAATTAATGAATCATAAAGACTTAAAAAATAATATATGTATCATATATAATCCTATTTTTCATCATAAATCCCTCCATGATATGTGTTAAAGGAACAAATGATCAATCATTGTTTCATGTGGCAGTATTTTGTCATACACATAAAGGGTAAATTTGTTTCCCATTAGATGAAAGTGTGTATAAGTGTATGTAAAAAAATAACATAAAAACATCTCAATATATTTATTATACTAATATTTATATTTTTGGTGGTGTATAATGGAATTAATACTAAATATCTTGATAAAAGAAGTTACCTCTTCTTCAGGTAACTCCTTTTGGTTTGCACCAAAGGGATTCCATGGATGAATTTACGACCAAGTGGAGGCTTATAGGTTTAGGGTAGTTATGTTTATGATATATTTGGGTAGGTCTTAATCGAACCAATGTTTCGTACGATGTGTGAGGAATTTGGAGACATGATTTCCTTATTATAGTGGAGGAGGAGTGACCCTCTTGTAAATTTTTGAAATAGGAATTCCACACACGTTTTTCCTATTTAAAGTGTTACTGATAATGGAAAAAATTAAATAAAATGGATGATAAGGTATAAATATGACATGAAAATTATTTTTTTACATTTTTATATGTTATTCTGTCTCTTATGTTTATGTTTTAGTCCCTTGTTAATCTTATTTTCACCTTAATCTTTTTAATTAGTTTTAATTGCTTTCACTAATATTTTTTGGTCAAAAAATAAGTTTAACTTATTTTAAATTATAAATCATTATGATAATAATTATTTAATTCATTTTTCAAAGTATAATCATAGAGGTGGAAAAAATAATTTTAATTTATCCCCACAGACTAGAAGATAATGTTGGTTTTTGAAGTAAAATCGTTTAAAGGATTACTATGTTTTTATATTCAATTTCAATGTGAAATTGATTCAAATTACCTTAATTGGATTTAATTATAAACAATTAATATAATTAAACTTTATAACCCTTTGAAAAGTAATTTATCATTATAAATAAATTATATAATAAGCGTTTTGAGTTAAAATTCATTATTTAACACTATTCATTAAAAATGAATCTTTATAGAAAAATTTCAAAATATCACCCCAACCTAATTTTCATAGTCCTACTTAAAATATTATATTTATTTTCAAGTATAATATTTATAAAAGTTCCTAAAATTTGATTTAAAATAGGATCTCTATAAAAGGTGATAAAAGTTTCATTATTAAAATATTGATTTTTATGAAAAATATTGGGTTTGTTCTTGTCTTATGATCATCAAATATATTGTATGAATATCAAAAATATTTTATTGAATATATAACATATATATTTCATTATAATATTTAATTATTTGTAATTAATTTAACATATTATTATAAAACGTCTCTATGAGCATAGGAATGGTTATCTATAAAATCATCCCCTTTATATTCAATTCATTCGTATATTTATTTATAATTACTTTTTAACCAATAAAATGTTTTTATATCTATGAAAATCATATTTTTTATAAGTTAGTTACTCCAATTAATAGACACTAAGTTAATGTCTATGATGTGTATTAATATATTAAATAGTAATATTTTAATAATATATTATTGATTAATAAAATTTGGACTTGCATGTAATGCATGGAAATGGAGAACCTCATTATTCCATGTGAAAAATTCTAAATTATTTTTGTGTGCATTACAATCTATAAATAAATATAATTTATTTAAATAGTAAATATATTATTAATTTTCATGATATTTTATTCCTATATGCACATGTTATTGTATTTCTTACATTCAATCTAATACAATGTTCCGAATGTAGATTTTCAAGGCTTTACAACAAAATTGATTTTACCAAGGTTGAATAACATCCAAATTTTATAAGTGAACATAAAGAACTTTTAATATCTCCCCTTGAAACATGTGTTTCCCTCAAAAAATGATATATATACTCCCATTGATGAGGCTATTACTAAGGAAAAACCATACTAATCCCATGTCTACATTTCCAAAATAGTAAAGAAAGTAAAAAAAGAGAATGGTATATGATATAACTCTGTAACAAATAGGTTTGAACCATCTAAATTGTTTTTAATCAAATTCAACACATGACCCAAGGAATTCCTCATCATATTGTAGATGAAATCGACTAGTAGCGATTGTATTATGGGGAATGTAGGGAGACTATACCCTCTTTTCTAGAGTAAATAAAAAAATTGAATAATATAAAATAATTAGAAACAATATCCAAAAATAATTATACACTATATAAAAATCTTCCCAAACTAGGTAACTACCCTGATATCAATATAGTAAACATGTAACGTTAGGATAGTATCATGTGTTAAAAGAAACTTGAAATTGATATCCAATATAAATAATATTAAATGGGTCATGAATTCAAGATCGGTCCCCATAATCATGCTCTATCCAAAATAACAAATCATCCATCTATCACATGTAATGTTCACTTATTCGGGCTTTCATTCATGAACAATAATTAGTTACCAATGGAAACTTGAGTATAATGTGATTAAAACTTATTAAGCCTCCACAAATTGTGTCTAAAGTAATATAAACTGTCAAAGATGTTGTATTTATATGTGAAATGGAATAATATCCATGTAAATATAGAAAATATATGTCATAAATAAATTGTTTTTATGGCCTCATTGGTCCTAGGTTTCCTTGTAACACCTGATATAATTGAAAAATCTTCAACCCATGATGTTCATCTAAACAATATACCATAATGTCAAACAATTTTAAACTAGGAAAATAAATCCATGATTTTAATCAAGGGATAAATATACCAATGTTTAAATATCCCAATCAGTGATGTGGAGTGACTTGTTAACAACCTAAACCGTTAGTCATGGAGGGTCATGCCCAAAAATTCGGATCATCAATGTGGAATTTCATGACCAACATCATAACCATGGGTTTCGATCATCATTACCAACACCATTAACTATTATATCATATGTTAAGATCCATTTTCCATATAATTCATATTTTTAATAAATTAAAACAAAAAGGGTGGAGCTTTTTTAACATTAAGTATATCTCATGGTTAACTAAAGTCAACACATTTTTAATCCAATTTCACAATTATTCCATTTCATTAATCATTCATATATCATGATGGTTAAATGTTGTATAAAACAATTTAATAATATAAAACATCACCTTTTAACCATTTAAATTTTATTCCCTTTATCCTTTCATTAATGTTTATATTCCATAATAAATCCAAATAAACCTATATACCATGAGAAGGGGCCAAGAAACATGTTTAACAGTTGTAAACTCATTACCCTATATTTAACTATGTAAAACCCATTTATACCATTACCATGGAGTTAACACACCCATGGGTGGATATAGTTCCAATATAATTGTCATAATTGGATTTAATGAGGTCTATAATGGATCCAAAACACCATTTGTAGGCCCTATATATTTTTCATTAACAAAAAATTAATAGAATATAAAATATTCACCATTTCCTAGAAGTAATACACATAAGGAATATTTATAATATGAAAAATATATCTTAGAATAGATACTTTTGGTTTGTAGACAACAAGTCATCCAAGAATGGAATTTTATTTGAGCCAAAATGGTTTCAACCACAAATAACAAGATATATTTGTAAATATCGATAATGAGATATTGATAAAGAGGAATAACCATGTATTAAATCATCTAAAAAATAGAATTAATGAGACTCATTGAAATTAAGGGGGTTTAAATCACAATAGATAGAACTCTAAGTCTTCTAGTATAAATGTTGATACAAATGAGGGAATGTCTTGGTGGGGTCATATAATGTTCATGAGGGAAATTTTGAAATTTCATCACCATTTATTGGGTTCATATTTTTTCTATAGTGTTTTCTAAACCGTTCCCCAATTGTTCAATTTCCTCGATTCAAGGAAAAATCAAGCTGAATTACCTCTTAGGACACATGAATTTTTTATCAGACCATGTTGACCCAATGTTAATAATCTCTACACACATCCTATAATGTTTCTATTATATATAACATTCCATTCACAATAATGATTCACATTAGAATAATCCTAATGGTAATTTATCGTGGCTAACCGAAAATATGTAGTAATTGTTCATCATGAACTATTTCTTCCATTTAACATATTTTTCAATCCAATGAACCCCAAGAATTATTATGAGACCAATCCTTATCCCAAAATTAATTAAAAATCAATAAAAAATTATTTTAACTAAAATGTAAAAATAATCATACATTGTAAAATTGTTGGGATCATAAACAATTGTTTTTGATGATGTTGATAATTATTTTTTACATTATCATTCTCAATGTATTATAATATTTATGATATCACTAGATAAATATCTATATATAAATAATATTAATCATGATATAATTATAGTAATGATACATTCAATAGTGTTAAACCTTTAACTTTTTTCCCATTATCAATTAATAAGATTATATTATGAATTAATGTAACTCGAGGCATAACAAACGAATGAAAAATATAATATTTAATTTTTTATGTTTTGATTCGTGTTTGGAACATTGGATCCAAAACTAATTTTCTATATTTCTCAATGGTTGAGATAAAATTAAATTTATTGTTTAATAATAAAATCAAAATAACTAATAAATTATACCTTATTTGTTTTAAATCATGTGTATGATTTTCTAAATTTATGAATATTGTGAATCAATGATACAATGCTATGAATATTATCTATCATCTACGCAAATACCACATATATTAGATAATGAATATATGATTACCATGTTATAGCATGGGAAATCATAGATAATTTCGATGTCCATTCAATAACCTAACAAATGCATACATGTTTAAGAATATATGATCAATTCAACCATGTTCTTCCTTTGATATCTCACTCTAAACATGAGATATAGGATAATAAAGGTATTAAATTCACGTATATTCTTGAGTAAACTATTTAAAATTATAAAATTCACTTATATATTTCTGTTCTACTTTAGAAATTTTCAATTTTGTCCCTAAAATGTAATAATAATCATTTTAGATCCTTCCATACATTTTTCACTTAATAAAATAGGTCACATGTGTAAACAATATATTACCTCATACTTATAACACATTATCATGTTACATGATAATATAATAACCACTAAATCATCAAATGATCTATGTATATAATTTTATAAAATGTTGTCGTGTAATGTTTCTTCAAAAAATTATAATTTCCTAGATTCCAATTTATAATCAAAAAACTTTTGGATTAATAATAATATAAATTCAGTCATAAATATTCTAAACATGATTAATGTAAGTAAATTATTTTATTTGTGATCGGTCACACTGTGGTGTTCACTAGCACCCATATGGGGGAACAACAACATCATAAACACTTTTTCATTTTAATATGTGGAACATGTGGATAAAAATAGAGTGTGAATGTCAATGTCCTAATCAATAGCTTAGTTAGTACAACCCACAAAGTACCAGTGGAGTCTAGAAACCCATCGTGGACCTTAAAGAGTTAAATAATGTAATAGCTAATATTACCTTCTATAAACATGCTCTATGTAGTATACTCTCTTTGTATTGAAGTATCTAATAAATAAGTATACACACTTATGTCATCATCTATTTTATTTTATATTTTTTTGAACTATACTTGATGGAATTTATTCTTTTATCATGGATTAGTATTTAATGATTTTACAAGTATTCTAATTAACCTTACCCCTAAGAAATATCTTCTTCAAAATAATAATGAATTTTTTTATCTTAACTATTCAACCATTTTCATACCACCAAAGACTAATCCAACACATGCTACATCACCCCAATATCAATTTCATGTATTTTTTCCTTTCATTAATGTATGTTGCCAAGTGATAAACATTGATAATGATCTTATATCAAGGTACTAATACACATGTATATAGATAATAACATCAAATGAAAGTTAAAACATTTGGTATTCCTATTGGTGATTGAGTCCTCAGGGTATCATCTGCACTTGATCAACATGTCTGATGTTAATTTGAGAAATTCTAAATTCTTATGAATCCCTATATTATGATCGGGAGAAATCGTCTATTTAATTTTTGTTTGATGTATCTAGACCATCAGTTATATATTTTAGAATACTGTCATTGTATCTTGAGGTTATAATTATATATAGTAAATAAAAAATCATTTCTAATATAAAATATAATATAAGGACATTATCATATATATGGAAGATTTTAAATAGCCCAAAAAATTATAGAAATAATAAAAACATGTATATATCAAACTATAAACGTGTAATGTTTTTTTATTTACAGAAGTCAGTTTGGTCCAGGGAACCTAGTAACAACACTCCTATATGAACCAGATCCAATTACTAATAATTATTAACCCTTATATCTCACATAATTATCAATATTATTTCTATATATGGATTTAGTCAGGGTGTCAAATACATTTACTCTATCTACTCTACTAACTGGGACTTCACCACTCTGAGTGAAATCATTCAATAGATGTAACATCAGATGTATATGATTTTTACATCAGTATGACCTGGGAAACATGGAAATCACCAGTTTTATATTATTATCACAATATACATTAATAGGTTCTTTACTTCTATGTATAATTTCAATCATTTAAATAATTTTATGTATCAAGATTACTTCCTTAGCTACATCATAATCTAAAATATATGTCGAATCATTTATAGAATTGATTACAATGAATACATAGAGCCTCTCCATCTCACTACACCCCCATTATGGTAAAACCCATTGTCTAAAAGTGATTATAGATCATCGTGATATTTTATGAATCTAAATTCTATGTATCCCCCCATGACTATATCTTATCTCTTTCATACAAAATAAAAAATTACATTGTACATATCATGTACATTATGAAAAAAAATTATATCAAACTAATTTATCACTATTCTATTGGTTTAATATCTTCCCACAATTCATGTATACATAGTAAAACATAGATATTAGATCAAATTGCTGAATCCTAAGAGATTTTACTCATTCATTCCATATTTTCAAAGGTATGTGGATAAGTTTTATTGGGGATAATAATGCCATTTGACTTTTGAAATAATACTCACTTGTATTTTCACACACTATACCTTTTGTGTACCTTCTAATTGTGTGTGTGTGTAGTATCACTATAGATGCCACAATTTTTTTTATGAACTTTTCTGCAAAATTCCCTCAAATGGGATCGAAAATTTCACAGTGCGACTTTGAATATTTCATGGTGATCAGTGACGGTAAGGAAGCAACCAGCCTGATGGTCCAAGACCGCAATCCAACACAGATGCTAATTATAGTTGTGGTGGTGTAGCCCCCCAATGGTATGTAGAAATTAATTTGGATAAGTACCTAAAAGCGGCACCCAAGGTACCTGTGTGCAAACACATGCGCACCAACATGATGGAGCTGGATAAAGAATTTATTTTGGCTAATTTCCGAAAGTGGCACCCTAGTTAGGAAAAATCACCATTTACACACAAGTAATCTTGGGTGGCACCCATTTGGTGCATATACACATGTGCACCACAATTAGGTCGTGCAGCCAACTTGTGCGCCCAAACTCCTTTCACTCAAGGTCCTGTTTTTGCCTATAAATACACCCTTGGGGCCTTCATTTGTATGGACTAATTTCTCTGAATCCAAATTTCTACTCCATTCGCCCAAGTGCTTCACAAAAATAATCTTAAACATTTATGGTTGTTCTTAAAAACCTTGAGTGGAGGACTTAAAGGATGGTTATTGTACTTAAGTCCTTTTAGTGTTTGAAAACCATAAAAATTCTGCTCCTAAAGTGCCCAACCTCCCTAAATAAAAAACACTTGTGGGCCACATATTCCATTAATAGGAAATTGAGTGCCCCACTTCTGGGAAAACTAGTGAATACACCCAAAGGATTAAGCCAAGTCTAATCCAAGTATTACCATACTGGTTGTTCATCACTTAAGTGAATATCTGGTCTCCCAAGTCTACTTTTTCTCCCATACTTGTGGCCCATGTCTACTTCAGTTCTCATCTTTGATTCACCTACTTCCTTTAGTCTAAAAGTCATCAGTCATTCCTCAAAACCAATAATTTCATGGATTCTTCTTACTGGCTCCCTTTTCTGAAAGTTATTCTGTTAAGACATTCACCAAAACCTCTTGACTTATCAAAAAGTTTATAAAGGCACAATAGCATGTCTCATATTTGGGTTTGGATATCCACAGTTAGAGGTTTCCCACATTTTTTTTACAATGGGGTTAGATTCATGGATTCTCGGTGGGATTGTATATCTACAGTCACATAGACCTTTCTCCCTTGAATAGTGTTGGGAAGTTCTTGGTTTGGATGAGGGTTTGGGTCCTGACCTCTCCTTTGTCAAAGAGACCCAGAACATCAGGTGTTCTAGTAGTGAAGGAAAGTTCACACATGCTTTTCCATTCATGTTAATGAAAAGTCTCCCTCCCCTACTAGGATCAATTTTTTTGGAATCCCTCCTAGTTTAAGCCCCTAACCATTATCTTCTCTTCCTTTCATTGGATCCTTTTATAATGTAAAGAGAACATAGGGGAGGCTTGTAACCTCACCCTTTTCCTAGGTCACTTTTCCCTCATCCACCGTCGCCACCATAGGATCACCCTCCTCCACTAGAAGAAGAGGAAAAAATGTGTCATTATTGAATATTTGACATCCTCTTGGTTCTCACACCAATCATGACTCATGTGGGCTTAGAGACTCATGAGGATTACAATATTCTCAGAAACACCCATGGTGCATGAACTATCAGAACTATGATTCCCACCATAATTGGGATACCTAGGAAGCCCTCTCAGGTTCTGAGCTCACGGGATATCCTATTTAGGAATCCAATCCTAATTCCCATAATCCAAGCATCATCTTTAAGAATACGGCCCAAATTAAACACCCAAAATTGTCATGGAATCCTTTTCAAGGAGTAAGCCCAAACAGATTTCTCTCAAAGGAATATACTCCCTTTTAATATTTCTCAAACTACATGAGCATTGATCCCCATCCACATGTGATACGTAAGATGCCTCATTGAGGTTCAAACAGAACGTTTCAAATTAACAATGTTCTCCTTAGGCCATATTCCCAACAGAATGTAATCTAACATCGAAACTCATATCCTTTCAATGTTCAATGGGTTGCTTCGGCTTATGTCCCACACCAAACATTGAATAATAACCTTTCACTTAGATGTCCATACCACATGACATTAAATTGTATGGTTTGGTCCTTATCACATGACCTTAAAATGTATGACGTGTCTGATTAAGAGGCACCAAACTATGAGGGTTCTGATTCCATTCATAAGGAAACGTAGGTTGCCCTCTTTATGGGTATGATCCTAATATAAAAACAAGCCTTCATCTCCCTGGATGATAATAAATTTCAGAGTGCCCCACTGAGTGGATTAAAAACCAGTATCATCATAATGGTGATTAAAATAATCTTAAATTAGTATATTATCGGATACCATTGATGGAGAACCTAGAATACATACTGATAGCTCAATTAATGAAGAACCTTGAATACATACTGATGATTCTAAATTATAAACAAGTTAATATGTGATTTTAAATTCCATGGGACACATATTTTATACTTGGTGAATTAAAAAAGATTCAATAAAATATCTTAAATTTTCAAATAGAGTCCCAAAGTAGACAAAAATTCCCCCAAAAATAGTGTGATGAGTCCGACCTCGCATCCTATCAACCAATGCACGTTTCTAAGTATCGTAAAGCTTAAACATAATGGTTGCATGCCTTTGGAATGAAGATTCCCTTTGGATAATGAACTGTTTGATGTTTCTGGTTCCTTAAATTAATCCAATTGAAATTTCCTGGAAGTAGTGATTCTTAATACTACAACACACAATTCAAGGATCTATGAAACAAAAATGGTGAACCCAATGTGAACCAAGTTAACAATGATACCCTCCTGTTAGGACACTATCCATTGATAATGGATGACCGGACAATGGAATCAATAACGCATGTATCCATCTAAAATATGTCGCATTAATGGAGTTTATTTTTTATGCCAAGTTTTCCTTAGAACTCCCTTCAGTCCAAAAATGGATTTCTTTAAGATGACATCTGTGAACTTCCCAACTGCTTCTCAAGCTTGATCCTCATGCATGGGAAGGACGTTATCACACACCAAGCATCTTCAAATCTGGGTCACAAACATTCTGATAAATAAGTATAATCATCACAGTAAAATTCCAAATTAAGAGTCTTCTCGATAATACCTTCAAGTCAATAACTATCCTCGATCATTCAGCCAATGATGACTGGTGATCTAGAAGAATATGGTTCCAACCACCATCTTCAACCGTTTTGGGTCCTTATCCCAAGAATGAAACAACTAGTCCCTCCAATACAATATGAAGGTGGATCAAGAGGTAACTTAGGGACTCAATTCAAAAATGCAGGGGTCCTTCCTGAGGACTCCCACCAACAATTATCGCCAGCAGAATCACACGGTAGTTAACTGCAAACTTGATGGGGGTGTTGCATCTGGACGTTCAGCCCCGGTATCTCAGACCAGGACACACAAGATGAACTGACAGGGACAACATATAGTCAATAAGAAGCAGGTTCTTACCTATTCTACCTTTGGAGATGTCTGTTAACATATCTTGATAGCGAACAATGAGCGGGTACATACACCCGTCCGTCCAAATTTTGATGTCCAGTAGACTCATATATAAGCAACCCATCAATCCCACCAGATAAACCTAGTGAAGTACTGTGAATAAGAACATACACATTCTTACATGCTATCTTCCAGTCAGCAGGCTCGTCTGACTACATTTAAAGAAGACCTCCAATCCAATGTGGTGGAAACTAGTAAATAGGAACATACACTTTCTTACAATCACCAATTCTTCCAGTAGTCTCGTCTGCCACTATTGAAGGAATTACATCAACCATACAAGACGGTAAATATATAGAAGGCACATACACCTCCCTGTGTACATCAACCCTACCAACAGTCTCATTTGGTAGCACTTGGAGAAGTCTTTCGGAAAGCTCTGACGATAAATCTGGAGCAGACCCAACTTTCTACCCCCATGCATGATTACTTTAAATACCCATTGATTGGAAAATGAGGACAGGAGAAGGTACATGCACCTAATCCAAATATATAATGGATTTATATTCCCATTCCAGCCTCTGAAGTCACCAAAAACATCTTATCAATGGTGAAATGGAATACGCATATCCCTTCCCATATTCTGGAAGCATGCGAGGATATTATATCAACTACATCAATAGAACCAAGGTAACAAACACATTAATTTGGCCCCACATATCAAATGACACGTCATCATGCCATCCTAAAGTAGATACACACCTTTATTCTGGTCTAGGAGGGTCATGGGGTATAATCCCCCATATCATACGGGCAACAAGATCGGGGACATACACCCTTTCCAATAGGAGGTAATCGGTCTATTCTAGTAACCAATCCATGGTAGGAATATACCCCTGTCTAAGATAACTACATTTACCTGAATGTGTCCCCAACATAGTATAAGAGAACTTGCAAGAAGTAGTCTCTCCAAGAACTGTTGGAAAATCAAGAGTCAATCTGTGATTTTGCTACACTTAATGCTAAAGTTCTTGCAGCCCTAAGACATTTATCCATTGCAACTCATGATTCTATCCTCTCATTAAAAAATTATGTAAGTGGTAGTATTATTTCTGAAGTCCCTCATTTTAGACATCATCATGAAAATTCAGCCAATCCAGAGTACTTATTTCTGGATGAGTGCCATGGAAACCCTCCATGTGTCCAGAAGACCAAGGAGAAAGTTGATTCATCCCTTTCTATAATCCACCATGGTGATCTTCACCATGATGGAATTCGATTCTTAAGTCCTCTCCACATTATTATTTTTCAATTTCAAGATAATTCTATAATTTATAATATAATGATGTGAAATCCCTCTTTTCTCAAGGAAATTGAAAACACAAGGCTAGTCATGTCTAATTACTTGTCATTGACAGGTGAAACACTTTCTCAATTAGAAGACATCTTAAGGGAATGGTCATTCTCTAAACCTCCCTTGGTTCATTTGAATTCTAATACATATCATCCAGCTTATTCATAAAATGTTGTGAAATATCTAGTAAAAGTCGATGAAGATATGTTAAACATGAGAAAAAAATTGGCTAAAGGAGAAATACCAGTCATGTTCTGGCCTTTCGCAATTCTCAGTATAACATTCTACATTTAATGACAGAAGGTTGTATTCATGATATCTGCCTCACTTTATTTAAGACTCTTCATCATTTGGAAACCAATGTGTTGCTGTATGATGGATATAAAAATAAAGTAAAGGTAATATAATGGTTGCAATGACAAATTTACTTGGCATCACTCTCAGTTTTATGACATGCAAAGGCTAAATACATCTGATAACCCTTTTTCATGCATTTTTCAATTATCTAAAGAGGCTATGTAGGTTAATTTTTGATACCCTATCTGGTGTTCGTATCAGATGAGGGGGTTCACATGGAGCATTGCATTTTACTCAACTCTAGAATCGACAAAATACTCCAAAAGTGGTCCCATGCAACGTTATTTCCCAAGGCCAGCCACAATCAATAGATTTTTTATGTAATTGAATGTACACTCAAGAATAGGCCTCAAACATCTCTCGTCAGAGTGAAGCCCAAAGAAAAGAAGTTTTTTCATTAATTTTACATCAAGAATCTGAGAATCTCGAGTAGGTGTCCCTCTTAGAGGATCTCAGCCATCATAGAATAAAAATGTATCAAATAGAACATAAATCTTCTGAAACACGTGATTTATGTGGTTTTCAGATGATGCACCTAGTTAATGTCTGAACCCAAATTTTCCAAATCAAAAAAAATGTTTCAAAAATATCAGCCATAACAGTTCAAGAATCACCCTACCTTGAAAGGTTGTGGGATCATTTAATTCAGCCTTCAAATACATTAAAAATGATCAGAAGTTTGAAGAAGAAGAATAGGAAGAGCCCTATCTTACCAGGATGGGTTATTTTCCACATCTACAATCCACTACTAAATAGAAGTCAAATTGTTTGTCGATTAAGGAAGAATCCACAAAGAGAGTTCAAAACTAAACTATCTGAGGATTCCTTTGGGGTTACTTTCTGGAAAATATTTCTCTGGAATTCATCATACAATGGAACAAAGTCTCATGGAAGATACAGAGGGAGATGATCTTACAAAGATACTGACAAAATTCCTATAATGCATTATGCACTACAAAATTTCATTAATACCATTATATAAGAACATCAAGATAATGAGTCTAGTTCAGGGGAATCAGAATACGAAGTTATTATCCATAATATGGTACAGAGTAAGGAAAATGAAGAATGTGTACGTACATGAAATTAGAGGTTTACCCCAAATATAGTTATGCCTTCATTTAACCAACTCGCACCACTCTGAAAGGAATCTAACAAGGGGAAAGGTAAAATTATTATTGAAAATCACTTTTCCATGAGAGAAGGTCAATCACCTTCACTTGAAGAGAAATTTTCACAGTAAGAATAGGAGATGAAGGAGTTTAAAAGACTCAATACTGTGTTGCATCGATGTAGCATATCTACTAAATACACTTCCCAGAAAGGTTCCCAACTTGAAAATCCTACAGGATCACCTCAGAAATGAGGATTTTTAGTAACTACATATGTGGATAATGTATTCCCTCCATTGGTTACACAACCATGGAATGATCAAATACATTCTGATAACCATGTTCTTGTTGGTTATCCAAGGCAAATACTAGCACCACAACCAGGGGTTTTGTCGGTTGTTTCACCAAATCAAGCTCTTGTTGATTTACCTACATAGGTTTCATCTCATCCAGATATTCCACAAATTTGTATGAACACAATTGTGGAATTAACGACTAGATTGGAAGGTACAATGGAACGACATACACCAGTTCATCCAGAAGGGAAAGCCTACCCTGAATGGGTGGACCTGATTCCTCCCCCAATAAATTTTGTGAATACCATGGTTCCAGTTATTAATAGTTAAGGGGATCCTGAAAAACTCATAACACATTGTTTTTCTTGTTATGATCCCATGATGGGAAATCCTCAACAACAAGAATCAGTAAAACATAGGTGTTTTGTGTAGTCACTATAGGGACCATCTTTTGTTTAGTGTACAATTTTATAATCTCGATCAATTACTAGATGGGAAGATCTCCTCCAAAAATTCCTCCTTTGATTTACCTTAATGATATCGAAGACGATATATTTTGATCTAACCAATTGTACACAATGGGATAATAAAAAAAATTAGATTTCATTGCATGATGGAAAGGATTAACATATTCCTTATGTTTGGAACTCCCTCAAGAATAGTTTCCAGCGATTTTTCTAGAAAATCTACGTGATGAGTTAGGCACACCACTAATCCCTGTAAAATACATAGGAGGGTCTCAAGACATTACTTCAATTTTTCAATAGATAGAAGATTATATTATAGAAACTAAGGCTAAAACATGTCCAATTCCATCATTTTCGAAAGAAGAACATGGAATGTAGAGGCTGCTACCGTTACACTCAAGAAAACACTTGTACTTGCTTATACTACAAAACAATAATCTTAACGAAGGGATATTCCTCTATTGTTTCATCAGCAACATCTTCCTCATCAAGATGATCAAAGAGATCAATGGTTGAAAATTTTTGAGGAATTAAAGAACACAGTTTATTCTCTCTGGAATGAACAAGTTCTCGATTACTTTATCTCAACTCTAGAAAATAATTTGGTTCAGTTTTCGAAGCTGAAAAACCAAACAAAGAAGGAGATGAAGAGCTTTTGAATTATTTTTCCTTTCACTAAATGTTAGGGAATCCAATTCAGGACTGTTGTGTTTGAAGGACCTTCAGTAAAAAAATATATTCTATCTTCAATTGAAACTGAAAATTTCATCAGCTCGGGTAGCATGTGTTTCCGCTACTAATCTTAGGGAAGAAGGAAAATGAAAAACAGAAAAAAAGTAAAAATTTACAAAAAAATATAATGATTGGATTATCATGAAAACGATCAACCAAAATCCTGCAATTTTACAAAAAATAGTTGAATCAACCTAAATTGTTTCCACCACTCATGGAATAGTAAAACCACTTACATCAAAAGGTCAATCCTCAAAATTATGGTCACCTGTCAACAAATAAATGAGTCATAAGAAGATGGTACCATGTTAGGGACAATATTTTCCTTGACCATGGAATATTTCATGCCATATGATTCAAAAGTATGGTCACCTCTCCACAAAACGGCACAATCAGAACCAACCTATCAGGTAGAGTCATCATTATATAAAGAAAGTTATTTCAACTTTATCCCCTTAATAGATCCTTATGCCAATTGTGATTATGAATATAATGATTTATAGTTCCTTATAACTAATTGGGGAACCAGAGGAAGAGTCCATATTCGTGGATATTGGGGAAATGTGGGAATTTTAGAAACCACCATTTTAACTCTACCCCTATTCGAACAATTTATGCTGTAGAAACTCATGGAAGATCCCTTCAGCGGGATCAACAAAAACAATGAGTTTCTTCCATGCAAGACAGGTTCAGTTTTGAAATGATTATTTTGGAGGTCTTATTAGAAGTCACACTATCTTAATCTCATCAATTAGATAGACCTAGTCAGTCGAATATACCAAATCCATGAGTATTTCCCGCTTCGGCTCCAATATAGGGTACATCTATATCAGATTCATCAAATTCTAAGACACCTAGAAAACCGTAATTCCTTGTTCAGAAATGCAGGCATATGGATCAAAATAATGCTTTTTTGAAACAACTGGACTATGTACTAGCCATGTTATCAATTATGGATTCCATGAATCTGTTATAAGATCTTTTAGAAGCACTTATTAAGGCTTTGTCAAGTCCTAGAGAGTTTCAATCTAAAGTTGTTAATGTTAAATATTACTGTATAAAGAATGATCTTAGAGAATTTCATGCAATTTTATATTTTACAGGTGAATATATAGATGATATTGTACATGGAGGTATCATACCCTTGTATTTATCTAGCATGGTCAATGTCATAGACATCTGATGAGCCTTCATTGATAATGGCTCTGGAGTTATCCTCATTCCTATTCATACACTTCATCGATTGGGCCTGAATAAATCTGAATTATCTCCTTCCACATTAATGTTACCTGGATTTGACAATAATGAGAATGAAACCTTGGGCGAGATTACACTCATAACTCAAACTGGAGATCATGTGTCTAATGCATATTTCATGGTTTTTTGTCAGGACACAGCCTTTAACATTCTTCTTGGATGGCCTTTTCTTCATCAACATGATTTCATACCTTCATCATACCACCAATGACATAAGTAATATTTAAAGGGTCAAATCAGGGAATTGTATGGTGACAAGGCTCCATTCAAAACATGTGAGTCTCAATACATTGAGGCATAGTTTTATCACAAAAAATGAACAAGGTCCATGACAAATGAAAATAAACAAAGTTAATGCTCCAAATGGTGTGGAAAAGATTCCATCAAACACATTCATACATTATATTACATAGTATGTTCTTCCCATTGATCAAATTGAAAGGGTAAAAAAAATATAAGCACTAATCTAATAACTTACATATAGTGAATTGCAACAACTGAGTCTGACAGCACGGAAGAAATTATGGATTCACCAAGTAGTGATGGAAGATTAAATTGGGATGTCTTTATATAATATGTTGAACTATGTCATGCCTCTAAATTTTCAAACAAAGTAGAAGATGTTTTATAATTTCTAAGAGGTAGACAAAGATGTTGATTCCCAATCCATCATCTCTTGTTTACTACCGCACGATGACCCTTTATCATCAGTAGGGTAAGATATGGTGGCCTCTTCTTCAGGATGTTCAAATACTGACTCATCCCCTAACTATGGGAGTTTTTACTCGACATATATTATAAAAGTAGAAACATAAGAGGAATCATGTAATGAAGAAGAAGATGAAGATATCAGGGATGCTCCTCCAACATTTTAGGAAGGTGTCTCTACCACTGTGGATGAGATCAAAGAAATACATCCTGGTACAGAAGTAGATCCACGCCCCACTCTAATTAGTGCGGCCATGACTTATGATGAGAAATGGGTTTATAGATCATTTATATATAAAAATTGAGATACATTTTATAGTAATTATATATAAATTTCATGTCTAAATCCTGATGTAGCCACTCACCATTTTGGTTTTCCTGAAGAATATCATGTATTCTTGCAGGAATCAAGAAGAACACACCCAACTCATGCCTCTTAAATTAATGCTAATGCTCATAAGATAATAAATAATAACACTGTTAGGGAAGTTCAATATCCAAAATGGCTATTGAATATTTCCCCATTGAAAAAGAAGAATGGAAAAATTAGTGATTGTAATGATTTTAGATATCTTAACCAGCATTATCCAAAATATGATTTTTCCAGTTCTGATTACAGATCTTTTAATTGATGAAATAGCTGGATATGAAGCTCTTTCATTCATGTATGGATATTGTGGGTATAATCAAAACCATATGGCCCTAGAGGATGAAGAATCAAAATCCTTCAGATCCCCTCAAGGTGTTTTTTCTATTGAGAAATTCTCTTTTGCTAAAAGAATGCATGTGCAACATATTAACATGACATGCACCATATCTTCAAACCCTTATTAGGATAATTTTTTGAATGTTATGTATATGATTTTGTGGTAAAATATATACAATTTCCCAATCATTTATCTGATCTAGAAACTGTATTCAATAAACATCACCATCAGAGTTTGAAGATGAACCCCTTGAAATGTTCTTTTGGGTTAACCTCAAGAAAGTTCCTCAGCATCATTGTGCACCATCATGGTATTGAAGATGATCCTTAGAAAAAAAAATCAATCCTCGTAACTTCAACACCTCAAAATCTGAACTAAATAAGAGGACTCCAAGGACATTTGGCCAATATTTGGCACATTATTGCTAATTTGGCAGGAAATTGACTGACCTTCACCAGATTAATGAAGAAGGGAGTCACCTATAAATTAAATAAAGATTTCTAAGAATCATTTGATACCATCAAAAAATATCTATTGAGTCCACATGTATTAATGACACCTTTTGAAGGAAGACCACTTATTCTATATGTTATAGCTTTAGAGTGATCACTAGGTGCCTTCCATACCTAAAAGAATTATGAGGGGAATGAAAATAGAATTTACTATCTCTGTGGAACTATTCTTGATATAGAAACTCAGGATTCATGTATTGAAAAGAACTATCTAGAATTAATCTTTTCATTTCATAAATTGACGCACTACCTGCAACATCATGAGGTCCAATTGGTGTCTCGCAATAACCCGCTCAAATTTATCGTCATTCGTCATATGCTTATTGGGAATCCGGAATGGTGGGTAGTTATTATACAATAGTTTGATAACCAGTTTGTGCCTCATAAGGAAATAAAAGTCCAAGCTCTTGTGGACGTTTTTGCTAATCATCCATCTATGGAAGATACATCATTAAATATTGAACTTCCTGATGAAGAGGACTTCTATATTCTGAATAATTCCCAAACATGGGAGATATACTTTGATTGTGCCTCCAGAAGTACAATAGGGAAGATAATGGAAAACCCCAAACTCAACAATGTTGGGTTAGGAATTGTGATTAATTCCCTATAAAATGTAATGTTTCCTTTCCCCTTCCTGTTTTTAGAATGTGGTACCAACAAGGAGGAAAAATATCAAGCTCTCATTGTAGGTTTGGAATTTTCACTTCAGGTTCAAGTTATTCACATAAATGTGAAAGGTGATTCAGAATTAGTAATCATGAAAATAAATGGGGAATATTCTATCTAAAAAGAAGATTTAATTCATTTGTGTGATTAAGTTAGAGTGTTAATGGATAGATTTCCCTCAGATCCCACATTTTCTTATGTCCCTCAATCACAAAATTCCCACGATGATGGATAGGCTAATGTAGCTACACCTCTATAAGATCTAAATCAGGATGATACAATCATTAGTATATCCCATCATAGTGTTCTCTCAACATTCATTCAACCTAGACTGGTGGAAATTAATGAGATTAGCCCTATTTCCAAGCCATATGGTCATTCCATGGTATAGAGAACACTTATTGTGGAATACCATCAAAATGGGGTACTTCCACCAGATAGGGATAAAAAAGAATAGATCTGATGATGAGCATCCAATTTTACTCTTTATGGTAGTCCAGACCACAAGAAGATCCTTTTCAAATGAGGCTTCAATGGAATCATCCTCGGATATATTGATGGAGAAGAAACTACAGTTGTTATGAAAGAAGTGCATTCAGGAGAATGTGGTTCCCATCAGTCTGGGAACATACTATATGATTAGATCTGATGTCTTGGATACTTTTGGCCTTTAATGACGTAGGATTGTAAATATTTCACTAAGAAATGTCATCCTTTCATGTGAATTAGAAATTCATTCATCAATACCTAGAGTTTCATCATACAACTAAATACTCATAGCCATTTTCCACATGGGGAGTAGATATAGTTAGACCTTATCCTATAGCTACGGCTAAGTAGTTCAAGTATATTTTTACTGCTATTGACTTTATCTCCAAATGAGCTGAGGTAATTCCTCTCAATGAAGTCATATCCAAAAGCATTGTTAGTTATTTCAAAACTAATATCATCATCAGATTTTGTGTCCCTCATACTATTTTGATGAACAATGGCACCAATTTTTGTTCTGGTGAGTTAAAAAAGTTATATGATGAACTTAATATCAAATCCAACCATTCATCTCCCTATCATGTAGTGTCCAATGTACAAATAAAGGGATTCAAAAAGAACCTATCAAATATACTCCAGAAGATAGTGGATAAATATATGAAATCAGGTCCTCATAAACTTTTTAATTCATTATGGGATTATCAGACTACAAACCATACTCCCACCCAAGTAACTCCTTATTCAATGGTATATGAAACAGAAGCAGTTTTTCCAATTGAAATGAAATTTACATCAATTAGAGAAGAAATATGTGATCATTTTTCTATAGATGATATGTCTCAGAAATTTTTCAATGAGATGGAATGATTATAAGAGATAAGATTGAATACATTGCAACATTTTGAAGTGTATCATAATAGAATAGTGTGAGATTTTAACTTGAAATCTCACCTCCATTAATTTCTTCAAGGATAATTAGTATTGGTCCTCAAGACTCCAATGATGCTGTGAATGAACCCTCCAAAGCGTGAGCCATAGTGGGAAGGACCTTATTATATACATAAGATCTACTTTACTAGATCTTATGCCTTAATCTAAATGGATGGAGAGCATATTACCACTGCAACCAATACGAGATTCTTGAAGAAATACTTTGTGTAATTGCACATCCCGATGTCCTTACTGAAAGACATAACACTAAACTGTACAATGTAATAGTTGCAAGACATTAAACTTCATAACAGCTATATGTGTCCATACCGCATGACGTTAAAATGTGTAGCACCATTCTTCCTCATTACACGAAATTAAACTATACAACTAGAGTCCTCTATACTTGACGTTTTTATATTCCATAAGCAGGAATTATGGACATCGTTTCTTTTCCTTAGTGGAACATGAGTCCCTCTATTCCCTATTTCTGAGTCAGATCTTCCTAGAGACCATGTTTCAAGAACTATCGTGGCTTGATTCTCATCATGTTGAGATACGTAGAGGTGCATGTATCTCAAATCTTTGGCCCAGATGCAATCACAAATTTGTTTTTTCTATTTTTATTCTGGTGTATATGAACTAGAACTTTACAGAGTGATCCTTTAATATACATGATTTGATTTTCATAATATCTTCTGTCTTAAATTTGATCATTCTTCTAGAATGTGTTAATTTCCTCATCTCCCATGTCAAACTCGATTGGTATGGAAAATTATTGTTTCAATAACTCTTTGTTCCTTTATTATCATCTATTTTAGATACATAGAAATGTTTGGATATCCAATATTGGGCCCAGCCATAATCAAAAAAGTTTTATTTCCATTTTTTTCTCCTCTATATGAACTAGATCTATACAGAGTTATCTTTTATGATATATGATTTAATTTTCAAACTATCGTGTGTCTTAAATAAAATCATTATTCTAGAATGTGTCAATTCCCCTATCTCCTATGTCAAATTCAATTGGTATGGGAAATGATTTTTTCTATAAAAATGTACGGATTGATTCTCATTTTTAATGGGATATGTAAAGATGCCTACATCTCTAATCATCGGCCCAACCATGATATTTAGAAAACCCATTTCCTTATATAAGAATCAAAGTTACATAGGTAATGTTTAAAGAGCTATGTGTGGCTTGATTCCTATCACCAGAAAGACATATAGTGACACGTGGTTTTTATCCCCTAGTCCGGTTATATCTTTTCATTCTTTTCACATTGGTTAATCTTCATCCTTACCAAAGACATTAAACTACATGGAAATCGAACACCCATATTCAGTAATTGGGTCACCTTTGGGTTATAGAAGGAACCCATACTAATCCTTGTTTCATACACCGATCATAGCTCACATGGTCTTAGGAATTGGGTAAAATGATTATTTATATAAATAAGTTGTTTCAATTTCTTAGGCGGCTATCAATATCCACACTACATGACCTAAAATTACACAATATTATGTTTTCACAACATGACATAAAACAACACAATATAATGTCTTCATGGAATGAATTTAAACTGCACATCCCAATGTCAATTGAATTGGAAACAAAGATAGTATCCATTTTAAAAATGAGTCATATCTTTGTAAATGACATCAAACTCAAGGCCAATATTGATTAAAATATTTCTTATGTGCATTGACAATAATCCCCTTCTTTATTTCAGACACTTAATCTTGAATATTTCATGATCATCATAATCATACTTATGGTTTCTCATGACAGACTTTCTAATACATGATAAATCTTTTGACTGACTATGCAGTACATGACCTTAGGTGGACTTTCATTAGTTTCCTATATAATATGTCTGTGAGTCAAAAGATGCTACTATTTGGCTATGAATTATATTCCCCAGTTGGACCTATATAATACAACCCCTATAACAGGTTTATCAAATGATCGGTATTTTTTTCATGGTTATAGTATCTTTTCCCCCTTCAAACGTTTATGAAAATATACAAGAATCTGTATTTTAAAACAGTAATTCAGGTATATGTGTCCCATTATCTTTCTCTCGATCTAAAAGTTTTCATGCCTATGGGTTACACATTTACCTCTCTATGAGTTCCAAGCAATATGAAATAACCTTGGAATCACTTGGAGACATATCATATATTGTATCCAATTCTGGTCCTAGTTTTATGACCTACAACTACAGACACCATACCTCCTACATTTGGGTCAGACCTTCCTACAAGTCTTATTCCTCCGATTATTTGGAAACCATGGTGGGAAATAACATCTCCATATTCAGGTACCCTTCTTCATAAACCAAACTATATGCTTTGGAAAATCTGAATCCCCATAATCTTTCATTATCTTTTAGAATTAGAATGTTAAATTCCAATGAGCTCTTTATCTGGACTATGCAGCACATGCCCTTTGGTGGCCTTGAATAAGTTTCCTACTTAACTTTTTTGTCTATCAAAAGAAGAAACTATTTGGGTATGAAACATATTCTCTAGTTGGACCTACATAATATAGCCCAAATAACATGTTTAAAAAATTATAGTAACATCATTCTTGGAAAATACTTCTTCTAATACTTTTATTCATTTTCCCATATCATTCCTCAGTTTCATAAATTCCTAAATCACAGTTTACAATTTTCCCTTTTATACCAGAATATATTAGTTTGTTTCCAAAAAAAATTATCATGAACTTGGGAGAGTCTCATACCTTTTATCAAAGCTATAGACCTTAAATTAAAGTCACATAATTTCCTCATTACAAGACTTAAAACTTCACAGTATAATGTCTTCACTGTGAAACTTAAAATTGCATAGTACAATGTCCTCACTGCCTGACTTAAAACTTCATAGTACAATGTTCTCACTACAAGAGTTAAAACTACATAGTAAAATGGCCTTAGTGAATGAATTAAAACTGCACAGTTTTATATCAAAAATTCCACTTTTTATAAATTTAAACCATTATTCATACACAAAATTTTTATAGAATTTGTTTTTCTATTCATGACTTATGTTGGTATAAATAAACCCTTTCATTCTTAAAATTCATATCCTTGGATAAACCAACCACTGAGGTCTTGATTCACCCAATTCATATTTTTTCCCTTATCTATCAGCAGTAAAATGTTAAATTCCTAAGGTCTCTTCTTCTTGACAATGCAGTATGTTCCCTTAGGTGGCCTTGTATAATTTTTCTACATAACAGACCTGTCAGCCAAATGATTCCACTATTTGGGAATGCAGCATATGACCTAGTATTCCCTGCATAACATAACTCTTGTAATGAGTTTTTAAAATAATTGTAATTTCATTCTTGGAGGGGACTCCCCTTATATTGATACAGGTTTTAAATTTTGTGACCAAAAAATTCATGGCTCCTGATTACCCTTGGAAATATTTAAAGAATATTAAAGAAATACTTTTCCACTGAGTCTTGTTTTGGATCTAATTTCCAAATTCACTATCGAACATGTTCAATCTTAATTACTATCCCTTTATAGTATAACTTGTATGACTCAAAACTGTTAACAACAAGAGAGATGGTACTCATTAGATTTATAACCTACAAAGAGGACTCTAAACAACATTCAAGTCTGATATCACTAAACATACATTTTTGTATGATTTAGGTAATATTGTTCCATAAAAAGTCAAAAATACAATGTTTGTGGGGTTGTTCATCTATCCCTAGACAAAATCAAATAATACTCGTTTGGCCCCAAGGATTAGGAAAAAACATAAAGCATTATTCCAACATGACGTAGCTCCAAATCTTACCAAATAATGTTTTGATGCATCAAATTTCCCAACTTTTACCATAGAACACGGTTAGTTTCATTTTAAATGAATCATATTCTATGGGGGGATTTTGTAGACACCATGAAATGTGTTCTATGCACTTTTCCTCAAAATGTCCTCAACCAAGCATGAAGAGTTCGTGGTGAGACTATCCTTACTTCATGGGGGTCAGCGATGGTAGTGAAGGCATCATCCTAATGGGCCGATACTGCAGCATGGAACTAATGCCAATAAGGAGTGCGGGGGACCATCCCCCCATGGTATGGAGCAATAAATTTGTCTATGTTCTTAAAATTGGTGCCCAAGGTACCTGCATGAAAACACCTGCATGCCACCATTCTAGAGCTAGGTAACAAATTTATACGGGCTATGTCTTGAAAGTAGTTCCCTGGTTAGGAATAATCACCGGTGGTGTGCAAGTATACTTGTGCACCAATCATCTGGCACGTAGCCCCTTGCGCACCAAAATTATGTCACGCGGCCTTCTTTCACACCCAAACTCCTTTCACCAAATGTCCTATTCTTTCCTTTAAATATACCCTTGGGGCCTTCATTTGTATGGACTAATTTCCCTGAATCAAAATTTTTGTTCTGGTCCCCCAAGTACTTCTCCAAAATCTTCTGAAACTTTCAAGGTATTTTATCGTCACCTTCAGTAGAGGATTTAAATGAGGATCATTCGACGTAAGTACTTTTTGTGTTTTGAAACCATAACACTTGCACACCTAAATCTCTCAACCTCTATAAATAAAAAACACATGTGTGCCACCTATTACTTTCATAGGAACTTGAGTGCCCCACTTCTGGGACCGCCTGTGAATACTCATGAACTCTTGTGCCAAGTCTCTCCCAAGTTTTTCTTATATAGGTTGTTTTTCACTTTAGTGAATATCAGGCAACCCAAGTCTACTTTTGTAATGACCTGGAAATCCTGTGGATGCTTTTTTAAAATTCATGGAAATTTTACGATTCCACAGCTTCTGACGGCGCTTGATTCCGATGACCGGTGTGCCGGGAATCAATTTTTCAAGTTTTGTTCGGGTACATTCAGTAAACGTATGAGCGGGATTTTATATCATATGAACTGGTGCTCAATATTTATTTCTGAGGGCATTGTTGAACTCACAGAGCCGATATTCTCTTAAAGTGACCTTCACCATAGTTGTGTTCTAATGAGAATTGATGTTAATTTTTGGGGGTTTAAAATAAAATTAAATAAAAATAAGTGAAACTTATTATTATTTGTTGGGTGGTTAAAACCTCCAAGTGGATGTTAAAGGTGGGTCCCACCTACACATAACCTCCCTTGGGAGGATATTATTTTAGTGGGATCCACTAAAAGTTTAACACCACTTGAAATCAATGAGGTGGGGCCCACATGGTCTTTATACCCCTTTAAACCCCCAATTAAGTGGAGAGCCTATTCACCTTCCCCTCATTAAAGTGCCAACCCCTTTACATAAATAAATGAGACATTTTGAATTCATTCCAATAATAAAATAATTGACAATGCTATTATTTCATTTTGGTTGGCAACTCTCTTTTGGTGGAGCCTTGGAGAAACTTGGAAGAATTGAGAGAACATCATCCTCTCGATGAAGAACGCTCCTCACCTCCGAAAAACGATGAAAACCATATTTTCCCTTCTTTAACCGAGGCATGAAAGGGAAGCACAGATGCCCACGATGTATGACCACGATTTCATCTCGACCCATCTTCTCCGAGCTCTTACTCCTATGACATTGACGGATCGACGTCCGCCTTCTGCGGCTCTTTCATCGTTCACCGAACTCGAGGTAGGGCATATTGAGTAGTTATATTGATTTCGTTCAATGTTGTTAAATTTTTTGACTAAGATATGTCGATTGATACCTCCATAATGAGGAAGGATCAAACAGCATGAACATGGCCAACCCTCCCCATTTGTTCTATCATGTTTGATTAACGACCGCAGAGCAGAGCAGCAGCGGCTGGCATCTGGCCAACTGAAAAGGAAACCGGCAGCGCAAGGCCCTCGGGTTGCCGGAAAGGTGCAACACCGTTGTACCCCACAGAGGAGTTGAGGGTCGCGGCTAAACTGGACCGCGGCGGAGGAGGCGTGGTGCTGTCGTGCCGTGCGGAGGATTGGGGGTCCGTGGCTATGTCGGGCCATAGTGGATGAGGCATGGTGCCATCATTTCATGCGGTGGAGGTGGGCCTCATCCAGGGAGGGACGCGGCAGAGGATCAGGGGTGTGGAGCTATCATGTCATGACGTTGCTGTAGAACTGGTTGGCTGCTCGGCCAGCTAGACAAGGCGGGACCACTCGGGTTCTACGGGGAAACAGAATCGGTGCCTAGCGCCGGTTACGATTGGTGAAACCAGGGAGGGTTAACCCCCCCCCCCCCCCTCCACATGGCTCACCAGGCCCCGCGATCTCCCCGCCTTCTAGGCCGCCCTTGGGATGGGCTGCGCCTTCGGGTCGGGCTGCCCCCACGGACTGGGCCGCACCTTCGGGTCGGGTCGTGCCTTCGGGCCGGGACTCCCCTTTAGGCCTTTTCACCCCTTTGGGCGAGATCACACCCATGGACCGAGTTGGACCCTAGACCGGACCCAGGGTCAGGTCGGGTCGGTCCTATTGGGTCGGACCGGACCCGGACTCGTCAGACCGATTACACCTTTCTGCCCATGTTTTCGGCTACGGGTGTCCGAACGAAGAACCATCTGCAGCGACGAAAGTCTTAGAGCCGGATGGTTCTTTTGGAATACCCCAAATGAGGTTTGGATTCCTTTGAGATATGGCCGGGTTGGTTTGAACATAAAAACCAACCGGGCCCCTGGAACGGAAATTCCAATAACTCACAGACCGGGCGTCTGATTGACAGACCGTCTTTCGCGTTTGGGTCCTTATGATGAGACGGAAATATGGGAATCATACACTCGAGACTTCATGTTAGTTGATGTATCGACACTTGGCTCGAGGAGCGGACCCTCCCGGAATCGAGTGGGCTAAGTACGGAAACCCTATGGCTGGTTGCGACTGAGATGATAGGATCCTACGTGGACCTACTACTAGTCATAGAACCTCCATGGGTTCGACAGCGACGATACTAGACCTGGATCCTCCGTGGAAACAACAGTAATGAAATAGGACCTAGATCCTCCATGGTTTCGACAGCGATGAGAATGTACCTGTATCCTTCGTGGGTTCGACAGTGACGAGACTGGAACTAGATCCTTCGTGTGTTCGACAGCGACGAGACTGGACCTGAATCCTCTATGGGTTCAACAGTGACGAGACTGGACCTGGATCTTCTGTGGTTTTTACAGTGATGATACTGGACCTGGATCCTCTCTCGGTTTGATAGAGATGAGATTGGACCTGGATTCTCTGTGGGTTTGACAACAACGAGACAGGACCCAGATCCTCCGTATGTTCGATAGTGACAACTTGTATACCAGGATCACACGTAGAATCGACAACTTCGGCAGACTGTTGTTTTAGGTTTCTATTGTTATTAGACATTCGAGAGTGGAAGATGATTCATTGGCTACAACTAATCATCTCTTACTCTCTTTTAATTTATGTATACCTAGTGTGAGATGAGTCTTTACCTTCATGTTTACCTCATGTATGAGATGTGTAGTCTTGAAGAAATAGGTATATGTATGGGAAAATACCTAAGTAAGGGTGGATGTTTCTACATGGATGTTTCTTCATGGATGTTTCTTCATGGATGTTTCTTCATGGATGCTTCTTCATGGATGTTTCTTCATGGATGTGTTGTGGTGAAGCCAACATGGCTTTCTTTTGTGAGCTGTACTTAAGGGATACACCTTGTGTTGTACTTTCTTTGTGGAGTTTTTATACAATTGGGAAAAGTTATGTGGTTGGGCTCAAGATTTGGAGTCGGTCTGTGATTGGTAACTTAGGTATATGTATGGGAATATACCTAATTAGGGATGGTTGGTACTTCTTAATTCTATCTTACTAGTGTGTTCTATCCATTTTGGATCCTGGGAGACCTTTTGGGGTCTCGGGGTCCCCTACTGAGTATTGTTATACTCACCCCTGCACCGGTTTCTCCCGCACCTTGTTGTGTTCTGTGCAGATGATAGTCAACAGTGATCGAGTATGATGGTGACAGATGGGATGCTGCTCGGAGCTGGAATAGTTGGGACGTACCTCAGGGACGAGTTGTTCGATTTCTGTACCTACCCTTCAGGTAGGATACCCTGGTGGACGATCCATGAGCTGTTATCCCTTTTTAATTGTACTAGTACTTTTTTTCAGTTGGGTTTGTATATTGGCCCACATACTATTTGCACAACTTCCTTTTCTATATTAGTAGTTGTTGCTTCTACTTCTTGTGTTCAGAGTGTGTGCGTTATAGGTTTAAAGGAAATTCCTTCCCATTTTTTTATGGATTCTCATTTGGTGCTAGTCGCCAGCCCCTGGCCTATGGAAGGCGGGATTGGGTAGTCATGGCACGAGCCCTGATGATGGGTCGTGACAAATTGGTATCAGAGGAGTCTTTTCTACCACAAAAATAGGACTCTGATATTTCTTTTCTATGGAGAAATAGTGTCAATGGTATGGAGTGTGGTTATCATTTTAGGGAAATTGGTGTTGGTGTGGCTGCCGACATATCCATACACTAGGACTCTGACTTTTGATTTATGACTCAGTGCAGGAAAACACTGATTGTGTGTGTGTTTCCTTTGAAAATATTTCTTCATGATTACTTTTTTTTAGCTCACCAGGTATATTGTTTTGACCGTGGTATAGTTGTTTCTTTTTAGAATGTCTTAACTTAGTCTGTCAGCGCATGTTTCAAGTTCAGAGCGCGATGGTAGCCCACTGAGCGACGAGGCCTCGGTGCTGGGCCCCATCACAGCGGAGGCACCAGCGGTACCACTAACCGCTGGGCTACCATGGCTACCAGCCCCAGCATCAGAGGGTGAGCATAGATTGAGAGTGTTTCATGGGTTCCTTCAACAGAGTCCTCTGAGGTTTCGAGGCTATTTTCATACGGCTGGGTACTGGCTGGAGTTTGTAGCATGAGTTTTCCACACAGTTGGGACACCCGCTGACTTGATGGTGCACCTAACTATTAGTCTTTTTCAGGGATCAGTTGAGATTTGGGGGAGCTTGATTCTCCAGTATTACGACGAGGCAACCCTCACATGGGAAAACTTCAAGGGTCTTTTTAGGGCGGAGTTTGTAACAACGACTCTATGCTCTGTGCATGCACAAGAGCCACTACACATGCTGCAAGGCATTCTGAAAGTAGTCGAGTCATCTATAGCAGGCAGTAGGAATATGACACAAGGGTACAAGTGGGTTGTAACTTCTGTTAGAAGACCCCAAGATGTGGCATTGGGGGTGCGGGGAACCTTAGGCTAAGGGAGCTTTGAACGGAGAAGGATCTGTGTTTCCTGCGGGAAATGGGGTCACAGAGCGCGCGACTATCTGAATCCATGCATGGTTGATCAGCAGGTGTTAGAGGAGCCACCGAGATAGAGGAAGTGGTAGGATCTTGAGCATCATCCGAGCGGTAGACGAGGCATTGGAGCAGGTCCTTCAGTGGATAGGGGTCAGAGTCATCGGGCACTACTACCACCACCCCTTGATGGTTTACCTCGAGCTTCGAGAGGAGGTGGACAAGAGCAGGACTAGATCCAGGTATAGGTACCTTTGTTCATGATTCTTCTATATTTTTTTATGTTGTTGTTTGTGGTTGATTTGTGCCTTTGTACTTTGAGCTGCATTAATAAAAGACACTTGTCCTTGTGACATTTGATTTCCTACCTTTTTGAGTGGTAGATACTGAGAGGTTCCGGTTAAAACCATTGACTTGACCCTCACATTTGAGATTCCTACTGGAGGAGACCCATTGACCACACACTAATGCTGACAGTCTGACTCATGCCTTGGAGGCAAGAGTAATGGTTGGATCTCTTGGTAGTAGCATCGAGTCCTTACGACATCATCCATAGCATGAATTAGTATCATTCATGTCAGGATTGACTGTATTAGGAAAATGATATGGTTCATCTGGGGGATGAGATTATATTTCTTTTACGGAAAAAGAGAAAACTTCGCAGCTCATGAAGGATGTAGGCGAAGAAGGGTGTACTCCAGTTCTTTACAGTTTTCTAGTCTCACCCATAATTCATTGAGCGAACGGTTTACGATTTACTCTAATATCAATAGTCTCAGCTGTGTCTTCTCTTTGAAGTACCTGAACCTGAGACAACGACGTTGTCTTGAGTTCCTCCAAGAATATGACTTTTATATATTCTATACTCTTGGTAAGGGGAACATTGTAGCAGATTATCTTAATAATAGATCTAGCATTCAACTTCTAGGAGAGGCAATGGAGTAGTTGGCCTAGTTGCAGATATCCTTTGTGGATAGAGATGGAGCAGCCTTTCTACAGTCTCTCATAGTCACTCCTCCACTTATTCAGCGAGTCAAGGAGGTATAGTGTGTGGATGTTGATTGTGAGACACGACATGACTAGATATTCATAGGGCAGGCACTTGATGGATTTTCTGAAGGTGGGGAGCACGTCATTATCTCCAGAGGATGTACCATGGAACCAGTTGCACTTTAGTAGTATGTGTTGAGGGAGTTCCAGACATCCCCTTTATCAATACATTCATGAGTCGCGAAGATGTATTAGGACCTCTGACGACAGCACTGGTGGCCAGTTTTGAAGAAGGCAATAGAAAAGTTTGTCTCATGATGCCTCACTTGTCAGCAAGTGAAGGTGGAGCACCAAGTTCTAGCAGGCATGCTTCATCCCTTAGAGTTCATAGAGTGGATTTGGGATGGGATATCCATGGATTTCATGACGGGACATCCATGTACATCAAGAAGACACGACTTTATCTGGGTGACTGTCGACCGACTCTCCATGTCGCCCCACTTTCTACCGACCAGAGAGTAGGGTTTAGTAGATAGATCCGGATGCATCTACGTACATGAGATTGTACAGCTTCATGGTGTTCCATCGACAATCATCTCTGATCGAGATGCTCGTTTCACGTCCCGACTGTGGAAGGGGTTGTAGGAGGATTTCGGGACACAGCTTCGCTTGAGCACCACCTTCCATCCTCATATGGATGGTCAGATTGAGAGGACCATTCAGACTCTCGAGGACATGATCCATGCATGCGTCCGCAGCTTTGGTTTCAGCTAAGAGGATCATGTACCCTTGGTAGAGTTTCTGTATAACAACAGCTACCACTCCACCATCGGGATGGAACCTTTTTAGGCACTGTACAACCGACCTTGCAGTTTGCCTCTATGCTGGACTGACCCAGGGGAGTCAGTGCTTGTGGGACCAGAGATGCTGCAGGCTACGATGCAGAATGTGAAGATCATCCAAGAGTGGATGAATACCACACAGAGTAGACAGAAGTCCTATGTTGATATGAGACAGAGACCACTGGAGTTCGAGGATAGAGAGCATGTCTTTCTACGGGTCTCACCTCAATGAGGTCTACAAAGATTTGGCCAAGGCGACATGTTATCCCCATGATTCATCGGACCATTCTAGGTCCTCAACAGAGTAGGCGAGGTGCATTACTTCTCGGATCTTTCACCATGGTTGCACCGGGTGCATGACATCTTCCACGTATCTCAACTGAGGTGATACATTCATGACCCATCCCACATCATCGACCATGGGGAGCTAGAAATCGATAAAGGGATGAAATTCACAGAGGTTCCAGTTGAGATTGAGGATCAATAAGATCATGTCCAATGTGGACCGTTGATAACTCTGGTGTGCGTTCCCAGGTAGCACAGGAACCTCCATGAGAGCACATGGGAGCGGGAGACTCATATTCTTGCTCAGTACCCCCATTTTTTTCCTTAGTGTGAGTTGTAGCTTATGGGGATATAAAGCCCTGAAGTGGGGAGAATGTAATGACCCAGAAATTCCATGGATTTTTTTAAAAAATTTATGGGAATTTTATGAGTCTATAGTTTCTGACAGCGCTTGATTCCAAGGCCCAGTGTGCCCAGAATCAATTTTTAAAGTTTTGTTCAGGTACGTTCAGGAAACGTACGAGTGGGATTTTATATCTTTTGAACTAGTACTCGGAATTGAAATATGAGGGCACCATCGAACTCGCAGCGCCAGTATTCGCTTAAGGAGACCTTCTCTACTATTTCGTTCTAACGAGAATGGATGTTAATTTTTGGGGTTTTTAAATAAAATTAAATAAAATTAAGTGTAACTTATTTTTATTTGTTGGGTGGTTAAAACCTCCAAGTGGAGGATAGATGTGGGGTCCACCTGCACATAACCTCCCTTGGGAGGATATTATTTTACTGGGACACACTAAAATTTTAACACCTCTTACAATCAAAGATTTGGGCCCACATAGGCTTTAAACCCCCAATTAAGTGGAGAGCCTCTTCACCTTCCCCTAATTAAAGTTCCAACCCCTTCACTTAATTAATTTTAACATTTTGAATTCATGCCAATAATAAAATAATAGACAAAGCTATTATTTCTTTTTTGATGACAATTATCTTTAGGTGGAGCCTTGGTGAAACATGGAAGAATTGGCAGAACTTCATCCTCTTGACAAAGAATGCTCCACACCTCCGAAGAATGACAAACACCATAATTGTCCTTCTTCAACTAAGGAAAGAAAGGGAAGCACTACATCCCACAAAGTACGCTGACGACATCATCTCGACTCATCTTCTTCGAGCTCTTCCTCTTCCGACATTTATGCAATGATGTCCGCCATCTGCAACTTTGTCATCAATCACCGAACTCGAGGTAGGGAGTTTGGAGTAGTTATACTGCTTCCATTCAATGTCGTTGAATTTTGGATTGAGATATGCCGATTGACACCACCCTAACGAGGAGGGCTCGGACCACACGAACATGGCCGTCCCTCCTCCATTGTTCTATCTTGTTTTATTGACGACCGTGGAGTGGAGTAGTGACGGTCTGCGTTGGGCCAGCCTTGAAGGAAACTGGCGGCGCAAGGCTGGTGGGTTGCCGGAAAGGCGTGGCACCGTTGTGTCGCATGGAGGAGCCGATGGTCAATGCCATACTAGACCACGGCGGAGGAGGCTCATCGTCGTCGTGCCGCATGGAGGAGGCATGGTGTCGCCACGCTGCGCAGAGGACCAGGGGGCTGCGTCTAGGTCGGGCCACATCGGAGGAGGTGTGGCACCGTCACACCGCGCAGTGGAGGTGGGCCGCGGCCAGGGCGGTCCATGGTGGAAGAGTATGGGTGTGGCGTTGTCGCATCATGCCGATGGTTTAGAACCGGATGGCCGCTCGGCCAGCCGGACAAGACTGGACCCCTCGGGTCCCGAGGAGAAACTGAACATGCACCTAGCACTGGTTCCGATCGGGGAAACAATGGAGGGTGTGACCCCCCCCCCCCCTCACACACACACACGTGGACTATCGGGCCACACGGCTAGGCCGGGCCACATGGCCAGCCATCCGGGGCCCCCTCGGGCCAAGCCTCCCTCAGGCCAGGCCACGCCTTCGGGCCAGGCCGCCCCCACGGACCGGGCCGCACTTTCAGGCCGCGCCGCTCCTTCGATTCAGGCCACCCACATCGGTCGGGCCACACTTTTGGGCCGGGCCTCCCCTTTAGGTCGGGTCTTCCATTAGGTCTGGATCAGACCCATGGACCGGGTCAGACCCCAGACTAGACCCGTGGTCGGGTCAGGTCAGTCCAATTGGGTCAGACCGGACCCGGACCCCTTATACCGATTACGCCTTTACGCCCATATTTTGGGCTACGGGTGTTCGAACGAAGAAATATTTGCAGAGACGGAAGGATTAGAGTAGTACAGTTCTTTTTTCATACCCTACATGATGTTTGGACAATGTTGGGGTATGGATGGGTTGTTTTGAACCTAAAAACCATCGGGGCCCCTAGAACAAAAATACCAATAACTCACAGACCGGGCATCTGATTGACGCGTCGTCTGTCGCATTTGGTTCCATAAGAAGATATGGAAATATGGTATAAATCAACTTAATAATTAGTGGTATTTTATGTATCGACACTTGGATCGAGGAGCAGACCCTCCCGGAATCAAGCGTGCTGAGTACAGAAACCCTATGGCTGGCTGCGACTGAGATGATAGGATCCTACATGGACCTACTACTAGACATGGATCCTCCGTTCTTTTGACAGTGACGAGACTGGACCTAGATCCTCCCTGGGTTCAATATTGACGAGACTGGACCTGGATCCATCGTGGCTTATATAGCGACGAGACTGGACCTGGATCCTCTGTGGGTTATACAGCGACGAGACTGGACCTCGATCCTCTATGGGTTCGACAGCGATGAGACTGGACCGGGATCCTTCATGGGATCAACAGTGACGAGACTAAACCTAGATCCTCCATGGATTCGACAGTGACGAGACTGGACCTGGATCCTCCAAGGGTTCGACAGTGAAGATACTGGACCTGGATTCTTTGTGGGTTCGATAACAACAAGACAGGAACTGTATCCTTCTTGGGTTCAACAACGACGACATTTGTACCGATATCCCACTTAGGATCGACATCCTATACAGAATTTTGTTTTAGGTTTCTACATATATTTTTCGTTCGATAGTGGATGATGATTAAGTGGTTATAATTAATCATCTCTTACTCTCTTTTAAGTTGTGTATACCTAGTGTCAGCTGAGTGTTTACCTTCGTGTTTACCAAATGTATGAGATGTGTACTCTTGATGACTTAGGTATATGTGTGGGCATAAACCTAAGTAAGGGTGGATGTTTCTTCATGGATGTTTCTTCATGGATGTGTTGTGGTGAATCCCACGTGGCTTTCTTTTGAGAGATATACCTATGGGATACACCTTGTATTGTACTTTCTTTGTGGAGTGTTTCTACACTTGGGAAATAGAATGTGGTTGGGCTCAAGATTTTGAGCCGGTCTGTGATTGGTAACTTAGGTATATGTATGGGCATATAAATAATTAGGTATATTTGATACTTTGTGGTTGTATCTTACTACTTTGGTTTAACCTTTGTGTATTCTAGGAGACCTTCATGGGTCTCAGGGTCTCCTAATGAGTATTGTTATACTCACCCCTGCATGATTTTCGCCCACACCTTATTTTGTTCTATGAAGATGATGGTCAATGGCGATCGAGGCTGAGGGTGATAGACGGGAGGCTGCTCGGAGCTGGACTAGATGGGATGTACCTCAGGGATGAGTTGTTCGAGTTCTGTACCTACCCATAAGGTAGGATTCCCCAGTGGACAATCCAGAAGCTGTTTTCCTTTTTTAATTGTACTAGTACTTGTTGTTCAGTTGGGTATGTATACTGTCCAACTTACTTTCAGCACACCTTCCTTCTCTATATTAGTACTTATTTATTCTACTGCTTGTGTTTAGAGAGTGATTGTGTGTGTTACAGGTTTAAAGGCAATGCATCCACATTTTATCAGGGATTCTCTTTTAATGCTAGTCACCAGCCCCTGTCCTATGGAAGGAGGGCCAGGGGTAGTCACGACATGGGCCCTGAGGACGGGTCGTGAAAACTTGTGTGCCCATACTTTTGCGCCATTTTATAAATGAGAACCCCTCTTTTATTCACTTACTCTCTTCATTCTACAAGCCATCATGCTTTCCTTAAATCCATTCGAAGAAAGGATTCTTCTTGTTTGGCTCCCTTTCCTAGAAAGTATTCTGTTGAGACCTCAACCAAAACCTCTTGACTTATCCATCCTTTTTCAAAGGCACATTAGTGTGTCTCCAATTTGGTATTGTATATTTGCAGTCATATGTTTTACACATGTGTTTCACAATGGGGATAAGATTCATGGAGTGTCTGTAGGTTTGTATATACACAGTCACATGGACCATTCTCCCAAAAATATTTTTGTGAAGTTCCCGGTTTTGAGGAAGGTTTGAGTTATGACATCTCCTTTCTCAAATAAACCTGGAACCACATGTCTTCTAATAGGGAAGGTATAGTTCACACTTTCTTTTCCATTCAAGTGAATGAAATGTCTCCCTCCAAACCCAGGATCAATTTTATGGAATCAATCCTTGTGTAAACCCATATCCTTCATCCCATCATCCTTTCATTAGATCCCATTCCAATGTAAATAGAATATAGGGAAGTCTCGTCACCTCACCCTATTCTTGGGTTGCCTTTCCCTCCTCCACTGTCGTCGCCGTAGGCTCGCCTTCCTCCCCTAGTAGAGGAGGAAAATATGTATCATTTTTGAATCATTCACATCCTCTTGTTTCTCACAATGATCATGACTCGCATGGGATTAGAGATTCGTGATGATTACAATATTTTCAAAAACATCCATGGTGAATTAACTACGAGAACTGTGATTACCACTATAATATGGATATGTTGTAATCCCTCTTAGGGAACGAGATCGGTGGATATCCTCTTCATGAATCCAATCCTAATTTCCTTAATTTGATCATCCTCATTAAGAATAAGCCCCGAATGAAACCCCCAAAATTGTAAAGGCATCCTTTTCAATAAGAAATACCATACTCAATTCTCTCAAAATAAAATACTCTCCTATGAAATTTATCAAACTACATGGGCTTTGTTTCCCATCCACATGGGATACATAGGTAGCCTCCTTGAGGTTCAAACTAAATATTTCAAATTAACCATATTCTCTTTGGTCCAAATTCCCAATAGGGTATAATCAAACTCAGAAACCCATATTTGTCCCATGTTCATTGGGATGCCTCAGTATAAGTCACACACCAAACATTGACTAAGAACCTTTTGATTAGATGTCTTTACCACATGGCATTAAATTATATGGTTTGGTCCTTATCATATGTCCTTCAAATATATGATGTGTCCCATTAATCAGCACCGAACAATGAGGGTGTTGATTCCTTTGACAAGGATATGTAGGCAGCCCATTTTATGGGAACTATGCAAATATCAAAACAAGCCTTCGTCTCCCTGGTTGATAATAAAGCCCAGAGTGCCCCACCGAGTGGCTTAAAACCCAGTATCATCATTATTATGATTAAAATAATATTCAAATAGTATATTATAGGATACCATTGATGGATAACCTTGAATACAAAAAATATCTCCACTAATGAAGAACCATGAATAAATAATGACGATTCTAAATTTAACAAATTTTAATAAGTGACTGTAAATTCCAAGGGAAAGTTATATTATACTTGGTGAATTAATAATAATTCATGAAAATGTTTTAAATTTATAAATAGAGTCCTAGAGTAGACAACAATTACCCCCAAAATGGTGTGATAAGTCCGACCTCCCATCTACTCGACTAATGCACGTTCCTAAGTATTGTAAAGTTAAAACATAATGCACACCTTCCTTGGGATTGTAGGTTCCCTTTGGATAATGAACTATTGGATAATTTCATTTCCATAAATAAATCCAATGGAAACCTCCTGGAAGAAGTGATTCTTAAAAAAACACACATTTCAATGAACTACAAAATAATCGTAAATCCCAATAATCCACTGATATCTATCTCGATATATCTCAATCTATAGAATATGGGATAGTTCAAAAATATTTATCATGAAAAATCATTCATTTTACCATGTATTCACTTACTATAAAACTCATACATCATCTTCTATTAAGAATATGTCATCATCATATAACACTTCAACACTTTTATCACTCCCATTAACCATATCATAGATATGTGGACATCATTCATTCATGATAAACTAAATTATCATATGGCCTCAGACAAAAAAATCAATTATAATGATTAATTATTTAAATCCTAAATAGATCTATGGATATTGAATTCTTTTCTATAACACATTGTAAAAATAAACCCATCGGGTTCTGTCATGTAGAAACATTCAACCAAATTCCTATTTGGAAAAACTAGTTTTTCTATCCATCTGCAAATATTCCTAGTTACAAAATGATCATATTTCAGTTAATTAAATGGTTGATTTTATCAAATTTTATTATCATAAGGTTTCATCATATTTTATTCCATTAAATTTCATGAAGCCATTCACTACTTGTGTTTAGTCCTAGTTTCACACATGATAATTCATGTCTATATTTTCTTCTATTCCAATTTACAACCAAAAGTTTTACATATGTGGTTAAATATTCCAAAATAGAAACTTTATATCAGTATATAAATTTCATTTCATAATGAACAAATTCATTCAATTGATTATCATCTATTCTATCCAGTACATCCTTTTATGTTGTTGGCTGATTTTTCCCAAAGAGTAATGTCTTTCCTGGATCAAGAAAATAAAAAAATATCTCTCTAGTTTTATAACATTTCTAGTAGGCCTACATAGTAATTTTGTTTTGGGAATATCTTCCCCTTTAACTATCTCTTATGGAGATTATTCATATACCAACTCATGTGCATTTGGAGTATTAACATCATTGTAGTCAATCTTTCTCCAACTTTGTCCATTGTAAATGTCTTCTGTTTTTACAAATTCAGAATGTCTTATTATTGTTTACTTTTTATCTGAGAGTTTATTTAAGTAATATTCTTTAGTATTACAATGGAATCCAATAAAGATAAAATTAATTATACGATATGTTATTTGGTATTTATGTATAGTCTTGAAAACATTATCACATCCCAATTTAGATGAATATGGCGGAATGGGATATTTTCAAACCACAACATGTACAGAATCACATATACGGCATTAGTTGGTACTCAGTTAAGTTTATATTCCACATTATTTAGTAGACGTACCCAAAAAAATAATTGTACCATTTTATGAGGCATCATCGATCTGACCATTTCATGAAGGTTTTGTTTCTCCTGTTCACAAATATCATTCTATATTAGTTTACATGGATGAGTGACTTTGGAAACTATTTTAAATCCTTTTAATGATTGATGAAAATTATGATAAGTTATTCTACACCACATTCAGGAAAAAATATCTTAATATTATATCCAAATTGATTTTATAATTTATTATGATATTCTATAACCATGACAATGGAATTTTACTTATACATCATTAAGTGGATATATCTATTTCTATTGTAATAATCAATTAAATCAATGAACTAAGTAAAACCATACATTTCATAAAATATAAATGGACTTTATACATTTGTATGAACCAATTCCCATAGTTAGCTATATATTTCAAAAAAATTAAATGAATGGTTATTAGGTTATTTTATATTATAAAAAACAATAACATGCAACCAATGGTTTTAACTCAGTGGAGTCCGAATACCATGTTTAATGTAGTTTTTTAAACACATTTCATTTACATAATAAAAAATTATTTCCAAAATGGAAATAAAATCCCACCATTTCTAAACTTGAATCAAATACTATATTTCAGGTAATAGATTTTATATCATAAAAATTATTAAGTTCTAGAACCATTACCCTAAATAAAGTAACATTATAATATCCCACTTCTAATGGTTTTAGTCATACAATAATAAATACTCTATGTTATAATTTACATTTTTTTTATTTTTCTTGAATCAAATATGTTATTATATTTGATTAAAAATGTATGACTAAGATTTTTTATCCAATAACAAAATTATAGAATAAATTATATTACATTAAATTATAAAAATACATAATATATACAACATATATGAATCACTATGATTCACGTTACTTTTTGTGAAATTATTAATCCCATGGCCTTTCATTCCATGTGAAAATATGATGTTCTACAACTTATTAACCTCCCTATATATATTTTTATTCTTGAATGTACATTACATCTGTGTATTTTACTAAGACATAGCCATTAACAATAATTTCATTCATTCTCTTTATTCACCATAATGACTAACATGTAGAAATTCATTATATCTTTATCATCATGTAAAAATAATTCCACAAAATATGGGGTCAAATATTTATTTTATTATTATGAATTTTAAGAATCTATGTGGTAAAGAGGAAAGAATGAAATATCTTTTTATTTCATGGTTCCATTTGAACTAAAATGTATATAGTCTCTTAATGTTCCCAATAATCATGAGTACATTAGGTCTTATATGATTCCCTTATACAATACTACATTTATAAAGAGCACTAGATATGTCATATATCTCTTGTAAACCTCTATCCCAGTATAACTCATTAATATAAGATATTGTTTAGAAGTTATCTCTGCACTATATCATTATTTGATGGTCACTAGACATAGCTGAAATCCTGAAACAAAGAACATTTTTGTATCATCTTTATGCATCTTATATGAAGAATTATGAACCTTTCTCACTTGTTGGTCATTTATTAGTAGGAATTGGGTATTCTGGAACATAAATCTTATTCTCTTGGCATAGTAGTTTTCTCAAGATACTATTAAACCCTTGAATGTTATGAACAAATGGTATAATCTATTTATCCAATATTGAACATATTTTGATTGAATTAATTGGGGTTTTCATTTGATCTAAAATAAATAAACAAATAGGATTTGTATTGTTTCATGATAAATATTATTCATTTTAATTTTTTTAATTTTAAATGAATCCCACTATTTTCTCAAGATCTTATAGACCTCTAAAACATTATTAAATGAATCCCACAATTTTATAATAGTTTATTGCCTTGATTTCTTGTTATGAAATCCCCAATTAAAACCATAAAAATAAAAAAAACATATTTATTTTAATACCATTCCAAAGTGAAGGATAATATTTATTTAATAAAATTAAAAATGACACAGTTGAATCCACATCGTAAATGGGTATGGACTTTTTGTCCTTCCCTAATTATGGGGAGGATGATTGATTGATTGGTCACCCCTTCATTTGGGGTGGAAATAATCAATATATATACATTATATGTATGTATATATATATATATATATATATATTTTATTATAACATATATAATATAAAATATATGTAAATATATATATATATATATATTCCATTACATAAATTCCCAAACTAGGCTTGTGCCAGATAGTGTTATTTTGGATCAAACCAACATGACCTATCAACCACACCAGAAGTCCGAAACTAATTAATGGAGATATTTTTTAGGACCAAAAGGACCCAAAATATTAAGATATATATATATATATAATTTAATATAATTTTTTGTATTTTAATATATTGTTCTAGAACATTCAATGATGAAATTATAATTTATTAAATTTATTTTAATGCATGATAAATCATTATAAATACCCTCAAATTGAATCTTATAAAATGTATTTATTTAGTTGGAAGTATAATTTTATTTTGACTGATCATGAGACAATAATACCCTGTGAAGGGTTTTTTATTATTTACTTAATTTAATTATTTATTTTTATTAAAATTTAAGAATTAAATTAATTGAACGATATGTGATTTATCCCGCCGTATTTAATTTTTTTAAAGATCCCATGTTTCCATAATTTAGTAATAAAATATAAATTCACACCTTGAGTTCCACTTTTATTCTTGATTATTTCAGAATAATATATCAAAATTTAAATAATTATGCAATTTAATATTTTTTTCTATATTTAGGTTAAAAACTCTAAATAAAAAAATCCTAGGTTAAATAATATATCCTTTGAATTTCAATTTAAAAATGAAAAATAAAATTGAATAAATCTTTAAATGGAACCCTATTCCTTTAAAATCATCGAATTGATTTACTCACCATCAACATATTTAAGATTAATAGTGTCAATATATGCATCCTATAAATCATATACATATGAATCATAACTTTTTTGTCATTAATCTATGATTCCCAATTACTCTCAGGGTAAATTGTAGGGATTTATGGTATTCCTTCGATCGCATGAAGAACATGGACCCAATTGAGAACAAAAGATCAATCCATCCATTTTCTTACATTTCAATATCTTTATAATCTTGAGGTAAGGGAAGATACAAATATAAAATTCTTTAAAACGGTTTACCACAATAATAATGACTATAAAATTCACTAATATACTTAGGATGTACATTCCAAAATTACAATTTGGTCTACATAAAGTAATAAAATTAATTTTACACTATTAAAAAATATTATTAATTAACCTAACTTGTAAAATATTTAATAAAATATTTTATCACCTATTTGTAACACATTACCATTTTAATTGATAAAATATTAATCATTAACTCATCCTATACTCATCCTTGAAAATTTGATGAACATTTAGGTTTTAGGTTCATTCATAAAATTAAATTTTCTTATAATCACTTTTATGATCACAGATAATTTGAATACCTTGATAAATATATTGATTCATCAATTTTATAAACATAAATAATATAACTGAATCATTTTACTAGATAAATCTCGTTATCAGATGTCACCAACATCATCATATTAATCTTTTATTCATAAGAATAGATAGAACATATAGATACACTTAGTGTGTAACCCTATAGATCCTTATCTCAATGGAAACTATTATATTTTATATTCCAAGAGTGGATCCAAAAAACCATGATGTACCTAGAGGATATTATGAATGTTGTAGTTATGACTACCTCCTACGAACACAAACTATGTAATGTAGTTTCTTTTCTTTATGATATCTCATAATTCAGAATCCCCATATATTTCCTCACCTTAATGGATGTACTTACCATATTTTAGCATGGAAGAGGAATTAATGAAAGTTATCCAATCATGATAATCCCTAACCCATGATTTATCTCTTCATTAACTCATAAGAGGGAAATTATCTCTTGATCATTCAACCAATACCATATCACCAATGACACTATAATTACCCATACTTTTGTTAATGAAAATTATTCTTGAACTAATTAAATGTATTATTATGTAAAATTGATATATAAAACATATGAACTTCCATGGTTTTATTTTTTTTGGATCTTAAAATACCGCTGAGAATTGTTACCATTGCTAATATAGCCATTGAACAGTGGTCATATGATTAGTATAAATATAGGGTTTTAACAAATAAAATTTACTCAGACAAAGGAAGCGATGGACTCCTCCAATATAATTGCTCCCTATAAATCCCATTTTTTGGAGCTCAGAAAGAAGGTAGTGTCATTGGTATGTTGTATTGGCCAAGACCAAGCTGAGTTTCAACACCTTATGCTTGAATGGAATCACCTACGGGAGAAGTGGAAGTTAATAGTGATTACCATCAGATAAATGTTTTCTGAGCCACTCGATGAGTCTGTCACCAACGCAAAACTTACCCTTAAGTCTTATTTGGGTGTTTTGACGTTTTAATAACAAGACCCCAGAACTTTTGTTATGTTATTTATTTTTTGTACAAAAAAATAAATTCATTTTGTTATTGTTACTTTTAAATGGTTTTTAGACAGAAAATAATATTTTTTGTTAATATTAAAATTCAATTATAAAATATACTTTAATTAATTAATTCCCTTTTTAATTGAATAATATTTTAATAAAATATAATTATTTTAGTATTTTTTATGAAATATAAATTATTTTATAATTTTTAGGAATACAATTGTAATTTTTATTTAGGATTGAATGCTGTTTTCGTCAAAACCCCTGATTTTTTTATAAATGTCAGTTTTTATTTTAAAATTAAAAAATAAAATATTTATAAAATTATTTAGATAAAATTATTATAATATTTTTGATTCTGGATATAGAAATTATATAATGGTGATTTTTTCATAATTTTCTGAGTGATTCGAAGTTTTTGGTAAAAAATAAATACTGTTTAAATATATAATGTTTTTTATAACACCATAATGACCCAATAGTGATGTAATAAAATAAAATAAAATATATTATCAGAAAAAATATGTTTTAACATTGAAATAATTTAATTCTATATTTTTTTGATAAATTTTATGGTGCCTTAGTAGACCATCAAAGACTTATAAAATATTTTATCTTTTTAAAATGATTTCTTTGAGAGTGTGACTCACCAACACATAAGCTAGCCTCATATTTTAATAATTTATGACAATGGCCTTATAAAACAATTCCCACTCTAAATTGGAAAAAATAATGATATGGTATTTGGATTGGATTAGATTATTGTGTAGTTTCCAAAACCTAAATAATAAAGAATTCCCTCTCCTTTCCAATTTAATCCCACTCAATCTCCAATTACACTTCACTAAAACCATTTTAAGCTCTGAAAAAAATTCCCTTAATCTCTATATAATCTTCCCAAGGAACCCCATGCACCCAAGAATCCTCTCTCAATCCTCTCCCAAGCCTTTGGGTTCACACATCCAAGTAAGGGATCCTCACTTTCCCTCATTCCTAATTTTTGTCAATGTTTTCTTATATTGTTATATCCATTTATTTTCAATTAAAAATGTCGGGGTTTGATTTTTAACCCCCCCCCCATACTCCCTAATTATGTTTTAATGGTGAGATAATCCATTTATATCTCATTAATTCCTCCCATGTACACGTGTTACCATGATGAAATTCCGTTAGGGTTTTCTCGCACCTCATTTACATCCAATAAATTATTTTATATTACGCATATAAATACCATAAAATAAGTTGGGTTATTATATTCTAGGACCCCATTACTATAAGTTTCATGTATAAATGATTATATACCCATTTCTCTCTCATCAACCAATTTTATGATATCTATTTGATGTCGTTATGATGCCTAAGTAACACAAAATGTTTCATGCCAAAATCAATTTGTAAGTGAATACCATACCCATTTCTCTATCGATGGTATTCACCATTATGAAAATTTACATGTTGATTTAGGAAAAAAATTTATTTATTAAAATCACTTATTATTGGAATTAATGATGATTTTTAATGAATCCTTGTTGTATGATCTATGTGGGACACTTAAGCATGAAATGAAATGATTTAGAAGGGTGTACCTTGATAGCGGTCCAACACATTGGGAAAATAATAGCATCATGATAAGCCATGTGCAATGAGGTTTTACTAATTATAATAAAATTTAAATGATTTTTTAATCATTATAATACAAGTACAATGAGGTTTTACGCATTATCCATGTGAAATGATCCTTGGCTCATTCTTATATCATGTTAAATTTTGTTTCCACATTTCCATGTTATGATAATCATGTTATATCATGCCTTCATGTTCGTGTTTCTCTTGTTCTCCATTGATATGACTATTTCTTAAAATGTATTTTATTTTTCATGTTATTCCTTGTTTACACCCTATCTGGGATTTATAGACCACCCTTTTCTAATGTATGTCCTCTGGTTATCCCATGCAATGAAAAGTGTGAAGGAATGTTATGGTCATGTAAAATATGCTTTCAATAAACATGTTGTATTTTATATCATAGGCTATCATGTAATGTTCCTAATTTTTTCAAGACACTAGACCTCTTGAGCCTCATAGTTGACTTAAGTGAATGTTTATGTAATGAATCATGTTTATTTGTGTAAAAAAGTGCAGGGTGGTTATATTTGGGATCAAAGGATAGGTTTCATTATTTTTGGGATTATGATTATAAAAACCTTGTGAAATCCTTAGTGAATATCCATACAATAATAAAAACATCCCGAATTTTTTTTCAATATATAATAAGTGTTTTATCAACAAAATATGTCCATTTCAAGATACAAACATGTATAGGTGGCTCTGGCATAGATGTATCTGGGGGTAAAACCCGAAAACACCACATTGAAATAGACTCGAATGGGAACTAGTGCACAACAATTATCCTTGTTGCACTCTTGATTTGAAACTCTTGGGGGATTTTCTTTGGTAATTTTATATTCTTATTTTGAACCATTATTTAATGTCTAAAAAAATTCCCCTATGAATATGTGTTGTGATATAAATAATAGATAACATAAATTCAAGCTTATAAATTCATATCTTAAAAAAATAAATGCAATTTAGAAGATACATGTTTTTTCATTGGATTACCTTTTATGTGTGACCCCTAAATTTCATTTTATTTTAGCTAATGGCTGGTAATAGGAGGGCTCAGGCTAATAACTGATGCATATATCAATTTTCTGATAGTTCTAATGAGATGCCTAATCTGGAGGGAGCAGGAATCACAAACATTGTCATGATACTCACTCAGTTAGCTCATGTTTTTTATAGAAACATGGGTCATGAGGAACTTCCAACCCCCCCCCCAAATAAATAACAAATTACAATTGGGAGCTTTATGAGACAGATGAATCCAACTTTTAATTGATCAAAAGATCCCGTAATCGTCGAAAAATTGATCAACTCCATTGAAATGATCTTCTCCATACTTCAATGTTCTGAACAAGAGAAGGTTATTCAATATTCTAATCATATGGAGGGTTAATCTAATCAATGGTGGGAATTTATCAAAAATACGAGTCCTCAGGAAGTGAGTGAGGCATTTTAATGGAAGGATTTCCAGAAAAACAATCTCGATAAATATTTTCCTCACACCCACCAACTTAAGATGGAAAGGGACTCATTTCCCTCATGAAAAAATATGATGAATTCATCAATGTGTACAATGAAAAATTCCCAAGGCATGCATTATTTGCCTCTATCTTTGTTGTTACCCCTAAATTCAAGGTGGACCACTTTTTCGGTGGATAAAACCTAGCCTATGGAAAGCCCCAGAGATCAGTGACATTGATAGCAAGGAGGAAATTGTCTAATGTTACCTCAAATTCGAAATGGTGATCAGTGAATCTCTGGGGTATCATGGGGATAAGAATCGGAATGTGTAATTTAATTATGATGTTTTGATGGATAAATCCAATTGTGATATGAAATTATAGCACCCAACTTTCCAAAGGAGCAGGAAGATGTACCCCAAAAATTTCCTGAAAGGGAAAAAGAAATTCTTTAGGTGTGGTACTGAATGGAACCTAGCCATTAATTGACAATAAGAAAATCCTGCTACTACGAAAGAGGAGATGGATTCTCTGTTCAAACCTCAACACATTTGGTCATTTCTTTAACTTCAAATAACCAGGGCACATTGCAAACCAGTTACCAAATCCAAGGGTTTTTGTTGGAAAACAACAACCTCCAAGGTAGTAAAGAAGATATTTTTCCATTACTATTTCTAAAGAAACCCCTAAAAATAAAGTGGTGATAGGTACGCGAGTTATTCATTCAAGAATAGAAAACATAATTTTGTATTCTGGTTCTAAATATTCTTTTCTATCCAAAAAATTTAGTAGAACAATCCCAAAACCACCATAAGTCATGGAATTAGGGATGTCTGTGAGAATGTCAAATGGGGAAATCAATGCTTCCTATGAATATAACTCCTCCCCTGTCATAATTTGCGGATTGAACTTTCTGAATAACCTTGTCAAACTCCCTCTTGTGGAATTTTCTTCCATTCTATGAATTGATTATCTTTCCCAAAATAGAGCCAACATAAATTGTCGTGAGTGATAAATCACTCTCCATACGGTGAATCAACCCCTGATTCTATACATGCCCAAGGAGGAGGATGAATCTTATTTATCACCATTATCTCAAGTATGGATATTATTTCCATATAAGAATGAATATCTTTCTCATATCATTGAGTCTAAAGATGTAACCATCCATGAAGACATGCCTATTGTGATGTAATTTTCTAATGTATTTCCAATGGAATTGTTTGGTCTTCTGCCTGGAAGAGATGTTTAATTACTTTTTGATCTTATACATGGGGCCTTTCCAATACCCAAGACACTATATAGAATGGTTTTTGTCGATCTTGAGGAGATAAAGAAAAAACTACAAGAGAATCTGGATAAAGGGTTTAGATGCCCAAGTGCTTTACCATTGGGTTCACCAGTCCTCTTTTACAATAAGTAGGATGGGTCAATGATCCATTACATTGATTATCGTCAGTTCAAAAAAATCACGATAAAGAACAATTATCCTCTACCCAAAATTTATGACGTGTCCGATCAGCTATGTGGAGCACAGTACATCTATAAGGTGGATTTGTGGTCAAGATATTACAAATTATGGGTAAAGAAGGAGGATATCCCCTAGACTACTTTTCATACATGGTACGAGCACTCTAAATTCATAATAATTCCTTTCTGACTTACTAATGCTCCCTAGAAATTCATCGACATGATGAATAATTTATTTAGAGATCACCTCGATAAATTTTTGGTAGTCTTTGTAGATGATATTCTAATATACTCCAATACTTAGGTGGAGCATGAGGAGCATCTAAGAACTGTACTAGAGGCCTTGCAAAAGGAGAAGATCTATGAAATGTATATAAAGTGTGAGTTCTGGTAGAAGGAGGTATGTATTTTTGGTCATATCATCAAAAGAAATGGGATATCGATGGATAACTCCATGAAAAATACAATAGAGGAATGGTCGAGGCTGAAATCTGGGAAGGATATCTGTAAATTCCTTAGGTTAGCTAGATATTATCGCCAATTTGAGAGACATTTATTAGGATTTGAAAATCCTATTACCAAGATAACTCGTAAGGGAGTCATGTTTTCTTGAAGTAATGAATTTGAAGATAGCATAATGGGGATGAAAAGAAGGCTTATCACTATGCATGTGCTAACACTACCCACAAGTGGAGAAATTTTTTGGTATTCAGTGATCCTTTGAGGAAATTCTAGGGATGTGTGTTGATGAAAAATGACAAATCCATTGCCTATTCTTCTAGAAAATTGAAATTTCATTCAAAAGAATCCAACACATGTCCTAAAGTAGGCTGCAGTAATCTTCACTTTAAAAGTTTCGTGACATTACCTCTTTGGGGAGAAGTGTAAACTATATACAGATCACAAAACCCTCAAGAATATATTCTCATAGAAATATATTAATATGAGCCAATGAATATGGTTTTATCTGATCAAATAATATGAATTCTCAATTCACTATAATCTAGGGATAGTGAATAAAGTGGTAGAAACTCTAAGTAGAAAGTATCATATAAGTCATTCATTGAAGAGAATTTAAAAGGATCCAATCATCATGGATTTTATGAATATTGACATGGTAATAAAAAAGAATTGAACATAATAAATCCATTCACAAATTATTTCTATATAATCTATTTAAGAAAGGTTAATGGATGATCAAAAGGATGATGTGGGAATTAAGAAGAAAGTGGAAACTATGAGAAAAGGTAAATCCTCAGAGTTCAATGTTAATGGATTAGGAATTGTGAGATTTGGGTCAAGACTATGTGTTCCGTAAAATCCTGAGTTAAAGAATGAAGTTTGGGATGATGAACAAGGTTTAAATTTATCCATTCACCCAGGAAACACAATGGTGTATCGAGATCAATGTGTGCATTATTTGTGGGAAAACATGAAGAAGGAGATCGCTAAGTATACATCGAAGTGCATGGTATGTCCACAAGTGAAGTATGAGTGGAAGAAGTTTAAGGGGATGATGCAACCATTACCCACACCAATAAGGAAATGGGAGAACATCCCCATAAAATTTTTCACTAGACATCTGAATACATCCAAATGAAACAATGTTATATAATTTGTTATATATCACCATACAATGACTGCACACTTAATTTCCATTTGAGATGATTTCACATTGGATCAACTGTAACAGATATACATCAGAGAAGTGGTAAGGCTACATGGAGTTCCACTATTGATTGTATCCTATCACGATCTTAGATTCACCTCTATGTTCTAGAATAGTACCTAACATGCTCTAAAAATGAGATGAACTTCATTATGACTTATCATCCTCAAACTGAGGGCCAATATATGCGGACTATCCAAATAGTTCAGGACATGTTAAGAGAATTCTCAATGTACTTTAAAGGAGGATATGATCAATATCTTCCCCTAGTTGAGTTCTATTATAATAGCTATTTCTACTCATGAATCCAAATGGCTCCTTATGAAGCCCTTTATGGGAAGATCTGCAGAACAACAGAATGTTTAGATGGAGTTGGGGAGAGAAAAATATAAGGTCTAGAAATGGTCAAAGAAATGGTGGAGAAGGTTAAGATCAACTAGTACCACATTAAAGAGGCTAAGAGACAACAAAAGATATTTGATTACAACAAGATACAAAACCTATAGATTGATGTTGGAGACATTGTATTCCTCCCCATATCATCATGGAAGAGAGTTGTGAGAATTGGAAAGAAGGGAAAGCTTAGTCCATGGTATATCAGTCTTTTTTAGATCATAGATCTCATTGGAGTAGTGGCCTGTCAACAAGAACTCCTTCCAAACCTATCAAAATTACATGATTTATTCCTTGTATCACTCTTAAGGAAGTACATACATGACCCATTGCATGTACTCAATACAGAGGTGGTACCATTGTAGACTGACCTCTCATATGAAGAGAAGTCGATGAAGATCTTAGATTGGTGGGAAAAAGTTCTTATAAAGAAGAAAATTCCCCACATCAAGGTGTTGTGGAGAAACCACATGTTTATATAGGAAACATAGGAATTGGAGAAAGTGATAAAGAAGAGTTACCATCATCTATATTTGTGTGGGAAAAGGAAATTTTGAGGGAAACTTTTCTTAAGGGGGAATATTATAAGGATCCAAAATTTTATTAATCAAAATTACTCTTGTTCTAATTAATTGTCCTATTAGGTAAAATGGTTACATAAAAAATATGAAATTCTATGATTTTATGTTTTTGGATTTTAAAATACCATTATGAATTGTTACCATTTCTAATATAGTCATTAAATAGTGATCACACCATTAATATAAATTTTGGGCTTTAACAAATCCAATTAACTCAGAAAAAATGAAGATATAGCATTATCTAGTAGAATTTTTCCATATGAAGAAAATTTGTCGAAGCTCGTAATGGAGGTAGTGTCACTGGGGTTTTCTCTTGGTCAAGACCAAGCTAAGCTTCAACATGTAAAGCTTGAATGGAATTACCTATGGGAGAAGATGAAGTAAAGATAGAGTACCACCTGAGCGATGTTATATGAGCCACCACAAGAGTCTTCCACCATCGCACACCTTACCTTTAGGTCATATGTGGGTGTTATAAGTAGTTATGTAACAAGACCCTATCATATTGATTATGTGATTTATTTTTTTATAAATAATAAACATTCATTTTATTATTGTTACTTTGTAAATTGTTTTTAAATCACAAATAGTTTTTTAGTTTGTATTTAAAATCAAATAAGAAATCAATGTGATGAATTAATGGATTTTTGAATTAAATAAAATTTTAATAAAATATTATTAAAAAATAATTTTTATTAAATATAAGTTTTTTTTATAAGTTTCTTGATTTCAAATGTATTTTTTATTAAGGTTTGAATGCTTTTTATGTCCAACCCCATGAATTTTTTATAAATATTGGTTCTAATTTTAAATGTAAAAATTCACTTATTTATAAAATTATTTAGATAAAATGAATATCATTTTTGGATTCAGGATGTAGAAATTATAATGTGGTTTGTTTTTTATAATTTTCTGAGACAAAAGAATTTTGGGGTAATAATTAAAAACAGTGTAAATATATAATGTGTTTTATGACAATATAATGACCCAATAGTGATGTAGTAAATTACTATAAAAGGAATTTTCGGCCAATATGTGTTTTCAATTTAAAATAATGTTACTTTAGATTTTTTTGAATAATTGTATGGTTCCTTAGTGAACCCACCAAGACTTAAAGTATTTTAGCTTTTTAAAATGATTTCCATGAGAGTGTGACTCACCTCCACATAAGAAGATCTAATATTTTAATACTTTCTGCATTTGGAATTATAAAATACTTTTTTCCACTAAAAATTGGAAAAAAATCATTGGAAAAAACCATGGTGTTGTTTTTTGTTTTTATTAGATTAATTTTTATTGTCCAAAAAATAAATAACAAATAATTCCATCTCATTTCCAATATAAACCCACTAAATCTCACATTCATCTTTTCCAAAACCATAAGGAGCTCAAACAACTTCTTTCCTACTCTCTCTCTCTATAATCCTCTCAAGGATCCCCAATCTCCCAATATTCTTCTCTCAATCCTCTCAAATTCCTTTGAGATCACACTTCCAAGTAAGGGATCCTCACTTTCCTTCTTTCATTATTTAGGTCCATGTTCCCTTATACTATTATGCAATTTTATTTTGAATTAAAAATGTTGGGGTACGAATTTTAACCAGTCATACACATTCTTCTTTTTGTCTTAATGATGAGATACCCCTTTCTCTCTAATTAATGCCTCCCATGTACACCTGTTACCACGCCAACATTCTATAATATATTTTTGTCTGCTCATTTACATTCAATCAATTATTTTATATTATGCATCTAAATTCCATTAAATATGTTAGTATATTATATTCCATTACCCCCTTACTTTCCATTTCATTTATGAATGATTAGAGACCCATTTATCTCTCATCATCCCATTTTATGATTTCTATTTGACGTCGTTATGCTGCCGAAGTTACACCGAATTTCCATGTAAAATCATTGTGTAAGTGAATACCAAACCCATTTCTCTATCAAGGGTAATCATATTTATGAACATTTACTTTTGTATTGTGTACTTACATTTATTAATTCCACATATTTAATTAGTGAAATAAATTATTATGTTTAATGAATTCGTGTTTTATGATCTATGTGGCACACTTGTGCATGAAATGAAATGATTAAGATGGGTGTGCCCTTATAGTGCTCCAATTCATTTGGTAAAGAATAGATTCATGATAATCCATTTGAAGTGAGGGTTTACTCATGATAGTTAATGTGAAAAGAGGGTTTACTCATGATCCGTGTTCAATGATCCTTCGCTCATTCTAATATCAGGTTAAATGTTGTTTCCACATTTCCATGTTATGATAATCATGTTATATCATGCCTTTATGTTCAAGTTTCTCCTGTTCTCCATTGATATTCCTATTTCCTAAAACGTGTTGTATTCTTCATGTTATTACTTTTTTACTCTCTTACTGGGATTTATATTTCACCCTTATCTTATTTATGTCCTCAGTTTATTCCATACAATGCTAAGTACGAAGGGATGTTGTGGTTAGGTAAAAGAATATTTCAATAAAGATTTTTTATTTTATATCTTATGTTGTCATTTAATGTTCTTTATTTTCCCCAGACACTAGGGCTCTTGATCCCCATATATTTCATCAGTGAAATTTTATGTAATTAATAGTGTTTATGTGTTTAATAAGGAGAAGTGTTATTATAGACACACACAACAGAAGCTAAATCACAAAGACATCAATGTCATAGTTTTTGTCTTGAATCAAAGTATGAGATCAAATAGTATACATTTATAATGATCTGATCTATAAAGACCAATAAACATTATTATATATTGAAAAAATCAACAACACATGAAACTTTTGGTGCCCCTATTCTTTGGGATAGTCGTCATTGTCTCATCTACTCGAGATCACATAGTGAGAACTTTATAAGAATATGTCTAAACCCTTTTGGATCCCCCAAAACATTATCATCAAAAACCATATTTTTATTATATGTATAATAATTCTAGACTACATGACATATATTTATGATCGCTATAAAAATATCTCATGTCCCTCATTATAGTTGGTAACTATTATAACTATTATGATACAATATATAATCTCAGGACCTTACCATGATAACATTGGATGAATAAGTTTCTACACTATTATGGTATTAATACAGACATGAATATATTAAATTGTATCTGCACTATGGATGCTGACTTTGTTAATCAATGGAAGAGGCTGTCCCTAATAGAAAAAGAAAAATCGGTGATCAATGAATGGAGAAATGAAGACCCACTCTTGGAAAAACGCATATCTCTGCTCATACTGGGAAGGTTCATAGAAAACATTTCGGTAAATCAGGGGGCTCTCAAAAACAATCTTCATAACATCTATAAAATTGATGCAGGAGTGGCCATTTGGGATGCGGGAATTAACCGCTTTATCTTCGAGTTCTTTAACGAGAGAGATATGGAAAAAATATTGCATGGAAGACCATGGTCCTTCTAAAATCAACTCTTCCTCATGGATGAATTAAAAGGGGTAGATGATATCCAGCGAGTGAATTTAACCCACTCCCCCTTATGGATACGAATTAAAGGAATCCCTTTCCATGCAAGAAAAAAACACATAATGAGGGAAATTGGGGATAGTCTAGGCCACTTTCTTGACTGGGATTGTTCAGACCCAATTCAATGGGGCCCTGAGGTTCAGATCAAGGTCGAAATTGAGGTATCAGATCCCCTAATGAGAGGAATGTTCCTAAAAATCGAAGACGTCAATACTTGGATATCATTCGAGTTTGAGAAAATCCCAATCTTCTACTTTTTTGTGGTCACCATGGCCATCTGGAAAGAACGTGCACCACAAAACATAAGAAGGTATAATGTGACTTCAACCTCCAATGTGGCCCTTGGCTTCATGCCAAAACGAATAAATATGCTTTCATCCCTGAGAAGGTAAAATCAAAAGGGCAGTGACCGCCTCACGTTGGAACATACCAGTCAGGTGGAACCCACACATGGAAAATCCATTATTCTTGGACCTTTGAATTTCCCTAATGCTTACTATCCCACTTAGAGAGAAGCTAGAGTTCATCCTAACCCCCTGAAAGAAAATACTCAATCATCCACATGGTCACCGATGAAGCAGAAATAACCACCAAGGCAATGATCAATGCCAATACCGATGCACAGTGAACCACCAGATCAAGATCTAGACCCACAATCGTCCGTAATAGACATAACAATAATGGAGGCCCATGGAATGATGAGAAATCCAATGTTGGGCCCAATCACCCATAACATGTGGAATAGGGTGCAACGAGGAGGAAGTGTTGGTCACACGGAAGACCCTAACCTTGGGGTCAGGAAATGAAAAAAATGAAACATGCCAATCGGGGAGTAATCCCACCAAACGAAGGAAAATGACAAGTTGTGAAAAAAGTCTGGAGGAACCAAAGTCATTGGTGGGAGAGACCTAGCCCCTCCTAGAGAAATTATTGTGTTATGCTGGAACTATCATGGGCTTGGAAACCCATGAACGGTTCACATTCTTTAGTGAAAATGCACTCAAATTATCCTCGATATGGTTTTCATGTCTAAAACCATACTAGAAAACAAGGACACCAATGGTATTTATCTGAAGTGTGGATTCCAAGGCTTCATTCTGGTGCGTAGACAAGGCCATTCTGGGGGCCTCTATCTCCTTTAAAGGACAATATTGACATAAAAATTTTATCATTCACCGTTCACCATGTGGTAGCGACTATTCAAACAGACTTGCACCAACCCTGGACCTTTGTGGGATTCTATGGATGTCCATCCCATTATGATAAGGTGAAGTCATGGGAACTTCTATGCAAGTTGCGTCATGAATTAACGAGCCCTATTATTTTCGGAGGTAATTTCAATGAGATTTTTTTTCATAAGGAAAATATAGGTGGAATCATTCGTCACTCTGACTCGATGTCAAAATTCAAGTACACTGTCACTAGGGAGAACCTGGTCGATCTAGGGTACATAAGTAATCCTTTCACATGGTTCCATAGAAATACTGAAGTCACCTACATCATTGAGTGTCTTGATAGATTTCTGGGTTCTACTGGTTGGATTAATCTATTCAACATGTTCCATATATACCACATGTCCCTTAATTGTTTGGATCACAGCCCAATTCTCATTGATTGTATGCAAGATGAAAGAAATAAACAACTTAGAAGAACCTTAAAATTTGAGATATTCTAGTTAAAAGACCATGAATGCGGAGAGGTGGACCAATCAAGTTGGAAGAGCTATCATGATGATGTTTTCCTCAATCTTCAATAGGTTGCATCTGGTCTGAGATCTAGGAGAAACAAGAAATTACATCCACCCGATAGGCATTGTGATGTCCTTGAAAATAAGTTTCACAACATACTTAGGCAACCCCGTTCCAATGGAAACATCTCCATGATTGGTGCCAGTAAAAGATAGCTAGATGGGGCCCTATGTGTTAAGGAAAGCTTCTGGGCTGTGCGTGCGCGAGACATCAACATTAAAGAGGGAAATGCTAATACAAGGTATTAAAACTTGAAAGCGTTAGCTAGGCATCAGAAAAATTCTATCATGAGCTTATCATGACATGATGGAAGCAAAGTTTCTGACACCAGCGGCATTCATGAAGCTTTGTTATGTTATTTCCAAAACCTCTTCTCCACAGGAACTCTTGACATGTCTGCTAAAGTGGAAGAATGCATCAGACCTATGATCACCGACGAGATCATTCGGAATCTTACAAGAGATGTGACAAATGATGAGATACAACTAGCTTTCAAACATATCCACCCCACTAAGGCCCCGAGACTGGATGGTTTTCACGCGCAATTTTTTAAACATTACGAGCACATTATTGGCCCCGACATCTGAAAATGATAAAAAACATTTAGGCAGGGAATAAAAGAATTTTCTCCATCAACGAAATTGTCCTCGTCCTCATCCCCAAAATCAAGAAACCTCAAGTGATCCTTGATTTTAGACATATCATCCTCTGTAATTTCACTTATTAGATCTTTTAAAAAATCCTTATCAACTGGTTGTATCCTTGGCTTCTTGATATTATCTCTGAAAACCAGAGTGGCTTCATGGCCAAGCGGATGATTATTGATAATGAAATTGTGTCCCATGATGTGGTCCACACTATGAAAATGCACTCCACTACGAAAAGAAGAACCATGGACTAGAAACTAGATATGACCAAAGCTTGTGATAAACTAGAATATCAGTTACTTAGACCTGTGATGTTGAGAATGGGATTTTTCACTAAATGGATAGATATTGTCGTGCACTGCATCTCGACCATCTCCTTCAGAATCAAGGTCAATGGGGAGCTCCCCAGAGGATTCCCCCCAACCTGAGTCATGTTCTAGGGAGATCCCCTCTCCCCTTTTCTCTTTATCTTGGTGGATGATGTTTTCTCTATCCTTATTTCTAGGGCTACATCCTCTAAGTCTATCCATAGAGTAAATGTATTCCGTGCGATCCCTCAAGTGTCGCATCTCTTCTACACCAATGACTGCCTCATTTTCTCTAGAGCAACATTAAATGAGTGCTGGGTGATCAGCCATGCGATCCAGCAATATGAGTGGGCATCTAGACAGTCTATCAATCACGGAAAATCAAAAATCTCCTTCAATGCATGGGTGCCTTCTTCCAAGAGAGATGAACATTGTGAATTTGTGGGCATCCATATGGTCGATAAAAACAAGAATTATCTTGGGCTTCCCACAGTGATTGGCTGGTCCAAAAAATAATTCTTTGCATCTCTGGTGGATAGGACTGAGAAAAAAATTCAAGGATAGACCCCAAAAAGCATCTCCAAAGCTGGTAAGGAACCCACATTAAAGCTGTGATTCAGTCTATCCCCATCTACATTATGTCAATTTTTAAGCTCCTTGTATCCATTTTCAATCTGATCCATTCACATACTGTCAACTTCTGGGGGGGGGAATGATGGAAGGAATAGACCCCACTGGTTGGCCTGGGAGAAACTCTTCAAAACCATGTTCGAGGGAGGGATGGGATTCCAGAATCTTTTTCTGTTAAATGACACACGGTTGGCCAAGCAAGGATGGAACCTTATTAACCATCCATCATCTCTCTGTGCGCGGATACTCCGTGCCGAGTACTTTCCCCACAATGACTTCCTTGTTTCCTCTCTTGGCCCCGACCTAGATTCCTCAGGGGAAGTATTTGGGGGGCCTGAAATCTCTTGGAAAAAGGTCTGGGCTGGAGGATTGGAAATGGATCATCTGTCAACATCTGGACCAATCCCAAGCTTATCAATAAGGATGGTATGCGGGCCACATCCCCTGCCCAACCAGGTCTTGAAGAAGCCACTGTCAACTGCCTCTTTTCAAGAAAGGGTCCGGGGTGGTGTGTGGAAATGATCCAGGAATGGTTTAATGAAAGAGACTAAATAATTATCTGGAGAATCCCCTGGGTCCCAAATGCATGCCCAGACCATATTTTTGAGACCAATGACATTTCAGGCGATTTCATGGTCAGATCCGTGTACAGAATGGCTCTTGGCATCCACTCAATTGACCTTGATGTGGGACCATGGAAAGCGCTTTGGAAGCTCAACATCCCCCAAAAAATATGCCAATTTTGGTGGCAGGTGTGCACGGGAACCCTCCATACCATGAGCCTTCTCATCTACTGACATATGTACAATGCTGAGTCCCGACCTTGCTGCCTGAATATTCCAGAAACTCCTTGGCACGCCACCATTCACTACCTGGGAGGTAAGGAAATTAAGAATAAATGTGTCCCAGCTTCAGATGCTTCACTAGATATTGCTTCTGACCTCCCTAATCTTTTGATGTGTTTGTGTTCCTCTCTTTCATCATCTAATGCAGGCTCTCTTTGCAACCTGCCCTGGATCATTTCTGTTCGGCGTAACAATTTGGTTTTCCACCAAGTTCATAAACCTCCCCAATTCTGGATTGAACGTGCCATTTCATGGATTGGGGGCTGGAAGGACCACAAAGGACACTTTATGCCAAGTGTAACCCCCTCATGTCCCCCTCATTGGAAATCCCCAATAGAAGGGAGTCTTAAGCTCAACGTTGGCGCATCTCTCCCTAAGGATGGACCTATTACTCTTGGTATCTTTGCCCGAAATCATGTGGGGAAGATCATTGCTTCAAAATATGAATCACATCATGCCTTCTGGGAACCTGCAGTTGCTAAGGCCTCTGCCACCCATGAAAGTATGATGCTCGTTGTGGAACGTGGATGGGATGATATCATCATTGAGTATGACTACCTTACCGTAATCAATGCTATTAACCACAATGACGCCAGACTCCAGCCTTTTGGCTTCATAATCAGGAGATTTTTCTTGCTTCTCCAAGGCTTCTCTTGCTGCCCCTTCTCCATTACCAAAAGGAAAGGAAATAATGTGACCCATCAGCTGGCGGCCTCAGTGCCCTTCGATGTCAACCAGCTATGGCTGGACAATTTCCCTTTATGGCTCTGCTTACATACGGCTGTTGATCTTCATCATTAATTCTATCTTTCCTTCCTTAAAAAAAATTTTATGCGTGTAATGGTAATCAATGAACATAATGGAATTAGGTCTAGTTCACCAACTCATGATAACAATTAACTATAAATTTTTACAAAGGACTCATATCAAATTTTGTATAGATATATCAGATTTAAAAACATTAATCATTCCATGATCAACTATTATTCTATTGATAATTTGAACTCCATGTGTAAATTTTTAAATCATATGGGTTTTCAAATTGTGATAACAAGATATATTTGTGGCAGAGAATGTATCAATAATATATTTTAATATATGTTTTCCAATATTTTGGACAAATATGATCAATAGCTGTCACCACATGCAACACAGAACTAAAATGCATATACTATCATCATTAAAACCATGATTTGGAATTAGAAATAATGAATATAAGTGACTTGATTGATAAATATATATATATATATATATATATAAAGGATTTGTTTTCCTAATCTTTTAGAATTCAGTATTGTGTTTAGTAATGTGTCTTATTATATGGAATAATTTTTATTATATAAAACTAGACATATTATTTTTAAATAATTATTATAATAATGGGTCATATTATTTGAATAATTTACATTTTATTATAATTTTTAAGAATGTAAAAATTGAAACTATTAATTTAAAATATTATTTAATTACAAAAATATTATCTCATGGTATTTTATAATATTAATTTAATGATAAAATAGAAAATACAATAGAATAAATTTTTCTTAATAAACATCAATTATTGGTTTATAATGTTAATATTATTTTAATATGATTGTTTTAGTTTTTTATATGATGATTGATTTGAAGGTGAATTGTACAAAATACCATTTTATAAATAAGATGATATTTATGAAAATAATAGTATTTAATATTAAATTGGTAACCCATAAACCCATTTTGTAAGATGAATTTCGTATTGTGCAAGTGATTTTATTATTGTAAAAAATTGGTTTTTTAAACCCTTATTGGACATTTTGGAATATAATTTATATTTTTAAAACATATATTTAAATACATTATACATTTAGCATTTTAAATATATATATTACCACTAATATAATTTTTATATTGTAAAATTTATATTTTTTATGGATTCATTAAGATAAAATGGTTTTATTATTAGTTTCTATTTTAGTATATATTAATTTATTTTTAGATAAAAAATAAAAATAAACTTTTTTCCAAGAGAGTGGATGTTTTTACCTTAATAGTATATAATATTTGCTGATAATTCCTCAAAAAATATTATTTAATTAAAAATAATTTTATGAATTATAATGATATTTTTTAAAATTTATAAACCTTTTGTTTATCTTTATAAAAATATAATATTTTAATTATAATAAAAAAATCAGTCCTTTCTTGTAATTAAAAATTATTTAAGTGAAATTTGGTTTTTTCATTATTTCACTTCCACATAAAATTTATTTATTTGATAATAAACCAATTTATGAATTGTAAATAAAAATTGATAATATTAACCAGTACGTGAAATTTTGGTTTATAAAAAACTTAATCTATGAAATGGTTTTTATTAATTATAAGTTATAATACTTAAGTTAATTAATTTAAATCATAGAAACTTTTTCATAATAACTATTTTGAAATTTTAAATCAAAATGATAAAATTATTAGATAATTTAAAGATTAATACAAGACATTAATATTAGTTTCCAATGGTGTACTTCAAGTTACAGTGATACGGGTAAATTGGGGTTAAATTGGTTTAACATAGTGAAAATGGTAAAAAAAAAGTGAAAAATTGACTGAAACTTGATATATGAAGGACTTACATAATTATATGTCTTAACTATCCACAAATATCCTTTTTTAAATACTTTTTCATCGATTAATCAAGTCGTATTATTAAAAAATATTCCATTTACAATAGTGACCTTATCTTCACTTATAAAAGGAAAACACACCTTCCTCATTTATCTACCCAGTAAAAATATTTTTATAAACCAAAAAACATACCAAGTATCACATATATCCTCTCCCTAAGCTGAAGATGGAGTGGTATTTTAAATTCACCGTGTTCAAGTGGCTAATGTTGGTTATGAAATAAGTACATCTTAAGTGAGATGTAATATTTTCAAGTGTACCTTATTATATCATTTCGACTTCTAGGACCCCAAAAAAACTTATATCTATAATATTTTGATAAAAAATAGTATTTATATACTGTTATGTTTTTATATCAATTTAAAATCCATTTTAATACTTCCAATAAATCCTTTTGAAAAATAAATGCATCGTCATTCATATTTTGAGACAAACACATCCATGAACTATGTGGTCTATTTTGAATTAACATTCCTTCATCTAAGAAAAAAACTAATTAAAAAATAAAATATGGTATCTAAAACATGTTATGGTTTCTTAAATTATAATATATATTATTTTCTACATTCCATCCATTCTGTGAAAATGAAACCATCATCTGTGTGTACAAGCAGACTATGGACTCATCTGTATGACAATTCACATAAATTTTCCTTAAAAAAATTATTTAATAAACTGGGAAAGTAATTTGTAAAATAAATTATTTAATAAACTATAAAAATTATACAATTAAAACAATTTACATTTCATATGTGATATTTACAATAAATATTTATGATAACCTTAACTAAAAAATTACAATTAAATGCTTCTTTTCTAAGTTGACATTATTCATGGAAAACATATACGCTATTATAAATAATGTGATAATTATTAAATCAAGGAAATAGTAATTAAAAATTTAGATATTATGAAACTATTTTATAACCATTTAAGCATGTTCAATATTCCAATAAATATTCAGAAAAATTGACAAAATAACTTCAAGAAATATATATAAATTAAAATAATTTAATAAATTGTTGATACATAGGGATAAATGGACAGTATAAAATGAAATTTAGATGTATAGATTTCGTAGTAGTGTTTAAAAAAAACATAATTTGGTTATTTATAATGTTACAGGAAAGTAAAGAGAACATTCAAATAAGATGTAAGGGTTTCATTTAAATTTTTTAATTTGATAAGAATTTTCTATTATGAACATAATGTTTTCTAAAATATTTGTACATTAAAAATCGATAGATAATTGCATTTTTTATTTTTATTAATTTTATATTAATTTCAACCCAATATTTCCCTCTTTATAGGGGTTTTAATTAAAATGATTCTTAATCCATAAGTGTTTGTGTCTTAGTCCCCCTTCTTTGAGGAAAACATTGATATTTTGTTGAATTTATCTTTTGTATTATACAACTTCTACACCCCATAAATTATTATATAAAAGTTTTTTTAATCCAAAAACTTATTTATCTTCAAGTTCTTCCTTTTTGTGGGTTGTGATTGTTTCCATGGAATAATTTAACGGTTTTTTGACAACTCAATATAATTTCTTCTGTTATAAATTTTCCCCTTGAATTTTGTCTTCCATTTGACATGGAATACCCTATTACTCACATGGAAGATCCCTTTTTATCAGAATATTCAATAATGGTGACATTTAATCCTTTCTAAAAATTCAAATACCTTAAGAATAATTTAATCCATTTAAATGAAGGTCTCCCCATATTTTCCAAATTTCCCATTTTTTGAGAAATCCACTTTTTTGTTAGAATGCTCGTTATTTATTATCACATTTTATCATCATGATTACTTTTTCCCACATTAAAAAAATCTTATTTTATGAAATGGGTATTCATAAAAGGTGTTTCAAAAAACAAATGGGATCTTCTATACCAACCTCATTACTTATAGGTAACATGTTGTCTTTATTTTTCTCCATTTTCTTGAAATATTTTATCATGAAATTAAATTATATATTACACTTTTATTATATATTAACTTATTTATATATCCATTTATTTTTTGGTCTTACACTTGTATTTAGTACCCCAAAAAATTCACATGTTTTTGTAAATCTCATTAAACGTATGCTTCCTATTTAATATATCATTTCATGATTCATCCACATAAAATGATTACAAAACATTAATAGTAATTTAAAATCATAATTAAAATATGGATATATCTATTGGCCCAATCCAACTTTTATTAATAAGTAATTATCTCTTTTTTAATATATCATTTACTTATATCAAAATGTATAAACAAACAATTCATTTTTATTATTTCTTCTCTTATATCCATTTCATGAATATTTTGTCGTGGAAATCCATTCCCATGAATAATGCCCTTTTTTCTAATATGATTTTTTTCCTTCTTCATTTAGGGATCCTTCAGATTTTTCCTCCCCCTATTCCTTAAATAAGGATTATTGATCCAACTTACTTCACATGGTATTGATCATCCTTATGATTTATGTATTCCTTCATTTCCCCATGTCGAACAAGTATATATGACATTTATTATGTGATAAGTTGGCATAGAGTTATATAAGACTCCAATATAGTGAGTTAATCTATATATCTCATGAGATACTATATATCATACTATGGATTGAACTAAATCCACCATGAGAAATTTCCAACTATGTTTATAAGAATGGGGATTAAAAAAAATCGTTATTTAAAATTTGTATCATATTTTATAATTATCATGGGAGCGTCCCATTAATTGTGTTTACAATTTCATGTATATTGTTTTTCCCCATTTTTCATAATTTGATGATATTGCAAAATAAATATATTTTCCAATGTTTCTATGCATATGATAATTCTTTTTAGTATGTACAATTATGGTCCTTGACAACCATGTACTGATTTTTTACCATGATTATTATGTTATTGTTATTTCTATCTCATCCTTTTCAATATGTATTCTTCCCTAGGGTATCATTTACAATTTTATAATGTTAACACTAATTAGAAGCATGGTGTGGGGTTTTAAATTTATGTTATGCTTTTCTGTTTATGAATATTTATTTATGTGTCTAATAATCCAAATAATATATATCTCACAATCCATTGATTGCACTTGTTAGAAATGAATAATAAAAATCGTGACTAAAGAATTATTAAATTATAAACTTATACATTTAAACCTTAAATATCACATCTAATTATATGAATATTCAAAACAAAAGATTACGACCCACACCACAATTTTATAGGTATAGTGTCTTTATAAACATTTTTTATTGAAACAACATGTTCATAAGATATCAACATTATCCCCAACTATTATCTTCATAACGAGAACACTTCTCTATTATATCAATTTAAAATTCATTATTTATTACATGGGGAGTTGAATCATAATAATGGGTGACATATCATTCTCAGTAAGGGTAAACAAGGGACTTATCAATGATCACATAACCCTAACATGAGAATAATGTTATTAGAAAATGATAAAACAGTTTTAAAACCAAACGGTGTATATCATTGATCATGATCCTGAGTAATGGAATAATTTTTTATATTTAATTATAAATGAATCCAAAAGTAATCAATTTAAATGAGCCATGAATGCATAACATTGTAATAATACATAATATTATGGCCTAGAAATAATCATGGAAAATATTTTCCTTAGTCATGGATCACTACCAAGACTATGATTGTGGATTAGGTTAACTCCTTAATCCATTAAATCATTATCATGGTTCACTATAATACTATAATAATTGATAGATTCCCTTACTAAAAAAGATTTATTCCCCCTTTAAATCATTATTATCTCATTATATATTCATTATTACCAAAAATTCTGAAGTAAATATAATTTGAACCCCACCAATCACATAATGAAATTCAGACAAATGTGTGCCAAAATATCATAGAACATTCATCACTATAAAAACCACTAAAATAAAAAAAGTATTATAAACCCTTCACCTTTTCATTACAGCTTGAACATTGGAAATTAAATGGGTTTCCTAATGTTTTCATCATATCATATGTTACAAGAAGGGATGAAACATATTTCATAGAATAATCCTCAATTCATCATCATCAGAATAAATCCCATGAAATAATGTATATGTTACTTTTTGATGACAAACATGGTAAATAAATAGTGACATCCAATGATGCTATTATATATGAAATTTTCTATAAAATATAATATTGAATTTTCTTTGAGGTAAATTCCATTTTCATTTTGAATGAAATTTTTTAAAATATGAAAATTTATAAATATAATGAAAATAATTCATTGAAATGAAATTTTGAAACATTTATTTTTTGAAGCCTCACAAAATTTTTCATCCATAATAGGTAGAAATTTTTTTCATACCATATATGTTAAAATAATGATACCCTTGGAAAATTCATTAAAAATGACACGTACCTATTTAATAAAATAAAAAGAAAATTCATTTTAAAATACATAGTAAAATTTCATTCACCAGAATAAATGAGTTTAAAAAATTATAGGATAATAGAAATATTCTCGCAAAAATAAATTAAAAAAATGACATGGAAGATAATAGTTTTTTCATAGGAAGAGAAAAATTAAGTCGTATTTCCATAAAAATGTTTTTTAGCCTCATGAGTTCTTAAAAAGTGTAAAAAACATAAAAAATTTATTCTCAAATGAAATATGAGAATAGAATTTTGTGTTTTTTAGAGGTAGATCATAAAATTTTATCATCAAAAACATAATCATAAGAAATCCCTTTAAAATGATATTATACCATAAATCCATTACTCCAAGATCAACTTCCTGCAAAATATATATGGAATTTTTCATAGTAAGTTTAAATTTTTTATATTTTTATATCAGATTCATTTACATAATTATAATGTCATATATGATCTTCTTATATTATTTCAACAACCATTTACTAATAATTCATTATTAAAATTTTTATTTTCATGTCTTAATTGATTCGTTTTACATGTGAATTTATGTTTACTAATACATATACTTGTGTATTGATATGTTATCCATAATAAACATAATTTAATTCCTGAAAGAAATATCCTATATATTAATTATATATATAGTGTCATACATAATGGATATAGATAGAAAAAGAAATTACACTATTCATGAAGATGGTAAGTTGTACGTATATGTGAAAGTCATTTTCTATTTTTTGAAATATGGAATAAAATAAATATAAACACTTATTATCAATTAAAGAAATAATTTTTAGATAATATATATCATTTTTATTCATTTAATATATCCTTATTGTCATCCATGAAAAGTAAAAATAAACAATGAAACAGATTTCCACGTAGAGGTCGTAGTCTACAAAAATGATCATGCAACTTTATATTTTTATAATGGATTAAGAGTTATGGAGGTATATGTGATATTATAATTAAAAAAGAATGAATATATCATAAATATCAGGTATGCACATTATACCAATCATTATGACCATCCATGAATGATAGTTATTTAAATACAATTGTAACACTTTGTGGAAGTTGTAGTCCACAGATATTAATGATTGATGCCTTCATATATTATTTGATAGAATAGAGGGTTGATATATTGGATTACCTAATACTAATAAAATTTCAGAATATTTTACAAAATTTATATATTAATTTATGATAAAGAAAATATATTTGGAGAAGGTTTAATAAGAAAAATATTAAAAGAGGTGTGGAAAATGATTAACTCTTCTTCATTTGGAATTCTTTTTATAATTACATAAGGACACATTGAATTCTCTATTAAGAAGGCAAGAATACTTAATTTAGTTATTAGGATTTTGGGAATAGAATTTTGTAGGTTTTGGTTGTGATATAACGATGAATATGGTGTAATTATTAGAAAGGAGGAGAGTACTTTTATATGTGGGGAGATGGTACGCTTTAAATTTATTGAAATATTAAAATATAATAAAGTAATTCCAATGAACAATTCTCCAAATTTCATGATATTAAATTTTTGTATTGATAGATATCTAAATTTTTCCATTAAATGGGATTTGGACGTGATTATGGGGAAATTTCAACCATATGACTTCAATTAACCCTCAGTAAACAATTTGTAACCTTATCAAAAAAGATAGTATTTTATAGTATTTATTATTCATTATGACCAAAAATTAAAGATGATTCATTAATTGTTTTTCAAAACATTATTCCAAATACGAAATACATTTTACCAAATTCAATATATAAATGTATAATAAATTATAATAAATATTAAATCCAAAAACATTGTGACCAAACAGTTTTCAAGGAAAAAATGTTTTCATCAACATAAAATGTATTTGTACCAAAAAACTCATAAAAATAATACCAATAACCATAACTATATTATTAATAATATAAATTAAGTATTTTTTCATTGAAATTATTTTAATTTAAAATGGAAATTTGAATGTGTTTAAAATTAAAAGATATTTTCCAGTTAATTTCTTTATTTATAAATATTCATAAAAAATAAATCATTACCTAAAAAATTAAAAAATTATACATATGGTAAATTTTAAATTTTTATTTAAAAATTCATGTTATTTATTCAAATAAATTTCCTTAAATAGTCACAAATTATTTATTTGTTTGTTAACAAAAATTAATAAAAATATTTTTTAGGGGAAAATATAATTTTAAAGAATATCAATTTTTTCCAAAAAAATTGAATACATTATTATCAATATATTTTCATAATATAAATCCATTATATATATTTTTTTATAATTTTTTCATTCCATTTAATAAATCTAATCATAATGTCTATCTTATGATTATTACATTTAAATAATAATATTTTAATATTATATTATCATTCATTTAAACTCATTCTTGTGTGTAACACCAATTGTATTATAATGAATTTTTTTTAATGATAAATATATTATAAAACATATTTTTTTAATTCTTCCAATAATTGAATGAAATTTCCTTCATAATTTCATTATATCGATACAAAAAAAATGATGATATCACTATTTCAACAAATCCTTGGTTTCCCAAGTTTCCTCATCAAATTGTTTATTCAATCAAATAATATTACACATGTGAGTAGTCATGTTCCATTTCATGTTATATATATGATCTATGATTTCTACTATATCTTCTTCATAGTAATAATCTTTCGCCTATTGTACAACCTCGATGTTTAGTAATTTCAAAAAATCAAGTACATACATCATCAGGAGATATAAATGGAATAAATCGTGAACTTGAGAGATATTCATTAGAAGTGATAACTGAAAAAAACCATTCGTACTCTACCAATAATCTTAAAAAGTACAATATACATTGGTAATATCATTCTATTATTCCAAATTATCATAAACTTCTTCCATGTAAAATTTTGTTGGAATAAATTATCACCAATGTCATCTTCCATCTCTCATTGATTATTATAAGAATAACATTTCTATCGAATTTGAGATTCATTACAAACTATTGAATGGGTCTAAAAATATATTCCATTTATTTATCCATATAATACCCTAATATATTTCATTATCTAACATCATCCCTGCATTGTGGAGTTATACACTTCGTTTTGTAGATCTCTTCAGAACGATCCATTTAAATGATTGAGTGAAAGTTATTATTGAATAAAAACTGAACCAAGGATTAATTCTGATCCCAGGAACCATTGAAATCCAAAGAGAATGACCTAAATAGATCCTCTGTGGTTTTAATTTTTCTCTTAAACTGACCATCTATTTGAGGAAGATAATGTTTACTAAAACACACCTTTTAAACAATTGCTTGATTAAGACATCACTAGATAATTGGTGAAAACCATGAATTCCAATTAGATACAATGGAATGTGGTACTCATTTAATCCTTAAAACTTCATTAATGTATATTATTGATATCAAATCAATTAAAAAATAGTCAATAATAATATTGAATAGTGCTTAACTTATAAAAATAATGTCTATGGTCAAAATAGAATTATCACATTTATATTTTGTGGGGAATCAATTGATAAAATCAGTAGTGATATTTCCCATTTATATTCTAGTATTAGTAATGGTTATAAAATCCCATTATACTTATCTCCCTTTTCCATAACATGATGATGTAATAGGAATTGATATACATACTCTGCACTGTCTATCTTCACGTTTCCCCACCTGAATTGCACTGTTATATCACTATAAATAATTTTACATGAAGTATGAATAGAGAATGATGAAAATAATAATCATAAGGTAGCTAATTATTCAAATATAATATAATTAAAAGACCTATAATATTCTTAACCCTTATCAATACATAAAAATAACGGTTCAACCCAGCGAATATTCTTGAATAACTTCAAAAAATCCAAATCTTCCATCTACACCACTTTTATTCTCACTTGGATTGATGGATTAAAAAATATTTGAAAAATATATGATATCTCCACTTACGTCTTGATTTCTAGAATCATTCCTTATAAACCCATAAATTTTGTTCATTTTTTGTTCCACATTACATATTTTCTATAATATTCATTTTCACTCAAAGAATCTGTAACCTTTATCACTTTCCAAGGGTGGAAATGTATTGAGATTACATAATAATTAATAGACTCATCAAATCATCTCTAACCCATATTCAACTATTTCATGTGAGTATATTCTTTAATCATTTATGATCATTATATATCTCACACCATGCATTATAAATTTAATTCTTCCATATCTTCAATGAAAAAATTACTACAAAAACATCCAAATGATATGTTGGTTAATTTTTTCATGAATGATCAATTTTCATGAGGCTTATGTGATCACTATGTCATTATACAAGATGATGCATCCCAGGTTCTTGTATTATTTTTCACTAAATATAACAAATCCTACTCCACTATATAGTTGTGTAAGAATAAGTGCACTGACTAATTTTATCATTTGTTCCTTAAAATTTTCTTCACATACTATATTCTAATGAATCGTGGCTCCCATTCGAGTTAACATAGTGAGTGAAATAAAATTACATGGTAAATTTCCCATATATCTAGAATAATATTGAAAAAAACATAGAAAATTAAAGATCTCATCCATAGTGATAGATCTGGGAAAAAATTAAATAACATACTACTTTGATAGACCCACCAATATACACATTATTGAAAATATATTGTCCAAAAATAAAGATTTGAATATCCAAAATATACATGAAATTAATTTTTCGAAAAACCTTTTCTTTTTTGGCACCATAAGTACTATATTTAGGAGATCCTCATGCTCTTCCTTTATCTTTGAATATTTTGGAATATAATCTATAAAAACTACAGAAACTGGTCAAGGGAATATATAATGACTATATTAATTATATCCTTTAATATAATGTGGTAATTATTAATTTCAAATGGAAATACTATAAATTATTAATGTATATACATTTTATGAAATGTTACATTTAGAATATCCTCTCTTATAAACATAAATTTATGATATCCATAATAATGGTAAATCATATAAAATTATTTTCCTTTGAATAGTTAATCAAATGATTCATCAATATGAGTTATGGAATACTTGTTCTTGATAGTGACCACGTAAAGTTACTGATAGTCAATGTAGAGTCAAATTGATAGATATTTGTTATTAAAAAAAAGAACAGGTTCACCCCATGGTGATACAATTTGATGAATGAATCCCTTTTGTGTTTATAATATAGTTTATTCTAAATTATTAATAATCAATAAGGTTTATTCTATATGGATTATTAGAGATTTGTCTAGCCACTTGTATGAGTATTATTAAAAACCAAACATCATGATTAATTGGGAGACAAAGAAAATAATTTTTAAATACATCAAAAAATTACCACACATTAGGTATATATTTTATTTATAGTTTCACACCATTTATATGAGATAAACACTCCTTTTGAAAAAATAATTATGACCCAAAAAATGGATGAAATATTTATTATAATATAATATTTTTAATTTCACCAATAAATAATCAAATTATGGTTTGGAATATCAATGTTGAAATCCCTTTACACAGAAATAAATGTGGGATTTGTATAATTAAATCCAATCCATTCCCAATAAAATATAAATTTACTCTACAGGGAGAATAACATAATTTTAATGACGTAAATTCCCATAAAAAAATATTAGAGAGGACATATAAAATTTATATTCAATAATTAAACCCTTAAATGTTATTACTACTAACTCAAAATACATAATTTAGAATTGGAATAAACATTCCTATGTAATTTTCATAATACTATTTAATTTTTACAACTAATCTAATAAAATATAATTCAATATTTTAGTGAACCTTTCACTGTCCTGAAATAATTTTTCCATCCTTAATCCAATAATAAAACCAATATTATTATCATATCCAAAAGCATCCATTAATCTCAATTATAAATCAAGAGAAATCATGAAAATGATGTCTAAATATTAACACCTTCTTCTAAATATATGATACCATAGGTTTATCCTAGTTTATGTTTGGTTATAATCTATAAAAATCCTACTTTATGGTTCATGAATAAAATTTGAATTAACCAACTTATAAACCATGAGAATGTCAAACAAAGTTTAAAATAAGGAAAATCTCTATATATACAATAATGATGTCTAACATATAACCGATCATATTTTCCTAGGTAATTTTCCCAATATGTATATATACCAAAACCATAGGCTCTTATTGTATCATTACATAGATTTTATGATCGATAACCATATTCCATTCATTACCATGAAATGGGATATTCTCTAATACCATTGATTTTACTAAGGGTTCTCTCTAAACTTTTAACATATTTTTTTCAATATCAAATAAACCATTAATTGATACCAAATATAGAGACCACAAACATTTCTTATATAGATATCACATATTATGAGATTAATATTCAAAGCATAACTTAATTATCCATGCTAAAATATTATTGGTTTACTGTGTTTGGAAGCCTAGATTCATAAATAACTTTTTCATATGAAATAAATATCTCGATCTATGATCATAATAACTATATACCTTTATATCAGTATCATAATTAAAAAATATCATCGTAACCTAGGGAAATTAAACATATGAATGGGTGGGTTATGATAACCACAAAGGGTAAATTAGGGAGATATAAATGATCCCATAAAACAATAGGATAATAAAGGTATGGTAAATGATTATAAAATTTAAAAAACATACCCTATATGCCGTAGATCATAATCATGTTTTATTAAATAAATCTTAAAATTAACACATGAATCATAAAAAAATTCATGAACATGATCCATGAAAGAATAATATTTTTACAAGTTGTATTATTATGTCAGATATATACACATGGAAAGTAATTTTTGTGGTCAATGTTCCCTACTGAAACTATCATAGTATATTTGGTTGACATTAAATTAAATAAAATAATTAGACAAGTTTCACTCCCATGTCAATCATAATTGATAGATTCTCTTACTGAACAAGTTTCATGAATGCACTGTCATGACACGTAAAATTAATTAATATTTTATGGTTTATTTATATTCTAGGGAATACCCTATGTCTCCTCTAAAAATGAATTAGTGGGTTTAGAGTGTGTGTTTTTAACAAGAAGTACTAAAATTCGGGTGGTTTTGAAAATAGTTTTAGGATGAAATGACTTAATTGAAATCATAAAAGTTGAGAAACCAAATAGATTTTGATAAATATGAAATAAAAGGGTTCATTTTTATTTCACTACACAAATTTCAAGATCATTTTTCATAGATATTAATTTAGGTTTGGAGTAATTCCATGGTTGAAATTAATTGGAATCTCAATTAATTACTATGATTTTATTTCAGTGCTTAAAGAACCAATCCATGACGTAACAATCCTATTTTCAATGTATAGAACTTATGTATGGGATAAGAGCTTCCAAATAAGATTTAAATCTCAATAAGTTGGGTATTAAATGGATTCTTATGTTGTCCAATTGGAACAACACAAGTCATGAAGTCAAATCCTCAAACTGATCGGTTATAAATTAAGTGTATCTTAATCACATGCATAAAAACAAGAATTAAAATATGTATTTATGAAAGATAAAAGGAAAGAAATGTTTTCACACCCAAATTACTCAATATATGTATCTAAAAAAAGAATAAGAATACCCTTGACATGTGTGTTGCTCCCTTATAAAGAATGCCCACCATTTTGCTCGACAACGGGTGGAGGAGGAAGCTCGGGAAAAACTCCTACTTCATTTTTGATAACCCTATAAAGAAAGGGGCCTCTATAAAATCATGGATATGGAGGAGACCCCTCTACCACTTAAAAATGGTAGAGATTCATCTCTTGTCTAAACTTTCAAATGGGGAGCCCACGCATCTATTTTTTAGGCAAAGTGGATGGTGGTCTTGAGCATCCTGATTTTGAAAAACCACATGGTTAATTGTTTTCAATGCTCAGACAGTCTTATCTCACTTTTGAAAAAACCACAAAGTTCTATCTTCACCTCCTTAATATCACCACCTAATGTTTTTCACCATTTAGACAACCACAGCTCGAGATATTTGTTTTTAAAGATTGGGTCTGTTGCCTCATTAGTTATTTAAAGCAAAGTCCTCTTTCAAACTGGGTAGAGGCGGACCCATTACATAGCACGAACTCCCAAGACCAAGTGGTATGAAAATAATACCTGAAATCCCTTTTTTGGCCTAAAGAGCCCTTCGGTGAATAGTACTGCTATAGTACCCGGTCTGCTACAGTCCCGTCGCCGCTACATTTCCTGCTACAGTGCCTCCACCGCTGCAGTGCTGCCGCTACTACAGTTCCACGACAGCTATAGTGCTACTACAGTGACCTACTACAGTGCTGCTATAGTACCCGGAAATTAGTCACTACCCAGATTTGATCCGGGGTCTTTTGGATGCCAAGCAGGAGCCTTTACCACTTGGGTATAGGCTCATTGGCAACACGGCTCGAGATATTGACATATTACAGAATGCCACATTTGACATTGTTCATATTCAGTGGCTTGGACAGATCAGATAGGATGGGCCCCATAAAAGCCTAATCAGGATTGGGTTCTTTGAGAAGAAATGTATCCTATTAAATACGGGACCATCCCACAAAAATTCATCTCATTTTATTGCAATATCGAATAGTATTGTGCGGATTAATCCACTGGTGTGCTAGGATCCTGCATAATTTGGCCCATATTTCTTGGACATGATCATGGGTGATGTGGCTTTATTTTTACATAGTTCCACCACATCTTTTTACATATTTTCTATTTATATAATTAATTGTTCAAGAAAATTATACTAAATATTTTTACTTTTTTTATTTTTATAATTAAATTTTTTGATTAATTAATTTTTATAATTAATTATGTATTTTAAGCCTTTAAATTATTAATTTTAATCTTACTTTACTTTTGTAATATATTTATGTCATAAATAGTTTGGTTAAACTAAATCTTTATGACTTTTTAATTAACTAAAATTATTTAAAAAACAATTATTTAATTATTGTAATTCAATTTAATTAACTTATTCATTAATTTAATATTTTGTCTTTTGATTTAGTTTTTTTAGAATAGGTTAAAATTGATAAATAAATTGTCTAATTGTCATACTAATTAATAAATTTATGAGTTTCAGTTTTATTTAAATAAATTATTTCTCTTTTAATTTTAAGTATTATCTTAGTTATTTAAATAATTAAGAGTTTTCAAATATTAATTATTTAATTTTAATAATTCAGTTAAATTATTAGGTCACTAATTTTTGTTTTTAGTCTACCGGTGAGGTAGAAAAGAGCTAGATGTGACCTATTAGGTCACTGATGCTATTATTAATCATTCACTTTTTACCATATAATTAATTTATATCGTAATTTTAATTTATGACTTTTGTCAATTTAGATTATCAATTATCCAGTTCTTAATTTAAGTGTTTTCAATTAATTATTTTAATTGAAATTTTAATGTTTAAAGTTTAATTTAAAAAAATTTGTTTTAAAATTATGGTGTTTAGATTTCTTTTAATTAATTATTTTTAAACTTTTTATTTAGTTTATTTTAGTTTTAATTTTTTGATCAATTCATGCGTTTTTAATTTTTTATGGTCATAGTTAGTTATTTATCTTTGTTCTAACGCTGAGCCTCTAATTTTATTTGTATTGGTATCATTTAACTGATTCAGAAACCCATTCCTTTATATTATGGTGAGCCTCTAATTTTATTTGTATCAGTATTCTTTAATTATATTGGGATCACTTTTTTGTGTGTGGAATAGTGAGCATTTATTTTTATACTTACCAGTGACCTTTTATTTTATTCTCTGTCGGTCACGTCTCTTTTTTTTCTAATAGTGAGCACTGGTTTTGAGTACCAATGACCCTTTAATGAATCTTTCTATTGGTGACCACCACGCTGCTGCTTCCATTTTTTTAATCTAATAGTTACATTTTATAAATTAAAGCTAACAGTGACCTTGCATGCCTCCCCTGTATCTCACCATTAGACTTTCATTCCTCTTCCTTGGAACCGTTTCCTTCATGGGGCCACGGCAACTGCGACACCATTCACTAGTGCCTCTCACCTGCTTCACATCTATATTTTCTACCTTGAAATTGAACCACATACCTCGTCCTCCTATTCAGCTATGAATTGTTAATCTTGGATCCCTTTATCAAGGCCGAACCAAGAGGATCTGTAGAAGGGTGATACTGTTGTAGGAGGGTCCGCCGTCTAGGATGCAAAACACCTTCAACCATAAACCTCATCACACCACAAAAATTCAATTCATCTATCAAATTTTTAGGAACTAATTCAACCATAAATCGCCACTCTTCACTAGATATGGAGACAAAACCCATCATGGATTGGAAGAGGCACTCACAAGATGGGATGCCGATGAAGGAACTTGTGGCCTTACCTGATCCACTGTAAAAACCTCACCTTGAGCCTAATGTTTCCCTTGCTTTGAGATACTATGTAGAAAGAAGCCACCTAGAGGGTTTTCCGCTAGACTGAACCATTGCGAGACACTCAAAGATCTCTTAATTCGAGAGTTGTGCACCCCTGGTTTGATGATTAGGAAAGCCGTTGTGGAGTCCAAGAAGTTTCCTTGCTACGGCGAACTGAAGCAGACCATCACCATTTCCCACTGATGTGCCATTATGGAAGCTGGGGAGGAGGCCAGTGCATCCCAGGAGAAGACCACCCCCCCATGTTTTGCAGATTGGGGGGGGGGGGATAAGCAGAAATTAATATAAAATATATAATAAAATAATTAATACACTAAATGAAATTTAAAACATAATTTTTAACTAAACTAATTATTATTAAATTTTTACTATATTAAACATAAAAATGATTAATTTTATTTAAATTTAATTATTAACTATAAATAACTTTTAATTAAAATAAAATATTTAATAATGTTTTCTAAATTAAATTTAAGATTAATTATAATTTAATACGACATGATAAACAAAATTGATAATGAAATTTAATAGTGAATAAAAATTTATTTGAGAAAAAATAAGCTAATTAATTTAACTAAATAATAGTAAATGATTTAATGTTCTTATTTAAATAATTAACATTTAATTTATCTTTAATAACTTTAGTTAATAAAAATCAGTAACATGGAAAATAATCACATTAATTAATAATTATAGTATAATGTAATTATAAATAACAGCTAATCATAAAATTAAAATAAGAATTAAGATCAATTAATAGAAATAATTGAATATCTAAAAATTATTATGTAAATAAAAATAAATTTATAAATAATTATCATCTTAATTGAATTTATATACAAAATAAAATATTTATTAAGTAATTTCATAACTAAAAATTTCTTTAAGTTATAATAATAACTAATAAAAAACAATTATAAAATATCCAAATAGATTTTATTTAATTAAAAAATTAAATATATTCATTTAATTTAAATAGTAATGAATAAATTAATAACTATAATACTAATAATTACTAATATTTTTTATCATTTAATTAATTATTAGTTAACTTTAACTTTTAAGTGGTAATATAACATTGAAAATTAAAAAAAAAATTTCTTTGTGTTTGTATTTATTTTTCTATTATAACTATGCAAATTCATTCAAGAGATGGTTATACGTCCAGGTTCACTAAACTAACACATCTGGAGTTAGTTACGTGAGAAAAACTTGTGCGACATGTCGGTCGCTAAAAAACGCATGTGTGCAGTGCATACATTAAGAACAGTCAATGTCAGTGGAGATGTGCGTTTAGAAGAAGTAGATGATGGTGGATTATAAAATAGAGCAAGCAATAGATTGGGGTGATACAACACATTGATTTGAAAAGAGCACCATTGGAGGTCCGAGAGATTTTCTCTCATCAGGAGCATAGGGAGTCCAGAGGGAGACTCTGGAACCACTTCCTGGAGTTGGAGGAGCTCGAAATCAGAGCATCATCTTGGGAGTCTATCTTCGATCATTAATCTAGTTTTGTACTTTTTTATAGTTTTTTTCAATTACTATTATGATAATATACATGTTTTCTATCTAATTCTTTAGTTCAGGGATAACTTGAAGTTCAACTGGTTATCTGTAAATGTTCTTTTTCACTTATTCAATAGATATATTCGGTATTGATCGATGAGATCAATACCGAATTCATTCAATTGCATTGTTCCATCAGAATTTAATTTTGAAATTCCACAATCCTTTGCTGAGATTGTTTTTGAATGCATCCTTTAAAAGATAATAAATTCTTAAGACTACATGGCTTACGGTGAGTATGTCTAGTTGTCATTTAATCAACTGTTCACATTTGATTTATTTTGGAGTGGCGAACTATGACAACCCTGCTTTTTATTACAACTTAAACATGCTTTATTACATAAAACATCACTTGATACAACAAAGAAGATCGATAGGTTTAGTGTATTTGGGTCTTAGGATCATTACATAAAAACATAAAACCTGAAGTACAACATCTTATTGAAAACTCCTTTACATGACCACTACATTCCCTCATACTTAGCATTGCATGGGATAACCTGAGGACATAAATAAGAAAAGGGTGAGCTATAAAGCCCAGTAAGGGAGTACACATGGAATAACATGAGGATTTCAATACATTTTAGGCAATAGGAATGTCAATAGAGCATAAGATAAACATGAACATAAATGCATGATAAAGAATGATAATCATGACATGAAAATGTGGCAACAACACTTAACATTGAATTATCATGAGCCAAGGTTCATTGCACGTGGAGCATTAGTAAACCCTCGTTGCACATGAAGCACGAGTAAACCCTCATTGCACTTGAATTATCATGATTCAACACTCATTACACATGACGTATCATGATACTGTACTTTACGCAATGCATTGGAGCGCTATAAGGGCGCACCCTTCTTAAACATTTCATTTCATGAATAAGTGTGCCACATGGATCATAAAACATGGATTCATAAAACATAATCATTTATTCCTTGATGAAGGAATGTGGAATTAATAAATGAAACTTTATAATCAATATGTAAATGTGCATAAAGGTGAATACCCCTGATGGAGAAATGGGCATTGTGTTCAATACACAATGACATAGGTTTAGAAAATCGGTGCGATTTCAGCAGCGTAACGGCGTGACATAAGAATTCATAAAAATGGTTGATGAGAGAGAAATGGGTTCCTCATCATATTTACATGTAATGTAAAGTAAGTAGGTCATATAGATAAATGTCCCAACAATTGAAATGTAATTTAGATTCATGATACAAATGTATTTCTTGAATGTAAAAGAAGAGAGAGAAGTTCCTTTCGGAATATCGGCATAGTAACGGGTGTACATGGGAGGCATTTAATGAGAGAGAAAGGGGTCTCCCATCATTCAAACAATAAGAGGGATGTATGGGTGAGGTTTTAAACCATACCCCAACATTCATAATTGAAATTAAAAGGGAAATACAACTTAAAGAAAATTGACAAAATGAGAAAGGATGAAAAAACCCTTACTTGGAAGTGTGCTTCCAAAGGATAGAGAGAGGCTTGTGAGAGGATTCTTGGGAGATTGGGGCACCTTGTGAGGATTCTAGAGAGAGTAGGGAAGTGGTTGGACGAACTCCATGGGATTTAAGTGAGGAGGAAGTTGGATCTTGGGTGGGTTTATATAGGAAAGGTGAGAGAATTCTTTATTATTTAGGTTTGGGACACCTTATATTAAACTAATCGAAACCACAAACCATCCCATGGTTTTTTACCATGGTTTCTGGAAAAGAAAATTTGAAAACATTATTTTACAAGGCCAAGGTCCTAACTTATTAAAATATTAGGTTTGCTTATGTGTAGGTGAGTCACACTCCCATGGAAATTAATTTAAAAAGGCAAAGGGTTGAATATGTCTTGAGGGGTTCATTAATACTTTGAAAATTAAGTCAAACAAACCCAAAATCACATTATTTTAATGATAAAACATATATTTGACGAACATAATGATTATGGTATTTTATTACATCACCATTGGGTCATAATGATGTCATAAAACACATTATATATTTAAACGGTATTTAATTTTTACCCAAAAATTTGACTGTCTCAGAAAATTATGAAAAATTCACAGTTGGATAACTTCGACGTTCTGATTCCAGAAATGAAATTTATTTTATCTAAAAATAATTATAATTATGTTAATTTTCACTTTTAAAATAAATACCATTATTTATCTAAAATTCACTGGTTTTGACAAAAATGGCTTTCAAACCTTTATAAAATTATAATTGCATTCGTAAAATTATAATATCATTTATAAAAATTAATTTATTAATATTATTATTATTTTATTAAAATACTATTTAATTCAAAAATCCCTTAATTTAATAAAATAGATTTCTTAATTATATAATAACTAAAAACACCATTTTTACTTAAAAAACTATTTACAATGTATCAAAAATGACTAGAAATTATATTCATTATTATATACAAAAATAATGTACATTAACATAGTACTACTTATTTTTTACATAACCCCTTAAAACAGCCACATAAGACATAAGGGTAAGTTTTGTGATGGTGAATGACTCTTGGGGTGGCTCGGATAACATCGCTCGAGTGGTAATCTCTATCAACTTCCACTTTTCCCGTAGACGGTCCTGTTCGAGAATGACATGGTGATGCTCAGCTTAGGCTTGGTCAAGGGCGAAGCCGAAGGATGCCACCTCTTTTCCGAGCTTCGAAAAATGGGAATCATATGGGGCAATTATATTGGATGAGGCCATCGCTTCCTTTGTCTGAGTAAAATTGGGTTCGTTAAAGCCTTATATTTATACTAATCATGTGATCACTGTTCAACGACCATAAAAGTAACCGTCAAAACTCTTATCATAAAACCAAATAAGTTGACATCTTATAAAAGCATTTTTTTATAAAGAGACATTTAACTAGATCAAGAGGGATTTTCCATTAATGAAAATTTGGGTCGTTACAATATTCCCCCCTTAAGAAATTTCACCCTCGAAATTTTCCTTTTCCCACACTAAAACAAATGTGGATAACTCAGCTTCATCTTTTCCTCTGATTCCCATGTTGCTTCTTCAAACTTGTGGTTTCTCCACAACACCTTGACGAGGGGAATTGTCTTATTTCGTAGAACTTTTTCTCTATGATCTAAGATCTTCACTGGTTGCTCCTCATAAGAAAGATCATCGTCCAATTGTACCACCTCGGAAGAGATTACATGTGAAGGGTCCGGTATGTACTTACTTAAGAGGGATACATGAAATAAATCATGCACCTTGGCCATATTAGGTGGAAGTGCTAGTCGATAGGCCACAACCCCAACACGATCAAGAATCTCGAAGGGGCCGATGTACCTTGGAGTTAACTTCCCTTTCTTTCCAAACCTCATGACCTTCTTCCACGGAGATATACGTAAAAACACCATGTCTCCAACTTTAAACTCAAGGTCTCGTCGATGATTATTTTCATAACTTTTCTATCGACTCTGGGATGCCTTGATATGCTATTGAATGGTTTTCACCTTCTCTACCATTTCTTAGACCATTTCTGGTCCAAGCAGCTTACGTTCACCGACCTCATCCCAACATGCTGGTGTTCTGCACCGTTTCCCATATAGGGCTTCATATGGTGTCATTTGGATGCTTGACTGGAAACTGTTATTATAAGAGAACTCAACCAGAGTAAGGTGTTGATCCCATCCTCCTTTAAAGTCCATTGATCACGCTCTCAACATATCCTCAAGTGTTTGGATAGTTCGCTCGGATTGGCCATCAGTTTGAGGATAATAGGCCGTACTAAAGTTCAGTTCAGTATTCAGAGCATGTTGAAGACTCTTCAAAAACTTAGAAGTGCATCTTGGATCTCGGTCAGACATAATAGATAGTGGTACTCCATGCAACCTTACCGCTTCCCTGATATATATCTGTTCTAGTTGATCCAATGAGAAATCATCTCGAATACCAATGAAGTGTGTAGTCTTTGTTAGATGATCCACAACAACCCATATTTCGTTGCTGCCTTTGGATGTCCTTGGAAGTCCGGTGACAAAGTCCATGGTGATTTTCTCCCATTTTCATTCTAGTATGGGTAATGGTTGCATCATCCCCTTATACTTCTGCCTCTCTGTCTTCACTTGCTGACACACCAGGCAATTTGATGTATATTCAACGATCTCCTTCTTCATATTATCCCACCAAAAGTTTTCTCAGAGATCTCGATACATCTTTGTGCTCCCTAGGTGAATGGAGAAATTTGAACTATGTGCATCATCCAAAAGTTCCTTCTTTAGCTAAGGACTTGATGGAACACATAGTCTTTTCCCAAACTGTACAATTCCTTCTTCATTAACATTAAACTCCGTGGATTTCCCCTTTTTGATAGCATCCACTTTTTCTTGAATTCTCACATCATCCTTTTGAGCATCCTTTAACCTTTCCAAAATGGATGGTTGAGCAATAAATTGTGAAAGGATTGATGATTTTCCCTTCTTTATTATTCCCAAATCCATCTTCATCAAGTTTAAGAAGATTGGATCCTTCTCAATTCTCATCATTGATAGAATTGTTGGATCCTTTCTACTTAGGGCGTCTGCCAACTTGTTCGCTTTCCCAGGGTGGTAATGTATTGAATAGTAGTAATCCTTGATGATCTCTATCCATATTCTATGGCTCATATTAAGATCTTTCTGTGTGAATATATATTTAAGACTCTTGTGTTCAGTATATATCTCACATTTCTCTCCATAGAGATAATGCCGCCAGATTTTCAAAGCAAAGATCACAGCCACCAACTCCAGATCATGTGATGGATAGTTTCGCTCATGGATTTTCAACTACCTTGAGGCATAGGATATCACTCTATCATTCTACATCAGCACACATCCTAAGCCCTTCATTGAAGCATCACTGAATACCACAAAACGTTCCCCACTTGTGGGTAAAGTGAGCACAGGTGCAGTGATAGGCCTCCTTTTCCACTCTTTGAATCTCTCTTCGCATTCATCACTCCAAGCAAACATTACTCCCTTTCGAGTTAGCTTGGTAAGATGGTTGGACAATCATGAGAAATTTATCACAAATCGTCGATAATTTCCAGCTAACCCCAAGAAGCTACGAATATCTGTTACCAATGTTGGCCTCGGCCATCCCTTAATTGCATCTGTTTTGGAGGGGTCCATAGATATCCCATTGCAGGTGATGATATGGCCCTATAATGAGACCTCCTTCAACCAGAACTCACACTTGTTGTACTTTGATAAGAGCTTCTCCTTGTGCAAAGTCTCTAGTACAGTTTTTAAATTCTCCTCATAATCCTCCTTGGTTTTGGAGTATATTAGAATATCATCTATAAAGACTACCACAAATTTGTCAAGGTAATCTCTAAAGACTCTATTCATGAATTCCATGAATACTTCTGGAGCATTGGTGATTCCAAAAGGCATTACTATGAATTCATAGTGCCCGTACCTTGTACGAAAAGCAGTCTTGGGGACATCTTCCTTCTTCACTGTTACTTGATAATATCCAGACCGCATGTCCACCTTGGAGAAGTATTGTTCTCCATGTAGCTGATCAAACAAGTCATAGATTCTTGGGAGAGGATAATTTTTATTTATCATGATTTTTTTAAGTTCAGGATAACCGATGCAGAGCCGCATTGATCCATCCTTCTTATTGACGAAGAGGACTGGTGCACCCCATGGTGAAGCACTTGGGTGTATAAACCTTTTATCCAGATTCTCCTGTGGTTGTTTCCTCAGCTATTCAAGCTCAACAGCAGCCATTATATATAGATTCTTGGATATTGTTAATTCGCCAGGTATAAGTTCAATTGAGAACTCAACATCTCTTCTAGGAGGAAGACCAGGCAGTTCCTCGGGAAACACTTCCGCGAAATCCCTCACAATAGGCATTTCTTCAAGGATGGTTTCTTCTTTGGACTCAGTCATCTGAGCCAGATATGCATGCTCATAGGGCAGTAATATCCATGCTTGAGACGATGGAGCTAAATGAGATTCATCTTCCTCCTGACACTTGTAAAGAATTGGGGGTCGATTCTCTATATGGAGTGTGATTTACCTCTCCCGACAATTTATGTTGGAACTATATAAGGAAAGCCAATCTATGACAAGAATCGCATCAAATTCCACCAAAGGGAGTATTACGAGGTTTTCTGGTAAATTCAATCCACATATTATAACAGGGGAGGACTTATATTCATGGGATAAAATGATTGCCCCATTTTCCGTACTCACTGACATCTTTACTTCCATGATTTGTTGTGGTGCTGGGATTTTTCTACTGAACTTTCGAGATATAAAATAATTCGTAGAACCTGAATCAAAAAGTATGTTCGCTATTCTTGAATGAATAACTAGCGTACCAATCACCACTTCGTTGTTCGGGTTCACTTCGGTAGAAGTGATGGAAAAACCTCTTCCTTGCTGTCTTGGAGGCTATCGGTTTCCTCCGATAACCCTTGGATTAGGGAACTGATTTGAAAAATAACCCAGTTCTTTGAATTTGTAGCATTGAACAACGCGTTGAGGTTCGAACGGAGCGTTCGTCTCCTCTGTCGCAGTCGCGGGTCCTTCATGCTGACAGTTAACAGCTAGGTGCCCTTCTCTTCCACACCTGAAGCATTTTCTCGTCCCCTTAAGGAAATTTCCAGGGTGCTTCTTCCCACACTTTTGGCAAGTGGGGTGCTGGATCTTCTTAGCACCGTTGGATTTATCCATCGGACCACCATCATTGAAGTCCACCTTACGCTTCTTGTCCCCATGATACCCATGTGATTCCCCGATTTCCATTTCAACCTTGAGGGCACATCGGAGAATTTCCTCATAACTATCGAAGTCACGGATCGCTAATACTTTCCGCAAGCAAGGCTTTAGCCCACCAAAGAAGTGGTCGACCATGTATTCGGGGGTAATGAAAAAGCCGGAAGAATATCGTGCAAGCCTCGTAAAGTTTGCCTCGTACGCTCCAACAGATTCTTCATCTTTTTTCTTGAGGGAAAGAAAGTCCCTTTCCATCTTAAGCAGGAGGGTGCGCGGAAAATATTTATTGAAAAACACCTTTCGGAATTCCTTCCATTCCAAAGCCTCGATCTCCTCCTCAGGCTTTTTATTTTTGATCAACATCCACCATTGATCAGCTTCACCTTCCATAGGATAAACAGCCAAGAGAGCCTTCTCTTGTTCAGAACATTGAAGGATGGAGAAGATCTTTTCAATGGAGTTGATCTATTGTTCAGCGATCATGGGATCAGATGATGTACTAAAAGTAGGAGGCCTTTTCCTCATTAATCTCTCGATAGCGACTTGTTCCTTCTTAGGGGGGTTTGGACGTTCCTCTTCAACCATGTTTCTATTCGAAACTTGAGTTAGCTGAGAGAGAAGCGTGACAAAGCTCGCGATTCCCACTCCCATTGGATTTGGCATCACATTAGTACAGTCATCACACTGATCTTAACAACGGTTGTTAGCCCGAGTCCTCCTATTACCGGCCATTGGATGGAATAAAAGGGAAGTTAGGGGTAACACATAAAGGGTAATCCAAAGACAAAAGTTGATGACTCATAAATAAAATTTCATTTCCTTAACTCATGAGTCTATAGGGTTCAATATAGGCTTTTCATGATGTACTTTCTAACATATATTCTTAGGGGTATTTTTCCCATAATAAGGGTTCATACTAAGATTTTGAATTTATCAAAACATATCCCCTTGGATTGTCGTAACCAAGAGTGCAGCAAGGCTCGTTGTCGTGCACCAGTTCCCATTTGAGTCTAGCTCAAAGCGGTGTTTACGGGTTTTACCCCTAGGATACATTTGTTCCAAATCCGCCTCTACCTGCTCGTATCCAGAAAGGGATGTATTTGTTTGATAAACCACTTATTTAATACTCACCAAAACTTAGGGACGTTTTTATTGTACTTAGTCTTGTATCTAAGGCTTTACTAGGGTTTCCTAATCCCAAAAATAACTAAAACTATCCTCTGATACCAACTATGACAACCCTACTTTTTATTACAACATAAACATGCTTTATTACATAAAACGTCACTTGATACAACAAAGAAGATCGATAGGTTTAGTTTCTTTGGGGCTTAGGATCATTACATAAAAACATAAAACATGAAATACAACATATTTATTGAAAACTTCCTTTACATGACCACTACATTCTCTCGTACTTAGCATTGCATGGGATAACCTGAGGACATGCATAAGAAAAGGGTGAACTACAAACCCTAGTAAGGGAGTACACATGGAATAACATGAGGAGTACAATACATGTTTGGAAATAGGCATTTCAATAGAGCATAAGATAAACATGAACATAAATTCATGATAAAGAATGATAATCATGACATGGAAATGTGGCAACAACAAATAACATTGAATTAGCATGAGACAAGGCTTATTGCACATGGAGCATGAGTAAAACCTCATTGCACATGATGCACGAGTAAAAACTCATTAAACTTGAATTAGCATGAGTCAACACTCATTGCACATGAAATATCATGATACTATACTTTACCCAATGCATTGGAGCTCTATAAGGGTGCACCCTTCTTAAACATTTCATTTCATGCATAAGTGTGCCACATGGATCATAAAACATGGATTCATAAAACATAATCATTTATTCCATGATAAATGAATGTGGAATTCGTACATGAAACTTTACAATCAATATGTAAATGTGCATAAAGGTGAATACCCTTGATGGAGAAATGGGCATGGTATTCACTACACAATGACATTGGCTTAGAAAATCGGTGCGATTTTGGCAGCGTTACAGCGTGACATAAGAATTCATAAAAATCGTTGATGAGAGATAAATGGGTTACTCATTATATTTACATGTAATGGAAAGTAACTAGGTCATATAGATACATGTCCCAACAATTTAAAAGGAATTTAGATTCATGATACAAAAGTATTGCTTGAATGTAAAATAAGAGAGAGAAGTTCCTTTCGGAATTTCGGCATAGTAACGGGTGTACATGGGAGGTATTTAATGAGAGAGAAAGGGGTATCCCATCATTCAAACAATAAGAGGGTAGTACGGGGGAGGTGAGAAACTGTACCCCAACATTCATAATTGAAATTAAAAGGGCAATACAACTTAAAGAAAATTGACAAAATGAGAAAGGAAGAAAAAACCCTTACTTGGAAGTGTGCTTCCAAAGGCCAGAGAGAGGCTTGTGAGAGGATTCTTAGGAGCTTGGGGCACCTTGAGAGGATTCTAGAGAGATTAGGACAGAGTTTGGACGAACTCCAAGAGATTTTAGTGAAGAGGAAGTGGGAGATTGGGTGGGTTTATATAGGAAAGGTGAGAGAATTCTTTATTATTTAGGTTTGGGGCCCCTTATATTAAACTAATCCAAACGACAAACCATATCATGGTTTTTTCCCATGGTTTCTGGAAAAGGAAAGAGGAAAAAAATATTTTACAAGTCCAAGGTCCGAACTTATTAAAATATTAGGGTTTCTTATGTGGAGGTGAGTCACACTCCCATGGAAATTAATTTAAAAAGGCAAAGTGTTGAATATGTTTTGAGGGGTTCATTAATGCTTTGAAAAGTAAGTCAAACAAACCAAAAATCACATTATTTTGATGATAAAACATATATTATCCGAACATAAGGATTATGGTATTTTATTACATCACCATTGGGTCATTATGATGTCATAAAACACATTATATATTTAAACGGTATTTAATTTTTACCCAAATATTTGACTGTCTCAAAAAATTATAAAAAATTCACCATTGGATAAATTTGACATCCTGATTCCAGAAATGACATTTATTTTATCTACAAAAATTTCTAAATATTTTAATTTTCACTTTTAAAATAAAAACGAACATTTATTAAAAATTCACGGGTTTTGACAGAAATGGCTTTCAAACCTTAATAAAAATTTTAATTACATTTGTAAAATTATAAGATCATTTATAAAAATAAATTTAATAATAATATTATTATTTTATTAAAATATTATTTAATTAAAAAATCCATTAATTTAATTAAATAGATTTCTTAATTAAATAATAACTAAAAACACCATTTGTACTTTAAAAACAATTTACAATGTATCAAAAATGACTAGAAATTATATTCATTATTATATACAAAAATAATGTACATGAAAATTGTACAAATTATTTGTTACATAACCCCTTAAAACAGCCAGATAAGACCTAAGGGTAAGGTGTGCGATAGTGACAGACTCTTGGGGTGGCTCGGATAACATCGCTCGAGTGGTAATCTCTATCAACTTCTACTTTTCCCGTAGACGGTCCTGTTCAAGCATTACATGGTGAAGCTCAGCTTGGGCTTGGTCAAGGGAGAAGCCTAAGGATGCCACCTCTTTTCCAAGCTCCGACAAATGGGCTTCGTATGGGGAAATTCTACTGGATGAGGCCATCGCTTCCTTTGTCTATGTAAAATTGGGTTCGTTAAAGCCTTATATTTATACTAATCATGTGATCATTGTTCAACTGCTATAAAAGTAACGATCACAACTCTTATCATAAAACCAAAGAAGTTTACATATTATAAATGCATTTTTTTATAAAGATACATTTAACTGGATCAAGAGGGATTTTCCATTAATGAATCTTTGGGTCGTTACACGAACTATACAATAGATTGGAAAGTATGAATTAACTCTTCGGGAGGGAGGTAATTCATTCTTTTATGGTGTCACTCTGTGATATCTTTTAATTAAATTGAATTTCTTTTAGAACCAGTTGAATGGAGATTTTTACCCTAGTGTTTAAATAGATTGTTTGTTTATAAGTGCTTTTATATCTCTATTCCTCTTTGTTTGCAAATATTTCTCACTTCAACTTAGTTTAAATATAAGATCTGTAGTGCTCTGTAACTTTACTACTTAATAAAAAATATAAAAAGAGTATCAAAAGAGAAAAATATAAAATTTTCTCCGTTGTAGACAAGAGTGGAGTTTTAGAAGATTTTTGGAAGAATAGTGGTCCAAATTGCCTTCCCTGTGGGTTCGACCCTGCTTTCCACATATACTAGCTAGTAAGAATATAAATTTTAAACTTTTACCAGATTCAACAACGATTTAGGTCTAATTTTTGGCACCATTTTATAGGGAAGGAATGATTCATTACTCTAAAAAACTAAAAAAAAGACACATATAAAAAAATCTAAAAAAATTGAATAATTTGAAAATTGTAAAAAATATATTTCACTTCTTTCTGAATTGTTACTACTGAGTACTGTCTGGTGATGTTTGTATGAGGACAAGACACTCTGGTGTTAATCTAGAGCCATTGAACTTAGACATAGAGAAACATCTCACTACTCTAATAAATAAGAACAAAACTGAAATAGAAAACATTGATAATAGAGTTAATGATAACAACTTTCAAATTCCTCTAGAATTATTAGATGAAATTGAAGGGTGTGGGATTAGGAATTTTCATCTTCCTCAAGTTTCAAGAAATCCACCATCCATCAGACATAGCCCTAGGGCCAGAAACTATGAATTGAAATAATCACATATTTCATCATTTCTTTATTTTAATGGGATCTGTAATGAGTACTCACTTTCCCTCATTAGAGATTTATATAATACTTTGCAGCAATTACCTCTTCTAGTAATGATAAAAAATAAACATAGGATGAGAGTATTTCCCTTTTCCTTAAAGGGAATTCAAGGAATTGGTTTTTGAGTCTTGATTAGAACATTTTTGAAAACTGGGATAAAGTGTAAAACTCTTTTATTATGAAATTTTATCCCGAAAGACATAAAGGAGAACAAAGAACAAAGATAAAAAGTTTTTATCAAGAGGATGTAGAATATTTTCATAAATATTGGGATAGATTTTGGGATCTACCTAGGCAGTGTCCCAATCATCAACTCCCATCTCACCTTCTCATGGATACCTTCTATGAAGGGTTGTCATCCTCTGGAAAGAATCTAGTAGACCAAGATGCAGTGGGAAATTATAATGATAAGATAGATGAAGAACTTAGAAATTTTTTTAATAACCTTGAAATTAATTCAAAACATGAAAATTAAAGAAGGAAATGAGTCAATATAAATGTTAATTCAAGCACTTGTTCAATGTATGAAAATTAATCTCAACTGGTTGAAATCACCAACCAGCTGCAATATTTAATGAACCAAAACTCAAAACAAACTGTTAACCAATTGAGCTATCAAAACTCCAACCAATCATTAAGGGAAAAATGTGTCTATTGTGGTATGTTTGGGTATACTATAAACTTCTGTGCTAATTTGGATATAACAACCCAACAACAAGATAATTCAATCATTGTTAATTATGGTCCTAGAATGCCTCCCAAAGATGATCCATTTTCAAATAATTACAATCAATGTTATAGGAACCACCCTAATCTATCGTGTAATGATCAAGGAATAATTAAACAATCCACTTCACCTAATTACTCTAATAAACCAAGACCAAATTTTCAGAATCAACAAAGGGGTGAGTCTTCAAATGTTCAAGGAAATAATGATAGTCACTTGTCTTCTAAGCTTGATCTAATTTTGAATAGAATCAACTCCCAAAGGGAAAGATACATGACTCAGATAACCAAACATCAAAATCAATATCAGTCATATAAAATGCAAAATGATGTTAGAATGCAGAACAATGAAACACAACTTGGTCAACGTGCTAGAGCTTTTTCATGTAGGAAAAAATGTAGACTTCCTAGTACAACAGAACATAATCCTAGAGATAATTCTACAGATGGTGTCACTAGAATTGGGATTAATACTCATGCTGTTTTCGAAAAACTCATCAAAAATGCTCAAAATGAAAATATTCATCAATCTAGAAATAAAAATTTTCTTTGCACACATGCTAGAAATTTACATAAAAGTCCTTAAAATGATCAAAATAGTAATTTTCCACTGTAAACTCATGCTGAAAATTAAACTAAAAATAAAAATAATGAAGGAAAAAAGAAGTTGAGGAATAGGTGAGGGATATATTTACTATCCATAAATATTTTTCCCCACCCATCCCTTTCCCTGAGAATATAAAACCTCAAAGTAACACCAGGGCTGAACTTCTTCAATTCGTTAGTGTTGTTTTTAAACTTCAAGTAAGCATTACATTCATTCAAGACTTAATTAAAATTCCATATTACATGAAATATTTGATGAAAATTGTTTCAAAAAATTTCTGTAGAATAATTTCCTCGTACATCATCACCGAAGAGTGTAGTGTTGAACTCAAAAAGAAAATCCCAGCTAATCTAAAAGACCCTGGTAGTTTTTTCATACCTGGAACACTATGAAATTATGATCATCTCAACTGTTTGTGTGATTTAGGTACTAGAATTATTCTTCTCCCATACTCACTATTTTGACAGTTGAGGTTGGGTGGCCTTCAACCCACCAAATTCATACAATAGTTAGTTAATAGATCGTTAACTCATCCTGTGGGTAGGGTAGATGATTTTCTAGTTGGGTTTGGGAAACTATTTTTACCTATATAATTTTTTGTCTTAGACAAGGTGTGTGATCAAGTGGTTCCCATAATCTTGTGTAGGAATTTCTTGGCCACAGGTTCTGCTGCTATTGATGTTTCTGGGGGTCAACATATTTTCAAAATTGGATAACAAAAATAGCAGTTCAATATGTTTAAAAATGTTAAAGAACCAACTTTTTCTGAAAACCGTTCAATTGTAGAGTCCTTAGAGAAGGTTAAATCAATTAGAAACTCTAAAGAATCTAAAAATCAATCCCCTGTTGTAGAAAATAGTTGTTAAGATGAAAATTTTGTTGAATCTGTTTCTGAAGTTTAAAATTTTGCTTGAACACTTAATCTGGAAAATTTTCCAGAACTGGACAACTATCCAATTTCTACAGTAGAAGGGCCCTCTGTTTCTAAACACAAGAGTTTTTTGAGTGAATTTGAGGGTTTTTCAATTAACAAAAACCTAGATGATCACTTTGATGAAGTAGATGGAGAATTTTTAATACAATTAGATGATTTTTCTTTGATAGACTTATTAAAACCAGATCTAGAAAGGCTACATAGTGTATTGCCCACTTTGGACAGCAGCACTATTACATCTAAATCCAACCATGAAATTGAAAATATTTCACCATTTCAAACACCTTACAAGAGATATTTTGAATATCATAGACCTCCCATGTCTATGAGTCTTCCATCTAGTGTAGAACCACCCACTATTGAATTGAAGCCAATCCCTTACCATCTTAAATATTCATTTTTGGGTTAGAATTCCACTTTTCCAATCATAATTTCTTCTAAACCTAAATAAAATCAAGAAAAAATATTTTTAAATTTTTTGAAGAAATTTAACTCTACCATAGGCTAGACCATAGTAGATATCAACTGTATTAGGCCCTCATTTTGTATGCATGAAATACCTATGGGGCCTGATCATAAGCCTAGGGTAGAGTGTCAAAGAAGGTCAAATCCAAACATGAACGAAGTCATGAGAGAAGAAGTGATCAAACTACTGGACACTATAACAGTATATCACATTTTTTATAGTGCTTGGTTCAGCCCTGTCTAGGATATCCCCATGAAGGGAGGTTTCACTGTAGTTAAAAATGAAAAAAATGAAGAAGTCCAAGTTTGGAAGGAAACAAAATTGAGAGTCTGTACATATTATTGGATGCTTAATGCAGCCACTAAAAATGACCATTTTTCTATTCCCATTTTAGTCCAAATTCTTGAGAGGCATGTTGGAAATGAGTTTTTTCATTTTCTGGATGGGTATTCTTGTTACCAATAGATTCCTGTTGCTCTAGAGGATTAGGAAAAGACCAATTTCACATGCGCCTTTGGGACATTTGCTTACAGTCGGGTTCCCTTTGGGTTGTGTGGAGATCTAGACACCTTTCAATGGTGTATAATGTCTAACTTTTAAGATATTATTGAGATAATTATTGAGGTTTTCATGGATGATTTCTCCATTGTGGGCATCACTTTTGATACTTGTCTTGGAAATCTAGAGTTAGTCTTAGAGAGATGCACTGAAACCAACCTTGTTCATAATTGGGATAAGTTTCAATTCATGGACACATAAGGTGTATTTCATTGTCATAAATTGTCCAAAAGAGGTTTAGAAGATGATACTTCTAATATTTATGTTATTCAAAAACTATCACCTCATGGAAATGTTAAAGGTGTTAGAAGTTTCCTTGGGCATGCTGGTTTCTACCGGAGATTCATAAATTATTTTTATAAAATAACTAATTCGTTATTCTATTTGATGTTAAAGGATGCACCTTTACATTTTGATGAAAAATGTTTGAAATTATTTAGTATTCTTAAAGAGAAACATTCTATATCACCTATTATCATTACACCGGAATGGAAAATACATTTTTAACTTCTGTTTGATTCTAGTGACATGTTTGTAGGTGTTGTCCTTAGATAGAGAAACAATAAGAAGTTATATGTTGTTTATTTTTCTAGTAGACGTCTTGATGAATCCCAAAATAATTACACCACTATTAGAAAAGAGTTCTTACCTGTTTTGTTTTCTTTATAGAAGATTAAACCATACTTGATAGGCTCAAAAGTTATCAATTTCAATGATCATTCTTCCTTAAAGTACTTTCTGTCTAAGAAGGAAACTAAACCTAGGATAATTAGATGGATTTTATTTCTAAAAGAGTTTGATTTAAAGATTAGGGATAAGAAGGGAGCTGAAAATTTAGTTATAGACCACCTTTATGGGATACCTCTTACTCAATCTGAATCTGAAGATCCTAGGTAAATTAACTCTTCCTTTCCGGATGAGAAGCTGCTTGCTGGGTCAATCAGGGAATCTACTTTGTTTTCATATTTTTCCACATTTCTTGCAGTAGGTTTATTTCACATGAATATGTAAAATAATAAATTAAAGAAATTATTTTCTGAACTAAAATATTACCTTTTGGATGATCCCCTGCTGTTTAAGAGATGTGTTGATGGTATCCTTAGGAGATGTGTGCCTATGGAAGAGACGTTGCCTGTTTTAGAGAGTTGTCACTCCTCAACACCATGGTGGTGAAAGAACTACTCAAAAAGGCTTATAATATGGTTTTTATTGGCCTTCTCTTTTTTAAGGATGCTATAATTTTTTATGTTCGTTGTGAAAAAGCTCAGAGGCTAGGTAATGTTGGTAGGAAGCAGGAGTTACCCCAAAAAGGAATTCTGCAAGTTGAAATTTTTTATGTTTTGAGTTTATATTTCATGGGTCCATTTCCATCATCTCATGGGAATGAATATATTCTTATTGTTGTAGACTATGTTCCAAAATTGGTTGAGGTAGTGGAAATGCCCATATATCAATCCAATTCTGTAATTAAGTTTGTCAGGAAGAATATCTTTAAAATATTTAGAGTCCTAAGAGATTTTATCACTAATAATGGAAGAATTTTTAATAATTATAAATTTAAATATTTAATGGAGAAATATGGATGTGTTCATATAACTGTTACTCATTATCATCCACAGTCTAGTGGACAGGTGGAGATTTCAAATACAGAACTGAAACAGATACTTGGGAAAACTATATCAACCTCTAAGAAAGATTAGTCACTTAAATTGGATGGAGCTTTATGGGAATATAGAACTTCTTTCAAGACCCCAATAGATATGTCTCCTTATAGTCTATTGTTTGGTAAATATTGTCATTTACCTGTGGAGTTACAATATAAATCTTATTGGGATGTTAAGGCTCTAATCTTTGATTTTAAGAGGGTTGGTGAGAATATATTAATTGATCTTAGTGAACATAATGAGATTTTGAGAGAGAGTTATGATAATTAAAATATTTATAAAGAGAGTACTAAAATATTTCATGATTCTATCATAGAAACTAAAAAGTTTAAACCTGGATAGAAGGTCCTCCTCATGAACTCTAAACATAAACTTTTTCCTGGAAAACTTAAGTCCAAGTGGTCTACACCATTTACTGTAGTGAGAGTTCTGAATAATGAGGCAGTAGAAATTATAGGTGAAGAAAATTAACTCATGTTGGTTAATGGGAAAAGGGTTATAATTTATTTTGAGGGACAATCAAAGGGCTTGGCTACCTTTAATGTGCTTGAAAACTGATCATGAATAAAGTCTAACTAAAGACTTTAAATCATAGAACTGCCTGGGAGGCAACCCATATATCTTTTTTTCTTTTTTTTGTATATTTTTATGATTTAATAAATTGTTTCTTTTATCCTATGTTTTTGTGAAATACATGTTACTACTTTTTCTTTGTAACTTGGTTCTTTTTCAGGATTAATTGATGCTGGTGTTGTGTCGTTAAGGGAGTGTAATTCTTATGTTGAGAAATAATGATAAACCTATTCTGGGAAGTATTCTATTCATTAGTTTATATTTCATTTTTCTGTTCCTTAATACTTTAAAAAATCTATTTCTTGTCTTGCATAAAATTTTATCTCTATTTGGTTATTGTTTTAAAAAATATATGACTTAAAAAATTCAACTTGTATAAGAAATTCTGCTACATATTTTCTAAAAATAAACTACATATCTTGCATACTAAAAAACTTTTGTTTCATGTCACTAGATTGAATTTAAAAAATTCCGCATGTTCCTCTTGATTAAATTTTAATTCAATTATAAATATTGAAATAATATTTCACTAAATCAAACTATGTGGGGGGGTACATTCTTGCTGGTTTTGTGTTTTTCATTAAAATTATTTTTCTAAGGGGTGTTAGCATGAGTTTTTATGTTATATTAAACATTCATTTGAACTAAAAATTTCATATTGCTACACCATATCCACTCTGCACCAACAAGTTACATGCTTGTTTTTAACATTAATGTAAACTTTGTGTCACTGGACATAAATATTAATGCATGTACATTCTTGTGAACCAGTTGATATATTATTCTTTATGGAAGGAAACATTTTTGAACTTAATTTATATACTTTATACATGTCATAAATCTTCTAAATTTAAAATCTCTTTTTAACCTTTAATGTTTAATTTTTCTTCTATATAATTAGATGTCAACTTTGGGGTAAAGGTGGGTTTTAAGTGTGGGGGACTGGGTTAATCCTTGACTGTGCTAAATTGTACATAAATGTAAGCTCATCAATTCCCACTTCACTTCAAACTTTTTCCAAAAAATGGTTAAAATGTATCAAAATTCTGGTATAAAATTTAGGCTTTACACTGTCATTCAAATGGGTCTTGCCTATGGACAATATTTCTTTAGTAGTAAATTTGTGCATTGAGTATGAAATTAATGATATTTAATGATTGCTGAGTGAAATTTACTTAGTGTCTGAATGGATATCTTGGTTTAGGAACTCTCTTTAAAGAGTGATTTGGGGTACATGTTTGTGGAGTTATGATCCTAACCCTTGGAACTGGATGTTTTAATTGATCTTAGGGGCTCTTTCTTCTTTTAATTATAGAAAGTAATCATCCTTAATGAGACATTGTAAATGATATTTGATATAAATCTTTTAGAACTGGAGTAATTTGGGCATCTGGGATCCCACTGTGAGTTTCTTAGACCCTAGATGCTGGGTGTGTTTCTATTTACTATAAGCCCTCTGTAAAACTTGAATAAATGCCCATGTACAGTGCTTAGCAAAAAGATACATGGCTTGGGAAAATTAAATTTGAGTGTATAGGGTCAAAAATGTGTTCATTAAGGTGAGGGGAATAATGAATTCTAAAATAATAATGGTCAACTGGTTTATATAGGATTCATTTAGGTGGTTTCATTAAGTTGATTTACAAAAAAAAATTATTTTTGGACCGTAACATTGAGTCAAAGTAAATGGTTCTGCTGGTAAAGTTTTAATTCCACATAAAAGTTTTCTCTTATCACCCTCATAATTTGGACTTAAACTTGGATTAAAATTAGTCATTAAGTAGTATAACTTATGAGGCATGAAACTTTCATTGCTTGATGATTCAATTCTCTCTTGACTACCTATGAGAATTTTATTATTTGTTCTATGAAAGACACCATTTGAAACATTTTCAAAAAGACTTTTGACAGTTTTTTCCTCCATTTTTAAATACTGGACTTGTTACATTTTGAGAAAAAAATAAACACTTTACTATTTTTCAAAGATTTCAAAATATGGAATTTTTTGAGAACAAACAATGCTTAAATGTGGGGGAATTTAATGTGGCTCTATTTTTACATAGTTTTTCCACATTTGTTTACTCATTTTCTAATGATTTATTTACTTATTTAATAACTTTATACTAAATATTTGTACTTTTGTACTTTTATACTTAAATTTGTTAATTAATCAATTTTTTTATAATTAATTATGTATTTTTAGTAATTAAATTAATAGTTTTAATCTTACATTACTTGTCAATTTTATTTATGTCTGAATTAGTTTGGTTAATTTATATCTTCTTCACTTTTTAATAAACTAAAATTTTTTATAAAACAATTATTTAACCATCATAATTCTATTTAATTAACTTAGGAATTTTTTTAATATTTTATCTTTTAATTTAGTTTCATTATAATAGGTTAACATTTTTAAATAACTTGTCTAATTGTCCTATTAATAAATTAAGTTAAGTGTTTTAGTTTTAATTAAATAAAATAGTTATCATTTAATTTTATGTATTCACATAGTAATTTATTTAATTAAGAGATTTTGAACATTAATTATTTAATTTTTTAGAATACAGTTAAATTATTAAGTAACTAATTTATGTTTTTAGTCTACTTGTGAGGTAGACAAGAGCTATCAATGACCTATTTGGTCACCGATTCTATCCTTATTCATCACTACTTACCTTGAAATTAATTTATATCGTAATTTTAATTTTAGTCTTTTGTCAATTTATATTATCAATTATCGAGTGATTAATATATGTGTTTTTAATTAATAATTTTTTTTGTAATTTTAATTTTTAATGTTTAATTTAAAAAAAACATTTTTAAAATTATGGTTTTTAGCATTCTTTTAATTAATTATTTTCATTTTTTTATAGAGTTTATTTATGTTTTAATATTTTGTTCAATTCATGTGTTTTTGATTTTTGAATGTCACTGTTAGTTATTTATCTTTGTTCTAACTGTGAGCCTCTAATTTTATTTTAATCAGTAATAATTAACTGCACCGATGACCCTTTATTTTATGTAATGGTGGGCCTCTAATTTTATTTGTATCAGTAACATTTATGTCTATCAGTGAACCTTTTCTATGTGTGCAACAGTGATCTTTTATTTTTATACTTACTGGTGACCTTTTATATTTTCTTTATTGGTAACCTCTCTTTTTTGTCTAACAGTGATCTTTTGTTTTGTGTACCGGTGACCATTTAATTAAACATTCTATCGGTTACCCCCACAGTGCTTCTTCCCTTTGTTTTTTAAGCTAACAGTGACCTTCTCTAAAATAAAGCTATCGGTGACCTTGCGCACCTCCCCTGTGTCTCACCATTAGTCTTTCATTCCTCTACCTTAGCACTGTTTCCTACATGGTGTCACAAAAACCGCTACTCCATTCTCTAGTGCCTAACCATTACATCACAACTAGATTTTTTACCTTGAAAACTAACCACCTACCTCGTCCTCCTGTTCAGCTAAGATTCGCTACTCCTGCTTCCCTTTATCAAGGTCGAACCAAGAGGATCTGCTGAAGGGATCTACTGTTTCAGGAGGGTCCGCCGTCCTGATTTCAAACTACAATCTACCTTTATCCTCGTAACACTATTCATATTCAATTAAACTATCAATTTTTATGAAAAAATCCAACACTAAATTATAACTCTTTAATGGATCTGGAAACAAAACCCATCTTGGATTGGAAGAGGCATTCGCTGGATGTGAAGCTGCTGAAGGAACTCATGGCCTTACCTAAGCCACCGCAGTAACCTCACCTTGAGCCCGACGTTTCCCTTGCTTCGAGCTGCTATGCTAAAACAAGCCGCCTAGAGGATTTTCTTCCAGACTAAACCATTGCAAGCCACCCAGAGAGCTCCGATGTCGAGTGTTGTGCACCCCAAGTTTGATGATTTGGAATGTCTCTATGGAGTCCGCGAAGTTGCCTTGGCACCGTGACCCAAAGTGGACCATCGCCATTTCCCACTAATGTGCCATCATGGAAGCTGAGGAAGAGGCCACCACATCCCTAGAGAAGATGACCCCCCACCCTATTGCGCCTATTTGGAGGGGAGGATAAGATGAAATTAAAATAAAATAGATAATAAAATAATTAATACACCAAAAGAAATTTAAAGCCTAATTTTTAACTACACTAAGTATTACTAAAATTTAACTATATTAAACATAAAATATGATAAATTTTATTCAAATAGAATTATTAATTAAATATAAATTTTAATTAAACTAAAATATTTAATAAGGATTTATAAATTAAATTTTAGATTAATGATAATTTAATATGTCATAATAATTAATTATTTTATAATGAAATTAAATACTAAATAATAATTTATTTGAGCCAAAATAAGAAAATTCATTTACCTAAAAAATAGTAAATTATTTAATGTTCTTATATAAATAATAAACATTATAATTAACATTAATATCTTTAGTTAATAAAATTCAGTAATTTGTCAAATAATAACATTAATTAATAATTATTGTATAAAATAATTATAAATAACAACTAATCATAAAATGAAAATAAAATCTAAGATTAATTAATAGAAATCATTGAATCCCTAATAATAATTAGGTAACTAAAAACAACTTTATAAATAATTCTAATCTTAATAGATTTTATATTCAAAATTAAATATTTATAAATTAATTTGGTAACTCAAATTTTTCATTGAGTTACAATAATAACTAATAAAACAAACAATAATAAAATATCCAAATAGATAATATTTATTAAAAATCTATATAAAGTCATTTAATTTAAAGAATAATGAATAAATAAATAACTATAATACTAATAATTACTAATATTATTTATCATTTAATTATTTATTAGTTAACTTTAACTTTTAAGGGGTAATATAACACTGAAACATTAAAAATAATTATTATTTTTCTTTGAATTTTCTTTTGTTATATTTTATTACTATAATGGTTCATTCAAGAGGTAGTTATACGTCCATGTACACTCAACTAACTCATCTGGAGTTACTTATATGAGAAAACTTGTGCGACATTCCAGTCGCGAAAAAACGCACATGTGCAGTGCATACATAATGAACACTCAATGTCAGTGTAGACGTGCAGTGAAAAGAAGTAGATGACGGTGGATTCAAAAATAGACCAAGCAGCAGCTTGGGGTGATACAAGACATTGATTTGAGAAGAGAACCATTGGAGGTCCGAGAGCTTCTATCTCATTAGGAGCATCGGGAGTCTGGAGGGCGACTCTGGAACCACTTCCTGGAGATGGAGGAGTTTGGGAGTATGGCATCATCTTGGGAGTCTATCTTCTATCTTTAATCTAGTTTTTTACTTATTTCTATTATTTATCGATAACTGTATGATAATATAAATGATTTCTGGCTAATTCTTTAGTTCGTGGATAATTTGAAGTTTTACTAGTTATATGTAATTGTTCTTTTTCTCTTCCTCAATAGATGTATTCTATATTGATCAGCGAGATCAATTCTGAATTCATTCAATTACATCGTTACACCAGAATTTAATTTCGAAATTTCACAATCATTAGGCAAGATTGATTGTGAATACATATTTTAAAAGATAATAAATTCTTAAGACTACATGACTTATAGTGAGTTTGTCTTGTTTTAATTTGATCAATTGTTCGCAGTTGATTTATTTTGGAGTGGCGAACTCTAGAATAGATTGGCAAGAATGACTTAACACATGGTGAGGGAGGTAATTCATACTCTTATGGTGGAACTCTGTGATATATTTTATATGAATTTAATTTCTTTTAAAACCAGTAGAATGTAGATTTTTCCTCAAGAATTTAAATAGATTGTTCATTTATCAGTTCTTTTATATCTCTTTTCCCCTTTTTTCAACTTTTTCTCACATCAAATTTGTTTAGATACATGACCTGTACTGTTCTGTCACTTAAATACATAATAATGAATATAAAAAAGTATAAAAATAGAAAAATAGAAAATTTTCACTGTTATATACAACAGGGGAGTTTTAGAATGTTTTAGAAGAATAGTGGTCAGAATTTCCTTTCCTGTCGGTTCGACCCTGCTTTCCACATATGCAGTAGTTAATAGGAATATAAATTCTGACCTTTGACTAGCTTAAATGGTGGTTCAGGTCAATGTATCTTCCAAATCAACTCCAACATCAATGAAATTATCAAAAAAAGTTACATTTCCATTTTTAACAGTGATAAACAAAAAATAATTCAATCCAGAATGAAGTTAATTTTTTTATTATATTTTTAATTTATAATAAAAATTCAGTTTAATACAATTATGTAAGTGCGAGAATGACACAGTGAGTCATGGTACAATCACACCCCCACACCTAAACATTTTCACTCATGGGAAAAGTCATATTCCCAAAAATTATTCATGTACATATTTCTAACTTCATTAATATTTAACATTCAATGAAAATTATTTCCTGATAGAAATGTGATCCAAGAAAAAAACACCCCTAGGAGTTATACTCAATGATCATTGAAAATGTCATCTCAAAAATTGTATCCAAATGAAATTACAAGAGATGCCTGATACCAATCAATGAAAATAACTAAAAAATTGAATCATGTCACTGATTCGCTGTGTGTATGTGTGACAACAATTTCATGCTATTCTGTCCACATTCTATTGAGTAAATATAAGTTATTTCAATAATTTTCTACTTACACGATCCTTTCCACAAAAATTTCCTCACATCCTTTGTAATCAAATTTAAAGACCCACTCACTTAAGCATTCAAGATGTCAAACCATATGCTCCCAACCTAGATGTCCTCATATGTTGTACATTTCCTCAATCCCATTATATATTATTTTTTTTCAAAAGTTACACTTGGAAAAAATCTTACACTCTTCTCCCAACCCATATTTGATATCCTCATGACACTAATTATAATAGTTATAACAATATCAATGGTTGAGGAAGGGTGGTTTTTGACCTGCCCAATATATAACCCACTTTTTTTGTTTTCTTTTAAGGGTGTTCAACAGTCGGATAATAGGTACACATGCATAGGTTAATCTGGTACAGTAATGAAATAGACCAGATAAAGAAAAAATTTATGGAAAAATGATTTTGGAATGTTGAGAAAAATAAACCTGACTTATATTTAAAATTTTATTATATAGAAATTTTCATACTTTATGGTTGTGATCAATGTTTCATGGAGACATTAAGTGGCAAAATTTTCCCTTAAACTGTTAAGAAAAAGGAACCATTCTTCTCAAAGGATTTGAAATGATACAACCATGTATATCATCGACAAAGATCTAAATTTAAAAAGAAAGTCAATCCACAATATTGAATTTTGGATGAAATTCACATTGCATCAGATTTTTTTAGTGCTAAAACGACATGATATATGGAAATTTCACATGCATTTTCAAAAACATCCATGATTAAATGGGCATCATTTTCCATGATAAAGAGGGCCTAAAATGTAATATTTTGGCACAAAGGTGAGTGGGAGGGAAATGGGGGAATGTAACAATACTATTCAGCAAGCTAAAAAGAGAAAAAGAAGAATGATGATATAATTTACTAACTAATCTAGAAATATACCAATCCCCCACACATAGAGTGTGCAATGTCCTCACTGTAATAAAATAGAATGTGTTAAAGAAGGATAAAACCTCTTGGTAGTTATTTGTAGAGTGCATCATGAATATGGAGTTCCTCCATTAAGGACTCCGGAAGGGCGTCATGGAAGTTCTGCAGCCGCTACCCATTGATAGTGAAGGTTTTCTTTGTTTCTTCATTTTGAACCTAGACAACACCAAATAGATAGACATTAGTAATAATGTATGGTATAAACTAGTGGGAAGAAATCTTACCTAGACGCAACTTCAGCCTTTCATTATAGAGAAGCACCTTCTTACCAATGTAGAACTAATGATGAAGGATGAGACAGTCATGGGAAGCCTTGATTCGTATATTATAAATCCAAGTGTTTTTATATGAATCTTTTCTCATTTCCTCCATCTCCTGAATATCTAATTTTCTTCAAGCACCTGCACCAAAAATATAAGAATGGCATTTTTTTTATAGCCTAGTAGGCACATTGCTCAATCTCAAAAGGTAGGTGAAAACTATTTCCAAACACAAGATGATATGGTGACACGCTAATGGGAGTTTAGAATGCATTACGGTAAGACCATAAGGAATCATTGAGTCTAAGACTGAAATATTTTCTATTGGGTCAAACTATTTTTTCAATAATTTTTTTACTTCTCTTTTTGACACCTCTACTTGACCATTGTTTTGTGGGTGATATGTTGAAGACACTCTATGACCAGCCCCATACAAAAGAAAAAGTGATTGCATTGTTCGGTTGCAGAAATGAAAACACTAGTCACTGATGATGACCCTAGATTAGACAAACCTTCAAAATATTTGTGTTCTCAAAAATTCTATGACTACCTTAGAATCATCAGTCCTTTTGGCTCCTACCTCTACCCATTTTGACATGTTATAAACTCAAAAAATAATGTACATGTTGCTAAAGTAATGGGGAAATGTCCCCATAAAGTCAATACCACAGGGATAAAAAATTTCATGAAAGAGTAATGGTTTTTGTAGAATTTCATTTCATTTAGATACATTACCCATTCTTTGAAAATGAGGACAAGATTTAAAAATGTTATGTTCATCTCAAAATTGTGTTAGTCAAAAGAGACTAGAATCAAGGACTTTGTGAGCAGTCTGTTGGGGACCAAAGTGTCCCCCACAAGAAAGATTGTAGAAGAATCTATAGATGGACATAAACTCACTATTAGGGACACAACACCTAAGTGATTTCACACTACATGTGTGCCAGAGTTAGTGGTCATTTCAATTATACCAACGAGAGTCATGTTTTTGATGGCCGGCCTGGTTTTGGTTGAAATCAGTAGGAATGCAAGATTCTACCAACTAATTTACAATTTCATCATACCATGGAATATCATCTTGCACTCGGTACAATTTCTCATTAGAAAACATTTCATTTATAGGAATATAGGGAGATGATTCAATGTGTGGGGATGGTTGGATCCTACTAATATGGTAATCCACCACATTCTCTTCTCTTTTTCTTTATCTCTAATTTCTAGATTGAATTTATGAAGGAGTATAAACAAGATAATGAGGCGTGGTTTGTCTTCTGGTTTCTTATGGAGATACCAGAAGGCTACATGGTTGGAGAATACAATGGCTTTCGATCATAAATAATATTAACTAAATTTATCCAAGGAAAACACTATGGCAAGGAATTCTTTTTCACTTGTTGTGTAGTTTTATTGGGCAGGGTCCAACGTATGTGAGGCATATGCAATGACATGGGGATCTCGATCAACCCTTTGTGATAGGACTACCCCAAATACCTAGTTAAATGCATCACACATGAGGTCAAATGGTAAATCCCACTGAGGTGGTTGGATTACTGGGGGTGGTGTGAGAAATAATTTTAACTTATTAAAAGCTTCCTAACATTCATTATTAAAAAAATATTATTCCTTTTGGAGTTATCGGGAGAGTGGGAGTGCAGTATTACTAATGTCATGAATGAAACAAAACTAAAATACAGCATGAATTAGGAAATGTCACACATCCCATACTTTTTTCTGGAATGGAAAGGGAGAAATGACATCCAATTTGGATTTATCTACTTGGATTCCATATCCAGAAAAGACATGCGACAAAAATATACCTTGTCACACCATTAAATGGAATTTATCATAATTTAATACAATATTCTTTTCAATAAAGTGGCGTAAGACTAAACCAATACTACTCCAACATTCATCAAAAGAGGATAAATAATCCAAGAAATCATCCAAGAAATCTTCCATTCAATTCTCCAGGTAATCCAAAAAAATACAAACGATACATCACTGGAATGTACCTGGAGCATTGCACAGACCAAATGGCTTCCTCTTATATGAAAATGTACCAGGGGGTAAGTGAAGGTTGTATTTTCTTGAACCTTGGGGGAAATAAGGATCTGAAAGTACCCAGAATACCCATGAAGGTAATAGTAGTGGGACTTACCCTCTATCCTATCTAGAATTTAGTCAATGAATGGAAAAGGGAAATGGTCTTTCCTAGTGTGTTAGTTTAGTTAGTGATAGTCTATGCAGACATGCCAACTGTTCTACACATGAATTGGAACCAATTCATTATTTTCATTTTTGATAACTTTATGGGAAGTTACTTTAAGAACTACATGAACATGAATAACCCATTGTCTATTAGAGATGGGGTAAATGAATCCAGTAGATGTAAATTTTGTTACCTCCTTTTCAACAATTTCTAGGAGGTTTGGGTTCAGTCGACATTGTGCATACCTCACTAGATTAGCTTCATCATTTAATAAAATATGAAGAGTACAAACTGATGGGATAATACAAGGAATGTATGCATGTTTCCATCCTAATTCTTGTTTATAATCCCTCAAAAGTTCAACTGGTTTCAATTTATGCGCTGGGGGGAGTGAAATACCAATGACGACGGGAAACTTGTTTCCATTCTCAAGATATTAATATTTTAAATCTTGAGGCTGTTGTTTAAGTTCCAATTAAGATGGATTTTTGATTGATGGGAGTGTGTGTAAAATTGAGAGGTAACTAATATCATATAACATCTAAATGGTATCATCCTAATATGAGGAATGTTCTTTTACAAGCATAGCAGTATCATCGATGGTCATTGGATCCTCAATGTTCAAGAAATTATCAATCAATAAACATGCATGACACTTTTCTTGACCACTACAAAAATCAATGCTTGATTCATTACCATGAAATTCAAACATGGATGAAAACACAGAAAGGGGATTGGGGAATGAAAAGAAGTATTTTCAGAAAAGGGAGTACATCAATTGAAATTACTGAGGGAGATGAATGATCTTCTGAGGTGTGATTCTTGTCATCAAGGATATTGAAGTGGAAAATGTCACCACCAATCTCCATAGATAATGTACCATTGTGGAAATTAACTATCGTTTGAATAGTTTTCATGAAGGTTATCCCCAATATAATTGGTTCATGTCCATTAATCATATCATCCGTCATTTTAAGCACATAAAAACCAGAAAGAAAAATTAAAATTTTAACCCTCATAAGAATATCCTTTAACACACTAGAGGGGTGTGCGGTACTTCGGTTAGCTAGTTAAACAACAGTTCCAGTGGGATTCAGTTCCCCGACATATAATGTAGAGTAAATGGAATGATTCATAACATTTATAGATGCTCGTAAATCAATCATATACTTAGAAAAAGAATACTCCCCTATGGTGATGGAATTGAGAATGTTCCAAGATCATTTCACTTGGTGGGATGTGATGGCTCTAGCAATGTTGAAACATTCCTCCCCAATATCAACTTCTCATATCCATGAAGTCACCTTCTGTGTGTACACATCTCCTTCAAAAACATTACATATCGATTAATTTGATTCACAACATCAATCAAGGGGACGTTTACCTGCACTGTTTTGAATGTTTCTAATATTACCTTATCTAGTATAGTTTACTTTTGTTTCCTAGGTGGGGTGGCCCCTTGAGGAAATTGAAGAGTAATGGTTTGGATTAGAGACTCATAGATATACAAACTCTTTCCTTTGGAATGTATTCTCTCAAGATATGGTTTTTTAACATTTCGAACATTTTTAATGGTTGGTATGGAGGTTTCCTTAGGAGTGGATTACTCTAAAAGAGGGTTCATTTGGTTTTTATGTTTTTTTGAATCCAAAGGATGATGGCAGTAACAATTCCTTTATCCCTAGGGTTAACTACTGGTTGATAAGGTAGCTTACCCAACCCATGACTTTGGATTTCTCCCACAAAGTTATCTAGTTGGGCTAATTGGGTTTTGAGGTATTGCATGGATGCTTGGGTGGTTTGTTGGAATTGGATATTGTTGGAATCCATTTGTTTCACCATACCTTCTTGGCTAGCATCAGGTTTTAAAGGGGGTGGTTGGAATGGCCTTTGGGTGGTTGAGGATTTCTGGGTGGTGGTGGTGGATGAATAATCTAACCTTGTTGGTTCCATGGTTGATTATGCTGGTTTATATACCCCTATTTCCTATCGGATTGGTTGTCATTCCACCCCAAGATAGCTAGATAGTATGGTTCTTTCCTAAAGGGTTGGTTAAAGGGGTGTCCTTGGAAGATTGCCTCACAACTCTCAGAAGATTCCTTCAATTGGGGTCATTGGTCAGAATAATGGGTTTCACAAGAGAAGATTCCACAATGGATGGGAGGAGGAGATTGATATTTCCTATGGGAGAGAGTGAGTTTTCATAAAAGGGTTCTTACCTCTTCAAACTTTATGTACACCTTCGTATCAAATCCAGTACTATTCTCCCAATGGACACCTCGAATGGATACACTGGACCTTATACCAAATTGTATAGTGTCCTATTCCATGTTCTCAATTAGGTTTCATGCAGAAATTGGGGTCTTATCAACTAGCACACCACCTACAGCAGCTTCAATCGTATTTCGATCAATAGAAATTCAACCTTCATAAAAATATTAAATGAAAAGTTGATCACTTATTTGGTGGTGCAAACAACATGAAAATAATCTTTTAAATCTTTCCCAATATTCATGAAGTTTTTCTCATTGAGATTTTCTTATCCCAAAAATTTCATTTCTTATTATTGCAGTTTGAGAGGCTGGGAAATATTTTTCAAGAAAAAGACATTTCATGTCTTCCCAACCTCTTATTGGTGAATTAACATAGTATAACTAATCTTTCATAGTGTCTTATCAAAAAAAGGTAATTCTATAAGCTTTATTTGTTACCTATACACATTATCATGTTTTAATGTTGAACAAAAAATATGAAATTATTTTATGTTCTTGTGTGGAGCCTCTCCAGGAAGTCCATGGAATCTTGGTAATAAATGAATTAATCCAGATTTTAGTTTAAAATTCAGTGCATCTCCATGAATTTGAATGTATGTGGGTTTGATATCAACATTAGGTGAGGTTATTTATATTAGTTTTCTATTATTTGAATCCATTTTATATAAGTTTATTTCAGTTTTGATATCATTTCAAGAAGAAGATGAAGGGTGAGGAAGAGTTTCAATGTGTGGTGTGTCCTCCTTCAAAGTGTTGACTTGTATGTCTTAGTTTTGTTGACGTAGGGTCATCTCTAGTTTGGGTTTTAAAGGTTATAAATCTCCTGGAGTATAATGATTCATGCACCAAACCTACACAAAAAATATATTAGAACAAAAATAGATTGAATGGTATAAAAGAAAACAAATATATATTCACAAAAATTACAAAATCTTATAAAAACATGCACTAAAAACAAAAGCTCCTCGGGAAATGGCCCAAAAATTTGAACGCGCTATCATGAAACATCATATTGATTGTGATTTTAAAATTTATTTATATTCTTGTGAAGCCCCAAGGATTATTCTCATGGATTGTTGGTGGGTTTAGAGTGTGAATTTTAAATAAGAATTACTAAAATAGGGGGTTCTTTTGAAAATAGTTTTAGGATGAAATGACTTAATTTGAAGATTAGATGTTGGGAAACAAAATGGATTTTGAAAAATATTAGATAAAAGGATCAATTATGATTTCAATACACACATTTCAATTTCATTGTTCATATATATTCATTTAGGTTTGGAGTAATTCCTTGGTTTAAATTAATTTGAATCTCAAATAATTCCTACGATTTTTTAATGATTAAAAAACCAAACATTGATGTAACAATCATATTGTCAAGGCCCAAAACATATGAAAGGAATATGATATTCAAAATTAGATTGGAATCTCATTATTGTGGGTATGAAAAGGATTCTTGTGTTGTCCAATCGGAACAACACAAGTCACGCACCAAAAACCTCACACAGATCGGTTAGAAATTAAAAGTATCTCCATTACATGCATAAAAACAAGAATTAAAATATGGAATTATGTAAGATGCATTAATAGAAATATTTTCTCACCCAAATTACTCAAAACTAGTATTTAAATAAGAATTTTAATTCCCTTTACATGTGCATAGATCCCTCACAACGAATGCCCACCATTTAGCTTGACATCGGGAGGACGAGGAAGCTCGGGTGGAACTCCTTCTTCATTCTTGATCGCCCTATGGGTATAGGGGAATTCAGAACATCAATGAGGAGGAGGGGGATCCTATAGGAATTCAAAATGGTAGAGCTTCACTTCTTATCCAAACTTGAAAATGGGGCTCCAAAGCTTCCATTTTATATGCAAAGTGGACGGTGGTTTTGAGCATCCTGATTTCGATAAACCACTTAGTCCATGGTTTTCAATGGTATGAGATTCTTATCTCAGTTTTGAAAAAATTAAAATGTTGTAGCTCGACCTCTTACTATATCTAGCTAATGTTTGGTTTTATTTTTATAGTCAAATCTCAGGATATTTACATAATATTAAATGCCACTATTGACATTGTGCATAGTTGGTTCCTTGGAAAGATCAATTCAGATGTTCCCCATAGAAGTCGAATCGGGATTCAGTTCCTTGAGATGAAATATAGCCTATTAAATTCTAGAACATACAACAAAATTCCTCTAATTTTGATGCATGGTCTTATATCTGGGTGTAGATTAATCCACTGGTGTTCTTGTATCCGGCATTATTTGGCCCATTTTTCTTGGACATCATCATGGGTCCTCCAAGTCACCTCCACCATCAATGAAATTATAAAAATTTATATTTCTGTTTTTAGAAGTGATAAACTAAAATTAATTGAATCAAAAATGAATTGAATTCTACTATTATATTTGGAATTTTCTATACAAATTTAGTTTAATACAATGGTGTAAGGATGAAAATGACACAGTGAATCGTGGTACGATCAGTTCACTCCCCATTTCATCCCTTACTATCTCATGAGAAATCCATCATTACATAATGTATTATAGAGATATATAATTCTAGGCCCAACAGTCATATAATGGAATTCATAAATATAAAATGAATAATATTATAAAATTAATCATTTCAAAACAAATGGAAAGGATATTTTTTCAAAAAGATTCATTATTTCATCATAGAATAACCCTTTGATAAGAAACATGTTTCATATAGGTGTTATCATAACTTGATTTACCCCTATAAAAGTAACATGTGTCCAATAAACACCCATAAATAATTATCCAAATAATATCTCTATAGTAATAAAGTGTTTTATATTATTAGATCATATCCTTAGTAAAAAAAAGTAACATTGAATGATTTTTTCATAGAAGAAAAAATTATTTAAAATATTTCTTGGAATATATCAGGAGTAAAATACCTTTTACTTTTTGAAATAACTTATTTAGAATAAATAATATTTAAAAATAATATAGAAAAAATTTCATTTAAATATATCATGGATAATAGTAATGGAATAATAAAACTATTGAGGGATCATAATGGTGAGAAATTATGTTAATTTCATGAACAATAAAATTGCGATTTCTTTAAAAATTTTATTAAAAAGGCAGTTGTTCTTCATTTGGAAAAGAAAGACATGATTTCTTTTAAACCATTTTGTAAAAATTCAACAATGTGTAAAATTAAATTTAAAATAGATAATAAAATAGTAAAAAAATAATTTTTAACATTTTATGAAATAAGGAAAAGGGATAATAAGGATTTTAGACCAAAGAGAAAAAAAGGTGATTTTCCATTAATATAATATTTCTATATTTGGACTACCTAAATAGAATAAAATGATAGGAAAACATATAAAATATATAAGTAACTATAGTTTAAGAAACCTTTTGAGTTTGGTTAGAGGTATATCATAATATTTCATTATCCTAATCTTAATTATAATTCAGACCAATAAACAAAGATATTGTTCCCAAAATCCATTTCATCAAGTTCTACATGATTCCTAAACCCTTTTAACACCTATAAAATAAAATTAAACTTATAATAATTATATTAAAAGGTAATTTAAATAATTATAATATCATGTATTACACAATTCTAATATCACAACACTCATTTATTGAAAATTATTTATTTAAGTTCATATTTTAGGGTGTTAACTAATTCGTTTTTAAGATATTTTAAGTATGCGGTTCCAGTAAATATATGTTTATCTTGGTTCTATAATTTCTATAATTTTAGTAATGGTATAAATATTGTAGAAATTAATTATATATATAATCATCCTTAAGGTATAGTGATATTGAAATGAATTATATCATTCATAGAGATAGTAAGACAATCTCACACATGAACAATATTTTCACTTTTTTATTGATGTAATGAAAAATAATAATTACTGATTCACCATAAAAAATAATTATTATATCATATATATCATATATATTCATTTAATATATCTTTATAACCATACAATGAAATAATAAATGAAAAACTAGTCACATCACTTGGGGGAGGGGGTAGTCCACACAAATGCACGATCGACGTTATCATTTTCAAATAGATTGGATGGTGAGAATATATATATAATATTAAAATTATATTATAATAAATATCTTATAAATATCATTTATATACATTAAATCCATCAAAATAACACACAATTAATGATAGTGATGTAAAATTATTTTTATCAATATATGGAGTTCATAGTCCACAGGTATGCTCGAGATATACTTTCTCTTACCATTTGATTGAATAAATTGTTAATATTGGTGTTTATATAGTCAAAGTAACATGATAATATATTTATGACACTAAATATTCTATTTTATGATAAATATCCTTGATTTATATAGGGTAAGAAGAATCAATAAATTTAAATAGGATTAGTAAGTTGATTACCTATTAATAGTCAGACCACATTTAGATCCCTTTATAAGGAACAGTTGAATGATCATTAAATATTAAAAAATCTACTTATAATATAATTAATATTATAAGAGGATAATTTAGGGTTTCTAGGATATTTTTTGTAATATAGTTTATATAGTAGGAAGTGTTGGTGTCCTTTTCTATGTGAGGGAGATATCACATGGTATTTATTAAAAGATTAAAATACTATATATTCATTCACATAAAAAATTCTTCCAAAAGGCCATATAATAAAATGTGGTTTAGGATAAGGTCTAAATATTTTCATAAAATATTATTTATTCATGTATAATTTCAAATTTCAAACTTTTCCCTTGTTTTAACCCCCCTAAAAACATTTTTTTTCCTTAGTCGCAATGAATGTTTTATAATTTTTTATTATCCATTATGATAGAAAATTAATTTTTTTCATTCAAAAATCATGTAAATGATTATTCCAAATATTTAATACACCTTTTCAAATTTAATAAATTATATTTGGGGAAATATAAACTAATTTAATCTTTTAAAATGCGGTAAAAAATGGGTTTCAAGAAATAATAATTTCTTATATTGGAAATATTTTTTATTAATACACCAAAACATAATTATAATTACCATAATTTGATAAATTATAATATAAATTTAAAAATTATTTAATGAAATAATTTTAATGTGAAATATAAATTTTAAAATTGTTGAAATGAAAATATAGTGTTGAATAAAAATCATTATTTAACACTATTCACTAAAAAAATATCTGTTTTCAAAAAATTGTTAAAAAACACTAAGATAATTTTTAAATGATTATTTATATAATTATAACTATTTTTGGTTATGTATTGAACTAAGATCCACTTAACCCATTCCCTGAATTGGTAGTTCACATGGCCTCAAGCGCACATCCTAATTTTCCAGAGGATACAAACTAATAGTGGGGGTGTAATGTTGGAAAAGTGGGGAGACTATACCATCATGTTAGAGTAGCACAACAGATACAATAGACAATATTAAAGAGTTAAATCATATTGAAATAGATAGAATCCATAAACCTTGGAATCTTAAATTAATAAATAATGAACTGAATAATATACAAAAATCCGCTAAGGTAGTGTCAATACAAAATGATTGGAATGAGGATATACAAAAGGGAATTGGGTAATAGGCATATAGTCATGCACTATAAAATGTAAAAAATGTAATAAAAACATCACCAAAATAATCTTGTGCACATGGTCAGTCCGCTTCTCCTAAGGTCTAACTAATAAAAATAATATCAAAAACCCGTTAGAAGGAAACTTTACCATATCCATACCTACAGGTAGATATTTTTCTTATGTGCCAATGGAATCTAGAGTAGGGTTTGAGATAGAAATCTCAATATGCCACCACTAACGTTGTCTACATGTAATCTGAACAATTCTCATAACTAAACAATGTGAAAGTAATCTTAATTAATTAACAAGGCAGAATAAATAAAACAACACACTCATGTTCTTGATGGAAACATGGATAGTCTACCCACATCATCTCAAGGGTGTATAGTTCTTCTCATCAAGTCACTATATATATAAATAATTATAATATATATAGTTTAGTTCTATATTGCATCCACCTATATGAAACAAGTTCATGAAGACTTAAGTAGGTATATACCTGGAATAGTAGTGCTTGACTGGAATAAGGCATGACTCAGACATCCATAACTAGTCTAACTAGTCTAAAAGATCATAAAATAGGGTGAATTCTCTATATCCTAATAGAGTGACATACATCATGAAACAACATATGGGATGACCATTGATCTTCCAAGGAAACACTCTAATCACGTACCATGGTATGTAATTCCAAACACCCATATAGTATCACTGGTGCGAGATTCCATACCCCACACTTGATGTAAGGGAGTGTGATTTTCCTCCTATCTCAACACCCCTAACCATTATACATAGCCACTATAAAGGTACTTTATAATTCTAACTAGCATGGGGAAATACCTCTCATCCATTTCTTTCATCTATCCCATAGACAAAATTAAGTAATAATTAATTGTACATAATACATAAGAGAGTCATAAACATTTATACATAACACAAAAGCATTGAATAATCATTTTTAACAAAATACATAAGATATAACCTCTTATTGATTTCATTATACATGTTTTATTTCATTTAATTCATTACATTTCATATAAATCATTTTAATAAAGTAAAGCCATCATGCATTAGCTATTTCATTTAAATAAACCCATTCAATTATACAAAACATGATAAACGAGTCTTAGGGATCAATATTTCTATTGGAATGTGTCATAGTTAACTCATTTAAAAGATTCCACCATCTTTTATAAGACATCCTATATAATCCATCCACCATAACCAATTCTTTCAATTTAATAAAATCATGACAATACCATTTATGAGGCTCAAGTCCATTTAGAAGAAGAATTTTTCATTTCAAGGAATTTCATTCTTGGGAAATTCAAAATGGAGGTTGGCAAAACCCTTAGGGGGATATGGAGCACAATTAAACAATCATATACCATGGGAAAGAATTTAAAAACTAATTTGAAACTATTTAAGTGTCCTAGGAAATTGATTCACTTATCCACAATTTTCGTTAATGGCCAAATTCTTTTGGAACAACAATGGTGTGAACATATAAGGTGTATACAGCCTGTGAACTACTAAAAAAGGGATAGTAGGTACATATTAATATCAAACGTTCAATTTTATTTAAATAAATCACTTAAATGGAGATGTTTGGCTAATGTCAGCATACATCATAGTGGTGAAGTTATGAAACATCAAAACTAAAAGATAAAATAATGTGACCATCTAACATAAGGCCATAGATGAATCCTTACATGATATTGGCATAAGATTCCAATAAGGTTGGTGGAAATCTATTAAACTGTCCAATAACCTTCAAATAGTGAAAATGAGCTTGAAAAAAAATAGTGAAATGGATAAAAATATTTACTTTTATAGGAGTTTAGAGACTATGGGATCTTACTGAGATAGATCCAATGCATCAGATGGATCGAATATCAGGCACTGAATGATCGATCTATCTCAAATAGTATTTGAGTGTGTTCATGAGATCCTATGATAAATAAGATGGGTTATAGTCCACTCGGGGTTGGAAGGAAAAGGGAAGTAAGGATCTATGTTAAATTAGGGGAAATGTTTTTATTTCACTAAAAGAAATCAAGGCACATGGTTGGGCCAAATGGTTTTCCACATGGTTTGAAAAAACTGGGTACAAACCATGCTTAGTTAATTTCTACATGTGCCACACTACACGTTTAGGAACATGGGTTGAAAAACCATGATGAATGGTTTTATCTGATGTATTCAACTAGTTGAATGGTCATTCACCATGGGTTTCATAGTTGCAGAAAAACTGAGCGGCCCATTTGTTTCCCCATTTAGTGAATTAGGCCCTAAATGAGCCCTAGATGAACTTTTTACCACTAAGAATTTATTAGAAACAATTTCAAATGTCCTTTAATGGATTCAAATTGAAAAACTAATTATCTATACCTTCCAGAAAATATAGGTCATTATAACCATCCATCCTTACGGAAATCCATCATTGAGTTGGGCATCTTTGGGTGGAGGGTATTGTCCTCAAAAGGTTCCTTCCATTTAGATTATATATCAGAATCCCTTTCTCATGTCTCATTCAATACTCATTCATTCTTCCATAGCACCTGTACTATAAGTACCAACCTTCCTCAATTTTTCTCTATTCTATGATCAACACTATAAATAGGATACTCCCAAAAGGAGGAATCCATATCTAGATCATCCTCATCAGGTTGAAATACATGTGAAAAGTCTAGATAGTATATACGAAGCTGAGATATATAAAATAAATCATTCTTTGACTTGTATCTCTAACTAAGTTCCAACTACTATGCCATTGGAATTATCTATTTCACAACATTGAAGGGTCAAACTATCCTTAGTGAGAGCTTACCCTGCTTACGGATACACATATGCACCATCCAGAGTGAGACTTTCCAGAATACCTAGTCTCTGACCTTAAACTTGAGAGGTCTCCGGTGTCTATTTTCATATGAATGTTTTTTGGAATAATCTATAAATATATTTTTTCTGAAAATCTGGACCTAATTTTCAGTATCCTACATGATACATAGTTCAATCATAGCTGCCACACCTACATTTATCCAGCACAGAGGGGAGTAGTGGGGCCTACCATATAAGGTTTCCTGAGGAGCCATCTCGATGAAAACCTGAAAGATGTTATTATAAGTAAACTCAAAAATAGAAATGTGTTTCTCCTGATAACTTCCAAATTAAAGGAAATATTAATAGAGATTATCCTCTAGAAATTAGTCTGTATGGGCATTCCTTCCACTAGTCTATGGGTGATAGTCCATCATCGAAAGTACCTATAAACCCAAGGCCTCTTGTAACCCTCTCCAAAACTGTGACATGAATTAAGATTGTCTTCAAAAATGATATAATGTGGATCTATATGAATACACACAATCTATCTGATATACAACCTTCCTATCTTTTCTACTGAGAAGTTATCTCACATAGGTAGAAAGCTTGAAACCTTTATCAAATGATCAACAAAACCCACACTATTCGGGTCACTGGAGATCTGAGCCTCCACATTACCCATCCACCACTATTTGGGTCGAGATTTTGTCTCACAAACATTCCATTCTCCCTTATTCATGTTTCTAATTTCATCTGGTGATGCAAACATGACCCTATGACAACAGTCATCATTGTGGGACTGATAGAGAACTAACCAATCCATTATGATGGTTACATAAAATCTCGACATGTCAAGGATGTAATGATTCCATAAAAATTGGTAACATCCTATATCAATGGGGAAGTCATTAAAATGAAAAAATCCATCTAAATAGAAAAGTAATTGTGAATATATCATCCTAAATCCATGAACATTTTCGATCTTAAGGCACATACATCTAATAATAGTCTGAGATATAAAAGTGTGAGACACTCATGTGTTATATAAAGCAGAAAATATAGTAGGGGAAACATGAAGAGTATATCGTATAGTATAATTTCATGATCTTTTCTCTTCAGGTGTAAGCTAGACCACATGTAACTGGATTTTATAGTGGTCCTAAGTAACTACATGACTACCATGAGCAAGATCGCTCTATTGGTACTGATAATAATAAGTTTGACTCCCTCTCCATCGCCCTCCACCTTGTCTAGATTGATTGGTGGTGTTCCAGCAACCCTCCTGATGTGATCCCACTTGCCCCACTCCTGACCGAGCAGTAGGTAAATATTCATGCTCACTTAGCATTAGAAGGAACATCCTGTAGAATCATTTTAAATTCCATATCCTTTCACAACATCACTACTCAACTCAATCCCATATACACTTAAAATTGATGTGTTTAGGTTTTCACACTGGTGATAGTTATGTAAACTATCTTCCCGGGGAACTTTAGTACTTATACCCCTGCAAGTAGCCTTAAAAATATTCTTTCAACCAGAAGAATAACCATTGGAAGATCTGGGAGTTAAACCACCCTAACTCACAAATTCATCATCTCTCAAATACCACTTTGTGATTAGGGCCTAGTTGACAATTTCTGAAATTGTAGTCAACCTAAACACATTGACCTTTGATTGAATGGGGTAAAATATCCCATCCTAGAATCATCTAGTGGTCATACAATCATCTGTATCTATAGTAAAATCGAATCCTTGTAGCTCTATGAAATGAGTATATTATTTCATAACTGACATTCTCCCTTTATGCAGGTTCGTGAATTCTCTAGATATATCATCCTTAAGAGTCTGGTGAAATAAGTAGCCATAGAAGATGGTCTGAAAATATTCCCAGACCATATCTTGATGTCGATATGCCTGGGTGACTATATCTCATCACAATTTAAATGAATAATTTGGAATATAGTCTTCTATATTGACCCTCCTCTATGGAGGCATCTCCATATTCCCAAATATAGAGAGAATCACTTCAGTGTATGAATTTTTAGCATATGGTATTCCATCCCTTGAAAATGTGAGAGGATGTTACTAAAACAACATATGAGTGAACACTGTCATACTCGGTGTAGGTCAAACTACATATTCCATATACTAAATCATACACATAATACGCTCTTTGAACAGGGCATCAATATGTGGATATGGATCTGGAAATGGAGCCATAGGTTGCTCAACAGGAGGAATCACTAGCGGCTCATGGGACACAACGTCACGTACATGGTTTGCATCACCTTCAGGGAATGTTAATAGAGTAATTCATGAAGACATAGTGATACAATGATAAACAAATCCATCATAAGAGATTCATGTAATTTATAAAACTAAATTTCAAAAGTTAAGATAAGTGTAACTCCATCCTATAAGAATGATCATACATTCCTAATTTCTTCAAAATCTTGGTCGAGATGATATAATGAGAACAAAATAGGCCATAAAATCCTAATATTAACCCCACTACCCACTAACAAGGCTAGTCTCTAGTCCATGTCTATGTGTCAAATATATTGAAAAAATTGAATTTTCAATTTAAAATGGATTTTCATTTTAAAAGTGTTCTTGTTTCAAAATCTAAAACACATTAAAATGGTCGAATCTGGTGCTTCTCTATTTTCCAATCCATAAGATCCCATACTACTTATGATCCAGAACATAGATTCCACTTGACCCACTCTATAACATGTTTCATCCTGTATGACAAATGCCCCATGGTTCAACATTCCATAATTAACTAATTAATATGTCTTCTTTGACCTATTCAGGAAAACACTATTAGCTTAAGGTAGGCACGTTATGTATCAATAATGTTTCCAAATAACTATAATAAATGTCTGTAAAATTTATCACAAATTTAAGGCACAATCAATATGAAATAGTACAATTCACATTTAAAATAATGTTTTCATAGAAAAATGCATATCATATTAACCATACTATGCCTATGATGTGCATGATCTAACAAAACCCTAATTTCATCAGGCCTAATAATGAAATTATAATTTTAATCATAGTAATATCGATAACAATATAAATCAAGTGTTTCACTCCACAGTGAATTCATATTAACAGTAATAGGAAAAATAATAACAACAGTTGTAATCTTGGAAGCAAGGCCTTTACCCCGAACATGGTTTTATAAGGCCCAAGCATAGCTTATGAACATGTTTCTAGATATCACAATATCTAATATATTGTCCTAAAATAGTACATCAATAATTTAACCCCCTTGATACCACTTTCTAATGTCCCGACCTGGGATCCACCTAACCCATGTCCCAAGCCGGTAGGTCACATGGCATCAAATGTGCCTCCTCATATGCCAATGGCTACTGACTAGCAGAGATAGTGTAAGGGTAGAATAGTGGGGAGAGTATACCCTAATTTCATAGTATCATAGTTGATAAAACATATAACATTCAACAACAAATTAGTATACAAAGAGACAAAATCAATAAACTACCGAAGCGTAAATATATAACTATGAATCTAAATAATATAAAAAATCATATATGTAAGTTTCAATACATAATTCTTGGAATAGTGATATAGAAAATGGATTATATTAAAAGTCATACATTCACAAAAAACAAAAACAAAAAAAAAGAATATCCATAAGCATCTTGAGTGCACGTCTGGTCCTCTGATATTAATCTCAAACTAAGAAAATCATATCTACAACCTGTGAAGGATGATTTCCCATGTCCAAACATGTAGGAAGATAGTCTTATTTGGTACCAAAGGTAGCCTGAGTAAAGTGTGAGATAAAATGATTAGTAGGCCACTATTGACAGTTTCTACTAGTAATCTGAGAACTGATCATAACTAAAAATTGTATAGGTAATTTTAATTAATGAACAAAACATAATAAATAAAACCACCAACTCAGATTCCTGAAGGACAGCTGGTAGGACTACCTACATCATCTCATGGCTAGAAGGAATGTATGATCATATCACTATATATATATATATATATATATATATATATTAGTTCAATATTTCATCCACTTATATGAACCAAGTAAAAGATTACTTAAGTTGCCATATACCAAGAATATTAGTGTTGGACGAGAGTGAGGTATAACTCATACATCCATAACCAGTCTAACAAGCCTAAAAAATCATGCAATATAGTACATAACCTACATCCAAATAGAGTGTGAGACATCATTAAACAATACTCATGATAGTAAGTTAGCCTCCATGACATCTCTCTAATCAAAAAATGTGGAACAAAAATCTCAATTCCCATATAGTATCCCTTTTTTGAGATGCCATACTCCACACCACATATAAGGGAGTGTGATTTCCCTCCAAGATCAACACCCTATACCATCATACACAACCTCTATAAATTCAAATTTTAATTATAACTAGAATAGTACAATACATCTTGTCCATTTCTTTCATCTATCCCGTTTGTATAACTAAGGCATAATCATTATTACATAATACATAAGAAAGTCATAATCCTTTGTACATAATAAAAAAGAAAGTAATAATCATTTGAAAAATAATACCTAATTCAAAACCTCTTATTCATGTAATAATCCATGTTATATTCAATTTAAGTCAATAAAATTTATGTATATTTATTAATAAAGTCAACCCATCATGAATTCCCATTTCATTTGAATCAACCCATTCATTTTTTCAAAACATGACAAACAATTTATAAATCTCAAAATTTAAATTTCATGTTTTCATGGTAAATTCACTTAAGGAATTCCCCAATCATTCAAAGACCATATAATAAAATACATTCACCAAAAACAATTCATTCAATTTAATAAAAACATTCCAATACCATTTATGAGTCTCAAGGTCATTTAGGATCTGACTTGGTAATTTAAGGGAACCTCTAACTTGGGAAATTCCATACATTGGTTGTCGAAACCCTTATTAAGGGAATGAATCATAATTAATCAATCATATATAAATTTATAAATCATTTAAAAACTAATCTGAAACCATTTATGATTCATATGAAACTTATTCACTTGGACACAATTAGCCATATTAGCCAAATTCTTTTTCCACACCCATGGGGTGACCATAGAAGGTGTATACAACCTATGAAATACTAAACAAGGTTCTATATGTGCATATTATGATGTAATGGACAATTTGATATGAAGAAATCACTTATATGTAAATTCCCCCTAAATATGATAAGTCGCACAATGGAGAAGTAATGAAACATTAAAAATCAAAGGGAAAACTATGAAACCACCAACCTTAAGGTTAGAGATGACTCATCGCTCGATATCGGACTCAAATTCAAATAATGATGTAATAAATCTCATAAGGATTCTAATTCACTAAAAATAGGGAAAATTAGACTGCACCAAAATAGTGCAATGGATTCAGGAAAAACATTGATAGGAGTTGAGATACTAGTGGACCTTACCAATATGGATTCAATTCCTTATATGGATCGAAGATCAAACATGAGATGATAGATCTATCTCAAAGACTATATGTGGGATTTCTTCTACTTTTAAGAGAAAGACGAAGGTTTTTCATCAACTAGAGGGAGGAAGGAAAAGGGAAACGTGGTTTTATGTTTTATTAGGGTAAATATTTCATTTCACACCAAAAAGTCATGGCACAGAGTTTGGACTCATTTTTTGGCCGAACCGTGTGAAAACTATGCTTAGTTGGCTGTTGTATGGGGAACCCCACATGGTTAGGTGCATATTTTGAATAACCATGCACAATCCATGTACAATTGCTTTTCCCCATATCTGCAACTGGTTTCATGGTTGTGTGCCCTGGGTCACACGGTTGAAGACCAACTGTTTGACCTAGTCTTGGTTCCCCTTTAAGAGTTTTGGGATAAGAATGAGCCCTAGATGCACCTGTGACCTCCGTGACTTGATTATATATCATTATTAGGGTCATTTATGGTATTAAAATTAAAAAACTAATGATATATACCTTCATTAAAGACTGGGCATCATATTTTTCTTATAAATTTATTAGATGTTAATGAAATTAATTATTTTAATTGTTCACAAAAAACGAGAAGCATATTTTTGGAGTAAAAATGTATTATTAAGGAATATATAGACATTAGTAAAAATTTAGTAGTTAATTATCAATATTATTTCATTATCTAAAAAAATTATAATTTTTTATAAAGTGGTACTTTTTATTAATACCATAAATGTTAACTTCTAAGTTATAATATATAGGTTTAAATAATAATATTTTAAAATATTATTAAATTAGTTTAACATGGTTTTGTGTATAACACTAGATATCATAGAAATGGGATTTATTTAAATAGAAATATATTATAAAATCTCATGGTTTAACCGTTTATTGATTGGGTCACTATAATTTTTTCAAAATACTCAGTGACGTGTTTAAAGTTGATAGATTTTAAGTAGAAAAAAATGATGAATATTTATGTTTTGGAAAATCACACTATAGTTTTTTTATAATTATGAAATTTTATTCCAAATATATAGAATGTATCTCTTACAAGTTTGAACCACAATATAATGCATATTGGATTCATTATCATTTGTTTCTTCAATTTTTGGCATCCCTTTTTTCCATGGGGACGAAACGATTTAGGTAAAAATACCACATGTTATAAAGGATAAAATCTAGCAAAGGAACTCTCCCAAATAAATATCACATAGATACCACCTATACACCAAGAGGCTCACAAAAACCTATCATGCATGATCCAACCTGATTATTATTACCCACATGATAGACCTGTGTGAGACCCATGCATGATAGACCTATGTGGATGATCTCTATCACATAATTTACAACGGTTTTCCTATAAATTGGATCCTTGGGATCATCATTGGACATAATTGGAGGACAAATATGTCTCTTGAAGCTCTCCTCACACAATTCACTCTCCCAAGTCTTATAAACACTTCTGTAGTTCAATAATATTAGAAATGAAGATGAAATTTTCAACAGCAAATTGATCGATGCCCCTCAAGGTCTATATTACCAAGAATATTGATAAGCAAAATCCCTATAATTGAAACTACTTGGTTCAAGGGACCTTATATATCTCAAAACATGAGCACTAATCATTCAAAGACACCTGAGGTTATATAATGATATATGATAAAGTCCTCTACCAGGAGCTACATCACATGTTGTTCATCACCCAAGAGGCATCTCCATCATTCCTAGTTCTACCCTGTGTGAGGAATATTTAACTCCCCCCGGACCATTGTACATGAGGTATTTCTAGATTTTATTATTCCACTCTAGGAATGAAATATTCCTATATCCCAAGACTTATTTGGGAAAAGAAACGTTTTCCCACCCATGACTTATATAGGAAATGTACCTAACACTCACTAAATCCTTACCTGGGTGAGACGCCTTCAGATCACCTCAGTCCACCTAGTGTGATCTACCCATTGATCAATCCTTAATATCCCAAATGGTAGATACACTATTTCTATGTCTCCCTCAAGGAAGTGGGGATCCAAGAACGCCTACAAATCATCTATGCATTCATGATCTAAATCTAGGGCACACAATCATTCCCTCTCAATCATATATTCATATGGTAATGAATGTCACACATTTTTTCAACCTTATTGGTTGGGTCATCAAAATTTCCTCATTATTAAATTTCTATGGTAATGTGGAAACCAACCTTAGGACTATTGGATGATTGATTATTCACATGGGTTGTGACATTGGTTTCTCGTAGGCATGCCAACATCCTCTCTTCTACCAATATAAATGGGGGTAGGGGATGGAGGGGTACATAAAAAGGAATCACCCTAGTATTAATCACCAATTCCATCTAGTAAGTCATTCCCTCTTCTTCCATATCATAACCCTCATTCAATAGAAGATGAAATATATTGTTCGGATTGGAAGATCATCATCTTCATATTTTTTCTTACATTGAGTATAAATCTTGTGGTATTAGTGTTTAGTGAATATCATGTCATCATCCCTATCCAATACCACCAACATGGGACTCCTATTCAGTATAATCCACAACTATACTCATTAAAATTGGTGTTTAACTAGGTTTAATCTCTAATCAATACGAAATATGAGGGATTTGATTCCTTTCCCAAAAGGATATGTTGGAATTATCTATAAGGATCAAAACCATCACACTAAAATAAACCTAATCTTAAATAGGATGTATTCCCAATAGTTTTATATCAAAACAAATGGTTCATATTTTTTCTATATCCCTCACGCTTCTACGACATAATCCCCACAAAAAAATTTTCTAGGATAATTCCCCTAGAACATTGTTCTATATAACATTGAACTAAATGGGTTTTTCCGCATCACATGAATTTAAATGGTATGATGAATACTATTATGTTGAAAAAACAATATAGGTTTTGATTCCATTCATACAGATACATAGGAATCCCTTCTCATGGGAAAAATCCTAACATTAAAAAGACTCTATCATACACAATAATGATAAATTCTAGAGTGCCCCACCACATGGACTAAACCCGGGATCATGATAATAAATGACATAATAATCTATAATCCATATAAAAATTATACCATTGATGGAGAACCTTTGAAAAATACATATGTCTCCATTGAAGAAATAATCTCAGATAAATATAGGTGATTCTAAAGAAAATAAATTCTAAAATTTTATTTATAATATATGGTTGACCCATCATATATATGGGATTTAGTAAAGGATTCAAGAATCTATATTAAATCTATAAGAGAGTCCCTAAGTGGGGAATTATTTATCCCAAAAACATATGATGATCCTCACATCCCACCCTATCAATCATTGGGAGTCACTATGAGTTTTGGAACCATTTTCCAATGAAAAAATGATTTTAGAAAAAAATTCATGAAACATTAGAAATAAGGGAACCATTGGGTGTTTAATATTCAATGAATATACTCAGTTATAAATCCCCCTAAAGGTACCTAAAAATAAAATAGTGTGTCTATTGTGAAGGCGTGTTCCACCACCACCACATAACACCACTCAAACCAAAATTTATTTTCTAAATTAAACAAATGGATAACCCCACTTGAATCCATAAAAAAAATTATTTTTAAGCTTATATGTCGAGATCATTTCACTCTCACAAAAAATGAAATCATGCCAGACACGGATTTAAAAAAAATTGATTATTCTTTTGTATATTTAATAAGATGATTCTATGATGGGTAATTCATGTTTATGTTTGTTTTTTATACTATATAACTCTCATTTTATCTCCATTAAATCCAAATGGAATCCTACCAACTTTCTTAAATGAATGAATTCACTACCGTAATAGAAGGACCCTCTTCAAATCATATGATACTATTATCAGCCCAATATCTTCAATGCCTGGTCTCAAATGCGCTAGTTTGAGAGTACCACTACAATGGTACTATACTGACCCCATATGCCACATTTGAGGCCTTATAAGGAATGAATCCATACCAACCATCCACAAGAATCTAGTTTCTAAAAATAAAAATGATGAAACTTAGTGCCATATCAAATTGTTTCAGGAGTCTATCCCAATAACACAACAATATGTTCTGCATTCATATTATGGAGGTGGACCAAGAGGTCACTAATAGTATCATTCTAATTACATAGGTCCCACCAAAAGAGAAATTCTAGCAACCAACACCCCCAATGTTAGGCACCATAAAACTGTCATCATTATGAGGGTGCCACCCTCAAGAGTCTAGCCATGTTCAATCAAAACTGGGCTCTCAGGGAAGTCCATTGAGGGTAGAAATAAAGAAAAAGGGAAGTGGAACATATATTTTTGTTCCCAAAAAATAATCTCTCCAGTAAAATGTTGTGGAAAATTGAATGTAAGCACACATACTTAACCTTATCCACCAAGTCTTCAATTCTAGATTGGAATCAGTTAGAGAAACCAATGTATGAATCCCTACAATAAATAGGTGTCAGAATCATGTCTATTCCTAATAAAAAAGGTTTTTGTTACATCTTTTCATGAAAATAGAGGAAAGAAGAATTCCTATAAACCTACTAAAACAATTGAATGGGAATAAATCAATAATCTGGAACTGAATACAACCAACATATCTTGAAAATGATGAATGGGTGTATGAAAATCTCTAACCATATCCAATAAACCTTCCAATATATAATGACAAAAATGGTAGTGGTTAAAGGGTGAAAAAGAAAGACCACCCCTGTAATTAAGGTGACTCATAAACATAATGTAAGTGTCACTTTAGATTAGATCTATATCCATGATCTTTTCTTAGAAGGACATTGAAAAAAACATGAGAGATAGACAAACAAATTGGGCTCATATCCCCATTCCAAATGGAGGTCATCCATCCATCACAATGGCCACTCTATGGTAGGCATATTACCCTTCCAAAATTACATAAATATAATTTATAATTTGGTTGAAACGTGATTGATACATAAATATGTCCCCATATATGAAATTTTTTATCCACTGAATGTGTCCCCAGTCACCCATTGGTGAAAATTAAAAAAGAATACTCATAGAAGGTGATTAGGAAATGATGAACTGGTCTACGATCACACTATAATTAATGAATCTATTCTTGATTACATATATAATTTATCTATAATATCTTAAGAATCTACTCACATGTTACTCAATTATGGATTTTGAATATGAAACTAAAATGGTCCTCCCCTTATCTTTTGATTTACCAGTCTCGGAGGTCCTCCACAGATATCTTACCATGAAGGATTAATTCATGCCCAAAATCAGATTCATAAAAAGATCATATCTCCTAGTGAGTTCCATACAAACCCCCCTCATAGTAAAAAATACAACATCAATAAGGACATCACCACTATATAATTTACCTTGAAGGTCCTCCTCAAGGTATTCCCTCCAAAAAATATCCTTTCCATCAGATGTTACAGTAATATGGTAGCCCTACACATAATGGAATTAACTATGAAGATCCTATCCACAGTGAAAGTTAATTTTCTTATAAAGGTTCTTCCCTAACTTAATAAACTATTATAATCCCATCCTATCATGAGGAAATTGGGAAAATGATTTTACTCATGTCTGATTCCTTGTTAATGGAATGTTATATTCTTACTCAACAGAATGATATCACAATGCATTGGTTCATCTCTAATCCACTCATGGATCACCTAACCTATAATATTATAGAGAAAATACCTACCCACACTACTATTTATTATAAAGTAGTAGTTAAATGTAAACTTTGGTCAAATCTAGTTAAGAAACCTCTTACAAAGGAAGATTAAAACATCCTTATCATGAGAAGATAATGGGATAACGACAATATACCAATCATGTTCTGGCCTTCAGCCACTAACAAATAAAGTTTTTTTTAAGTGTTGTTAGAAGAATATGTGAACAACAACCTCTAAATTTATGGGCTACTCTTTGTCACCAGAAAAAAATCATTCCTTATAAGAAATACCTAAGTCATGTTAAAAAGATATAATATATATTTTATCCAATCGAATTGGAATAAATTTTATCTAAACAACACACAAGATTGGGAAATAATCAAGGTTCCCTTTAGCATTAATGTGTAAATTCATTAAAAGAGTTTCATCAACTAATTAATGATTCACCATATAGAATTCATTTCAAGGGATGGGGAAAATAGGGTGTTGTATTTCCCCTTAGTCCTTAAATTGAAAATCCCACCAAAAGTGAAATCAAGTAAAATCATTTCCTCCATCCATCTTCAAGAAATTGGATATTCCCACAACATAAGGTATCCTAAACAAAAAAAACCATGATTGACTCTCAGATAAATTATTCTAGAAGAATGAGAGTCATATAAGTACTCCTGCATTGAGCTTCTAAAATATTGTGAAATCCTCATTCTTAAAATAATATAATCATTATGTAGTGCTAGTATTATCGGAAGTATATGGTGTAAGTTTAAATCATACAATTCACCAATACCATGTTCAACCAAATCTCCCTAAATGAATGAGAGTATATGTAGAAGCAACATCCATGACAATGCAAGAGAAGTTCTGTCATGAATGGTTGGTAGCATTTTTTACAAAACTATTTTTTTGAAAAAAAACCATAAAAAGTTATGAAAAAATACCAAAATCGGCCTCTTACCATAGATATAATGTTATTTGTACCTCAAACTCCTCCCTAGTGAATGTACTTTTTTAATTGTAATGAGGAGTTCCAAAAAACAAACCTACTCAATTCATCCAATCCTGGGATCCAATCCCCCCCCCACAAGGTTGAAAAATAAAATTATTTGATGATTACATATAAATTACCATTAACCAGATGTTTCTAAAAGAATCCTTGAAGGAATGTATTAGGTACCATGATATTCATAACCAAAAACATCATGTAAAGGTGAATTATACTAGAAATCAAAAATCCTCTAGTAGAAACTCTTGAGGTTATCGGTTTCCTAATTATTTATTGGTCGATGAAATTCCTGCAATGTTTTTTTGTCAGTGAATGTCATTAGAACCTCTCTGGTTGATGTTACAGAATTTGAGGCCTATACAAGGAAATAAAAGGATACAGTTTTTTTTATAATTTTTTTCCACACTAAAATTATTGAGGAATGTGTGCATACCCAAAACTGTGGCTTGATATGATTTTTTTGTATTCACTAAATTTCAAAACTAGCACATTCTCAATGATCATATTCCATGTAAAAGGGTAAAGTTTTTTCCATATCACACCTTCCACCCCAATAGTTTGAACTACTCAAACATTAGGAAATATTTTATTATTATTAGAATGATATTAAAGAGTTGAGAAAACCTAATAAATTGCTTGTATGAGGAACCATCCCTACTGGATGTGTACTGTATCGAAAGCATCATCTTTCTCCCCTCTCAGACATAGCATAAGAGAGAGTATTCTTTGCAGCAACTAAAATAGAATCATAAAATTCACTCAATATGGAGTACTAACAACCAATATAATTAATCCCCACAGAATAAAAATATTAGGGGTTATCTAAATTGAGTACACATCCTTTGCTTGGTAAAACACCTCCTTATAGAGAATCCCCTATATATATACTACCATGAATACAAGTAGATAAACCATAGCTATCCCAACCAATATTTACCCTAGTTTGGGATCCTAAGTAGTTGGTCATTCCTCCCTATCCCATGAACACTATTGTTTCATTGGTGGTTGTATTAACATATTTTCAAGAATGGTGTTAACTGGTTCAACTAGAGAGGAATTGTTACCCTGAATGGGTGGATCTAACTCTTCCCCCACTAAACATTGGAAATCATATATCCCCATTAGTCACTGGTTTGGAGGATCCATAATATCGTCTGACACACTTTGTATCACAGTGTGACCTTATGATAAGAACCCTTGAGTTGAAATAGGTGGATAGTATTAGGTGTTTTGTAATGAAATTAGAAGGGCCATCCTTCACCTGATATACCATTCTACCACCCAAATCAATCAATGGGTGAGAAGATCTTCATTTTAAATACCTGTATCAATTTATCTCTATGTTATATAAGAATATAGTCCTTGATCTGTAAAAATATATTCAATGATAGATTTATATATTTTTATATTTCATAACTAGGTTTAAGTGTTTGAATTATTCCCTAAACATTAATCTTCCCCACAATGGTTTTTTATGTGTTCGAAATGATAATACTCTTGAGAAGATATGAAACCCACTTACAATTAAAAATTATCTAGGTGGATTTTGGGATATTTTTATAGGAGAATTAATTTTGGAAGATTCTATTTTGAGAAACAATGCTAACTCTAGTCACATGTTTTCATCTCAATGTAAGAGGATAGGTAGAGTGGAAACTGTAATGAATTTTTTTAAATTAGCCTCTATTCCTACTCCAATTCCAAATCCCACACATCCTCATGTGGAACCTTCTCCTGAATGGAAGCATCATCAATATTATCCCCATCATGATTGAAGAAAGGAACCTAGATATTCATAATTTATGAAATGTATAAATAGAATTCATTCATTCTGAGATGATTAAGTTTCCTGTAACTTTTTAGTGTCTAGGGAAAAAACATGCAAATTTTTCTAGAACCCATGAAGCCCAAGAAATTTGTCTTAAAGACTACACATATTACCATTACTATCATCAAATACTATTCCACCCCATCTTAGACTATTTTATTATTTAAATATATCCTGAACAAATGGTTTATTCAAGGAATGTAATGTTTGCAAACCCATAATAATAGGTAGCAAGTGTTTTCACCACCACTTTATAGGAAGAATGTCAATGTCTCAGAGTCCCCATAAAGAATTCACTAAATTTTATTAATTAGATGACTAGAATATTAATCAAACGAACTTATGATATCCTATGAGAATAGTAAAAATAAGAAAGTGTGACCCTTATGTTCTCTAAAATAGTACATTTTAATCTGTCAATGAAACAGCTCACCAAAGTCTAGTCTTTAGAGAAACGACATTATCAAATGATCAGAAAAAAATAAAATAATGTAATAGTTCACCAAGGGAAAATACTGATTTAAATCTCTTAAACTCCATGACATTAGTACAAAGAGAATGGGTGTCACCCTACCTAATGGTACATTAGGAACTATTCAAAAAAAATTCTTTCATGAATCATCACTCCAAATAGATTCTTCATAAGATGGATATTCAATCTTCTAGTAAATTAATTTTATTCCTTTAATGGTCCTTTATTTGATGATGAGTATTATGGTGATATAAAATTATATTTTTCAAGATGGAAAACAATAGGTAGAGTTTTTAGAAGCTAGGAAGGTTGGTGAAGACATTGTTATGGATGAAACTAATATCCAGACCACATCTCCACTAGGGTAATTTACACTATCAAGACTCTTGAAAGATCCCTTTAGAAAACACAAAAATATAAGGAAAATAAAAATTCCATCAAAAATATTCTTCTTGGACCTGTAATTCTAAAACATTTAATGGAATGGTTGAATCAGTCTTATTAACCAAGACTTGTGGTTAGGCTGAAACATTCCTTTTCATGAGTGATAATGCATTCAACATTTGTGAAACCACCTGAATCATCTGAACTGAGAATTTAAATCTCTATAGATAATATAAGTGATAATATCCCCACTTGAATACATAGGCCTTTGAATCTAAAATAGAAATTCCTGAATCAATTGAAAATGGGTCCAGTGAGGATTTAAATTTTGGATTCACTAAATATGTCAAAGGATATTTAAGAATAAGTTACAGAGGCGTTATTGAGCTCTCAAGAGCTTAAAGTAGGTGTTATTATTTCCATGGTATGTCATCTTGATATTGATCTAGTATAATGTCATGTGATTATATCATTCATATAATAGGACAGATATGATTTTATAAAGGGATAAATCAGACCCCTCTTTGTACCTAGAATATTATTTGACATTGACATCAATCAGGATTTCATTAACAATGGCTTAGGTTCAAACTCATTCTATTCATAACAATTCACTGATTGGGATACACATAGGTTTATGTCTCCCCTTCCTCATTAATGATTTAATAATATGAGAAAATATAACATAAACCCCATGTCGTTGTTAATTTCAGAACTTAGTTTAGAGACCAATTATCTATCATTGAATTATTAGTTGATTGGAAAGATACAAATTTCAATTTATTTCTAGGAAATCCTTGTATTCATCCATAATTAGTGATACATTTTTCATATGATCAATGCCTCAAATACTATAAAAAGCATTATTGAGATGTTAAATTGTGACAAATATTTTTTGGAATCATTTAACAATCAACATATTGCTATTGGATTCTACAAAATAGAGGGAAAACATCCTATAAATGATGGTGTTTCTTGGGTTAGCACCCCAAATGGTCTATTAATGAACCTTGTTAACTCATTAAAAGACATTATTTATTAATATGTCTTTCCCATCAGTCAGGTTGAAGACATAATCATAGATTCAAATATTTTCTCACAGATCCTCATGATATCGAGAATGTCAGTTGAGTTCCTGGAAACTAATTGATTTTTTTTATTTCTCCATTGTTTGTGACACAATAAATTAAATTGATCCGTCATCATCCCTATAAAATTTTTAGGTAACAACTTCATCGTAAAAATCTGGGGAAGTAATTATATCAATATTCGAAGATGGTACTCAAAACACTGACCTCCACACTAAACATAATAATTCGCCTTTGTCTCCCATATCCTGATATAGACACAAGGAACGAGGGGGTGAAGAGAAAGAGGAATAAGGGGAAGAATATTAACTAAGAGACGGTCCTCTAGTATTAAATAAATAGTCTCTACCATTGTCAATTAAACCTAGCAAATAAATAAAGGAAGACATGCAGATCTACAACCACTATTTATTAATGAATTTGAACCCATTGATGACAAGAAAAATTACACATATTTTTTAAGTATCATTGAGACTTCATTTCCTAGAATTTAAACTAATTTCAACCCCTTGATCCAAATGTGGCTACCCATAAACCAAGACTACTTCAAATACATTTTCGATACAATAAAGCCTACATAAGAATAATATTGACTTATGAAATGAATTCTGATGTTGGATTAATTAATATCATCAAATACAATGTCATTCATTATGTTCAATGCCTAATGTGGATCACCAATACAGTCCCTTTCAAAAGAAAAATTGTAAAAATATTGTGTTTTCATCAATACCAGATATCTCAACCAGCACTATCTGAAATTTGACTTCCTTGTTCCAAATACAGAATATCTAATCAATGAAATGGTTGGCTATCATTCCCTCTCTTTATGGATGGTTATTTATGATACAACTAAATCTGAATTGAATTGAATGATGAAATTGAATCTATATTCGAGGGATTCCATAGAGTATTCATATATTAGGTAATTCCTTTTTATTTAAATAATTTTGGTTCTTCTTATCAATGTTCCATGTAGCATGTCTTCAAACACTTCTTCAGAAAATAAATTGACTGTTATGTAAATGATTTGGTAGTAAAATTGTGAAACTTTTCCCATCACCTTTCTGATTTGGAAATCATTTTCATCAAATTATGACAACTTAGTCAAAAAAATGGAACTCCTGAAATGTTCATTCTCCATTACCTTAGAAACATTTCTCAACTTTATAATAAGTCATCTTGGCATCAAATTTTCCTTTTAAGAGACCGATAAATTCATTGGTATGTCACTCCATTTATTCCTCAAAGAGTTCATAGGAATAAAGTGATGCCATTTTAATATTTTATGCTTTATATAAAACAAAAATTCATGTTTTATATTCACTAGGATGACTAATAAATAGACCCATTTTAGTGGAATGATGACTACTATGAAAAAATCAATTTTCTTAATAAATATCTCTAGGTACTCTCAATGTTGATTGATCTAGTTGAATAAAATAAAATCATTTTATATGGTAAACTCTAGAATGGTCACTGGGGGACTTCCAAATAGAGTAAAATGAAACTATTAGTGAATAAATACTTTATTATCTCAGTCGTACCATGCATGACATTGAGACATGATATTTAGATATAGAGAAAAAATATTTGGGCCATATTTTTTTTAGAATAGAAATTTAGGCTCCATCTACAGAACCATGATCTCTATATATATCTATAAAATATCCACTCAAATATATCATCAAATCATACCATATTTATGGGATTCATAGAATGATGGGAAATAATTGTAAAATAGTTATACATTCGCTTCAAATTGAAGAAGCGACAAAAGGACAGGCCATAGAATTTTTTTTGGCAAAACACCCATGTACAGAAGATGTTCTAGTTAGATTTAAACTGTCAGAAGATGAGATATTATAATTTCAAGACACTACCAAGATACTGGATGTTTTTATGATGATTCATCTAGAATCCCAACTAAAATGAGGATGGAGGACCCTAATCATAAAAAATAGGTTGGGATTTATTATCATTTCTCCAATGAAGATACTTCTATCCCACTCCTTCCTAATATCATAAGGTTTTACATACATTACAGATGAATATGAAGGCCAAATTATTGGAATATAATTTTTTATGAAAATAATTTTTACTCACAAAGGAATAAAACCTGACATTAAGTTAGTGATTTAGGAGATCATCAGTGATTACACAAATTGAAAGAGGTGTTAGTCACAATTTGTAATTATGTTCAAGGGTTTATAAAAAAATAACCTATAAACCAGCACTATCTCATGTCCTATGATCACAAAATATATATGTATAAGAATTGGAAAATGTGAATATTACATTGTAATATAGATATAATGTCAAAAAAAATCACCATCTGTTCACATCGTAAAATGGTATCCTCGTTTTTTCAACGAAGCATGGAAGTTATCAATGAGGTCAATTATACCCCTAAACTGGATAATTCTGAAAATTTTTGAATAGTGCCTATCCTATAAGACCACCAAAATAAGAAACTTATATTTGAAAGATAAAGATTAGAATATATATGATGATGGGAATTCCCTTCATTGCTTATAATAGTCTGATTCATCTTAAGGTTCTATATAAGTGAATCATTTTCAGTGTTCTCCTTAGATGCATTGACATAGGGGAGATGACTACAACCATGAAGGATGTTCATACTAGCACTTCTAGTTTCCACTAGTCAGGAATCATTATTTTTAACAAGATTATGAGGATTTTTTATATCTATCCTTTGATGACTTGAGATTATAGAGAATTCATTTAAAAGTATCATTCCATCCATGTGCAATAAATCATGATCCATTAGTCCCTTGATGTTTATATATATAGCTAAAACACCTAATCATTCTCGATATGTAGAGTACATTTTTGAGACAATACTCTCTCTCTACATTTGAGCAGTTTATATATATCCCAACTACTACATACTTCTTCTCTAAATGGTGTATATAAATAACCCCCAATTAAGTCAAAGAAATTAATTTTCAAATTTATAAAAACTAATATCTTAACATGGTTTTGTGTTCCTCATATAACTTTGATGGAAAAAATGCAAATAAATGTTCATCTAAATTTAATATGTTGTTATAGGAATATTACATTGAGTACTATCATTAATCATACTATCATGAATTAGAAAATGGACAGATATAGTATTTTAAAAACTCCTTGTAAAATATATTTGATATAATGGTGTATATGTAAATTAATTATTGGCACAATAATATCATTCAAATATTATGGGCCTACCACACTACATCATGCACTACTACATAAGAAGCCCCATATTCACTAGTTTTTTAAATAGAGGAATTGATACCTATTGAGGTCCAGTTTCTCTCAGTCAAAATAGAAATCTGTGGAAAAATATTAAATAATAAGAAATCATAGATGATGGTGGATGAGTTAGAGAAAAATTATTAGAAAAGGATACATATCATGAACCATATAGAATTTCACCAAAATAGGTTTGTATGATCCTTCAACATGAAAGTTAATCTCTATTAATTCCTTCAGTGAGAATAGGTTTTGCCTCTTAAGACTCCAATGATAATGAAAATCACAAAATATATTAAACCCAAGTTTGGAAAACCATATGTCATACCTAATATCTATTAGAATGTATCTTACTTAGTAATCATGATGGATTGGGAATGCACTACTCTCCCTACCAATGAAATAATTCTCAAGAAATACTTCCTGGAATCACTAGTGGTCCTAGTCATTTGATCTAAAATGAAAATATACCATTTTTCAATATAGCATGATGAAAAACATCATGGAGAGGCACCTTTCACATAACCTTGTAATGAATGACTAATATCATCTTATTCATAAGTCATTAAATGCTATCACAACATCTTTAGTTCATAATGTTAAAATGTTGCATGACCCTGTGTTCGAAGCATGGAATTTCTCGGGAAACCATCTAAGGAATCCTTATGGCATAAACATGGGATTCCTCTCATGAGATGATTTAAAAAACACATGGATATAAATTATGGTACTTCAAGACTCATTTTCCACATCAGGTAACCTTCCCTTTTCCGTAGGATGTTAAACTATATTTTTTAGATCCCTCTCATTTGTTGTTAAAATGTTTCAAAACCACATATGCCTTGATTCTTATTTCAATGAGATGAATAGAAACATATAGATCATATATCTTTCTATAAACATCCCAAGAAATGAAAATGATCCCATCCTTTCTTTTAATCACCTATGTGTGATAAAAAAAATTTTTTATTCTGTATTTATCACACCTATCATATCTCACATGAAAATACGAATTTGGTTAAAGGATTTCCCACATGATTGATACAGATTATTTCACATAATGGTTAGAATGGTCTTGGATGAAACACCAAAAAATAAACACTAAATTTCTTTACTGCATGACATTAAACTACGTGGTTAAAATATCTTGAATGATGTAAAGCTAGGCATTTTTATAGACCTCACCCGAGAGGACCACATTTTTTAGTGTTGTTCTCCCACCACACCTCCACTCAATTACTACATATGGAATGTTTATCATTCTAATTGGATATAAACTGATGATGGATCCAACATCATGGTCAATCTATTCTCATTCCTAAACAAGAGCATGATCTATATAGGGAATCTATCTTAGAACTATGTGTGTCATGATTCTCATATCAATGAGATATATTGTAACCCCATGATTTCACCAAAAGAATCATATAATAAATAGAAAAAATAGGGTCTATCCCTTACTCCTAGGTATGATTAAGACCTACATGAGAGAATCCAATATGAGTTATAACCTCTTTCCTGATCCCTTATTCAAAATAAATGTCTCTCCCTGCATACATATCTGGCATGGAAAAGGATTTTTCAATATAGAACTATGTATATCAGGATTATTTTCTTCATAGTATATATAATGATGCATGGGTCCTAATTCAATTGTTCATACACAAATGTTTCCTAAATTAATCCAATGTAAGGAAGGATGTACCTTTTCTTGGTCAATTACATCCAAAATTCTCTCATCATACATAATAATACTCCTTTCAAAAAACATACTTTTCTCCAAGGGAAATTAAGATCTCCATATTTTTTTCTTATCTATCAGCTATGAAATAGATCTACTATGAAGGGCACCACAATTTTCACCATACATAAAATTACGTAAACAAAGATTTTATTATGAAACTCCAAATATAGAAAATCGACAAGAGTTATCTCAATCCTTAGAAGAAGAGTTGTGTTAAATATGTATGACCTGACAGTGTCACAATGGATGTTTCTTTTTGAAAATGGGCTACAATCATTCCTTGCACAATTTTTGATTTTATTTTCAATGATTCAAAAACCCTAAAGATGTACCATATAACCATCCCCATTCATGCTAAGATAATTCATGATCATTATTGGCCAAATCACCATGAAATGGTTGCACATAATTTTAAGAAAATAAACTTCAAGGAACCGTGATCTTATTCATATGGCCGAAAACTAAAAGGCACTATAGTCTTTTCTATATTACCATAAATTAAATATATTTTCTTTTCGTGAAACGTTATAATGTAACTATAATTCATCCTAGTCACATGATGTTATAGTACATGGAACTGTGTTACTCGAATGACTATAAACTTCATGATGCCTTTGGAATTATTCAGATAGTTTCTCTCCCTTGTAGTATCAGTTATCTAAAATAGTATGTTTCAAATATTTGTACTTATTGATTCTCATTTTAGTGGGTTATGCAGTCAAGCTCAAACCTCGGTCTTTGGACCAACAATGAAGTATGAAAAATACCAATTCTCCAATATAATATAAATATATATATATATACATATATAACATCCATGTAGGGAACTCTAACATGGGTCCTTTAATTAGCTAACCAGACATATGAAAAATATTATCTCTCTGAACGTGAGTCTGATCAATGTAGGGAGTTCCATCCCAAACAATGTGTAGCTGGATTTTGGTCTACATTGGATATGTATTGATTCCTAGACCTCTTATATTTGTTCAAGTCATGAATTATCTTAAAATTTTCCCTCTCAATCATCCCATCACTATGTGTAATTTCCTTGGAAATTTTAATGATATTTTTTCTACATTGGACCCACTATTCACATCGGTTTTTTACATTTATATGTGATGAAATTATTTCTAATGGACATGAACGAGGGGTCCTACTAATATGAACTATAACTACAAGGAACCATTTGTCCATACCTCATGACACTAAACCACAGTGAGAAGTCCTAACTGAATAATATAAACCTATATAGTTCACATCATTATTATACAATGTAAAACTAAATAAAACTATATTCCTCACTAGAGAGGTCCCAAAACTCAGTTTTAGTCTCATACCACACCATAAATAGTAATTAATATATAGAACTTAATGTTGAATGATCCTTCATTTCACAAGATATGTGCTGATGTCAGGACCTTTTTCTTGGGTCTATTCATGATAAAAAGAAAATTCCCCCTCCCTTGCATAAAATAGATGTACAGAATATTTCAATGGGTATTAGGAAAGTAACACCTTTCTTTCATATGATTTTTTCCAAAATAACTTGTTTCTACCATTGGTTTATTATGGGGGTTTAATTTTGTGAAATTATTCACTTCTGGTTAACTATTTTTCAGAAGGCCTTCAACAAGATTTAATCCTGGAGATAGAAACACCCAACTGTTCTATATCCATATGGGACCTACTTGCCAAAAGTAGGAACTCATTGGGAGGATTTTTTTATTATGCTTAATTAAACACATTGGTTGAGAAGGATGGGAGGTCAGGATCATCTCACTCTTTGGAAGGAATTGTTTCCTACTCTATGACTCTTTTATAGATTTATGGTATGTTTGTGAATCCATCATTGGCTCCCAAGTATAACATTTTTCCCAATTGAATTCACAATAAATTGTTAGAACTTATGGATATATTATCATCAATATATATACAAGTTTGATCATCAATGGGTATATTTTTATGTTTCTACAGTTCTCCATCAATGGTATCCTATTATGTACTGATTATAGATTCTATGATCATTATTGCAATGATAATAGTTCTCATACACATAGTGGGTAAATCTAGAGAGTATCATCATACAGGGTGATGGGAGTAGTTTTTATTTTGGGATCAAATTCATGAGATGGTATTCCTATATATACTTGTCAAAGGAAAGATAACCCATGTATTTTGGTTCCACTTAATGAGAAAACATCATACCTTTTAAGATCATTTGGTAAGGACAAAACCATGCAGTTTAGCATCTTGTAGCAAGGATGTCTAGGAGAAAGCTTCATAGTCAAATTTATTATGGGACTTAAACCGAAGTAGATTAGGGAACCTATAAATAATATAGATTCTTATCTAGAATAAGACTCTACTATTAATGTGTCCCAAAGAGAGTTTGATTTATTTGGGGAGTTCGGTTTGGAGATTAGTGTGGCTTTCTACATATCCCATTTGGATGGGAATAAAATCAAAAAATGTTTGTTTCTGAGGACCCATGCCTAAGGAGGACCTCATATTTTTCTCGAAGGGGATTATGGAATTATGAGAAGATTTGGATTTGGTATTACTCTTAAGGATGATGCCCTGGTGATTTTGAGATTTGGATAGGGATTACTCTTGAAGAGGATTCCTTTGTGAATGAGTATGGTGATATTACTGGGGATTAATCCCAAGAATTATGACCTTTTTATAGTAATGATTGGGGATTATACTAAGTAGGAGGACCATAGGATTGGATTTGGGGATTATACAAAGAAAGTGGCCCAAAAGGTTTGGTTGAGAATTAAACATGGAATGATGCCCAAAAAAATTTAGGATCGTCTAGATGTCAAGATCACCACCAACATCTTACACCATTTGAGTCATGTTCGCTATGAGAAACATGAGGAAATGGTAAATCCAGGAAACCACACAATATTATTTTCCTGGATGTTGGATACATATTCTTGATCACCAACACCTATGGAGGCACTCTGAATGATGACTAGATTAATATATGAAATAATATTCTCTTCCAAAACAAGCATATGATCAGGGGAAACCATGATCATGAATAAACTCTAAAACCACATGAGTCATGATGATTCCTTATTCAATGTGAGAAACAATAGGAATTCAAATATCTAGAAATATACACAGTCCCTCTTCCACTAGAGGAAGAGGCCAAGGATACGAGAGAAGAAGAAAGGGATATTATGTGCCTGTTCCGTTTCCATTTTGTATCCAAGATAGACACATTGGACTATCCATACGATTATGACCCATGGTGAAAATGGGATCCTGAGTTAATCCTCTTGTAGAAATATAAAGATGCTTACTCTTGGGGGATGATCTAAAATTAGTTATGTGGGGAGGACCTTGTTCTCTATGGAAGGGAAAGGCATGTGTGATCCTCGCCTTTCTTTCCTATAACCGGATGACCTAGGTCTTAGAGCCAACTAGGGAAGGAAATAGTCGTAACCATAGTACCGAAGACCAAGCGTAACCTAACAACTCCCCCAGATTTGGGTTACTCTTGTCCTTGGGAATACATATCTATATGAACCTCAATGACCGTACCTATTAGGTAGGACAAATTTAGGACACCTCAGACCGAAGGAATGCATATCCAAATGAGAGAGATGTTGGTGTTCCAAATTCCATGGTTTTTTAATATCATAGTATTCAATGGGGGTTTAATTTTGGCCCCTCACATACAAGGAAACTAAAAGAAGATAGGTCCTACTATTGTAAGCTTGTAAGTGGCCCGACGAGGTGTATCATGTAGGGTAGAGGATGGGTGAGCAAAGGGGATCTCACATAGGGTATGCCTACACATCCTGAGAGCTCATTGTGTAGGTAGTCCTATGTGATCTGAGATTACATAATTCATGTAGACCTCACTGAGATAAATGTTCATTAGGTAAAGACCACCTAGTAGACAACTCTTGGGTGAGGCATTCTCAATTCATGAAGGGTCTCTAATGGTGTTCCCAAATGTGTCTCGCATAGGTCCCTGTTTTGGGAAGGGGACCGCACAATAGTTTTTTAATCATTGTGGGAAGGGTTCCATGAATATTTTTTATTTGTTTTAGACCCTAGGAGGTCTTTGGTTCCAATTCCCCTTTTAAATTTCCCCTTCTTCTCATATTTTGAGGGCTAAATGGATAGTTTTTTAGGGCCTGGGAAAAGGACTTGTGCGAGTATAACATTGATTTTTATTTAGTAATTCTTCTCCATATAAATGAACAGGAACATGGTCCTATTGGGAAAGGGGTTGTCTCATACAGGCCTCTCATTTTGGATGATGTGTATGGCCATTGTGTAGGCTGATGTACTACACCATCACATAGGCTGATGTGTAGGTACCCTGTGCATCGATACACCATAGGAAAATCATAATTTAGGGAAATTTCTAAGGGGTTGGGTCCTTTGTCCTTCTTTTACTCTCTCCTTTTATTCTCCTCTAGGTATTTTTTATCAGAACCTTTTCATCTAAGTGATGAAATATAGTTTCTGCAAAATTCCCACCTTTAGATGGGATCTGATCGAGAGAAGAGAGTCTAATACTAATATAATGGGATGAAAAGTGTAGATTGATCATGGAGGTCATCCACACTTTTCTCCCATGTCGGTATCCTACATGAGTTGGTTTCATAGGTGGGGAATTCATGCAAGAAGTGGAAAGGGGTTCCCAAGACTAAAAATAGGTCCACCATTTCTGTGGATAGTCCTCATAGCTTGATATCTACAGTCTCATAATGCTAGTGTAATATGAATACCTCCTTCTTATTCTTAGTTTATAATAAAATGTTCATGTCCAAAAGTTATGAACCTAACTACCCGATAAGTATATATATGGTCGAGTAACCTACATAAGACCTCTTGGGTGGGGGGCCTGCATGATATCACTTGCATGAAAACCTTGTGTGAGGTCACATGCATGGGAACCCACTGTGAGCTTATGACATTGTGAAAAATTTCCACATTTACCAAAAAAGTAAAAATGAAGTCTTGTTTCTAATGAAAATCGTCGTGATTATTTGAAGGTCAAATGGCTATTAGAATGACTGTAGATTCGAATGAACAAGCTAGAAATCACATTGATGAGATTTTAAAATATGTAGTGTCTGACTACAAGGATGTTTGTGATACTAATCTCCCAGATCTAGTAGAACATCTAATGAATTATCATTGTGAGTAACTTGAGAGTAATTATCATCCACATTATGGCCACAATAATTTGAATGAGGTCTTCATACTGGAGATGAATAATTAAACTCTTCTTTCATAGTTTCAAGACTACAAGAACTTCACTACTACCAATGTTTTAGGAATGGGTGCATACATTAATACTGAGACATCATCCACGGCCAATTTCATTCATCCCATCCAATGCTCTCCATATTTGAATCCACACATTCTGGAATTAAATATGCACTATTACACATCTATCATTTGTGATTACTAGATATTCTAGTCAAAGAGTTAGAAGGCATGTTGGTATCTCTTCCCCGAAAGGGTGTTAGGACTTAGTGAATATGGACACACTAGGTTTCCCAGAAAGTTTCTCACTTTGTTACTAAGTAGAAATCAGGGGGAATATTTGATGATGCATGGGTTTCCTAGACATATGTATACAATAACTATAAATTCAACCCTGAGTTACTAATAAAAGGGAGCACACAAAAAAACTCTTTGCACCTAATGCATATAGATGTTGGTATTAGCCAATCTGATGAAAATAAGATATATGGGACTCTGATCATTATAGATATGTATGATGATTTCATCACACCAGGAGCGACATAGGATGACCCTAAAATGACACCAAGTCTGGTTCATGTGTTTTTGAAGATATATCATGACATTATGAATGAAGACCCCCACCTGAGGGGGGATATAAACCCTAAATCATGGATGAGTGATTTCTTAGAGACAAAATGTAATGGACCCGCCTAAAAATGACTTATAGGTTAACCTATTATATCGAAGAAGGGTGATCCTATTAAATTCTATCCATCATTGGAAAAGGGATAGTAAAACCAATGGGGGTACATACCCAAGTCTAGAATACCTGCAAGGACATGTCTTGAGGGATTTTTATCCATGTGGTTTAGCATCAACTTACTACCTTTTTAATGACTCCAATAGTGTTGTGAGGCTTGGTACATTCATAATTGTAGCTAATTTAGATAAGAATAAGCACATTGGTTTAGAAATCATTGTCATGTGGACAGCTATTCGATGCCTACTACATATTTTAATACGGAAGGCCTCATTCTTAATTGAAGGTCTATTCTTGGTTGGTTTGGGATGGGTCATAATCAACATTAGATTTTATTCCTTTTTATGTGGGGTTCAAATTCCTAGGGTCAGGTTTTGGGCATTCAGTCAGACTACTTCTAGTATCTATCCCATATCATAGAAACCAGAAAAAACCATGACGTGGATAAAACTATTTAAGGAGTTCAATTGATTCCCATATAGAGACCCACCTACTAGGAGATTTAATAATGATGGGAAGACTAGCGATGAGATAAGATCATGCATGATTGACTTTTGACATGGAATACTAGAGACCCATATGATTGATGAGGTTATATGGGATATCAATGCTCCACATAGGTTTGAACACAAATTCAAGTTCCCATAATAGATACATGTATCTCCTCTGATGTAAATTTGATCATAAAATAACCCAATTGTATCTTGAAAGATATGGATGATTAAAACATTAGATCTAACTCAAGATATTAAAAAACCTTCCTCTAGCAGGTGCATCCATTGGATTGACCTCTTGGTATGCCGGGTACAATATTTCCTCATATCCCAAGGGAGTGTTGGTAGAAGCCATCCCAGGAGTTGAGGCTGTAACAGTTGTCTGGTGTGGAACGGGAGGTAGAAAGAATAATCCCCCACCAAAATATGTTTTTTTGTTGGATAATTAATTCCCTTTAGAGGCTTTGGACAATGAGGTATCGTGTTCACCAAAATGAATTAATGCATGGTCCAATCCACCAGTCATATTCAAATGGGCTATTCCAACTAAGGATTAACTTAGAAGTTACAATTGTCATCATTAAAAAGAGATTCGAACCCCATTTTCTCAACCATCAAACATAATGGAGATATTTGTCTGGCCTTTGAAATCTAAGACTATCAAATAATATTCAAGACATGTTGTCACAACCTCTGAATACATGCGACCAAAGGTAGTCCAATTTTTTTGGACATGCCTTCTAATGTAGAAATTGTATGGTCACATATTCATGAAGGTATGTAGATTCTAAAAATTGGATACATTTGAACCCCACCCAACCTTCAATTTGAGGATGATACCACTAATTGGTGGATTTATCTCTCATAAATAGAGATGCACATTTATTCAAATGATGACTAGATCCCCACTAAGATATTGGTGGAACAAATGTTGACCCAGGGTGTTGCTGAAGTGGTTGACCACTCATATTCTATGTAATTGATTAACTATGTCAGTTAGGGGGGGTGTAAGTTCCCTTTATCTTGTATCTTCTTTTGTTATTAATTTCCATTATCTCAAAAAAAGTATTGTTTGTTAGGGGACGTTCATAATTATTTATAGGGATCTAGGGTGAAATTATATGAGATTTCATTGCCAAAATATGGCCTAAATAGAACCCTACCGGGAACCGATGAATCATCTCACAAACCAGGAGAGATATCTGCATTCCATAAAATTATGTTGGCTAATGTTGTGGTATAATCTCTACTAACACCTATAATACCTTTTTTATGAGTATGTTTATAGTCATCATCAATTTATAAATGAAATAATATCATAAAATAAAATATTTTTCTCAGAACATAATCACTAATGATAATTCCCAATGGTATCATTAGTTTTTACTTAATCTAGAACGAATGTCTATCCATGTTTATGGCTGTAGAATCTCTTTACCTCTCTTCTCTCAATGGGATTTGAAATGTTCCTCTAATAACTGTAGAGGGCACTCTATACCTTGTATGGGTTCTTGGTGGTGAGTTGGCTCCCTCAACAGAAAAAGTGTTGAGGGTTGATGATATATTGTCTATTCCTAACACTACTCTTATTACTGTATGGAGGGGGGATTCTGGTAATGTCAAATTTACATCATAAAGAATCATATTTTGTCTACTGACATTTACTCATGATATTTTAGGTTTATCTTATGCAGCAAGGGACCATTTGAAGATTGATGTTGACTCGATGGTTCTATTTGAGGATGTTGTTTCATGTCTTAGGTCATTTGTCGGGGCTGTTGTACAAGGTCCTGAGATAAATGTTTTAGTCATCCACTGGGTTTTCCAACAAAATAGATTCAAACAATAATACGATCCATAGGAAATCATGATGTTACATTTTTATAAATTCTAGAAGATTTTAATTTTTCCACATCTTTAGAAGAGTTTGTGGAATTTAATATTGAATTTAATAGACATGATATTTATTTTTTTACAACCTATTTTTATTCCTGATGTTTTTATCATGACATGTTGAATCATGTGGGATCATCCATGGATATTTTTTTTTCAGCAGTGCATGAACAAGTTTTCAATATCAATCCCACTCCCATTGTTGAGGGTCCCTCCTTAGAAATATCATGATACAATGAGTCTTCATGAACCTCCCTTCGTGAGATTCTGGAATACCTAACAGAGTGCCCCTCATAAAGTGTTCCTAGATCAAACAGTTGAGTTCAGTGATCTTAGATAAGAATCTACCCAATCCACTAACCCATAATTTGGTGGGTGTCACCTGCTACTTTGATTTCCCCTTGTCTCTTCCCTATCGATGCATCCAATAATCTAAAGTGGATTTGCTACTGTCCTAGAGGGAGTGGGGTAGGGTGCCTCATTGAATCAACTAATCCTATAGTACACTTCTACATATGAATGTGGGTATGATTTAGATTTGGAGATGACAAATTCCCTACACATCACAAGTCATGCGGTTTGGTCATAAATTTTGAAAATAATCTCCATGAAACTCTTCTAGGACCTTCCTTTAAAATTTTATCAACTTCCATTCCTATTTGGTATGCTAGGATACATCACATTTTATTACCACATGATTCATGCCACTATGAAGGATATCATTCACAATACATATCGATAACACAAGCTTCAAAAGATTCTCATAAATGCAAATATTCTTTTCAATATAGATGATATATGAGTTGTGTTATCCAAATAATATTCTAACCATGCTAATAATTCAGTGGAATATAGATGTTGAATTAATGAGAAGACTATTCAAATATTACGCCTTTAGAAAAAACTCAATGTTCCCTAGGTGATCTCATACTACTTCACCATTCCCTAGAATGAACCCATATCAAAGGGTCAACTATTTTTACGACCATGGTGGAGGAGCATTATAGGGATGAGGCTGTTGAAGATGATATGTTGATTGGGCTATGAAAGGCTAGTGACAGATCTTGGGGGCCATTCAAAAAATGAGAGTTTATTTTGATTTACTTTTTTATAAAGTGGAAAAGAGATTCCATCTTTTCTATTCACCTCTGATTTTTTTCTTTCTTATAAATGAAAATAATTTTTTTGATAATCATCATGTATGCATCCCTATTTCCTTCTACAATCATAACATAAAAATAAAGCTGATTTTCATAGAAATACATTTTTGTGTCATCTTGTTGTAACAATAGTGATAGGGATTGCGGATGTTCTAATTTTTTTTCATAATGCAAGGTGCCTAGGGATTGTAGTTTTAATATTAATAATGTTATATTGAAAACCCGAAAATCTTTTCATATTTTGGGTGATCTCCCTATTGTTTCCTTAAGTCCACTATAAGGAAGACATAGCGAGTGAGACTTTGAATTCTTTTAGACCGCCCTTTTTAGGTTTATATAGTAACATGTTTTATTTCTCTTTTATCTCTTTGACTGTTTTTTAAACCACATAGAGTGTAGGTATATCGAGATAAGACTCGACTTTAATCCCGAGTTCCCTTATATGTTTTCAATCGGGAGAGTACTATGTAACTTTTTGTGGGAAACAAAAAGTCATGAAAAAATGACTAATAAGACTTGTGTTTTAGTTTAAACAACTTTGAAAATGAGTTTCAAAATGATGAACCAAACAATATATGTTAGAAAATATTGATTTGAGATTTATAAGATACACAAAGAAGGATTTTGAGTAATGGTTTTTTGATTTTTGAATAAAAATTGATACAATACAATTATGGGGTTAATGACCATGGACTGAATTTGGAAAGTTGTTATGTGTACAATATTTACAGAGCTAGTGGTAATAAAGGTGGTATGCCTTGATAAAAAGTACCACTAGAAGAAACCCATTTTTGTGGGCCATTTTATGAAAATCCAACTGGGGCATGTTACTACAAAGTTAAATAGTGGCATCCTTAGCCTAACGAACTCATTTTGTGGGATAATTTTATGCATAAAAACTAGGGAATATTCCACATAGTTGTGAAAATGATTTTTTGGGAATTTAAACATTCAATTTTATATAGTAGAATGATGTTTATAGAGATTCATATTTTTCAAGACCATTATGGGTGAATTTTTCAGGGGAAAATTCCCTAGAATGGAGGGAATATCTATATTAGCATCAACTATGAATGTGATACCACTCTTACATGAATTTTTATTTTGAAAATAATGGTTTTTTCCTTAAATTACTAATGTTAGTGAGTAGAAGGCCCATTTTATAAATGGTTTGGAATGGCGTGCAGTTTAATTTTTGGGTGACCAGGACATTGAATGTGTTGTTTAATGTCTTACTATGAAGAATTTTTTATAGAGTTTAACATCAAATGACGTGGACATTTTACTATGTTTTTTAATGTCATATAGTAATGACGAGATTCTATATAATTTAACATAATATATTAAGGAAATTTGGAAGATATAATTTAATGTCTTTGTTTTGACCAAAATCATAAAATTATACTGTGTCATGGTAATTTTATTATGAAAATTCCTTCCTATTTAGGTATGGTGAGGGGAATTTAGTAAGGTATAATTTGGGGATATCTAGATCTCAATATTGGTATTGATGAAAGGGGTTATAGTGATAGTGGAGGTCTCTCCTAATGATGAAGTTATAACTAGCTGAAAATCCCATTTTGTGGGTTACTTTTTGAAAATCAAACTGGATCATGATACAACATAGTTAAATAAGGTAATTCATTTTCTAAAGACGATATTTTGAGGATTGTTTTATGCATATGCAACAGGATTCAATTATATAAAATTTAAGAAAAAGAGTTCTCAAGAATTCTGAAATTCTATAGTTGATTGTTAAATGAATTTTATAGGGACTTGTATTGACCCAAACACATAGTTTGATTTTATTGAATAATTGTACCTAAATATGGATGGATAATTTTATGTCCCAATTACCCTGTAATTAGGGGAATAGGTTCCCTACACAGGTTTGTCCCAATAATGGAATATATGATTTCTTCAGTATTAGGTCATATGACTAAGACCATATAATTATGGATACATTCAGTGATATATGGAATACCGAACCAAGTATGATTCAGTATACTTTAAACATGAGGGAAGAAATTGTGAACCGTAGTCTTAGGGGTTCTCAATTTGGGATAAAGGATATGGTAAAAATATGAGAGAGATCACCATAGACTGATTCGAATTGTAGGCCCAGAAATTACGTCATCAATGTTTATGAGGAATTAAGAAGCTTCTCCTGAGGGAGAAGTTTCCACTGGTTTTCAAACATTCTTTGTGGGATACTTTATATAATGTCAACTGGGGAATGACACATCATGGTCAAACAATGGAATCATCTAGATGAAAAACACATTTTGGATGTGGCATTATGCATAGCCATCAATGTCATGTTACAAAATAGTAAAGTAAAGGAGCCCTTAGGAATCATACATTCTATCATATGAAGCTAGAGAATGATTATGAAGATCCAAAAGTGTCCATGATTTATAGTATGATGTGTGGATGGGATATGTCTGATTATAATGAATGAATTTTGACTTATATTTTCTATGAATAATGGAGTTCTTTTCATATATCTGACTCATATGTATGAGGGGAAATCTCCATTTATTTGGTGGACCCCCTAATGAGGGGACCAGAATTAAATCCAAGGGGTATATTTTTCTTTTAAAATAGGACAGGGGGTATTTTTCATTACATCATGGATGGGACTAATATAAGGGCCCATAATTTTATCAAGGTAAATCTAAGAACTTGAATCTTCTCTTTAGGTATGAATATTTCTTTCTGGTTGTTTTGAGAAAAAGTGGTTTTTTGGAAATTTCAGGAGTACACGTCGTGTCCTTTATCTACATGTTGTGTACTCGGTTGCCGCTAGTGACAGTGTTCTAGCCAAGTAATGGCCAATTACATGGTCGTGTGTGGTGAATTGGATACCACCTAAAGCCGAGGTCAGAAAAGTCAGGTACACATTTTTTACTTTTGAAGAACATGCCATGTACTTTTAAAGAACATGTTGTGTACGTTCTTTTTTTCATTAAACAGACCGAGGTTGTGTCTGACGGACATAACACACTTCTTCCTAACCAATATTTTCCAGGAGAATTTGTACAGTTAGAGATTTTCTCTGTGCCCTCTACTTGTCGTCTGTTTTCTGAATCGAACAGCATCTATTTTGTTGGAATCCCATAAGTGAGTTATATTTTCATCCTGAATATCATCTCCTAATTTCTACCCATAAAAAACATATCCTTATTTCAATATCATAAGTTTTTTTTATAGATATATGGTGTTATAGGGAGATTCAAGTCCTGAGGTTCATGTATATCATCCGTACAATACCGAGGTAGGTTGTTTGTGCCTTTCTGTAGTTAGTTTTTTGTATTTTATGTGCAAAAGTTCCCAATACCCAAAGATAGGGTATTGTGTGTTTATGGTTTTTAGCCCTATTATTTTCTGATACGCCCAATTTTTTTTAATAGAGGTTAGATGTTTATGAATAGGGTTAATTTTTCCATGCTACGTAGTTTTTTCCCATGTTTGGTTGTTTGGACTGTTTGGCCTACCACACCTGTTAGGCTACTTTGTTTTCCATTCCTAGTATTGTTGGGATGGAGTGATTATTATCTGACATTATATGATATGTTGTGGATTGTCTAGCTAATTAGTTCTTGAGTATACTTATTATTCCATGTATCTTTGTGCATGATTGACTTACACATGGCTTTGGGAACATGGTGTGGTAGACCATAGGGAGAATTGACATTGAGGGCTTCTCCCGAGTGTCTGTTTACATTTATATTGCGATGCCATTGGGGGGATACCGTAAGTTCTCCCTTAGAGTGTCTATAGTATCCTTAATATAGGCCATGGGGGGAATTGGACATTGAGTGCTTCCTCAAATATCATATTAGTTACCGATACGAGACCACATGGGTAATTGATGTTGAGTGCTTCCTCAGAGTGTCTTCGCTAAAGATGAACCTGAGGTTTTAGACTGTGTGTATTTCCCAGAGGGTTTCATGTGTTGTTTGGTTGAACCATAGAGTTTTTGTTGTGAGTACTTCTGAGATGGTTACCTACATTTGATTAGATGCTTTCTTGATGTATGAAAATGAATGAATTTGAATTTGTAGGATTCTTATTATGTGTTCTTCCTTGTTTACTACTTCATTTTGGTTACTATCTACCATATATATTCACTGACTGTTAGGCATAGATCTTTGGGTGGTTGCAAACTGGGATTAGTTTGACACCTAGTTTGGATCATGCTTTTAGGCCCAAATATATTATATTGATTCAGGTATAGATAAGTGTAAGCGCCCTTCTACATCTGGTACATGATTGTTGTGGATTTGAGGAGCATGGGACCAAGAATAGTCTTGTGATACTGTGGAGCTATTTACTTGATTTTATTTTGTACTTTGGTTTAGTACTGTATTCTAGCATTGTGATTTTTTGGCTCCTTTCCTACACATATGTATCATTCGTGATTTTTATATGTGTGTTATAGTTGTTTATTACTTCGAATATTTACTTATTTCATGTTTTACTACTTCCACTATTGCTATATATTTTAATTCCACTATGTTACTCTGCCAAAGAAGGCATAGTTTCCCCACTATCACACCCAAGTCCATCGCTGCTAGTCAACATCCTTGGTCATTTGGAGAAATTCTCTTGAGGCTTTGTAATGTCCCAATTCTGGTTAAGAATTTTTGTAGATATATGGTGTTCTAGGGTGATTCAAGGCCTGAGGTTCATGTATATCATCCGTACAATGCCAAGGTAGGTGGTTTGTCACTTTTTATAGTGAGTCTTTAAATTTTATGGGAAAAGGTTCCCAATACCCAAGGATAGGGTATTGCGTGTTTATGGTTTTTAGCTTTGTATTACCTAATATACCCTTTTTGTTTGGGTAGAGGTTAATTGTTTTTTAATGGGGTTAATTTTTCCATGCTTTGGAGGTTTTTTCCATGTTTTCCTATTTTGACCATTTGGCCTACCTTTCCTGTTATGTTGCATTTTTTTCCATTCCTAGTATTGTTTTGATGGAGTGATTGTTATCTGACATGCTATGATATGTTGTGGATTGTTTATCCAAGTAGTTATTGATGTTTACTTTGGCTACCATGTATTATTTTGCACAATTTACTTACACAGGGTTGTGGGAACATGGTGTAGTAGATAATAGGTATAATTGACGTTGAGGGATTCTCTAGAGTGTTTCACTTTTATGTTGAGAGACCATAGATGGGATGGATGTAAGTTCTCACTTAGAGTGTCTAAAGTTTTTTTGATATGGGCCAAATGGGTAATTAGAGATTGAGTGCTTCCTCATAGTGCCTATTAGTTATATACACAAGACCATAGGGTGAATTGGCAGTGAGTGCTTCCTCATAGTGTCTAAGTTAAAGCTAAACCAAAGGGGTTAGACTATGAGTACTTCCTAGAGGGTTTATTGTGTTGTTTGGTTGAACCATAGAGGTTAGACTGTGATTACAACCCAGAGGGTTACCTTATTCTGATTACCTTCTTACTTGATGTATGAAAATGAATTCAGTTGAATTAGAATGATTTTTACTATGTGGACATCTTTGTTTACTACTTCATTTAATTTACTGTCTTCCATATATATTCACTGACTATAGGGAAGAGATCTTTTGGTGGTTTCCTACTAGTATTTGTCTCACACCCTGTTTTGGTCATGATTTTGGGCCATAACATATTATATAGCCACAGTTATAGATAAGGGAATGCACCCTTCTACTTCATCTACTTTATTATTGTGGATTTCGGGAGCATTGGACTAGGCTAAGGCTTGCGATGATGTGGAGCTATTTACTTGATCTTAATTTTTTTACTTTGGTTTAGTATTTTATTCCATCATTTTTATTAGTCTGTATGCTATTCTAGACATATGTATCATGCATCATTTATATATGTATACTCGAGTTGTTTATTACTTTGACTGTTTACTTGTTGCATGTTTTACTGATTCTGCTATTACGATCAGTTTTACATCCATTGTGTTACTCTACCAATTAGGGAATAGTTTTCCTTGCTATCTCACCCAAGGTCCTCACTCTAGTCGGAAGTCTATGGCATTGAGGGAAATGCACCTGAGGCCATGTGACCAATCAGGCACGAGGCGCATCTGGGTGGCATCTGAAACTGGGACGTTACAAAGTGGTATCAGAGGGATTCTTTTCTTCTTGAATTAAGCCTATATCAAGGGATTATAAGGAAATAGGTAATTGGTAATATGTTTTTCCTGAGATTAGCTAACTTATGAACTTGGAAAATCCAATTTACCTCGTTATTACATTTTTTCTAATTTTACAATTTTTCAGTTGATTTGATTTCACCATTGGGTGATTCATGTGTTTTGTGTTTTTATCATTGATATTATTTAGGCTCTATTTCTATTTCAACCTGATGAAATGAGGGTATTCCATATCATGCATCATATAGGCACATTCTAGAGATTACATGTAAAAATTATTTCCAATCTATTTTGGGCGCATTAGCGATTTCATGTTATTGGGATAGAGGTTTGGTTAGATATTCATTTTGCTGTGATATATTCGTTGATAGAATACCTGCTTTTTTATAAGGTACTAGTTTTGTAATGTCTCGTTTGAATGGATGACAATATTTTGTTCTTGAGGTGTTATGGGCCCTCATGGATCTGAATTTGGTGGATCAGTATATTGATTTTCCTTGAATATGACATGTATAAGATGCAACGTATTGATTTTAGGGGAGTATAGAACCTCAACAAATCGTAATTTGGCACTTTAGTGTATATTTAAATGTTTTTCTATGATTCTAGAGTAGATTATGAGGCATACTGCCTGAAAAAATCCCAAAATACATGATGTGAAATGATGAATACATGTTAGGTGTCCTTCTGTTTTGGAAGGAATTGTTTTTCTTCAATACATGTTAAGTTCTATTTGTACACGTCGTGTATCCTCTAACCGTGTCACCGGTTGTGTGGGTAGAGACACAGGGTGGGGAAATATTGGTGGGACACACTGTGTATTGGATGTTCATACCGTTCTGTGTAGACCACGTGTCCACCCATGCAACCAATGACACCGATGGATAAAACATAGGTTATACACGCCATGTAAAGATTGAACATGTCGTGTAGTGTGACCCTTTTATCCGGCCGTGTAGTGAACAACACAGGTCGGTAAAATCTTTCTGGTACATGTCGTGTCAGGAACAAACATTTCGTGTAGTGTTAGCCAGGTAACTAGCTATGTAACTAACAACACTGGTCAGTGAAGTCTGTTTGGTATACGCCATGTCTGGAACTAACACGTCGAGTAGTCTTGTTCTAGGGAAATTGTGTGGCATATATATGTAGAATAACTCAGGAAAGGAAAGAGGATTCAAGTTCACACCATGTGATAGGACAACACGTTGTGTGTATGGGGTGTTACAAGACCTAGGAAGGATGTCGTGAATGATTTCTTTATTTTGTTCCCTTCTTACACTTCTATGTTTCATTCCCTGTTAATCTGCATCTATGGTGTGCGCTTGAACTAGCAGAGCCATGCCATCGAGACGTCCTCTAGTTGTCTGCCAGTTACAAGGTAGTGATTAGACACCGGATATGGATCATCAGGGACTACCATTAGATCCTATAGTTATTCCAGTCTTGGCACCAGCCGTCATTTCAGTCACAGGTGTTGACGCACATTTTCGATAGGGATTTTTGAAGAGTATGCAGACCTTCTGAGGAGTACCACATCATGCCTCATCTATAGAAGAGTTGACATGAGATTTCCAGAATCACTATCCTCCCACCTTCACAGGGGAAGGAGGATCATAGGCTATATATTAATGGTTAGAATCCATGCTTTCTATCTTAGAGCATCTATAGACACCTCTAGAGAAGAGGGTGAAGCTCGCTACATATATGCGTTGGTATTCCACCAAGAGTAGGTGGGATGTGATCTCACAGGAGGGACACCAGCAGGTTATGGCTTAGGATGAGTTCTAGTGTGCCTTTTATGACTACTTCTACCTGGGGACCTTGGGGCTGATCGAGCCCGAGAGTTCATGAGTCTGGAGTAGGGTACTCTTTCTATTATGGAGTATTCATCTCGCTTAACAGAGCTGCTGCTCTTCATGCCTATTGCAGGAGGTGTTGAGTTTTTTCTAGAATGGAAGTTTGAGTATTCTCTTAGGAACAACATTCAATCTCAGGTGAACATTTTCAGGCTGACATCCATCAATAATATTGTCAGCCTGTCAGTAGTCACGGAGATAAATCTGAGGGATTCTGGAGTGGTGAGCTAGGGAAGCTTAGTATCTGGAGTTGGTATCCCTCCTACTAACTGTAGGAAGCACTGTTGGGAGTCTACGTATGGATATCCGAGGAGACAAGAGACATCTTCTAGTAGACATGTGGTGTGCTACCAGTGCGGGAAGCGCAGGAAAACAAGGACACATTTCCCGAGAGACCCAGTGGGTGCCAATCCTGAGACAAGATGGGACATCATTATCTTTCATGTCATTTGTTCTCACCAACATCTGGTTACATGGGTTTTCTATGACTCCTCATTCAGAAGTTTCACCACCAGTTTCCCATCAGTCGGAGAACTGGAGATCTTCTGGCTATTTAGGCCGAGGTGGAGGTCGTGGCCATGGTAACCAATCACCAGGCCTTCAACACGAACATGGTTGATCAGCTCAGGGTGGTCAGACTGGTTTATAGGCTCGTGGTGCAGGTCATACTTTTGCAGTGCAGCAGACCCAATAGGAGCAGGATCCCAGACCCTCTACATTTTGAGGTATGGTCCTAGTTTCCTTAGACTTATCTTCTGCTCTTTTTGATATAGGTTTTTCCCATAGCTTACTATCCGTTGCTGTTATGGAGATCCTTTGGTTTTGAATCCTTTCCTCTGATGATATCTTGATTCTAGACACACTATTGGGGACAAGAAAGCTATTATACATCAGTGCAAGGAGTTACCTCTCAATGTTTATGGGTTTTACATCCTATAAGACCTTTATATCCTTGATATTACATGCTATGATTTCATTCTTGGAATGGATTGGTTAGTTCCCTTCAAGGCAGTTGTCGATTTTTATCATTTTTCGGTGAGATTCATATCACTAGAGGGCATATTGTTTCATCATAATGGAGAGTGGGATGTCCATGTGAGTAAAAATGGATCTGAACATCATGGGTTGGGAGGATTTATAGCCCAGATTTTATGTCTATATCTGGAAGACCAGGGGACTCCACATATGGACTTTCTTCTAGTGGTCGATCATTTTAGGGTTGTCCTTCCATATGATTTTTCTAGTATTCCTCTGGAGTGAGAGGTGGACATGTCTATCGAGCTTGTTCCAGGAGTGGAATCAGTGTCTATTTCTCTTTATAGGATGGATACACCAGAGTTGCAAGAGCTCAAGAAGTAGTTGGAGGACTTGCAGGCAAAGGGCTTCATCCGACCCAGTACTTCTCCATGGGGTATTCCTGTCTTTTTTGTGAATATGGTGGATGGTACCCTTAGACATTGTTTAGATTATCTGATGTTGAACTAGTTTATAGTCAAAAACGGATATCCCTTGCCGAGGATTGATGATCTCTTCAATCATATTCAAGTATTCACAGAGTTCTCAAAGATTTACTTGAGAACTGGTTACCATCAGTTGCATGTTAGACCATAATATGTGTAACGCCCCGACCCCAGCTACCCAGAGTCGGTGCATTACTTCGTAACATTGGCATGATCACAAGAAGATCAAATCTCGAAAGACCGATTGGTTTAGTAGCCTTGGAAACACTAGATATATTCATAAAGTTTTACATTACATTTTAAAGTGAAAAACTACTACAACAACAAAGTCTTCATAATTCACACTCATATCCCCACATACTATCCCTGCATGTCATTCATAACTTACTTCTTCACATCCTGGGAAAAATAAAACATAGAAAAGGGGTGATCTCAAATGCCCAGTAAGGATAACAATAAAGCGTAACATTCAAAATAAGCATAAACATTTAAGGCAATGAATTACTAAAACAAAAGCCTTTTAAAATTGAACTTCAACATAGTATGGCATAAATAAAATGAAATAATGCCATTTACTTGTTCACATGGATATTCTACTAATCGAATAATCACATGCAAAAAATCAATAACCACTTTCATAATGTTGGAATGCATAATGCTAAACGTTAATTTCTTTGTCTAGGCCTCATCCCAAGACCTAGGGGTTACTTCTAACCGGAACCCAACCCGGAGTGCCTCTAATAACCAGACACCAACCCGGAGTTCCTCTAATAACCGGACACCAACCCGGAGTGCCTCTAATAACCGGACACCAACCCGGAGTGCCTCTAATAACCGGACACCAACCCGGAGGGCATACTTTTACCAGTCCCTAACCTGGAGGGCTTAATTTAACCAGTCCCCAACCTGGAGGGCTTACTTTTACCGGTCCCCAACCCGGAACATACTTGTTTAGCACATTCATCTGAAGAAAAGTTTGAAATATAACATAAACATTCGGATTAAAACTAGCATACGAAATGTCAATAGTTTCACCATAAACTATGAATGGTATAAAATAGCACATCCACAGTCAAACATATCACAAAACCTTCAATACAATATAGAAGTTTTGTATCATAATAAATCAACTTCAAATAATCTTAAAATCCATCAAAGGATGTTGACATAGATGAAATCAAAATTCTTTTTAAAGAAGTATCTCCTTTTATTTTGAAATCATTTAAGATGCATATAAAATAAAACATTTTCTTTGAAAATATTCTTATAAGCTTGTATGGAAAGCTTCAACAACTTTATAACGGTGGAAAATAACCGCACCCGCCGTATAAGTTAAAAAAAACATTCTTACCTCAATTCCGTCGAAAAGGTTAAAAAGGACCTTGTTTTGAAAACGACGGAAAGATTCCTTTATAAACCTCTTATAAAAAGTCAAACAAGGGTATAAATGACCTTAACCCATATTCTTGTAAATAGTAAAAATGTTTTGAAATACATTTCGAAGAAACATGGATGTGGATGATAAAGAGATCCCAGTAGATTATTACGTATAAACAACCTCGAATAATGAAGAGATTGTGAAATAACCCTTACCTTGTACTTTTCCTTGGTTGGGGTAGGTTAACCTCCTGTATAATGGTGAAATAATTGTTATTAAATTATACAAGAATCATATATATTAATATGATATCATATATGATCTTTTAACATTGATTTGTTAATAATATCTTAGAATTATCGTCGTTTCGGGTGTTAACTTACTCATTTTCTTTTATATGTTTTGTTACATAAGTCATGTTTGTTGTATCTTATTCATATCCAGAATGATATAAAGTCCTTAAACATCATTTTTAAATCATTAAATGATAATTATACTTGAATGTATACGATGGAGAATGAATCTCATCGCGTTCGTGGAGACGGTAGTCCGTACGTACGCACGAACGCTACTTCCATTTAATTTTTATTTTAAAAGAATCGAATCCAAATGATACATAGGTATATTACTATTCCAGTATAATATAATATTTTATATATGTTACTTAAGTTCATTAACACCATCCTTTATACGTTCCATGTGTGGTATGAACGAGTCATATCATTTTAAGGGGGCGGTAGTCCGCACTTCCTCAAATGAAATTATCGTATGTATATACAACATGAAACGAATAATGGTATGAAATAAAATGGAATTACAGAAGCTTATATATAAAATATATATCATTAATATCATATTTAATTACAGTGCCATCATAATGGCCACCATGAGAGGTGGTAAGATGTATTTGAACAATCATCGTTTCGTGAGGCGTTAGTTTGCCATCCACAGAAACATTATGTTCGTCATCCATTAGATGGAGTTGTGTGTATGTGTAGTTTGAATCCTTCTTATAACAACATACTAGTATATTGTGGATACTGTTGTTGTTACAAAAGAAAGGAAATAAAAATAGTTTGGGGGTTGGAGAAGCAAAATAAATGAAAATAATTTAAGAGAAATCGTTACCTTTAATCTAGGTAACTCACTTTCGTTGGAACCAAAGGACTTCTTGAAATGCTTTCTGCCTAAGGGGAAGCTTCAAGGAGGAGGAGAGGGATGTGGGGAGCTTAGTTTGGCAGAGTTTGGACGATCCAAGTGGCTTGAGAGGTGTCAAGAAATGAGAAGGAGGAGTGCCCTTTTATAAGAGGGGTGAGGGGCACCTTTGGAAAAGCTAGAAATATTAATTTATAATAAATTCATATTCGGTTTTCAAAGGCTCCAAAGTTGACTATTCAAAGGCTGAGGTGGGGATAGGTCGAAAACAACTCATCCAATAGAATTTAGACAGGTTTGGGTACTTATATTAACCTTATCTTTAAGTATTAACTCTAAGTTAATTAGTTTCACTTTTACAATGTCTCTTTGTATTTTTATATTATATGGTTAATAAACTTACCATATACATCCAAGCGACCCCCAAGTGGTCCATTAATGATTAACCTATCATGATATAAGTCTCTTGGCCGAACCTTAGATTTTTAGGAATTTAATATCAATTAATAATATAATATTTGTTTTAAGAACTCTTTTATGTCAATTTTGACACTATTCATTAGTTGATTTTTGTGAAACTCATAACAGATTGATTTCTTCAAAAAAAGTCAATTAAATCAATAATAATATATCATATTATCCTATAAAATTAGTTTAATTCATTAAAAGTTTCATATTATATTTATTTGGGTATTTATAATATCACTTATTTTAATTTTTCACTATTATATTAATTACTACATCATCATTGTGTCATTAATAATTTAACTTATTTTATGTCTAACAATTATAAATAAAATATCATCATGTAGGAAATCTTTTTATCTTTCTAATGAATATTTATAATCGAAAATACAACATGTATAACCCTATGTAAAAATTGTTCTTTTAAAAGATGTAAGCTTATGCCATTTTTGTATTCATTTTAACTTAATTAAAATAAAGTGTCATTATCACTCACAAGTGGATCCATGGGGTCCCAAAATAGACCCAAAGATGCCCATGGTCGACCATGTATCAACCAATAGGGTTAAGACACGTTTTAGGGTAATTTAGTATTATTATAATATTATTTTGTTTACCCTTATTTACCGGATTTACCCTTAACCATGGTAAATAAAATATTTACCGCAGTAATTATTCAAAATGTCTAAAAATAAAAGTTACCTATTTACACAATTTGAACATCCTGATTCCAAATATGGAATCCATTTTTCTAAATTCAAAACACAGAAGTGGCAGAAATTAATTTAAAATTAATTCCCGCTGTCAAAACAAAAAGCGTGTTTTTAAGAGATAATAACTATCAAAAGATTGACACTTGTTTATGTTCGGTTTAATTGTAAAATTATGTCCAATGACCAACATTATATTAAGTGGTAAAAATATATTCTAAATATACTTTAAAACCACTCAATTTAATAATTTATCACTATTAATTATTTTGATTAAAAAAGTTGTTTTTAATTAAAATTTAGTAATTTTCACTATTCATCAAAATATTAAAGTTATCCGAAAAGTACCAAAATTTCACCTTAGGATAAATTTGATATTCCGAATCCAAAAATGAAGTCCATTTTTAAAAATAAAATATATATAATTTCAAAAATTAGGTATTACTATTCATAACGGCAAGTTTGATCGGTTGTGGCACGTGTTAAAACACGAAGTTGCGTACAACACACGCTACTGTTTTATTCAAAGGAAAGCGTACCGTGGAAGCTTGGGATGTTTCATTTTAAATTTTTTTGATGTCCCCATTTAGTCAAAAAGTTTAAAATATTGTATTTAAAAAGGTTTCACTATTAAATGTTGATAAAAGTGCAATACTGAAAATGAATCTGTTCTTGCATTATGACTAAGAAACTCATAATGTGGATTCTAAAATTATAAGGATTATATAAAGTTTAAAATTTAGTTAATACTATTCATGACCTCTTTTAATGGCCTTTTTTGTAAGTCAAGGTGTGATTGAACTCGGTGTTGCGTGTAGTACAAGTTATTGAATTATTTTGAAGAAATAACACATTATGAATTCTTGGGGTGTTACATTCTCCCCTCCTTCAATAAATTGCGTCCTCGCAATTTGAAATTGTTCTTAGAAAATAAAAGGTTGAAAATAGAAAATATATTTGTGGGAAAACCCACATCGGAAATTGGGTTACTAAAATTTAGTCTTAATATGAGGAAAAGAGAAATGAAAGGGTCACCACCAAATTATGATTTCGATTAGGAGAACATTGGTAGAAATTAGAGACATATAATTGGAGGAAAAACGTAAATATTTATAGGTAGTGATTGAGGTCATCAATCACAAACAAGTATAAAATTGAGGTCCTTAAACTCATCAATTTATGATGATTTGAAATACCATTGGTTCAACAAAACATAGAATATTGGGATGACACATTTTTGACGTTTCAAAATATCTTAGTTGAAATCCCACATAGAAAAATGAATTAATGAGGCCTCTGTTTAAAATAAAGAGTGGAAAGTATGAAGATTACCGAAAATAACACATGCTAGGGTTCCATGTAGGTAAATATGGATATGGAGGAGAAATCTGACCATCAATTATCTGATGGAGAGTGGTAGAGAACATGGCTATGAAAGGGCCAACAATCCCAAAGCCATAAATTAGTGATGATTTAAGGTACCATCTAGGACAACATTTTTGTTCTAAGTTCCTTTTCTTAACATTGTGGAATTTATTTATTAGATTGGCTAAGATCATAAGGAGGTATACATACTTTATAATTAGAGTTTTATCCATTAATAAATTTCTACCACAAACTCATCTTTCACTCTAAAAGATAATAGAATGTAAAAAAAAATCTATTTACACTATTCGTATAGGGTTCCAAAATAAACGAATTTATAATTCATCTACAAGATCTTTTAATAAAAACTGCATTATTTAATCCAGGACATCTCGTGGGCCAGTGGTAGGTGATACACCCTTGTCGCCCTTCGGTTGCGGGTTCAAGTCTCGCGGCCTTGCCGGACGCGACGGGTTGCCGCCCGACCTTCGGGTTGTCCTTTTATGGCCATCCAAAATTAATCTCAAACTAGAATTTATCCAAAATATTTCTGACCAAACTCACAGTCCAACATTTATAAGGAAGTTAAAAATAATGTAGATCCTTTTTACCACGTAATAGCATATGAATACCTTCATCATGTATTCTTTTAATACACTGAAACATCCTGAATTACCATATTCCTTATTGATTACATTCATGCTCCCTTATTCCATATAGAATGCTGGATATACCTCATCAATCCAAAAATGTTTTAAACCCCAACAATAATGGAATATACAGATCATTAATCAGTTCCAAGGTAGTCAAGAATATCCAATATAATTTATCCAAAACAATCATGTATTATTCCAAAATCACTAACTCGGTATCAGAACTATATTATGGTTTATCATTCTCTCAACCATATATTTTCCAAATATTTATCCTGCTATTGAGTCACTTTTCTTTGTTCCACACAATCTCAAGTCCTTAATGAAATAGTACTACAGTACAATCCTTATATACTCCATAATTATTATAACAAGTACATTGTTGATACAACACTGAATTGACATAATCAACATAAGAACTCTAATCATTCCTCTTCATCTGTGGTAGTATCATAACTTGATTATTATCCAATAGCATCATTTGCGGCATAGTCTGATGACTGGGGCATAGGTTCGCGTAGTGTCCAAACTCCTTGCAAATGAAGCATTGTACATTTGAAACCATTTTATCACCCTTGCAGTCATGTACTTTGTGCCCTTTTCCTCCACACTTATAACAAACTCCCATTCCTTTCAGGCAAGTTCCAGGGTGTTTCTTCCCACAGTTACCACATATGGGAAAATTCTTCTTTTCCCTCTTCCCTTTATCCATTTTTCTCTCTTCCATCCTTTTCTTCTCTTGCTTCCCTTCAAAGCCATAGGACTCAGTAAACTCTTTACTTATCTTATAAACACATGATATTATTTCTTCATATGATGATAATACATGGGAGACTATTTCTCTTATAAATTCTAGCTTAAGACCATGAAAGATATGATCCTTCCTTCTCTTTGGATCATGTGCATTGTTAGAGTTCTCATTCCTTCTACTGGGAGCCATTTCTAAACAATGGCATATACTAGATCAGTTTATGAATCAAAATACATAATCCCATACTTATAAAACACTTAACATAAATTGAACTATTTAGGGATATAATCCATAATCATAAAAATGCCTCCTTTGAGGAAGTATATACTCATAAACCCTTCATAATGAGTTGTAAAGAAAATGAGAGTTATCCTAAGCGTATCCCCCGGGAGTGTCGTAACCAAGAGTGCAGCAAGGCCCGTTGTCGTGCACCAGTTCCCGTTTGAGTCTAGCTCAAAGCGGTGTTTTCGGGTTTTACCCCTAGGTACATCTGTGCCAGAGCCGCCTCTACCTGCTCGTATCCAGACAGGGATGTATTGCTCGGAAAACTCACAAAATCTCTACAGTACCAAAATTCTAGGAAGTTCTTCTATACTAATCCTCAAAGTTCATCTTAGGTCTACGTGCTCTAATCAGAGTTTATCTAAATCTAGCTTCCAAGGTTTGTACTAAACTTTCTCTGATACCAACTGTAACGCCCCGACCCCAGCTACCCAGAGTCGGTGCATTACTTCGTAACATTGGCATGATCACAAGAAGATCAAATCTCGAAAGACCGATTGGTTTAGTAGCCTTGGAAACACTAGATATATTCATAAAGTTTTACATTACATTTTAAAGTGAAAAACTACTAAAACAACAAAGTATTCATAATTCACACTCATATCCCCACATACTATCCCTGCATGTCATTCATAACTTACTTCTTCACATCCTGGGAAAAATAAAACATAGAAAAGGGGTGAGCTCAAATGCCCAGTAAGGATAACAATAAAGCGTAACATTCAAAATAAGCATAAACATTTAAGGCAATGAATTACTAAAACAAAAGCCTTTTAAAATTGAACTTCAACATAGTATGGCATAAATAAAATGAAATAATGCCATTTACTTGTTCACATGGATATTCTACTAATCGAATAATCACATGAAAAAATCAATAACCACTTTCATAATGTTGGAATGCATAATGCAAAACGTTAATTTCTTTGTCTAGGCCTCATCCCAAGACCTAGGGGTTACTTCTAACCGGAACCCAACCCGGAGTGCCTCTAATAACCGGACACCAACCCGGAGTGCCTCTAATAACCGGACACCAACCCGGAGTGCCTCTAATAACCGGACACCAACCCGGAGTGCCTCTAATAACCGGACACCAACCCAGAGGGCATACTTTTACCAGTCCCTAACCTAGAGGGCTTAATTTAACCAGTCCCCAACCTGGAGGGCTTACTTTTACCGGTCCCCAACCCGGAACATACTTTTTTAGCACATTCATCTGAAGAAAAGTTTGAAATATAACATAAACATTCGGATTAAAACTAGCATACGAAATGTCAATAGTTTCACCATAAACTATGAATGGTATAAAATAGCACATCCACAGTCAAACATATCACAAAACCTTCAATACAATATAGAAGTTTTGTATCATAATAAATCAACTTCAAATAATCTTAAAATCCATCAAAGGATGTTGACATAGATGAAATCAAAATTCTTTTTAAAGAAGTATCTCCTTTTATTTTGAAATCATTTAAGATGCATATAAAATAAAACATTTTCTTTGAAAATATTCTTATAAGCTTGTATGGAAAGCTTCAACAACTTTATAACGGTGGAAAATAACCGCACCCGCCGTATAAGTTAAAAAAAACATTCTTACCTCAATTCCGTCGAAAAGGTTAAAAAGGACCTTGTTTTGAAAACGACGGAAAGATTCCTTTATAAACCTCTTATAAAAAGTCAAACAAGGGTATAAATGACCTTAACCCATATTCTTGTAAATAGTAAAAATGTTTTGAAATACATTTCGAAGAAACATGGATGTGGATGATAAAGAGATCCCAGTAGATTATTACGTATAAACAACCTCGAATAATGAAGAGATTGTGAAATAACCCTTACCTTGTACTTTTCCTTGGTTGGGGTAGGTTAACCTCCTGTATAATGGTGAAATAATTGTTATTAAATTATACAAGAATCATATATATTAATATGATATCATATATGATCTTTTAACATTGATTTGTTAATAATATCTTAGAATTATCGTCGTTTCGGGTGTTAACATACTCATTTTCTTTTATATGTTTTGTTACATAAGTCATGTTTGTTGTATCTTATTCATATCCAGAATGATATAAAGTCCTTAAACATCATTTTTAAATCATTAAATGATAATTATACTTGAATGGATACGATGGAGAATGAATCTCATCGCGTTCGTGGAGACGGTAGTCCGTACGTACGCACGAACGCTACTTCCATTTAATTTTTATTTTAAAAGAATCCAATCCAAATGATACATAGGTATATTACTATTCCAGTATAATATAATATTTTATATATGTTACTTAAGTTCATTAACACCATCCTTTATACGTTCCATGTGTGGTATGAACGAGTCATATCATTTTAAGGGGGCGGTAGTCCGCACTTCCTCAAATGAAATTATCGTATGTATATACAACATGAAACGAATAATGGTATGAAATAAAATGGAATTACAGAAGATTATATATAAAATATATATCATTAATATCATATTTAATTACAGTGCCATCATAATGGCCACCATGAGAGGTGGTAAGATGTATTTGAACAATCATCGTTTCGTGAGGCGTTAGTTTGCCATCCACAGAAACATTATGTTCATCATCCATTAGATGGAGTTGTGTGTATGTGTAGTTTTAATCCTTCTTATAACAACATCCTAGTATATTGTGGATACTGGTGTTGTTACAAAAGAAAGGAAATAAAAATAGTTTGGGGGTTGGAGAAGCAAAATAAATGAAAATAATTTAAGAGAAATCGTTACCTTTAATCTAGGTAACTCACTTTCGTTGGAACCAAAGGACTTCTTGAAATGCTTTCTGCCTAAGGGGAAGCTTCAAGGAGGAGGAGAGGGATGTGGGGAGCTTAGTTTGGCAGAGTTTGGACGAGCCAAGTGGCTTGAGAGGTGTCAAGAAATGAGAAGGAGGAGTGCCCTTTTATAAGAGGGGTGAGGGGCACCTTTGGAAAAGCTAGAAATATTAATTTATAATAAATTCATATTCGGTTTTCAAAGGCTCCAAAGTTGACTATTCAAAGGATGAGGTGGGGATAGGTCGAAAACAACTCATCCAATAGAATTTAGACAGGTTTGGGTACTTATATTAACCTTATCTTTAAGTATTAACTCTAAGTTAATTAGTTTCACTTTTACAATGTCTCTTTGTATTTTTATATTATATGGTTAATAAACTTACCATATACATCCAAGCGACCCCCAAGTGGTCCATTAATGATTAACCTATCATGATATAAGTCTCTTGGCCGAACCTTAGATTTTTAGGAATTTAATATCAATTAATAATATAATATTTGTTTTAAGAACTCTTTTATGTCAATTTTGACACTATTCATTAGTTGATTTTTGTGAAACTCATAACAGATTGATTTCTTCAAAAAAAGTCAATTAAATCAATCATAATATATCATATTATCCTATAAAATTAGTTTAATTCATTAAAAGGTTCATATTATATTTATTTGGGTATTTATAATATCACTTATTTTAATTTTTCACTATTATATTAATTACTACATCATCATTGTGTCATTAATAATTTAACTTATTTGATGTCTACAAATTATAAATAAACTATCATCATGTAGGAAATCTTTTTATCTTTCTAATGAATATTTATAATCGAAAATACAACATGTATAACCCTATGTAAAAATTGTTCTTTTAAAAGATGTAAGCTTATGCCATTTTTGTATTCATTTTAACTTAATTAAAATAAAGTATCATTATCACTCACAAGTGGATCCATGGGGTCCCAAAATAGACCCAAAGATGCCCATGGTCGACCATGTATCAACCAATAGGGTTAAGACACGTTTTAGGGTAATTTAGTATTATTATAATATTATTTTGTTTACCCTTATTTACCGGATTTACCCTTAACCATGGTAAATAAAATATTTACCGCAGTAATTATTCAAAATGTCTAAAAATAAAAGTTACCTATTTACACAATTTGAACATCCTGATTCCAAATATGGAATACATTTTTCTAAATTCAAAACACAGAAGTGGCAGAAATTAATTTAAAATTAATTCCCGCTGTCAAAACAAAAAGCGTGTTTTTAAGAGATAATAACTATCAAAAGATTGACACTTGTTTATGTTCGGTTTAATTGTAAAATTATGTCCAATGACCAACATTATATTAAGTGGTAAAAATATATTCTAAATATACTTTAAAACCACTCAAATTAATAATTTATCACTATTAATTATTTTGATTAAAAAAGTTGTTTTTAATTAAAATTTAGTAATTTTCACTATTCATCAAAATATTAAAGTTATCCGAAAAGTACCAAAATTTCACCTTAGGATAAATTTGATATTCCGAATCCAAAAATGAAGTCCATTTTTAAAAATAAAATATATATAATTTCAAAAATTAGGTATTACTATTCATAACGGCAAGTTTGATCGGTTGTGGCACGTGTTAAAACACGAAGTTGCGTACAACACACGCTACTGTTTTATTCAAAGGAAAGCGTACCGTGGAAGCTTGGGATGTTTCATTTTAAATTTTTTTGATGTCCCCATTTAGTCAAAAAGTTTAAAATATTGTATTTAAAAAGGTTTCACTATTAAATGTTGATAAAAGTGCAATACTGAAAATGAATCTGTTCTTGCATTATGACTAAGAAACTCATAATGTGGATTCTAAAATTATAAGGATTATATAAAGTTTAAAATTTAGTTAATACTATTCATGACCTCTTTTAATGGCCTTTTTTGTAAGTCAAGGTGTGATTGAACTCGGTGTTGCGTGTAGTACAAGTTATTGAATTATTTTGAAGAAATAACACATTATGAATTCTTGGGGTGTTACAATATGTACCTCTTACAGACTTTCAGAGAATGTATGATCTATACGAGTATGTGGTTATGTCATTCGGTCTCATGAATGCACCTTTAGTTTTCATGGTGCTAATGAACTGAGTGTCCCATTCATACTTGAATTCTTTCATGGTAGTCTTCATGGATGATATCTTGGTGTACTCTCACACTCAACACAACTACGATACCCATCTTGAGATCATTTTGAGAAAACTGAGAGATCATTAGTTATATTCTATTCTCTCAAAATGAAACTTCTGGATAGACCAGATTCACTTATAGGGTAATGTTACCTTAAATACAGGAGTATTAGTAGACCTAGAGAAAGTGAGAGCAGTAGTTTCCTGGGAGAAGCCGAATAATTTCTTTGAGGTACAGAGTTTTCTTGGGTTGGATGGTTACTAAAAACGTTTTATATAGGTCTTTTCCAGCTTAGCAGTGCCACTGACAGGCCTGACTAAGAAGGGTGCGATGTAATTCGGGTCAGATTCTTGTGATTCATCCTTTTAGGAGTTGGAACGGAAGTTGACTTTAGAACTGATACTAGTTTTTTCAAAGACAGAAATGAGATATATTTTTTACTGTGATGCATCAAGTATCGGGCTTTGAGTTGTTCTTATACAGTGGAATGGCTTGTTGCATACAAGTCTTGGCAGTTGAGGCCACATGAGAAGACCTACCTGACACACGATCTCAAGCTTGCAGTAGTTGTTCATGCAGTATGATGTTGAATACACTACCTATTGGGAGATTATTTTGTGATTTTTACTGACCACAAAAGTCTCAAGTATATCTCACTCATCATGACCATAATTTGAGATAGAAAATGTGAGTTGAGTAACTTCAATATTTTGACATCGAGCTTAACTACACGCCTAGGAAGGGAAACACAGTGGCTGATGTGTTGAGCAGGGAACTTAGATACAGGAAGTTCATGAGACCAGCAGTGAGTGGATACTTATGTATCTATTCTCTGAGACGCATTTGGAGGTTCACGTCAGACAAGGGAAGATGTTTCTATCTTCTCTATTTGTTACCTTTCCTCTTCTTGATCAACATCGAATGAGGTATCTATCAGATTCATAAGGTGTAGTCTTACATGAGTGTGTCTAGAGAGTACCCCATTCCTAGATGGACCATAGTCGAGAATGAGTTCTTGTGTTTTAATGGACATGTATAGGTGTCAACAGACATACATGAAGAGTTGATGCAGAACTTTCATTCCTTAATTTGGGCCGTTCATCCTGGTGTCACGAAGATGTATCAAGATCTACCTCATTATTATTGGAGGCCAAGTATGAAGAGAGATGTTTCAGGGATTTTCGTTAAATGTTCCACCTGTTAGCAGTTGAAGGTGGAGAATCAGTGACTAGAAGGGATTTTACAGCAGTTACCCACTGTTGAGTGGGAAGGTAATGATGTCATGATGGACATCATGGGGGGTTTACCGAGGTCGAACCATGGGAATGATGCAGTATGGGTTGTCCTTGATAGACTCACGAAGGGTGGAAACTTCGTTCCAATCAAGGAGAACATTAATGTTGATGATATGGGAGGGTTGTACATGTGAGAGATTGTATATTTACAAGGTGTTCCACACTCCATTGTGTCAAATAGAGATGCATGTTTTACTTATCTGGTCTGGTAGGGAGTATAGAAGGCTTTGGGTACACAGGTACTTCTGAGTATATCATACCATCCCTAAATAGATGGCCAGTCCGAGCGTACGATTATGGTACTTGAGGACATGTTTTGAACTTGCATCCAAGATTTTGGAGGTTCTGGGGAGAAGAACTTACCTCTTTTGGAGTTTCCCTATAATAATAATTTTCAAGAAACTATTCAGATGGCACTTATTGTGGCTTTGTACGGTTGTCCATGCCGATCACCCTTATACTGGATAGAGGTAGGATAGGCAGCTATGCTGGGACCTCATCTTGTCCAAGATGCCACAGAGTAGATAGAGTTGATTCAGAAGAGGATTCCTACAACACAGTCACGACAGAAGTCTTATGATGATTGATGGACATGACCTCTGGAGTTCGATGATGGAGATATATTTTTCCTACGTGTCACACCAAGGTTAGTACAATAGAGGATTTGGAGGTTGGGTAAGCTTTTACCAAGGTATATCAGACCATTTGAGATTTTGGAGAGAGTCTGAACGATTTCCAATTAGCCGTAGTTACGTCAGAGGCACCAGGTTATGGATGATGTGTTCCACGTTTATCAGCTTTGATGTTACTTCTTAGGCCTGTCTCATTTTTTTCACACCAACAAGGTTCATTTAGTGGTGGACACATCCTTCAAGGATCATCTTATTCTTATTTTTGGTCAAAGTGTGGAGGTTCTCTGCGGCCAGCCTGTTCCTCTAGTTTGAGTGCTATGGTAGCACAGGTGAGTACAAGATAAGACTTGGGAGAGGGAGGCTAATGTATGACCACAGTGGCCTAAACTATTTGAGATTTCTTCTTCTACGCCACCTTTCTAGGGAAATTTCAGTGATTAATTTCTGTAGGGGGTACTTTTTAAGAACACAGATCTTCTATTCATGTATGAATCTTGCATTCTGGTTGTTTTTTTGAAAAAGAGGAGTTTTTATAAATTTCAAGAGTACACACTGTGTCCTTTAAGTACACACCACATACTCAATTGTAGCAGGTGACTGTATACTAGCAGGTTAACGATCGATTACATGGCTATGTGGTGACCTAGAAACCACCTAAAGTGGAGGCTGAAAAAGGAAATTACACACCGTTTAATTTAAAAGAACAGGATGTGAACATTATTTTTGTCATTAAACGAATGGGGGTCATGTCTAAAAGAGATAATGCACTTCTTCTTGACCTATTTCATCTAGGAGCATCTGTACGGCCGCTGATCTTCTCTGAGCCCCCTACATGTTATCCGTTCTACAAATCAACTTCCCTCGATTGCATTTGAATTGCATCGGTGACTTATCCTTTCTTATTTATCTTCATATCCTAATTTCTTTTCTTCTTAATGATATCCTCGGTTGAATGTCTTAAGAATTTTAGTATATTTATGGTTTTTAGGGCGATTCAAGGCCTGAGGTTCACCTATATAATTCGTACAACGCCGAGGTAGGCGGTTTGTTCCTTTCTGTAGTTAGTATTTAATTTTTATGTTCAAAAGTTCCCAATACCCAAGGATGGGGTATTGCTTGTTTATTGTTTTTAGACCTTTAATTGTCTGTTATGCCCTGTTTTTTTGGATAGAGGTTAATTTTTTATGAATAGGGATAATTTTTTCATGATATAGTGTCTTTTCCCATGTTTTCTTGTTTTGATCATTTGTCCTACCTTTCCTGTTAGGATGCTTTTTTTTCCATGCCTAGTATTGTTAAGACGGAGTGATTATTATCTAACATTGTAAGATATGTTTTGGATTGTTTAGACAATTAATTATTGAAATTTACTTTGGCTGACATGTAATGTTGTGAATGATTGAATTATAAAGGGTTGTGGGAAACTACTGTAGTAGACCAGAGAGAGAATTGACATTGAGGGATTCTCCAGAGTGTCTGTTTACATTTATGTTACAAGACTATATGGAGGAAGTACATTAGTGCTCCCTTAGAGTGTCTTTAGTTACCTCGATATGGGCCATAGGGGGAATTTGACGTTATGTTCTTCCTCATAGTTCCTATTAGTAACTGATACGAGGCCATAGGAGGAATTGATGATGAGTGCTTACTCAGAGTGTCTTTTATAAAGCTGAACCAGAGGGATTAGACTATGAGTAAATCCTAGAGGGTTTCTTGTGTTGTTTGGATGAACCATAGAGGTTAGGATGTGAGTAATTTTTATAGGGTTACATGATTTTGATTTTCTTCTTACTTGATTTATGAAAACGAATTCATTTTAATTTGTAGGATTGTTACAATTTGTACTTTCTTGTTACCTTATTCATTTCATTTACTATCTTCCATATATGTTCACTAACTGTTAAGAATAGATCTCTGGTTGGTTGCCTACTGGGATTAGTCTGACACCCAATTTGGGTGATTCTTTTTCCACCAAATAGATAATATTTCTAAATTTAGAGATAAGGGAAAGCACACTTCTACTTCAGGTATTTGATTGTGGTGGAGATGGGGAGCATGGGACCATGCTGAGGATTGTGATGCTTTGGAGATAATTACTTTATTTTATTTTCAAATTTGGTTTAGTAAAATATTCTAGCATTGTGATTTGTTTGTCTTCTTTCCTAGACATATGTATCATGCATCCTTTATATATGTGTTCTCTAGTTGTTTATTACTTTGATTATTTACTTATTCCATGTTTTACTACTTCCACTATTTGTATCTATTTAACTTTTGTTTTGTTACTCTACCAATGAGAGCATAGTTACCCCACTTTCACACCCATGTCCCTCGCTTATAGTCGGTAGCCTCTGGAATTCGAGGAAATGCACATGAGGCCATCTGACCAACTGGGCATGGGGTGCCTCTAGAGGCGGCTTCCGGAACCGGGCCGTTACAGTAAATACCCTTATTATAATTATTTCATACATTATAAACCACATAAAATCACTTTGAGAACACAATTAAATCTTTATAAATTAATAATGACTGAAATAATAGTTATTTCTAGAAATTAAGGTACTTATACTGATGGAATAGTAACTTTACCATTAGAATTGTAATGAGACAATTAGGAATAGTAATTCAACCAATTGAATATTAACCTCATTTATGAAAGTATAAATAAAATTTAGCCTTCTTATAAATGATAATATGATATAATTATATCATATTATTAGTGAATAAATGGTTTAAATTTTATTAACTAAGTGTTGGTATTTTTATAATTCATAAATTTTTATTTGAAATTTTATAATTTATATAATTATTTAAAATAAAATTTATTTTCATAAAATATATTCATAAATTAAATTTTTTTCTTATGATTATAGGATAATTTTATGAGACCTTATCAAATTTTTCAAAGTGTCATAAATTCGGTAATAATTTTAAGATGTGTAGTTTTATAATAAATGATGATTTTAATTACAAATTAAATATCTCATATTTATAAAATTATTTTCATAAAATTGAGTTCGTTTTTCAATTCTACATTTCAAAAAATAGTGATGGTGAATTTATTGTATTTTTCTAAAATATTTGAATATTTGGTGAATGGTGAAATATTGTAATTTTAAATATTTAACAAATACATGAATTTTTTAGTCACGCATGGTGTATATCTTATGTGAGAAAAATAATCTCTAAATATTCCTCTTCTATTAATTTATTTATTCTGGATAATCAATAATATTCATACTCTTAATCCAAAATAATAATCTAAGGAATAAAGTAATCAAAAAACACCGTCTCCTCCCCCATAAATTCCACCCCTAAGTACCACTTCATCTCACAACACTAACACTTTTAAGATGGTAATATTTCTGATCAATACACTTCCCAAGACGATCCCCCATGCCCAATATCCTTTGTTCTCAAAAAAATACCAAAACCAATATCCCAAATGACGTTCTCAAGCAGAATAATTCAAGAGGTAAAATCCTCATTCTTTTTTTAATTTCTTTTAAATTTCAAGTCATTTTTTATTTTATCATAACCTACCCTTATCCAAGGGGCTTGATAACTATTTAATATTATATATAATTTTATTTTATTTTTTAAATGGAATAATTCATCATCAACCCTCTTCTCTTATCCCTTTTATTCTAAATATGAAATCATCATTCACGATGTGTTGATTTACCGCCATCGTGGATGATGTGTTTTAATTTTTCTTTACTACCTTCAGGATAGGTAATAAATGCATTAAACTGATTTAAAAACATTTTAAAATGTATTTTATATAAGTTTTTATATTCTAGAACTATCTTATATACATATTATTAAAAAATAAAATAAAACAAGTTTGTTGATCAAAATAATCTATATGACAAAGTAAACTTTTCTATGTTCATTAAAAATATAAAATTTCAACTATGAATAATTATCCCAATTTTACATGACCTTCCATACATATATATAAGTGAACTGATCAAGAAAATCAAGAAAAAACACTCCTGAACTATGAAATTGAACACTATAACTCATCATATTTTCCATAAAAGAACATAATAAAATTATAATAAATAAAATAAATATAAAATAGGTTAAGGTTTTATTTATTAATGAATATAATCTGACTATCCATAATATTTAAGTGAAGAATTATTTCAGAGCTATGGTGAGGGTATTATCGAACCAAGTTCTTTTCTTTGGGTTATTCTCTCTTCCATGATATTAATATTCATATTATGTTCTCTAAAAGTCATTTACCTTTTTTAGATATACATGTTTCTAATATGATATTATGAAAAATTCGATGATTTTTATAAAATATCACTTCTATCTAAAAACACATCTTTTAATTATCTTGATATTGTTTCTTCTTCACTCGTGATCGATGATTCTTATACCATATATGTTATTCCAATTTTTTTGGGAACCCTGAAGTTTATTAATGAATTTATGATTTATGAAATTATCATGAAACCCATTTACTTTCTGTGGGTTATTTTATGTCTACGAATGATATATATTCTATGTTGATGTATGATTATGTAAATTTTATGATGTCATAGGTGTGAACATAATTATATAGCACTCCAATGCATTGGGTAACCTGATGTATATCATTAGATAATGTGAAATATGAATGAAAATGATTCTTTATTTGTTCACAAGGATGATGTTATGGTTATACACATTTCTTATGTGGGTACATGATGTTATCATTCATCATAAATATTTGATATATTCGACTAATAAGATATAATGTATCATTTTAATGAATTTCCCAATTTCATGAATTTATATAATGCCTCCTATCACAATTATGATGATGATACTATAATAATACTATGATTAAGGTTATTATGCTCACCCATTTTATATTGATTCATGTTCTTATTTTTCCTCTTACAGGGATTTTAGCTCACCCCCTTCTTTGATACATATCCTTAAGTGAGTACTTATACTAAAGAGAAAATGAGGGACACTAAGAATCTAGAAAAGAATTAATTAAATAATGTCAATTTTTGACTAATAAAATGTTATGTTTAGTCATAATTTTCCCAAGAAAATATTCCTTGGATCCTGATTTTGTAACTCTTTTTTGTTCTTTATATTTAAAATAATTTAATAAAAAATTTAAGAAAATAAAGGGTCTCTATAGTTGGTATCATAACATGGTTTAGTTAATTTGGGAATTAGGATTAGAGAACATTAGTGAAAACCCTTAGTATGAGAATAAGTATATGAAATCACCTAATAAAATTGGTTTTAGAACAATTATAAACATAGTTATCCCATAGGATATGCCTTTAGAGTTAATTACACATATGAAAAAATTATTTAGTCATGTCTTATTGTCATATACTTTAATCAAAACATTTTATATTATAAAATAATAGGAACTGGGATAAATCAGCCAAAAACCCATGTGAGGGATAGTGCAGTGATTTCCTGAGTCACATCCCCAATTCCTTAGGAGGAGGATTTTAAAAGTTCATGGTGATTCTTACACAGCTATCTTAGGCTATGAAAAATAACCTGGATAATTTGGAACGTCACCCTTAAACTAAGAGGGAGAAACTAAACATCAAGTATTTTATATAGAAATGACTACTAACATTTTTTGGATCTTATTATCCACTATTCATGGAACAGTGGGTCAACTTATGGGTGAAGATCTTTTATATGATTCAATATTCTGAGATTGAGAAGGTGACTCTTGAAATTTATCATTAATATAGAGAGGATTATAAATGGTGGTCATTGATTAAGAACACAAAGATGGAGGAATAAATTGAATAAATGGGGATGGGAATACTTTAAGAAGATATTTCTTAATGAGTATTTCACTCAATCTATTCATACAAATATGGAAATATAATTCATATGGGTGTATATAAAGGAAGGTAAATTTGTCACATATTACAAAACTAATTTCACATGGCTTTCATGGTATTCATCAGGTTTTTTATAAACAATGATATAAACATATATAGATTCTTTAGTGGTTTAAATACACACCTTAGAAAATATCTAGAAATTCAAGACATTGTGATTTATGTACATTTTTATGATGTTCTCTCAATGTGGAGATGGAGTTTGGAGAACGGTCACATGGATATAGAGATAAAAAATGGAGTTTCAAAATTTAGCATCTAATAAAAATTGTAGAAAAAACTCAACCACCAACATTTCCAAAATGTGGGAAGAACCATTCTTGAAATTTCCTCAATGGGATGGGGAAATACTATAAATATGGAATAGAAGACCACAAAGCAGATGAATATCTATGAGACATGAGGAAGTAGGATAATGTGGTGGAGGAAATGAGAGAACTTCCCATGGTTAAATTATTAGAATATAGGTATCAAAGGAAATATGTCATTCAATGCACTGAACCTAGAATTATAGAGGTAATCAGGGTCATTAACCACCAATGCCAAAGGAGAAAGGTAATTTATATGCCATTACTACTATGGACGTTGATATCAACAATGATATGGTGAAAATAATGTGGCTTATTCATTCAATAATAGAAAATTTACCATCTTATTCTGGTTGTAAACATTCATTCAAATCTTAAAATATTATTATAACAATTCTAATGCCACCACAAAACATGGAGGTTGAGTTATCTGTGAGAAAAAAATAGGAAAAAAATTACAGCCAATTTATATAACTCCTCCTCGGAAAATTTTTGTTGACTGAACCACCTATCAAATATTTTCTTACATTGTTTGGTGGTGTTTGAGGCTAGTTTGGGAATGTATTGACTATCTTTACATAAATACAACATTAAATTCCTGTAATTAGATATCAATATTTACATCATAAGGAATCCTCTAATTATACATAAGTGTAATGAAGTGGATGAATATCCTTCAGAATAATCATATCAAGTGTGAATAATATTTTCTTATGATAAATTATATCTTGAAAAAATTATTGACATAAAGGATAGAATTATGATCAAAGACATTCCCATTATGAGGGTCTATAGTGATGTATTCCTTAAAGAACTATATGCTCTTTCTTCTGATTGAGAGGTTGAGTTATCAATTTAACTTATTCAGAAATCTTTCCCTCTATCTAGGACACTGTATTTAATGGCCACCATTGAGTTAGAGGAACTGAATAAGTAGTTACAAGTGAATTTAGTCTAGGATTTTATATGATTGAGTGATTCACTAGGGGGTAAAACAGTCCTCTTTATCCAAAAGAAGGATGGATCAATGCACCTATTCATTTATTATTGTGTTATCAATAAAATCAGGATAAAGAATAATTTTACTCTTCCATTGATAGATGGCTTGTTAACTCAACTACATGTGGGAAATTATTTTTTAAGGTAGACCTTCGGTTGGGATATCACAAATTTAAAGTGAGGAAGGAATATATTTCTTAGATTGCCTTCCGAATGGCATATACACACTATGAGTTCAAAGTGATGTCTTTAAGACTCACTAATTCTCTATAAATATGCATGGACTTAATGCAAATTTTATTTATAGATTATATCGATATGTTTTTTCTATTCTTTATAGATGATATTCTAATATACTCTAAGATAAAGGAGGTACATGAAGAGCATTTTAATACTATGGTAAGAAAAAAGAGAAGGGAGAAACTTTATGCATGGTACTATAAATGTGATTTCTTGATGGAGGAAATATCATTCTTAGTGCATGTTATCACTAGAAAATGAATTTATGTGGACCCTTCAAAGTTAATGGAAATTGAAGAATGGTCAATTACAACATTCGTAATGGAGATGTATAGCTTCCATGGTCTAGCTGAGAATTACTGGTGATTTGTGAGGAAGTTCTTGTGATTTCTAAACACACTAAATGAGTTGACTTGCTAGGGTGAAATGTTTTTCTAGACTAGTGAATGTGAAAGACTGCTTCAAATAGTTGAAAAAGAGGTTTATCACAACATCATCACTAACACTAATGATACATGGGGAACTCTTTTTGGGAGGTTGTGATGCTTTAAAGATGGGTGTAGGTTGTGTACTGTTTCATATGAATAAACTGATAGTTTATACCTCAAGGAAGTTGAAAGTACATGATCAAAATTATGCTATGCATGATCTGGATTTGGAGTTGTGATCATTATGTTGAAAATCAAGAAACATTATATCTATGTGGAGAAGTGTGAAATATATACTAATAATTAGATACTCAAATATATATTCACACAGAAACATGTCAATAAGGGATATTAGAGATGGTTAGAGGCTTTCAAGGATTATGATCGCTCAATCTGCTACCATATTGGTGTGGAAAATAAAGTGGTTGATGCTCTAAGTAGAAATGATCATGTAACATTATCAACGATGGGAATTGAGAAGGATCTAATCTTCATGGAGTTTCAAAGGATGTAGATGGGAATCAATAAGAAAGGAACATCATCAATCTATTCTCAAAAGATTTCTCAACCATATATCATGGAGAAAATAAAGGATTCTAAAAGAAATGATGTGGAAATTTTGAAGAAGGTGGACTCTATCAGAAGAGAGAAATACTCAAAGTTCAAAATTGAAGAGGAATGAGTCATAATATTTGGGTCATTACTATGTGTACCATTATATATATAGATAAATAAAAATCTTATGAGTTATTCACATAGCTCAAGCTTCTCTAATCACCAAGGGATCACAATGATGTATCACAGTCACCGAGAGAACTATTGGTGGGAGAATATTAATAAGAAGATCACTGAATATACATAAAAGAGTGTAGTATGTCATTAATTGAAGGATTAATTGGAAAAGTATGAGGGGGTCATACAACCATTCCCCATACCCATATGAAAATGGGAAAACATCACCACGGATATTCTCAATGGACTTCAAAGACATCGATATGGAACAGTGCTATATGGGTTTTTGAGGATTGTCTTAGAATGATAGCTCACATAATCACAATTAAGTAGGACTTCTCATTAGATCAACGTGAGAAAATATATATCAATGAATTGGTTAGTCTATATGGAGTACCCTTATCGATTGTATCAGATCAACATATATGAATTTACTATAAGTTCTAGAAAATTATCCACCTAGATATAAACACAGAACTGGACTTCATTATGACTTATCATCCTCAAACTAAGGGCCAATCTGAGAAGACAATGTAAATAATGGAAGGCATGTTTATAGAATGTTATATGGACTTTAATGGAGGTTGGGAACAACATCTACCTCTGTTCAAGTTATCTTACAAAACAAATTTCCACTCGAGCATCCAAATGTCTCCATATGAATCCCTTCATGAGAAAATATAGAAAACTCTGACACGATGGGTTGAAATCAGTGAATGTAAGATGATAGTACCAGAAATTTTTGATGAAATAGTACAAAATGAGAAAACCATTTAGCATCACATCAAGGTATCCAAAATTCTATATAAGAGTTATGCATACAATCCTTGACGAGAAATAATTTTTAAGGTTGGAGACAAGGTTTTCTTCTTCGTATCTACGTGGAAGAGGATCATGATATTTGGTAAGGGAATGTTATGTTCCTTGTATATTTTCCCCTTCAATATTCTTGATCATATATGAATGGTGGCCAATCGACTAGAACTACCACAAACAATGTCTCAAGTACATGTGGTGTTCCATTTATCCCTCTTGAAGAATTACATACCAGATCTCTCACATGAACTAAATATATAGGTGGTATAGTAGGAAAATGATCTCTCTAATGAGGATCATTCTGTAAAGATATTGGAACATGGAGATAAATTTATATGAAACAATATAACTCCTCAGGTAAATGTACTATAGAGAAATAATAAGTATAAACATGCAACGTGTTAACTGGAGGATGCGATGAAGGATAAATACACTAACTTTTTTTTGTAAAATAAAATTTCGTGGGTGAAATTTTATAAGGGGGAATGTAAAGACCCAAAAATATATCATTGGATATTTTCTTATTGTATTTATTTCAAATATTATAAAATACAGAAAATCACTTTGAGAAAAGAATACAATATTATTTAATTAGGAATTACTTAAATAAGATGTATTTCGGGAAATTAGGAAACCTATACCGACAGAGTAATAAGTGGACCATTGAAATAGTAATGAAACCATTACGAATAGTAATCTGGCCAATAGAATAGTAACCTCAGTTATGAATGTATATATAAAATTTTTCCATCTTATAAATAAAAATATGAAATAATTATATCATAGTATAAGTAAATAAATGTTTCAAAAGTTATTAATTAAGTGTTAGTTTTTATAAAACATAAATAATTATTTATAATTTAATATTTTATATTATGATTTTAAAGAAAATTTAATTTCATAAAATAGATTCATAAATTAATATTATGTCGTATTGTTATTATAAAATTATTTTATGAGACCTTGAATAATTTTTCAGTGTCAAAAAATCAGTTATAATTTTAAAATCAGAGTTTTTCTAATAAATGATGATTTTAAATAAAAATTAAATATCTCATATTATTAACATTATTTTCAAAACATGTATTTAATTTTTGAATTCTACACTTAAAAAAATATTCTGTTGAAATTTTGGGATTATTCTAAAATAATTGAATTTTTGTGAATAGTCAAATATGGTAGTTTACGGTATTTAACACATACATGAATTTTTTAGTCTTCTACGATGTAAGGATGATGTAAGCACCATAATATAGAATAATACCTCTCCCTTTATATATTCATGGTAATAAAAAATATTCATAGTCTTGACGCAAAATAAAAAACTAATGAATAAAATAATCAAAAAACACCCCTCTCCTCCCTTATAAATACCACCCCTCACCACCTTTTTTATTCAAAACTCAAATGCATTATATATTTTCTAATTTATACCCAATTCTCTTAAAAATACCCTCCCACATGTTCAGGAGAATTATTTCTCAATGAAAGACCAAAATGAATCCCCCTATGGAGGTTCTCAAGGAGAATAATTTAAGTTGTAAAATCTTCATTCTTTTCTTATAATTTCATTTCAATTTCATTTCTTTTATTATTATCTCCAAAAATATACATATCAAAGTGGAAAAATAAATAAGGTGTCTTATATGAACTAGAATTTTTTTTTTAATTTTATAATTCTTTATAAAACTTCTTTTCTTCACCCTTTTATTCTGAAAAATGAAACTGTCATTCATGATGTGTCGATTTACCGTATTTCTTGATGATGCATTTCAATTTTCCTTTAAAACCTTAAATTATTCATATAAAACCATTATAATGGTTGAAAAATATTCATAAATTTATTTTATAACCTTTTCTATGTTTTCAAACTAACTTATATACATAATATTAAATAATTAAAGAGAACAAGTTTGCCAGGATCAAAAACTGCAAAAATTTATCCAAATGATTATCACTAATATTTTATCTATTGAATCATAATTATAACTAGAAAAAATAATAAAAAACAACAATTAAATTTTTTATGTTCATTAATGACATAAAATTCTAATTCAAGATATTTATCTTCATTTTAAATATTATTCCATACATGTATACAAGTGAACCGGTCATCAAAGTCAATAAAAAAACTCACAACCGATGAAATTGAATAATATAACTCATCATAACATCCATGAAAGAACTTATTAAATTTTTTTAAATCAGAAAAAAATTATAAGAGGTTATGGGTTTATTTATTAATGAATCTAATTTCGTTATCTAGGATATTAATGTGATGAAATCTTCTAGAGATAAGGAATAGGGATTGTCAAACCCAATTCAATTCTTTGGATTATTCTCTATTCCATTATATTAATGTTAATATTATGTTCTTAAAAATTCATTTCACTTCAATTTTCATGGATATAAAATTTTCCAATATGATTTTATGACATGTAAAGATATATCCAAAATAACTCTTTTGTCTAAAAACCGATCTTTTACTTATCTTGAGATTGTTTCTTCTTCACTCAAGATTGATGATTCTTAAACCATGAATGCTATTCCATTTTTATTTTTGGAACCCTATAGATGATTCATGATTTTAGGATTAATTATATTAGGATGAAACTCATTTCATATCAATAATTTATTTTATGACTAATATTGATATACGTTCTATGTGGCATGCATGATTATTTAAATGTAATGATGTAAAAGGCATGCCTGAAATTATATAAAGCTCTAATGCATTGGTATATGTGATGTTTCTCATGGGAAAATGTGAAATGAGTTTGAACAATATGCTATATTTTTTTAAAATTATCATTTTGTGATTATTCAAATCTTTTATGTTCGGACATGGTGCCATATTTTTTTCACAACTATGTGTGGCATTTGACCACTAAACATGATATTCCATTATTACATATTTCCACATTCCATGCCTTTATTTAATAATTCCAATAATAATTATGTTTATGATCCTAATATTATTATATTATTATGATGATTATAGTCATCCATGTTATATTTACTCATGTTCTTATCTATCACCTTACCGGGCTTTTAGCTCACCCCATTATTTAATGTATATCCTCAAGAGACTACTTATTATAAGCAGAGAATTTGGGCCACTAATAATCTAAAAATGATGGAATTAAATAATTTATATGTTTTATTATGTAAATTTTATGTGTTTTCCTCATTTTCCCAAGATACTAATCCTTTGGAACTAGGGTTTTTAATTCTTTTATGTTTTTTATCTTTGAAATGATTTAATTGTAATGTAAGAAAATGTAGGGTCTCTATAACTAGTCCATGATTCATAAGTTTAACTAAATATCTCACCATTATAATAATCAAGCCCCACATAGTTCTTGAGGTACCTTCTAGTTTAAGTTCATGTTCTTGTAATTTATCCATACGGTTAAACATCGTGTTGTAAGGAAAAAAGTTGACTCGACATGAATATTGTTGCTGGAACAGTGTATAGAACCCGAACATCACTAAATATCATGTTGGATCAAGATTAAATCCACACATTGTTTTAAATAAGGATTCCCAATAATGAATTAATTAATATTTGGAGAAAATTGTTTTTTAAATATAGTCTCATTCAAGGGGCGAGGAACCATATTGAATCCACTTATGTAGATTTTACTCATATATAAGGGTGTGTGGGAATTTATAAAATTTTGTTATAGTAAGGTATGCTCTTGGAGATTTATACATCACTACGTAACTTATTTAAATGATAATCAAGACTTGTGTAGTTCTTTTTTAGTCTATGTAATTTAAATTCAAATAGAAAATATATTTGCTATTCCGTTTAAGGTCTTTCATCTAGGACCACGATAACCCCGATTTGTGTTCATATGACTTAATAATGTAGGGTTATTATTTACCGAAACTCCTAATACCAAGTGAGATTTGATAAATGTGAGAAATATAGAGTGGTAATGGTTTAATCCACCACACTAAGGAAATTTGTGTGAATTAATGATAGGGTCATTTGAATTTTGTGGTTTCTAGGCCAGGAGGTACGATCTAGGAATCGCTTTATATGTCATTAGGATGAGGTTCAATCAATATATAGTTCTTGAAAGGTTTTATTTGTAGGTTGTAATCATACATAGGGATTGATGGATTATTGTTTTCAGCTTGACTAGGGATTAGAGATCGGGGCATCACTGCATATCTCTTTAGAATCAGAATCAATCCATGCATTGTTCTTGAGGAAATAGTGGATTTTATCATCATGAAATGAGGAAATTTTCTACTCACATTAATGTATTACATTAAATATGTGGGTCACCCAATGTGGAAAGGAATATTGTGGCTGAACTAGAGGATAGGCCTGTAGTGTCACTTTGTATCTTGTTGGCGCATCAATCAATACACACATAGTTATTTAAAATAGTATCCAACATAAATTAGGTTTTGAAACAAGGGGGACATTTATATCTTCAAAAATGATAGTCAGGCCTAGGATATAAAGTTAAGGCATCATTTTGTATCTTATTGGAATTAGAATCAAACCGCATGTAGTTCATAAAAAACATTCAGTTTATTATCATGTAATAAGGATGTAAACCATGATGTTCTATATAATGTACTAAATATAGGATAATCTTGTAGATTATACCAATAAAGGGGGCCCGAGTTCCACTATGGAGTGGAAATGATTCAAGTGTTGATTACACATGGTAGCTTCCCATACATTCTTCCTCATGTCTAAATAAGAGGTCATCTCGACCCATTGAGGGGTTAGAGGGATGTTATTGGGGCATACACATAATATGGAGGACCATATTTGAGGGACCATGTGGAGTGTCTCATCGTGTAGTATTTCAAGTTTATCTTATCATTGAATGAGGTGAATGTTAACTATGCAGTTTTATGTCTTGTATTGAGGAAAAATAGTGTATTTCAGTTGTAGGTCATAAGAATATTACCATATGTCATGCAGGTTTTTGTCATTCAATAAAGAAGATTATTCCATGTGATTTAAAATCATACATAACTAATGTTATTTCATTCCTTTTAAGGTCATGTGAAAAATAATAACTATGTAGGTTGTTGTCTTGAAACTGAGAAAAATGTGGTCTGATTAAATTAAATATTTATTTAGGAATATTTCATTGGTTGGGGTCAAAATTATCTTTACATCCATTGAGATCAAAGTAATAAGCTATGTTAGAGTGGACCTCGAGTATTGAGTAAGGTCCCTACCACATTGGTTTAGGCATTGGATGATTCTTTTCTGGCATAATTGGAGTCCTAACGATCAATACCACTTCTCCTTGGAGGAATAAATAGAGGAAGACCTTATTGATAAAGCTGAAGGCTATCTGATTTTGATAGACTTCCAATAGATTAAATATTTTCAATCTCTTCTCACTGAGTCTCTTTAATTCATCATATCATTTTTTAGATTTCTAATTTGTGGATAGAAGGTCACAAATAGTAATATAGAATGATGTAAAATGGACCTAGATGGGAAAGATTTCATCTTCAATACACAATAAAATATAGGGCCTCTCATGTGGACATATGGGTTTTATTCAAGTAAATCCAAAAATAATGTAAGATATTTTTAGGAGAAAACATTTTATATTTATCATCCATCACCTAGAGTATGTTTTATAGAGTCCTGTTGAAAACATCTATTTATCCATTATATGCTACATGATGGTGGGATTAATGGTAGGATCTTATTTTATACTAGTAATATAGATTTTCAAACTTAGTAGAATTGAAATTTCTTCCATTTATGTTAGATTTGTATGAGGGGAACCAAATCTAGAAATGATTTTAGATTTCAGGAAGCTAAATATGATTTTGGCCACAACTTCATTGATGGGTGTTTCCTCATCCTATTTAGAGAGGAAATCAGTATGAGTTAGGATTTTTTTTACTCTTATTTTCCATAGATGGAGGGTCTGGTCCCACAATATCCATTCCCCTAATATAAATGGCTAGGATTATTTATATATGTTTAGAAACTCTTGGGGTGTATGGATGAACTTGTAATGAACATGTATGGAATTATATTTCATGTTGAATTCGATGAAATCATTAGTCATCGAAGGCCAGAAGTATCCAAGACATATAATTTGGTTGGAAAACCTCAATCCTAGAAGGTGGTAACTATATTATCCTATGTGAACTTCATTCATGATAGTATAATTATCTTATCCATCAATACATATGATAAAGATTCCATCAAAATTCCATTTATGGGGGACTTTCTGGGGATTTGGTCCATTATAAATAGTGATGTTGGATGTTACTCAGATAATTTTTTCTTTACCAGCTCTATTAGGTGGGAGTACTCCATCTTGAAGTTATTTAATTATTTTAATCGTCCACTCAATTGTAGAACCACATTTTTCTGGGACCGTACTTACTTCATTGACCTCTTATGTTTAGAGATTAACAAAATGTCATACCATTCAGTGATGCACACTGTTGATAACCATTTCATCATGGATTAGATGTTCAAAAGTCATAGCTGAATTTTCCAATAAAAATTCCATGTAATTCAATGATCGTGGGATGTTATTCAATGTTGACTATGAGGGGAAATTTACCATAAACCCTTCTACATAGTCAAGTAGGTTAATTATCTCTAGTTTTCTTATAGAATAATCCCCATTGATATGTTTCAAATGAAATCTAAATCACATTTCACTTTTATTTGGTCCACTTGTGTTTGGAGTTCTAGTTCTAGGCATAAAATGAGGGCCTAATATTATTCCTCATTTTTAGTATAGTCTTTTGAAAAAAATAATAATTATGGAAAGGATGAATTTTCATGATAGATATGCATGATCACAATCTAAACAATATTGTTATCAGTGTCATCCATTCTCATTCCTGATGGGCTCCTAGACATGGAATCAAAATACATTTCCGACGTCTGGGGGGGGCACCTAGAATATTGAATATCTATTTATATATAAATTCATTATTTAAAAATTTTGTTTCTATAGATGTGTGTTCTTCAAGGAAATTATCCAAGGCCTGGCCATTCACTATTTTCTAAGGTTGGAATTATATATCAAAATACTATAGAATAGCTGGAAACTTTACCAAACATCATGTCAACATAAGATGGATGAGGATGTATTTGAGTGGATTATTAGAAGAGAACAATTAGACCTCATGGTTATATAGGTAGCGTCTCTATTTCTAAAATGCAAATATAAATTCCAAAAATATTTTCTTGAAATCTGAATGTAACACCCCGACCCCTCTAGGCTGGAGCCAGTGCATTACTTATGATATTGGCATGGTTATAAGGAATGAAAATCCCGAAGTAATGATTAGTTTAGTAGTCTTGAAGAAACTGGATACATAGAAGTCTCTCAAATTACATTAGAAAGGTTTACAAAATACAATACATAATGAAAACTAAAACTTCAACCACTTGAACATAATAAAAGATCTCTTCTTGGCACCTATTGAAAGTAAAAAATGAAAGGGGTGAGCTCAAAAACTCAGTAAGGGTTACAAATAGCGGAATCATGAGTAGAATAATATGTGAATCATAATTAATCTCACATAATCAATAAGTCATAGTGAGTAAATGAAAAACTAATGCCATTAATAAACTCAGAATGAAACTGCATCCATAGATTTTGTCATAGTAAAAACCTCATGGATAAAAAAGTAACTAATAATTCATAAAGATAATTCTTATTAATTGGAAATCATGTATCTGGAACATGAAACCATAATACCATAAAAACGGTTTAGTTCTATGGGTAGAAACATGCCCGATTTTTTAGAAACAAACTCAAAGGGTTTTTCACCAATTGATTTGTCTCAAGAGACCTACCGATGTATAGAGGGGCTGTAGTGGGCCCCACCAACCTCTACATCTAAATAATTCTTTATACATAGCTTCAACATAAGAGCAATATGAATTTACATTATCCTTAGAGAAAAGAGGGTATGGATTCATCAATATTTCAACATTCAAAATGAATACCGTATGTAAAATGGTATACGACTTAGACAATAATAATATCCATGATATGAAAATATGGATATTTAAATGGAAAATAATTTTAATTGAAAATTGATCTCAAATGGGAATTAGGTACTCCACACAAGAAAGAGTAGGTGAAAAACATAGGGGAGATTCTTGAACAAAAGTGGGAGAGAATCCCTTACGAAGATTGTGTCATTAAAGTGAAGATAAGTAAATGAAATATTTATGTGTGAAAAATTAAAATCCAAAAAATATAAATGGATATAAAATATAAAACAAAAAAATTACATTCACACATATTCGTGGAACAATGTAACCAATGTAATAGATGTATAACTTAAAGAATGAAAATTGAGTTAAGAAATCCCTTAACTTATGCTCGAATGTGTTATTGATTGTTCTTAACAACCTGAATAATCAAATTTAGATTAATTAATTAATAATTACTGAACCTAATAAACATGTAATTGATATGGTATAACCTTATTAAGTTCATTAATGGCCTTTTTTATGGGTTTAAGAAATTCAATTTTATTGTTTTGGAAGCATTTTCTTACTTGGTTTCATGATTCTTTTACTTGTTTTCATGAATTAAAGTTCATTTAAAATGTATTTTAACATCTAGAATTGTTAATATATATTATTAGGTACATTAAAGAGATATAAATGATCTTATAATTATTCTATGTTATATACTTGAGGATGAATCATTATTTAAATGTTTTTGATAAACGCTTGGATTTAGCATGGCAGTTTTGTATACAATTAACTTGTTTTGTATTTTTATTCCATATTATGAGTGTGTAAAGATTCCAGAACATTATTTAGATGAAATATATATATTCAGATCTGATTCAACCATTAAAGTGGTTTCATGACCAGTAATGAAGGAGAACGTGAAGAACAAAACTCGGTCACCCACAAAGGTTATAAATTGGACCCTTATTGACGTTGATTTCGTTTATAAAAATAAAAGGGAGGGAGTAAGGATACTGTTGATAGTTAATCCATTCACATGATATAATTCCAGTATATAATTGATAATAGAGTTTATCATGGTCATTTGGACAGACGATGTGAGATGATAAAAATAAATGAGATGAACTTGAAAATAAAAGAAAAGCTGAGAGATCCCTTATGAAAATTCGGCAGCTTAACGATGTCAATTAAAATTTCATAAAATCAAATGATGAGAACAAAAGGGTATTTCATCATATTGAAATAAAAAGTTAAGTAATAAAAATAAATGAAATCAATTCCCAAAATATGAGAATGTAATTTCAAATAGCTAACATAAAATAAGTGCTGACTTAAAGAAGAGAGTGAAGGATTCCCTTACCTTGTAGGATAACTCCTATATCTTGAAGGATGGGACCTTGGGGTCTTAGGGACACCATGTTAGTATTCATAGAGAGGTAAAACCACTAGATCTTCGAGTATGAGGGATTTGTAGTTGAATAAAATGAATGGATGAGTGGGTATTTATAGAAAAAGAGAGGTAATTTTTTAATAATTTCACAAGGACACCTCATTAGTGGTTTTTGCCAAACCATGGGCTTTCCCATGGTTTTATCCACTTGGGACACCTCATGTCATAAGTTACTATAAAAAATTCTACAATATGTTTATATTTAATTATTATATCATTATGATGTCATTAAACTACTGAAAACTCAAAACTGTATTTTTACTATTCATGAAAAATTCATGTATTTTAGAAAAATCCAAAAAATTTACCCAAACAATTTTTCAATGTGTAGAATTTAAAAATGATCTCCATTTTTCAATATTAATTTTCAATATATTATTAATTTAATTTTTAAATAAATTCATTGATAATTCGAAAAACCACAATCTTAAAGTGAAATTAGTTTTATTTCTCATTGAAAAACTAATTCATATAACTATTCATATGTGTATGTTACCATTCACCAAAAATCAGGTTTGTTTTATTAGACTCCAAATGACTTACTGATCAAAACTCTAGATGACCATTTTTCAAAGTACAAAACATAGAAATGGAAAATTTATATTTAATGGCTAGGTTTTGACTATCCCTAAATAACCTAGTGTTTTTTCAAAGGAACTCAGTGATGAATAGAATATATTTAACAAAAATATACCATAAAATTTTTAGGTTGCTACATTATTCCCTCCTTTGGAAATTTCGTTATTGAAATTTTATGTATATAGACCACCAAAAAGATGTGGGTGGTTCTTCTTCATGAAATCCTCTGGTTCCCATGTTGCTTCCTCCACATTCTGGTTTCTCCGAGGAACCATTACTAGAATATTTGTTCGATTTCTCAATACCTGCTCCCTTATGTTGAGAATTCTATTAGGATTTTCACATAATGACAAATCCGGTTCCAGTTATATTCCTTCATATGTGAGTACATGTGTTGGGTCTGGAATGTATTTATTTCACAATGATACGTGAAAAACATCATGAACTCTGGAGAGATTTGGCGGCATCACTAAATGGTATGCTACAGCTCCGATTCTTCACAAAATTTCAAATGGTCTGATGTACATGTGTCCCAGTTTCCCTTTCTTACCGAACCTTAAGATGCCCTTCCATGGAGACACTTTCAGAAATATATGACCTCCCACATGAAATTCCATTCCTTTCTCTGGTTGTCAGCATAAACCTTCTGCTTACTATGGGATGCTATAATATGGGTTTTTATTTTCTTAACCTTTTCCGTGGTCTCTTCAATAAGTTCTGGGCCTATAAGTTTCCTTTCACCAACTTTATCCCATCAAGTTGTAGTTCGACATCACTTTCTGTATAATGCTTCATATGGTGCCATTTGATAACTATAATGGAAACTATTACTGTAGTAAAAATCCACCAAAGGAAATTATTGATCCCACATACCCTGGAAGTCAAGAGGGCATGATCTCAGCATGTCTTCCAGAGTTTGAATAGTCCTTTCAGAATTTCCATCAGTTTGAGGGTGATATGCAGTACTCATATGAAGCTCAATATTCAAATCCTTCTAGAGACTTTTCCATAATTTTTATGTAAACCGAGGATCTTGATTGGAGACAATCGAAAGAGATACACCATGAAGTCTCACAACTTCCTTAATATAAATTCTTTCCAAGTGATCAAGTGGTAAATCCTCTCTTAGTGGAAGGAAATGTGCTGATTTGGTGTGATGATCAACAATTACCCATATTGCATCATTCCTTCTAGGTGTCCTTAGTAGTCCGGTGAAAAAATCCATTATAATATTACCCCACATCCACATAGGAACTGGTATAGGTTTCATCACTCCTTTGAGATGTTGTCTCTCAGCCTTCACTTGTTGAAAAACTAGACACCTTGACACGTAGTCAGCAATTTCTCACTTTATATTTTCCCACCAAAAATATTCCTTCAGATCACTATACATCTTGGTGCTACCCTGGTGTTTGTAGAAAATTGAGCTATGAGCATCGTCTAATAGTTCCATTTTTAGCTCAGGTACTAATGGAATGCATAACCTCTTCCCAAAATTCAAGACTCCTTCTTCATATATGAAGTCAACCAGTCTCCAATCATTAACTACATTTATTTTCGTATCCATATTCTCATCATCAAATTGAGAAACTTTTATCTTCTCTAGTAAAGATGGTTTATAAATCATTTTAAAGAGGATTGATGTTTCCCCTTCCTTAAAAATTCCCATATCCATCTTCAGTATATCGATGAACATAGGATCTCTTTCAATCTTTATTTGAGTCAGAAGGACATGATCTTTCTTACTTAATGCATCTGCCACCTTATTCGCCTTTCTTGGGTGGTTGTGTATTGAACAATTGTAATCTTAAAGTAACTCGAGCCATATTCCCTCCCACATGTTGAGTTCCTTTTGGGTAAAAATACATTTCAAACTCTTTTGGTCCGTATAAATCTCACATCTCTCTCCATAGAGATAATGCATCCATATTTTCAGAGAAAGGATTACAACTTCTAACTCAAGATCATGAGTTGGATAATTTTTCTCATGAGTCTTCAATTGACTTAAAGATTAAGCAATAACTTTATCATTTTGCATAAGGAATCAACCCAATCCAATCCTTGATGAATCACTGTATATTACAAATCAATCACTTCCAGATAGAAGGGTCAAAATGGGAGCATTGACCAATCTTATTTTCAATTCATTGAAGCATTCTGCACATTCATTTGTCCACACAAACTTAACTCCTTTATGTGTGAGCTTGGTTAGCAAGTTAGCCAGTCGAGAAAAATTCTGAACGAAACGCTGATAATAACCTGCTCAGCCAATAAAACTGCGTACCTCATTTATGTTTGTTGGCGTGGTCCAATCTTGGATTACCTTGGTCTTCACAGGATCAACTAGGATTCTATCCTTAGAGGAAATATGACCTAGAAAAGAAACTAATTGAAGCCATAATTCGCACTTGCTAAACTTCCCATATAATTTATTTCTTATAAGAGTTCTCAGAACAACCCGCAAGTGACTCTCATGGTTTTCATAGCTTTTTTAGTGTACGAGGATATCATCGATGAATACCACAACAATGTAATCAAGATATTTTTTAAAAACTATATTTGTTAAATCTATGAAAATGGAGGGTGCATTTGTCAGTCCAAAAAGAATCACTTTAAACTTGTAATGTCCATACCAGTTCTGAAATGCTGTCTTTGGAATATCTTCCTTCCTCAAACGCAACTGATGATATCTGGATCGAAGTTCAATATTTGAAAAGTATTGAGCTCCATTAAGTTGTTCAAATAAATCATCAATCTAGGGAAGAGGATATTTATTCTTTATTGTAATACCATTGATTTCCTTTTAATCAATGAAAAGCCTCATGGATCCACCTTTCATATTGACAAAGATGATAGGGGCTCCCCATGGAGAAACACTAGGTAGAATAAATCTTTTTTCACTCAAATCCTCTAGTTGTTTATTTAGCACTATTAATTCCATAGTTTCTATTCTATAGGGAGTCTTTGATATATGACTTGCATCAGGAATTAAATCAATAGAGAACTCCACTTACCGCTCTGGAGGATGTCCCGGTAAATCCTCTTGAAATACATCAATTTACTCTTTCACTATGTGTATATCTTAAATTTGAAGATGTCTTTCCCCACCCATAGATATTGGTTTATCTTCCTCTACGATTATTTAATTCAGAATAGCTACTGGGGTGGTACTAGATAAGAATCAGGTGGCGATGTTTCTGCCCTAAAGACAAGGGATTCAACACCATTTTGAAAAATTGTAACTTTTTTCTTCTTACAATAAATCTTCGCATCATAATTTGACAGCCAATCCATACCAAGAATTATATCAAATTCAGTCATTGGTATGATGATAAGGTTAAAAACTAGAGCACGTTTTGGTGTTTGGAGGGCGACTAGTCGACATGCCATGGTTGAAATGACACATCTCCTAGGAATTTTGACTGACAACTCCTTTATTAAATCAAATTGAACATATCTAATTTTCATTGAAAATTGAGAATATGTAAATGAATGCGATGATCCAGAATTAAATAAAGTGTTGCATAAGTTTGAGGAAATAATTAAAGTACCTGCCAACACATCAGTAGGAACTTCAACCTCCACGATTGTAATCTCATAGGCTCTCCCTTGCACTCTTGGACTTTTTTTAGGCATAATTCCTTAGAGATTAGGACACTCATTTGCATAGTGTCCCATCTCTCTGCAATTGTAGCATTGAATATCATTTAATTGTTTCTTCCCCTTGCATTGATCAGATGGGTGACCCTTTTGTCCGTAGTTATAGCAGACTCCCATTCATTTCAAGCATTTCCCAAGATGATTCATTCCACAATTCTCCCATAATGGGAAACTATTCATTCCCTTTCTCTTATTTGGTGATTCTCCTTTTCCATTGTTATCATAGTATGGATTCTTATCTTGGTTTCCTTTAAAAAAATTGATCTAGAAAATTCCTTCTTTGTTTTGATGGCACTTGATACAATTTCATCATATGATGAAAATGATTGAGAAGCCAGTGCCCTTCAAAGACATGGATTAATACCTTCAAATAAATGATCATTCGTGTTCACAAAGTCATGTATGTAGTCCACAGAGAACCTAGCTAGCCTTGTGAAGGTATCCTCATACTCTGCAACACTGTCTTCTTCCATATGTTACAAGCCAAGGAATTTCCTGTTCATTTTAGTTTGTTTGTCATGAGGGAAATATTTTTTGAAGAATATTTCCTTAAAATTCCTCCATTCCATATCATCTTTCTCTTCTTCCTCCGTGGTATTTTAAATTAGGGACCACCATTGATCAGTGTCACCCTTCAGAGAATATACTGCCAATACTACCTTTTCATTTTCCTTGCATCTTAATGACATGGATATCATTTCAAGGGACTTGATCCATTTCTGAGCTACCACTGTATTAGTAGTCCCATTGAAAGATGGAGGATTCTGCCACATAAAAGGATCCAACATAGGTGTTGAATGGTTATTAGTTACAACTGGAGTAAGTTATTCCAATATTTTCATGATCTAATCTGCTCCGACATTGACCATGTGTACTTAGTCAGTAGGGAGATCCCTACCATGCCCATGAGTATTGATTCCCCTTCATCCATTAAACACCATTCCTAAATAATGGAATACACTATATTAGTTTATCGATATCAAATAGAAAATTAGTCAACATAGATTGAAATTCTATGCATATATTATCTTATAAGCATTGTTCCATTGAGGAAAAATTTACATCAATTCCTTTATAATGGATTGTAAAGAAAATATGATTTATCCTAACCATATCCCCCAGGAGTGTCGTAAACAAGAGTGATTCAATGTCCGTTGTCGTGTACCAGGATTGTAACGCCCCGACCCCAGTTACCCAGAGTCGATGCATTATTACGTAAAATTGGGATGATCACAAAAGATCAAGTCTCGAAAGACCGATTAGTTTAGTAGCCTTGGAAACACTACATACATTCATAAATGTTATATTACATCATAAAGTGAAAAACTACAATAACATAGTCTCCATTTTCCACACTCATATCCCCTTCAGACCATCCGTGCAGGTCATTCCTAAAATACATCTTCACATCCTGGAAAAATTAAAACATTGAAAGGGGTGAGCTCAGATGCTCAGTAAGGATAACAATGTAGCGGAAACTTTCATAAATAAACATTGACATTTAAGGCAATGTATAACTAAAAAAAAGCATTTTAAACTTGATCTTCAGTATAATATGGAAAAAATAAAATGAAATAATTCCATTTACTTATTCACATGGATATTCTACTAGTCGAATAATCACATGCAATATCAATAACCAATTTCATAATGATGGAATGTATAATGCCAGACTATCATAACCACGTAGCCAAGGCCTCATGCCAAGTCTAAAAATAAGATTTTGTCAAGGCCTCGTGCCAAGAAACTAGTTTGCCTCATGAGACCTACCGATGCATCGAGGAGCTATAGCGAGCTCCACCTGTCACTTATTAAGTCCAATGCATTCCTCATATGAACAGGTTTAAACATATCATAAACCATAACATAATCATATAACATAAAAAATGCATAAAGTAAACATAAAATTTCCACATTTCAATCACAAGATATCAATACAACACATTGATATAATAAAAAACACTTTCAAAAGTATTTTCAATACCAAAATAAAATAAAATTAAATCTTAGTATTTATTTTTCATTTAAAAAAAGTTATGGCTTATAGTGGAAGCCGAAACTCAAATATTGGTCATGGCGGTGGAGAAGTTGTTGTCGCCACATACGTAAGAAAAAACATTCCTTTTGTCTTTTAGTAAAAACTCTTCGTATAAAAAGATTCATTTTGTATAAAAGTAAAAGTAAAAGGGGTTTATACATAGTATAAAGGAATGTTGTGTATAAAACCAAATATGCCTCAATGAAAGGAGATTGAGACGAAGTCCTTAAAAAGATAATTTTTAAATAAAAAATATCTCTTATGTGTATTCCCTATATTTACACATAAAGAAATTATAAATACAAGATATGACATAATAATATCATGACATAATTTGAAAGTAGGAGATTAACCCAAAGAATGGAAATTGGGTTAAGAAGTTCCCTTACCTCGTGTCCGACTTGACTCGATCGTTCTTTAACCTCCTGAATAGTAAACTAGAGTTAATTTCTATTTTCTTAAGAACCTTTTACATGTTCATTATTCCTTTTATATCACTTATTACAATATTATGAAAATAATGTAGTCATTTAAGTTAATAACGGTCATTTTGTCGATCTTTGGTACTTGAGTCAACAATAAACTTCTTATAATTAGAACCTGTTTATGTGGTAGAATATCCATTATCTCCAGAATTATATTCATGATGCAGATATCATATATATCCTATATATCCAGTATATACATGCATTTTTAATATTACATAACATTTAGAGGAAAGAAATGAAATGCACCGTTCATGGAGACGGTAAGTCGTACGTGCGCATGAACACTACTTTCATTTCTATTTCATATTTAATAGAATGAAGTTATAATTATATAATGGTATAATATAATTCCAGTATAATATAATTTATAATACCATTTACTCCATCCTTTATACATCCCACATACGGCATTAACGATTCAAATCATTTTGAGGGGGCAGTAGTCTGCACTTCCTAAAATGAAAATATCGTGTTTACTCATAATGGAAACCATAAAGGTATTCCATAAATGAAAAATACAGAAGATTAAGTAAAACATAAACATATTATATATCATATATAAGTATAGTGACATCTTAATGTCCAACTTTGAAGGTGTTATATGAGTGTTGAACAATCATCGTTTCGTGAGGCAGAAATTCGCCATCCACAGAAACAGTATGTTATTTAACCATTACATGTATGTGTGTGTAAGTGTAGCTCGAATACATATTATAACAACATCCTAGTATATTTAGGATACTTGTGTTTTTACAAAATAAAGTAATAAATATTGTTTAAGGGGTTGGAGCAGCAAAATGAAATAAAATAACATAAGAGAAGTCATTACCTTAAAATCGGGTAACTCTTTTTTGATTTGAGCCAAAGGCTTCCTTGGGAAGAATTCTGCCCAAATTGAGGCTTCTAGGAGTAAGAGAGGGAAGTTGGGAGAGTATTTGTGTAGAGTTTTTCCGAGTCAAAAGGCTTTGAAGGTCTGAATAAGGTGGTAGGGGTGGGGGCCTTTTATAAGAGGAGAGGAGGGGCACTCTTGAAAAGTCATGAAATGTTACTTTATTGTATAATGAGTTTCGGATTTTAAAGGTCCCACACATATATCTTTCGAGGATAAGGTGATAAGGGTTCTAATTATACTCATCCAATAGGATTTGGACAAGTTTAATTCTTATATGTTACATTATCCTTCCATTTTATTAAAATTGTTAATTAATGAGGTAATCGCTGCATCATCATGGTGTCATTAAAAATTTAATTTATTTAATGTCTAAAAAATATAAAAAAATTACCATGATGTATGAAATCGTTTTACATTTACAATTAATATTTATGGTCAAAATTTTAAATTATATAACCCCATGTAATAATTGTTTTAGTAAAAAAACTCATGTTTGTGACAATTTTATTTTTACTTTAAATAAAAAGTTATTAATGTCATTTTCTTACCCAAGTGGCTCCTTGGGGTCCCCAAGTTGACCCATGGACTGTGTTGGTCGGCCATGACTCAAGAAATAAGTTTTGGACAAGTGTAAAGGTATTTTCATATTTTTATAATATCATGTTTACCTTAAATTTCACTAATTACCTTTAATCGCGATTAATTGAACTTAAAAGTTACTATTCACCAAAAAAATTATTTTAATCCCATTAAACCATAAATTACTTTCTAATGACAACCATGTATGTTGGATTTTTGAAAATCAAATCACAGAAGTGGTAATGTTTCATTTAAACAAAAAATCCGTTTTTTAACTACCACTTAATGGTTTCACTATTCATCAAAAATTGAAGTTTTTCAGAATAATGCCAAAATTCCACCCTAAGCTATAATTGATATTCCGAATTCAAAAATGATGTCTATTTTAAAAAATTCCAAAAATATAATTTTCATTATTTAATTTTATAATTGATTCCCGCTGTCACAACAAATAGCGTGTTTTTAAGCAACAATATATATCAAAATATTGACAATTGTTTATGTCCAATATCAAAGTGAAATTAATTCTAATGACCACCATTGTATAAAATAGTAAAAATATATTCTAATTATACTTTAAAACCACTCAATAGTATAATTTATCACTATAAATTATTTTGATTAAAAAAGTTTTTTTTAAGTATTTTTTACAATTCAAAAAAAATTGGAAGTTCTCAGGAAAAATACCAAAAATTCAACATAGGATAATTTCAATATTATGAATCCAAAAAATGAAGTCCATTTTGAAATATAATATATATATATAATTTCAGAATGTGGGTATTACTATTCATAACTGCTACATTGATTGGTCGCGGTGTGTTAGAATCTCAAACTTGCGTACAATGCAAGCTATTGCATTATTGAAAGAGAAGTGTATCGTGGAAGCTCGGGGTGTTACAAGGATACCCTATGTCAAGCCCTAAACTCCTTGTTAGAGCTTTCACTCCTAGGTACCTCTGTGCCAGATCCACCTCTACCTCCTCATATCCAGATAGGGACGTATTTGATAGAAGGATTCATATATTCTATTCCTTACCAAAATACCAAGACGTTCTTGTATTCTTATCCTCAAGTACTACCTTAAGGCTTTGTTCCCTACTATGAATTTCCTACTCAAGTTTCCATGTTTTCTACTAAACATCCAATGATACCAACTGTAACACCCTGACCCCTCTAGGCTGGAGTCGGTGCACTACTTGTGATATTGTCATGGTTAGAAGGAGTGAAAACCATGAAGGAATGATTAGTTTAGTAGTCTTGAAGAAACTATAAACATATATTTCTCTCAAATTACATTGGAAAGGTTTACAAAATACAATACATAACGGAAACTAAAACTGCAACCACTTGAACACAATAAAAGATCTCTTCATTGACACTTGTTGAAAGTAAATAATGAAATGGGTGATCTCAAAAGCTCAGTAAGGGTTAAAAATAGCCGAAGAATGCATACAATAATAAGTGAATCATAATCAATATGACATAATCAATATGACATAGTGAGTAGATGAAAAACTAATGCCATTAATAAACAGATAATGAAACTGCCTCCATATATTTTGTCATAGTGAAAACCTCATGGTAATAATAATAATTATTAACGAATAAAGATAATTCTTATTAATTGGAAATCATGTATCTATCACATGAAACCATAATACCGTAAAAACAGTTTAGTTCTATGGGTAGAAACTCGTCTGATTTTTTGGAAACAAACATGAAGGGTTTGTCACCAACTGATTTATCTCATAAGACATATTGATTCATCGAGGGGTTGTAGTGGTCCCCACCCACCTCTACATAAAAATCATTATTTATACATAGCTTAAAAATAAGAGAAATATGACTTTACATTATCCGTATAGAAAAGAGGGTATAGATTCATCAATATTTCAACATTCAAAATGAATACCATATGTAAAATGGTATACGGCTTATAAAATAATAATATCCATGATATGATAACATGGATGTTTAAATTGAAAATAATTTTAATTGAAAATTTATCTCAAATGGGCAGTAGGTACACCACATAAGAAAGAGTAGGTGCACTACATAGGGGGGATTCTTGAACTAAAGTGAGAGAGAATCCCTTACGAAGATTGTGTCATTAGAGTGAAGATAAGTAAATGGAATATTTATGTGTGACAAATTAAAATACAAAAAATATAAGTTTATATAAAGTATAAAACAATAAAATTACATTCACACATATTCTTGGAACAACTTAACCAATGAAATTGATGTATAACTCAAAGAATGAAAATTGAGTTAAGCAATCCCTTACCTTATGGTCGAAGGTGTTCTTGATTGTTCTTAACGACCTGAATAATCATATTTAGATTAATTAATTATTAATTAAAGAACCTAATAAACATGTAATTGATATTTTATAACCTTATTAAGATCATTAATGAACTTTTTTAGGGGTTTAATAGATTCAATTTTATTGTTTTGGAAGCATTTTCTTACTTGGTTTCATGATTAGTTTAGTTTTTTTCATGAATGGAAATTCATTTAAAATGTATTTTAACATCCATAATTGTTAATATATATTATCAGTGACATTAAAGAGTTATAAATGATCATATAATTATTCTATGGTATATACTTGAGGATGAATCATTAGTTAAATGTTTTTGAAAAATTCTTGGATTTAGCTTGGCAGTTTTGTATACAATGAACTTGTTTTGTATTTGTTTCCATATTATGAGTGTGTAAAGATTCTAGAACATTAATTAGAAGATATATATATATATATATATATTATGATATAGTTCAACCATTAAAGTGGTTTCATGATCAGTAATGAAGGAGAAAGTGAAGAACGAAACTTCGTCATCCACAAAGGTTATAAATTTGAACCTTATAGACGTTGATTTCGTTTATAAAAATAAATGGGAGGAAGTAAGGATATTGATGATAGTTCTCCCATTCAAATGATATAATTACAGTATATAAATGACACTAGAGTTTATCATGGTCATTTGGATAGAGGAGGTTATAAGAGAAAAATAAAAGAGATGAACTTGAAAATAAAAGAAAAGTTAGAAGATCCCTTATATAAATTCAGCAGCCTAACTGTGTAACTTAAAATTTCATAAAATAAAATGATAAGAACAAAAGGGTATCTCGTAATATTGAAATCAAAAGGAAAGTATGAAAAATAAATGAAATCAATTCCCAACATATGAGAAAGTAATTCCAACTAGCTAACATAAAATAAGTGTCGACTTAAAGAAGAGAGTGAAGGATTCCCTTACCTTGTAGAATAACTCCTAGATCTTGAAGGATGGGACCTCGGGGTCTTAGGGACACCTTGGGAGGGTCATAGAGGGGTAAACCCACTAGAGCTTATAGGATTAGGGATTTTTAATTGAAGAAAACGAATGGATGAGTTCGTATTTATAGAAAAAGAGAGGTAATTTTTTAATAATTTCAAAGGGACTCCTCATTAGTGGTTTTTGCCAAACCATGGGCTTTCCCATGGTATTTTCCCATGGTTTTAGACACTTGGGACACCTCATGTCATACGATACAATACACAAGTCTACCATATGTTTATATTTAATTATTATATCATTATGATGTCATTAAACTACTCAAAACTCAAAACTGTATTTTTACTATTCATGAAACATTCATGTACTTTAGAAAAATCCAAAAACATTACCCCAACCATTTTTCAATGTGTATAATTTAAATATGAAATCCATTTTTCAAAATTAATGTTCTATATATTATTAATTTAATTTTTAAATTATTTCATAGATAATTCAAAAAATAACAATCATAAAGTGCAATTAGTTTTATTTCTCATTGAAAAACTAATTAAGATCTCATTATCATATTTCCATAAGAAAATGAAATAATAATATTATTTACTATTCATAATGTCATATTACTATTCATATTATTATTCATATGTGTATGTTACTATTCCCCAAAAATCAAGTTTGTTTTATCAGACTCCAAATGACTTACTGATCAAAACTCTAGATGACCATTTTTCAAAATTCAAAACATTGAAATGGAAAATATATATTTAATGGTTAGGTTTTGAATATCCCTAAATAACATAGTGTTTTTTCAAAGGAACTCAGTGATGAATAGAATGTATTTTACAAAAACATACCATAAAATGTTTAGGTCGCTACATTATTCCCTCCTTTGGAAATTTCGTCCTAGAAATTTTATGTATATATCCCACTAAAAAGATGTGGGTGGTTCTTCTTCATGAAATCATCTGGTTCCCATGTTGCTTCCTCCATATTTTGGTTTCTACAAAGAACCATTACTAGATGAGTTGTTTGATTTCTCAATACCTGCTTCCTTGTGTCAAGAATCCTGTTAGGATTTCCACCGAATGACAAATCTAGTTCCAATACTATTCCTTTATATGGGAGTACATGCATTGGGTCTGGAATGTATTTATTTAACAATGATAAGTGGAACACATCATGAACTCTGGAGAAATTTGGCGGCATCACTAAATGGTATGACACAGCTCAGATTCTTCAAAAAATTTCAGATGGTATTAGGTACCTAGGTCTCCGTTTCCCTTTCTTACCGAACCTTAAGATGCCCTTCCATGGACATACTTTTAGAAATACATGATCTCTAACTTGAAATTCCATTCCTTTATCTGTTTGTCATCATAACTATTCTACCTACTTTGGGATTCTTTAATATGGGGTTATATTTTCTTTACCTTTGTCGTGGTCTCCTCAATATGTTCTGGGCCTATAAGTTTCCTTTCACCAACTTCATCCCAACTAGTTTGAGTTCGAAATCTAAATCCATATAGTGCTTCATATGGAGACATTTGAATACTATAATGGAAACTATTGACATAGGAAAATTCCACAAAAGGCAAGTATTGATCCCACATACCATGGAAGTCAAGAGAGAATTATCTCATCATTTCTTCCAGAGTTTGAATAGTCCTTTCAGACTTTCCGTCAGTTTGACGGTGATATGCAATACTCATACGAAGCTCAGTATTAAAAGCCTTATGGAGACTTTTCCAGAATGTTGATGAAAATCTAGGATCTTGATTAGAGACAATCGATATAGGTGCACCATGAAGTCTCACAACTTCATTAATATAAAGTCTTTCTAGGTGATCAAGTGGTAAATCCTCTCTTATTGGAATGAAATGTGTTGATTTAGTGAGATGATCAATAATTACCCATATTGCATCATTCCTTCTAGGTGTCCTCGGTAGTCCGGTGAAAAAATCCATTATAATATTATCCCACATCCATATAGGAACTGGTATAGGTTGCATCCCTCCTTTAATATGTTTTCTCTCAGCATTCACTTGTTGACAAATGAGACACCTTGAAATGTATTCAGCAATTTCTCACTTAATATTTTCCCACCAAAAATATTCCTTCATATCTCTATAAATCTTTGTGCTACCCTGGTGTATATAGAAAATTTAGCTATGAGAATCGTCTAATAGTTCCCTTTTTAGCTCAGGTACTAATGGAATGCATAACCTCTTCCCAAAATTCAAGACTCGTTCTTCATACATGAAATCAACCAGTCTCTAATCCTTACCTGCATTAAGTTTTGTATCCATATTCTCGTCATCAAATTGAGAAATTTTTATCTTCTCTAGTAAAGATGGTTTATAAATCATTTGAAAGAGGAGTGATTTTTCCCCTTCACAATTCCTATATCCATCTTTAGTATATCCAGGAACATAGGATCTCTTTCAATATTCATTTGAGTCAGAAGGACTTGATCTTTCCTGCTTAATGCATCTTCCACCTTATTCTCCTTTCTTGGGTGGTTGTGTATTGAACAAATTTAATCTTTGAGTAACTCGAGCCATCTTCCCTGCAACATGTTGAGTTCTTTTTGTGTGAAAATATATTTCAAACTCTTTTGGTCCATATAAATCTCACATCTCTCTCCGTAGAGATAACGCCTCCATATTTTCAGAGAAAGGATTACAGTTTCTAACTCAAGATCATGAGTTGGATAATTTTTCTCATGAGTCTTCAACTGTCTTGAAGAATAAGTAATAAATTTATCATTTTTCATAAGGACTCAACCCAATCCAATCTTTGATGAGTCGCTGTATATTACAAATCCATCACTCTCAGATTGAAGGGTAAAAATTGGAGCATTGACCAATCTTCTTTTCAATTCATCGAAGAATTCTGCACATTCCTTTGTCCACAAAAACTTAACTCCTTTACATGTGAGCTTGGATAGCGGGTTAGCCAGTCGGGAAAAATTCTGAACGAAACGCCGATAATAACCTGCTAAGCCAATAAAACGGCGTAACTCAGTTATGTTTGTTAGCGTGGGCCAATCTTGGATTTCCTTGGTCTTCACAGGATCAACTAGGATTCCATCCTTAGAGGCAATATGACCCAGAAAAGAAACTAATTGAAGCCAGAATTTTCACTTGCTAAACTTCCCATATAATTTATTTCTTATAAGAGTTCTCAGAACAACCCGCAAGTGACTCTCATGGTTTTCATATCCTTTTGAGTATACAATGATATCATCGATGAATACCACAACAAAGTTATAAATATATTCCTTAAAAACTCTATTCATTAAATCCATGAAAATGGAGGGTGCATTTGTCAGTCCAAAAGGAATCACTGTAAACTAGTAATGCCCATACCAGGTCTGAAACACTGTCTTAGGAATATCTTCCTTCCTCACATGCAACTGATGATATCTGGATCGAAGTTCAATCTTAGAAAATTAATGATCTCCATGATGTTGTTAAAATAAATCATCAATCTGGGGAAGAGGATATTTATTCTTTATTATAATATCATTTATTTCCCTTTAATCAATGAAAAGCCTCATGGATCCATCTTTCTTCTTTACAAAGATGATAGGGGCTCCCCATGGAGAAACACTAGGTTGACTAAATCCTTTTTTCACTCAAATCCTCTAGTTGTTTCTTTAGATCTATTAATTCCACAGTGGCCATTCTATAGGGAGTCTTTGATGTTGGTCTAGCAATAGAAATTAAATAAATAGAGAACTCCACTTACCTCTCTCGAGGATGTACAGGTAAATCCTCTGGAAATACATCAATGTAATCTTTCACTATGTGTATACCTTCAATTTGAATATTTATTTCCCCACTCATAGATATTGGTTTATCATCCTCTACAATTATTGAATTCAGAAGAGCTACTGGCGGTGGTTCTGGATAAAAATCAGGTGGCGATGTTTCTTCCCTAAAGACAAGGAATTATACACCATTTTCAAAAATTGTAACTTCTTTCCTCTTACAATAAATCTCTGCATCATAATATGACAGCAAATACATACCAAGAAGTATATCAAATTCAGTCATTGGTATGATGATAATGTTAGAAACTATAGCACTTTTTGGTGTCTGGAGGGGGACTAGTCAATATGCCTTGGTTGTAATGATACTTCGCCTGGGAATTTTGACTGACAAATCCTTTATTAAATCAAATTGGACATATCTAATTTTCTTTGAAAACTGATAATGTGATGATCTAGAATTAAATTAAGTGTTGCCTAATTTTGAGGAAATAATTAAAGTACCTGCCACCATATCAGTAGGAACTTCAACCTCCACGGTTGTAATCGCATAAGCTCTCCCTTTTTCTCATGGCCTTTTCTGAGGCATATTTCCTTGCAGATTAGGACACTCATTTGCATAGATTCCCATCTCTCTGCAATTATAGCATTGAATATCAATGAATTGTTTCGTCCCCTTGCATTCATTAGATCGGTGACCCTTTTCTCCATTGTTATATCAGACTCCCATTCCTTTCAAGCATTTCCCGAGATGATTCTTTCCACAATTCTCCCATAATGGGAAACTATTCATTCCCTTTCTCTTATTTGGTGCTTCTCATTTTCCCTTATTATCACAGTACCACTTCTTATCTTGGTTTCTTTTAAAAAAAATTGATCTAGAAAATTCCTTCTCTATTTTAACAGAACTTGATACAATTTCATCATATGATGAAAATGATTTAGAATCCAGTACCCTTCAAAGACATGGCTTAAGACCATCACAGAAATAATCAATCTTATCCGCCGAGCCACATATGTAATCCACAGAGTACCTATCTAGACTTCTGAAGGTATCCTCATACTCTGCAACACTTTCTTCTACCGTATGTTTCAATCCAAGGAATTTCCTCTTCATTTCAGTTCATTTCTCATGAGGGAAATATTTTTCAAAGAATATTTCCTTAAAAGTCCTCCATTACATATCATCTATCTCTTCTTCCTCCGTGGTATTTTAAATCAGGGACCACCATTTATCAGTGTCACCCCTGAGACAATATACTTCCAATAATACCTTTTCATTTTCCTTGCATCTTAATGCCATGGAAATCATTTCAAGGGACTTGATCCACTGCTCAGCAACCACTGGAGTAGTAGTCCCACCGAAAGATGGAGGATTCTACCACATAAAATGATCCAACATAGGTGTTGAATGGTTATTCGTTACAACTTGAGTAAGTTGTACCAATATTTTCATGATTTGATCTGCTCCAACATTGACCATGTTGACTTTCTCAGTAGGGAGATCACGCCCATGCCCATGAGTATTGATTCCCCTTCTTCCATTAGACACCATTCCTAAATAATGGGATACACTAGATCTGTTTATGAATATCAAATATAAAATCACTCAACATAGATTTAAATTCTATGCATAGCTAATCTTATAAGCCTGGTTCCTCTGAGGAAAAATTTACATCAACTCCTTCATAATAGGTTTTAAAGAAAATATGAATTTTCCTAAGCATATCCCCCGAGGGTATCGTAAAAAAGAGTGCAGCAAGGCCCATTGTCGTGTACCAGGATACCCTAGGTCAAGCCCGAAACTCCTTGTCAGATCTTTAACTCCTAGGTACCTCTGTGCCAGATCCACCTCTACCTGCTTGTATCCAGATATGGATGCATTTTCTAGAAGGATTCACGTAATATATTCCTTACCAAAATACTAGGATGTTATTGTATTCTTATCCTCAAATACTTCCTTAGGGATTTATTCTCTACTATAAATTTCCTACTCAAGTTTCCATGTTTTCTACTAAACATCCTCTGATACCAACTGTAACACCACGACCCCTCTCGGCTAGAGCCGATGCATTACTTGTGATATTGGCATGGTTAGAAGGAATGAAAACCGTGAATGAATTATTATTTTAGTATTATTGAAGAAAATATATACATATATTTCTCTCAAATTACATTGGAAAGGTTTATAAAATACAATACATAATGAAAACTAAAACTACAACCACAAGAACTCAATAAAAGATCTCTTCTTTCTCACCTTTTGAAAGTAAATAAGGAAAGGGGTGAGCTCAAACACCCATTAAGGGTTAAAAATAGTGGAATAATGAGTACAATAATAAGTAAATCATAATCAATCTGATATAATCAATACGACATAGTGAGTAAATGGAAAACTAATCCCATTAATAAACTGAGAATGAAACGGTATCCATATATTTTGTCATAGTGAAAACCTCATGGATAATAATAATAATTGATAATGAATATTTATAATGATTATTAATTGTAAATCATTTATCTAGAACATGAACCCATAATACTGTAAAAGCAGTTTAGTTCTATGGGTAGAAACTTGTCTGATTTTTTGGAAACTAACACGAAGAGTTTGTCACCAACTAATTATTATCATGAGACCCACTGATGCATCGAGGGGATGTAGTGGTCCCCACCCACCTCTACATACAAATCATTATTTATACATAGCTTCAACATAAGAGCAATATGACTTACATTATCCGTATACAAAAGAGGGTATAAATTCATCAATATTTCAACATTAAAAATAAATACCATATGTAAAATGGTATACGGCTTAGAAAATAATAATATCCAGGATATGAGAACATGGATGCTTAAATTGAAAATAATTTTAATTGAAAACTGATATCAAATGGGTTGTAGGTACACCACATAAGAAAGAGTAGGTGCACAACCTAGGGGAGATTCTTGAACTAAAGTGAGATAGAATACCTTACGAAGATTATGTCATTATAGTGAAGATAAGTAAATGAAATATTTATGTGTGACAAATGAAAATCAAAAAAAATATAAGTGTATATATAGTATAAAACAATAAAATGACATTCACACATATTCTTGGAACAATTTAACCAATGAAATAGATGTATAACTCAAAGAATGAAAATTGAGTTAAGCAATCCCTTACCTTATATTCGAAGGTGTTCTTGATTGTTCCTAACGACCTGAATAATAAAATTTAGATTCATTAATTAATAATTCTAGAACCTAATAAACATGTAATTGATATGTTATAACCTTATTAAGTTTATTAATTACCTTTTTGATGGGTTTAAGAGATTCAATTTTATTTTTTTTGAAGCATTTTCTTACTTGGTTTCATGATTCGTTTACTTGTTTTCATGAATGGAAGTTCATTTTAAATGTATTTTAACATCCATAATTTTTAATATATATTATCAGTGACATTAAAGAGATATAACTGATCTTATAATTATTCTAGGTTATATACTTGAGGATGAATCATTAGTTAAAAGTTTTTGATAAATTCTTGGATTTAGCTTGGCAGTTTTGTATACAATGATCTTGTTTTGTATTTTTTTCCATATTATGAGCGTGTAAATATTCCAGAACATTAATTAGATGATATATATAAATATTGTGATCTAGATCAACCATTAAAGTGGTTTCATGATCAGTAATGAAGGAGAAAGTGAAGAACGATACTCCGTCATCCACAAAGGTTATAAATTTGAACCTTGTAGATGTTGATGTCGTTTATAAAAAAAAGGGAGGGGGTAAGGATATTGATGGTAGTTATTCCATTCACATGATATATTTCCAGTATATAAATTATACTAGATTTTATCATGGTAATTTGGATAGAGGAGTTTAGGAGAGAAAAATAAAAGAGATGAACTTTAAAATAAAAGAAAATTTGAGAGATCCCTTATGAAAATTCGGCAGCCTACCCACGTCACTTAAAATTTCATCAAATCAAATAAAGAGAACAAAATGGTATCTAATCATTTATAAATCAAAATTACAGTAATATTAATAAATAAAATCAAACCCCAAACATATGAGAATGGAATTTAAAATATCAAACATAAAAGAAGTGTTGACTTAAAGAAGAGAATGAAGGATTTCCTTATCTTGTAGAATAACTCCTATATCTTGAAGGATGGGACCATGGGGGCTTAGAGAAACCTTGGGAGGACTCCTAGAGAGGTAAAACCACCCGATATTATAGGACGAGGTGTTTGGAATGAAAGAAAACGAATGTATGAGTGGGTATTTATAGAAAAATAGAGGTAATTGTTTAATAATTTCCAACAGACACCTCATTAGTGGTTTTTGCCAAACCATGGGATTGCCTGTAACGCTCTGACCCCAGTTACCCAGAGTCAGTGCATTATTACATAACATTGGAATGATCACAAGATGGATCAAATCTCGAAAGACCAATTGGTTTGGTAGCCTTGGAAATACTATATATATTCATAAGTCTTACATTACATCACAAAAATGAAAACTACAACAACATCTTTTCTTCATAGTCCACACTCATATCCCCACATACTATCCCTGCAGGTCATTCATAATTTACATATTCATACCCTGGGAAAAATAAAACATAGAAATGGGGTGAGCTCAAATTCCCAGTAAGGATAACAATATAGCGGAAACTTTCATAAATAAGAATAAACATTTAAGGCATTGTATAACTAAAACAAAAGCCTTTTAAACATGAACTTAAACATAGTATGGAAAAAATAAAATGAAATAATGTCATTTACTTATTCACATGGATATTATACTAATCGAATAATCACATGCAATATCAATAACCACTTTCATAATGATGGAATGCATAATGCCAGACTATCATAACCACATAGCCAAGGCCTCGTGCCAAGACTACAAATAAGATTTTGTCAAGGCCTTCTGCCAAAACACTAGTTTGCCTCATGAGACCTACCGATGCATCAAGGAGATATAGCGGGCTCTGCCCATTACATATTAAGTCCAATGCATTCCCATATGAAAAGGTTTAAACATAACATAAACATTCGTATTAAAAATAGCATAAGAAATGTCAATACATTCACCATAAACTATGAATGGTATAAAAATAGCACATCCACAGTAAAACATATCACAAAAACTTCAATACAATATTGAAGTTTTGTATCATAATAAATCAACATCAAATAAGCGTAAAATCCATCAAAGGATCTTGACATAGATGAAATCAAAACTCTTTTTAGAGAAATATATATTTCTATTTTGAAATCATTTAAGAGACATATATTTATAAAATAAAACATTTTCTTTGAAAATATTCTTATAAACTTGTAAGGGAAGCTTCGAAGATTTTATAACGGCGGAAAATAACTTCACCCGCCGTATAAGTTAAAAAAACATTCTTACCTTAATTCTGTCGAAAAGGTTAAAAGCACCTTGTTTGGAAAACGACGGAAAGATTCCTTTTTAAACCTCTTATAAAAAGTAAAACAAAGTTATAAATGACTTTAACCCATATTATTTTAAATAGTAAAATCTTTTTGAAATAGATTTCGAAGAAACATGGATGTGGATGATAAAGAAATCCAAATAGATAATTACGTATAACCAACCTCGGATAATGAAGAGATTGCAAAATAACCCTTACCTTGTACTTTCCCTTGGTTGGGGTAGGTTAACCTCCTGTATAATGGTGAAATAATTGTTATTAAATTATACAATAATCATATATATTAATATGATATCATATATGATCTTTTAACATTGATTTGTTAATAATATCTTAGTATTATCGTTGTTTCGGGTGTTAACTTACTCGTTTTCTTTTATATGTTTTGTTATGTAAGCAATGTTTGTAATGGATAGGTTGTATATTATTCATATACAAAATTATATCAAGTCCTTAAACATCATTTTTAAATCCTAAAATGATAATTATACTTGAACGGATACTATGGAGAATGAATCTCATCGCGTTCGTGGAGAAGGTAGTCTGTACGTACGGATGAGGGACAATATCATTCTTTTGATGTTAAAATAATATATAATTGGATGGTATATCATATATACAGAATAATTATCTTGTTATATTTATTATTTACATGAGTTAAACATCATTATTATACCCATCCAAATAATAATTTATTGAATAACAATTACACCACGACGTGGAGACGGTAAGCCGTACGTACGCACGTATGGTGACATGTTATTCAAAGGGTGGATAGAATACTGAATATGGTTGTACCATATTTATAATAAAATCACTATATATATATGATACTAGAGTTATTATTTTATAATGGTAACTACAAAGGAAGAAGAAGTGGAAGAAGAAAGGAACTTGAAAAAGGGTGGTGAAATCATTTCCTCTTCTTCGGGTTCTTCCTTTTGATTTGATCAAAAGGGCTCTTTAGGTTGTCTTTATGATCAAACTAAGGCCTCTAGGTTGTAGTGAGAGAAGTTTAGAGAGTATTTGGGTAGGTTTTAGCCGAACAAAAAGTCTTTGAAGGTGTGAAGAAAAGAGAAGGAGGAGTGCCCTTTTATAAGAGGGGTGGGGGGCACCTTTGGAAAAGCTAGAAATATTAATTTATAATAAATTCATATTCGGTTTCTAATGGATCCAAAGTTTATTATTAAAATTTTAAGGTAGGGAGGGGTCGAAAACCACTCAACCAATAGAATTTATACAGGTTTGGGTACTTATATTAACCTTATCTTTAAGTATTAACTCTAAGTTAATTAGTTTCACTTTTACAATGTCTCTTTGTATTTTTATATTATATGGTTAATAAACATACTATATACATCCAAGAGACCCCCAAGTGGTCCATTATGGATACACCTATCATTATATAAGTCTTTTGGCCGAACCTTAGATTTTTAGGAATTTAATATGAATTAATAATATAATATTTGTTTTAAAAACTCTTTTATGTCAATTTTGACACTATTCAATAGTTGATTTTTTTGAAACTCATAACAGAATGATTACTTAGAAAAACATTAATTAACTCATTCCTAACATGTCATATTAACTTATAAAATTAGTTTAATTCATAAAAAGTCTCAATTTATATATATTTGTGTATTTATAAAATGAATTATTTTAATTTTTCACTATTATGGTAATTACTGCATCATCATTGTGTCATAAATAAATTACCTTATTGAAAGTATAAAAATTTTAAATAAACTATCACTATTTAAGAAATATTCTTAGATTTATAAATAATATTTATAGTCAAAAATCCAACATATATAACCCTATGTAAAAAATTGTTTTCTAAAAGATATATGCTTATGTCATTTTTGTACTTATTTTAACTTAATTAAAATTAAGTGTCCCTATCACCTACAAGTGGCTCCATGGGGTCCCAAAATCGACCCAAAGATGCCTATGGTCGAACATGTATCAACCAATAAGGCTAGGACATGTTTTAGGGTAATTTAGTATTATTATAATATTATTTTTTAACCCTTATTTACCAGATTTACCCTTAACCATGGTAAATAAAATATTTACCGAAGTAATTATTCAAAATGTCTAAAAATAAAAGTTACCTATTTACACAATTTGAAAATCTTGATTCCAAATATGGAATCCATTTTTCCAAATTCAAAACACAGAAGTGGCAGAAATTAATTTAAAATTAATTCCCGTTGTTAAAACAAAAAAGCGTGTTTTTAAGAGATAATAACTATCAAAAGAATGACACTTGTTTATGTACGGTTTAATTGTAAAATTATGTCCAATGACCAACATTGTATTAAATGGTAAAAATATATTCTAAATATACTTTACAACCACTCAAATTCGTAATTTATCAATATTAATTATTTTGATTAAAAAATTTGTTTTTAATTAAAATTTAGTAATTTTCACTATTCATCAAAATATTAGAGTTATCCGAAAAGTACCAAAATTTCGTCTTAGGCTAAATTCGATATTCAGAATCCAAAAATGAAGTCCATTTTGAAATATAAAATATATATAATTTCAAAAAGTAGGTATTACTATTCATAACGGCTAGTTTGATTGGTTAGTGTGTGTTAGAACTCGGTGTTGCGTACAACACACGCTATCACATTATTCAAAGAGAAGCATACCGTAGAAGATTGGGGTGTTACATTCTCCTCACCTTCAAATAATTTCATCCTCGAAATTTCTAGAATACTTATCACATGAAAATACTCAGTTGGTTCTTCATCATAAGTTCCTCGGGTTCCCAGGTTGCCTCTTCCATCTTATGGTTTCTCCACAAAACTTTTACCAGATGCGTCGTCCGGTTTCTCAGTACTTGTTCTCTCGTATCAAGAAACCTAACGGGCTCTTCACAGTAAGACAGATCGGGTTCCAGTCCTAATTCTTCATAGGTGAGTACATGCGTTGGGTCAGGCATGTATTTCCTCAACAGAGATATGTGTAACACATCGTGAACTTTGGAGAGACTTGGCGGCATTGCCAATCGATAAGCTACAGTCCCAATTCGTTCTAGAATTTCGAAAGGTCCGATGTACCTGGGACTCAATTTACCTTTCTTACCAAAACGTATGACTCCCTTCCATGGAGATACCTTCAGGAAAACATGATCACTAACTTGAAATTCCAAATCCTTCCTTCGATTATCGGCATAGCTCTTCTGCCTACTTTGAGCTACTTTGATGTGATTTTGGATTACCTTCACCTTTTCCATTGTTTCCTCCACCAGTTCTAGACCTATAAGTTTTCTTTCACCAACGTCATCCCAACAGGTTGCTGTGCGACATATATTTCCAAATAATGCTTCATATGGTGCCATCTAAATAATCGAATGGAAGCTATTGTTATAGGAAAATTCTACCAGAGGTAAATACTGATCCCACATACCCTGAAAGTCAAGTGATCAAGATCTCAACATGTCTTATATGGTTTGAATAGTCCGTTATGATTGTCCGTCTGTCTGAGGGTGGTAAGCAGTGCTCAAATGAAGTTCAGTATCCAGGGATTTCTGAATACTTTTCCATAATCTTGAAGTAAAACGGGGATCACGGTCAGAAACAATCGATAGGCGTACTCCATGAAGTCTCACAACTTCATTAATATGTAGTCTTGCTAGACGTTCCAGGGGTAGATCTTCTCTTATAGCAAGAAAATGTTCTAACTTGGTAGTATGATCAATAATAACCCATATTGAATCATTCCTTCTAGGAGTCTCTGGTAGCCCCATGACAAATTCCATCGTAATATTGTCAAATTTACACTCTGATATGGGAAGAGGTTGCATGAATCCTCTAGGGTGTTTCCTTCCAGCTTTCACTTGTTGACAAACCATACATCTTGACACAAAATCAGCATTCTCCCTCTTCATGTTGTCCCACCAAAAATGTTTCTTCAAATCCCTATACATTTTGGTTCTCCCAGGATGTATAGAGAAATTGGAACTATGAGCATCATCCAGATATTCCCTTTTTAGATCAGGTATATCGGGAACACAAAGTCTCTTCCCTAATTTCAAAATTCCATCTTCATACACAAAGTCTCTTCGTCTCCCATCATTCACATCTTTATTCTTCTTTTGAAATTATTCATCATCGGTCTGAGAACTCTTAATAATTTCTAGTAAAGATGGTTTGGAAACCATTTGAAAAAGCATTGATGTTTCTCCTTCCCAAGTTATTCCCATGTCCACCTTCACTAGATCCATGAAAATTGGATCCCTTTCAATTCTCATATTGTTCAAAACTCCATGATCTTTTCTGCTCAAAGCATCTGCCACCATTTTTTCCTTCCCCTGGTGGTAGTGTATCATGAAATAATAATCCTTGAGTAATTAAAGCCATCTCCTTTTCCCCATGTTGAGTTCTTTTTGTGAGAAAATATACTTCAAACTCTTGTGATCAGTATAAATCTCACATTTTTCAACATAGAGGTAGTGCCTCCATATCTTCAAAGAAAAGATCACAGCTACTGACTCAAGATCATGAGTAGGATAGTTTTGTTCATGAATTTTCAACTGTCGTGATGCATAGGCAACAACTCTATCATTATGCATAAGGACACAACCAAGTCCTTTCTTCGATGCATCACTATAAATAATGAACCCATCATTACCCGATGGTAGAGTCAATATAGGAGCATTAACTAATCTTCTCTTCAGTTTTTCGAAAAATTCTTCACACTCTTTTTTCCAAACCAATTTAACCCCTTTACGTGTGAGCTTCATTAATGGGTTAGCCAATCAGGAAAAATTCTGGATGAAACGTCGATAATAACCTTCCAAACCAATAAAACTATGTACCTCAGTTATACTCGTAGGTGCTGGCCAATCTTGGATTGCCTTGGTCTTATAAGGATCAACAGAGATTCCATCTTTAGAGACAATATGGCCAAGAAAAGAAATCTACTGAAGCCAGAATTCACACTTGCTAAACTTCCCATATAATTCATGCCTTCTCAGAGTCTTCAAGATAATGCCCAAGTGATTTTCATGATCTTCGTAGGTTTTGGAGTATACCAAGATATCATCAATAAATACCACCACAAATTAATAGAGATACTCCTTGAAAACTCTATTCATCATATCCATGAATACAGAGGGTGCATTAGTCAATCCAAAAGGCATTACAGTAAACTCGTAATGCCCGTACCTGGTTCGAAATGCTATCTTCGGAATGTCTTCCTTCTTCACACACAACTGATGGTATCTAGATCGAAGGTCAATCATTGAATAGTATTGAGCTCCATACAGTTGGTCAAATAAATCATCAATTCGAGGTAGGGGATACTTGTTCCTTATTTTTATGGCATTAATCTCCCTATAGTCGATACATAACCTCATAGATCCATCTTTCATTTTCACAAAAAGAATAGGGGATCCCCATGGAGAAACACTAGGGAGAATAAATCCCTTATTACTTAATTCCTCTAGTTGTTTCTTTAGTTCGACTAATTCTACAGTGGCCATTCTATAAGGGGTCTTTGATATAGGCCTTGATCCAGGAATTAAATCAGTGGAAAACTCAACTTCTCGTTCTGGAGGATGTCTAGGTAAATCTTCCGGAAATACATCTACAAATTCATTCACAACAGGTACATACTCTATTTGAACATTCCTTTCCTCACCCACAGTTATTTCATTCTCTTCCTCCCCAATAATTGAATTTAGTTGAGCTACTGGGGTGGATCTAAATAAGAATTAGGTGGTGATGATTCTGCTCTAAAGATAAGGTGTTCCTTATCATTATCATCAAGAATCATAACCTCTTTCTTAATACAATAAATCTTCGCATCATAGTCCAAGAGCCAGTCCATACCGAGGATTATATCAAACTCAATCATAGGTATGACGATGAGATCAGTAGATAAAGAACATTTATGTGCTCTAATGGGGACTGATTCACAAAACATTGTAGCAAGGATACTTCCCTTAGGAGTTTTAACTGAAAACTCCCTTGTTAAATCAAATTGGAAATATCTAATTTTCTTAGCAAACTTGGAAGACATAAAACAATGTGATGATCTAGAATCAAAAAATGCATTTTCTAAACTTGAGGAAACCATTAAATTACCTGCAACCACGTATTTCGGAGCTTCGACCTCAGCAGTTGTGATAACCTAAGCTTGGCCTTGATCCCTTGGCCTTTTCTGAGGTATGTTCTCCTGACGCTTAGGACATTCATTTGCATAATTCCCCATCTCCATGAAATTGTAGCACTGAACATTGGTAGATTCCTTCTTCCCCTTGCAATCATGAGATTGGTGGCCTTTTTCACCACACTTGTAACGGACTCTTGTTCCCTTCAAGAAAGTATTGGGGTGTTTCTTACCACATTTACCACAGGATGGATATTCAACCTTTCCCTTCTTCCCCTTATTTCCATTCCCAGATTGATCAACAGGTCTCTTATTCTCTTTCTTTGCTTTAACGTCATAATACTTAGAGAATTCCATTTCGGTCTTGATAGCACATGAGACAATGTCTGTGTACGATGAAAAGGATTGTGAGACTAATGCTCAACGGAGAAATGGTTTTAACCCATCAAAGAAACGACCAATCTTAATTCTTGGGTTATGTATATAATCTCCAGCATACCTGGCAAACCTTGTAATGTTAGCCTCATACTTTGCGACATTCTCATCCTCCTTTCGTCTCAGACTCAGAAACTGCCTTTCCATATCTGCTCGGTGGTCACGAGGAAAGTATTTTTCTAAAAACAAATCTTTGAACTCCCTCCATTCCATATTTGATACTTCATCATCTTCCAACATGTTTTTAATCAATGATCACCATTGATCAGCATCTCCAGTGAGTCAGTAAACTGCCATGATAACCTTTTCCCTTTCACTACTCCCCAAAGCCTAAAATATTTTCTCTAGGGAATTTAACCATTGCTTAGCTACTAAGGGATTTGAAATCTCATTGAACTTTGGAGGTTTTTGCCTCATGAATAGATCTAACATTGATCCTCCACGTTGCGGATCAGGGTGCTCCATACGGGTAAGGTTATTATTCATAACCTGATTGAGTTGTCCCAGTATGGTGATTAGCTGATCGACACCAGTTGCATCACCATCTCCACTATAATTATCTTGAGCAGAATGGAAATCCCTACATGGAGTGCGTGCATTGATACAGTTTCCATTTCTTCCACTAGGCACCATTTCTAAACAATGGAATAAACTAGATCAGTTTATGAATAAAAATACATAATCCCATACTTATAAAACACTTAACATAAATTGAACTATTTATGGATATAATCAATACTCATAAAAATGTTTTCTTTGAGGAATTATATACTCATAATCCCTTCATAATGATTTTTAACGAAAATGACAGTTATCCTAAGCATATCCACCTGGAGTGTCGTAACCAAGAGTGCAGCAAGGCCTGTTGTCACGCACCAGTTCCTGTTCGAGTCTAGCTCAAAGCGGTGTTTTTGGGTATTACCCCTATGTACATCTGTGCTAGAGCCGCCTCTACCTTCTCATATCCAGACAGGGATTTGTTGCTCAGAAAATACACAAAATCTCTACAATACCAAAATTCTAGGATGTTCTTCTATACTAATCCTCAAAGTTTATCTTAGGTCTACGTGCTCTAATCAGAGTTTATCTCAATCTAGCTTCCAAGGTTTGTACTAAACTTCTCTGATACCAACTGTAATGCCCTGACCCCAGTTACCCAGAGTCGGTGCATTATTACATAACATTGGAATGATCACAAGAAGGATCAAATCTCGAAAGACCTATTGGTTTAGTAGCCTTGGAAATACTATATATATTCATAAGTCTTACATTACATCATAAAAATGAAAACTAAAACAACATATTTTCTTCATATTCAACACTAATATCCCCATATACTATCCTTTCAGGTCATTCATAATTTACTTCTTTATACCCTGGGAAAAATAAAACATAGAAAATGGGTGAGACCAAATGCCCAGTAAGGATAACAATATAGCAGAAACTTTCATAAATAATAATAAACATTTAAAGAAATGTATAACTAAAACAAAATCCTTTTAAACTTGAACATAAACATAGTATCCAAAAAATAAAATGAAATAATTCCATTTACTTATTCACATGGATATTCTACTAATAAAATAATCACATGCAATATCAATAACCACATTCATAATGATGGAATGCATAATTCTAGACTATCATAACCACATATCCAAGGCCCTGTGCCAAGACTACAAATAAGATTTTGGCAGGGCCTTGTGCCAGGACACTAGTTTTCTTCATGAGACCTACCGATGCATCGAGGAGCTATAGCGGGATCCACCCGTCACATATTAAGTCCAATGCATTCCTATATGAAAAGGTTTAAACATAACATAAACATACATATTAAAACTAGCATACGAAATTTCAATACATTCACCATAAACTATAAATGGTATAAAAATAGCACATCCACAGTCAAACATATCAAAAAACCTTCAATACAATATAGTAGTTTTGTATCATAATAAATCAACTTCAAATAAGTGTAAAATCCATCAAAGGAAGTTGACATAGATGAAATCAAAAATCTTTTTAGATAAATATCTATTTCTATTTTGAAATCATTTAAGAGTCATATATTTATAAAATAAAACATTTTCTTTGAAAATATTCTTATAATCTTGTAAGGGAATCTTCAACGATTTTATAACGGCGGAAAATAACCACACCCACCGCATAAGTTAAAAAAACATTCTTACCTTAATTCTGTCGAAATGGTTAAAAGCACCTTGTTTGGAAAACGACAGATAGATTCCTTTATAAACCTCTTATAAAAAGTCAAACAAGGGTATAAATGACTTTAACCCATATTATTTTAAGTAGTAAGATATTTTTGAAATACATTTCGAAGAAACATGGATGTGGAAGATGAAGAAATCCCAGTAGATAATTACGTATAAACAACATCGGATAATGAAGAGATTGCGAAATAACCCTTACCTTGTACTTTTCCTTGGTTGGGGTAGGTTAACCTCCTATATAATGGTGAAATAATTGTTATTAAATTATACAAGAATCATATACATTAATATGATATCATATATTATCTTTTAACATTTATTTGTTAATAATATCTTAGTATTATCGTTGTTTCAGGTGTTAACTTACTCATTTTCTTTTATATGTTTTGTTACATAAGCCATGTTTGTAATGGATAGTTTGTATATTATTAATATCCAAAATGATATCAAGTCCTTAAAAATCATTTTTAAATCATCAAATGATAATTATACTTTAATGGATACGATGGAGAATGAATCTCATCGCGCTCGTGGAGACGGTAGTCCGTACGTACGTACGAGCGACAATATCATTCTTTTGATATTAAAATAATATATAATTGGATGGTATATCATTTATAAAGAATCATTATCATGATATATTTATTATTTACATGAGTTAAACATCATTATTATACCCATCCATATAATAATTTATTGAATAACAATTACACCACGACGTGGAGATGGTAAGACATACGTACGCACGTATGGTGACATGTTATTCAAAGGGTGGATAGAATAATGAATATGGTTGTACCATATTTATAATAAAATCACAGTATATATATGATACTGGATTTATTATTTTAGAATGGTAACAACAAAGGAAGAAGAAGTGGAATAAGAAAGGAACTTGAAAAAGGGTGGTGAAATCATTACCTCTTCTTCGGGTTCTTCCTTTTGATTTGATCAAAAGGGATCCTTAGGTTGGCTTTCTGATCAAACTAATGCCTATAGGTTGTATTGAGGTAAGTTGAGAGATTATTTGGGCAGGGTTTGGCCGAACCAAAAGGCTTTGAATGTGTGAAGAAATGAGAAGGAGGAGTGTCTTTTTATAAGAGGGGTGAGGGGCACCTTTGGAAAAGCTAGAAATATTAATTTATAATAAATTCATATTCGGTTTTAATGGCTTCAAAGTTGATTATTCAACGTTTAAGGTGGGTATGGGTCTAAAACCACTCAACAAATAGAATTTAGAGAGTTTTGGGTACTTATAGTAACCTTATCTTTAAGTATTAACTCTAAGTTAATTAGTTTCACTTTTACAATGTCTCTTTGTATTTTTATATTATATGGTTAATAAACTTACTATATACATCCAGGAGACCCACAAGTGGTTCATTAATGATACACATATCATGATATAAGTCTCTTGGCCGAACCGTAGATTTTTAGGAATTTAATATCAATTAATAATATAATATTTGTTTTAAAAACTCTTTTATGTCAATTTTGACACTATTCAATAGTTGATTTTTTTGAAACTCATAAAAGAATGATTACTTAGAAAAAATTTACTTAAATCATTCCTAACATGTCATATTAACTTTAAAATTAGTTTAATTCATAAAAAGTCTCAAATTATATTTATTTGTGTATTTATAATATCAATTATTTTAATTTTTCACTATTATAGTAATTACTGCATCATCATTGTGTCATAAATAAATTTAATTATTTAATGTCTAAAAATTATAAATAAAATATCATTATGTAGGAAATCCTTTTATATTTCTAATTAATATTTACAGTCTAAATTCCAACTTATATAACCCTATGTAAAAATTGTTTTTCTAAAGGATATATGCTTATGTCATTTTTGTACTTATTTTAACTTAATTAAAATTAAGTGTCCCTATCACCTACAAGTGGCTCCATGGGGTCCCCAAATCGACCCAAAGATGCCCATGGTCGAACATGTATCAACCAATAAGGCTAGGACACGTTTTAGGGTAATTTATTATTATTATAATATTATTTTTTAACCCTTATTTACCGGATTTACCCTTAACCATGGTAAATAAAATATTTACCGAAGTAATTATTCAAAATGTCTAAAAATAAAAGTTACCTATTTACACAATATGAACATCCTGATTCCAAATATGGAATCCATTTTTTCAAATTCAAAACACAGAAGTGGCAGAAATTAATTTAAAATTAATTCCCGTTGTTAAAAAAAGCGTGTTTTTAAGAGATAATAACTATCAAAAGATTGACACTTGTTTATGTCCAGTTTAATTGTAAAATTATGTCCAATGACCAACATTGTATTAAATTGTAAAAATATATTCTAAATATACTTTAAAACCACTGAAATTAATAATTTGTCACTATTAGTTATTTTTATTAAAAAAGTTGTTTTTAATTAAAATTTAGTAATTTTCACTATTCATCAAAATATTAAAGTTATCCGAAAAGTACCAAAATTTACCTTAGGCTAAATTCGATATTCCAAATCCAAAAATTAAGTACATTTTGAAATATAAAATATTTATAATTTCAAAAGGTATGTATTACTATTCATAACGGCTCGTTTGATTGGTTATGGTGTGTTAGAACTCGGTGTTGCGTACAACACACGCTATCACATTATTCAAAAAGAAGCGTATCGTAGAAGATTGGGGAATTACATTTCCCATGGTATTTGCACATTGTTTAAGTCACTTGGGAGACATCATGTCATACGTTACCATACACAAGTCGACCATAATTTTATATTTAATTATTACATCATTATGAAGTCATTAAACTACCAAAAACTCAAAACTGTATTTTTACTATTCATGAAAAATTCATGTATTTTAGGAAAATCCCAAAAATTTACCCTAAACATTTTTCGACATTTTGAATTAAAAAATGAAATCCATTTTTCAAAATTAATTTTCTAAATATTATTAATTTAAATTTTAAATAATGTCATAGTTAATTTGAAAAATAAAAATCATAAAGTGTAATTAGTTTTATTTCTCATTGAAAAACTTATTAAGATATCATTATCAAATTTCCTTAAGAAAATGAAATATTATTATTATTTACTATTCATAAGGTTCATATTACTATTCATATTACTATTCATAAGGTTATGTTACTATTCACCAAAAATCTAGTTTGTTTTATCAGACTCCAAATGACTTACTGATCACCACTCTAGATTACCATTTTTTGAAATTCCAAACATAGAAGTGGAAAATTTAAACTTAATGGATAGGTTTTGACTATCCCTAAATAACATAGTGTTGTTTGAAAGGAATTCAGTGATGATTAAAATGTATTTAATAAAAACATACCATAAAATGTTTGAGGCACAACACTGAATAATGGTTATCCTTTTCGAGCATGGTTTGATTGACATAATAAATGTTTTTTCATTTCTAGAATCGTTCTTTTTTACAATGAAGATCCCAATTGATCCCTCCAAGGATATCACTTGTATAATGAGAGGATTTCCCTCAACTGGTGGCATTAATATTTGTGGGATCAAGAGGTATTTATTTACATTTTCAAATTGTTTCGGACAGTCACTATTCTACTTATATTTTACCCCCTTATCTATCTGTTTTTTGAAGGGAAAACACATGACTAAAAGGTTGGATATCAATCACAGGATATAAGATAATTTAACTTAAATTCATATAAACTCCAAAATATTTCATCGTGGTGACATTCTAAGGATGTTTTTTTTTAGGATCAAATTTTTTGTCATGATGGTGTTTGATGAAGACAATAAACATTCCTGATGTTACAGAAAAAGAAAAAATTAAGGGGTTAATCTACAAGATATGTTACCATATCCTGCTAATGATGGTATTTAGGTCATTCAAGTTGTAATAATGTTTTCAAGACTTAATCACTATATCTTCAATGCAGAATTCAAATAAAATCCCCAAAAATTGTTTGAAGTTGTGATTCATGGAACGTTTGTATGTGGTGTTAGTATTTTTAAATCCAAAGGGTGTTACCCAATAGAATAGTAATCCCTAGGGGTACCTTAAAGAAGTGGATTTATCATCTTTTAGGTCCAATCAAATTTGGTTTTACCCTAAATAGTCATCCATGAAGAAGGGGTCATGATAACTAGCCATTGCATCAATCAGTAGTTATGTGATTTGAACCAGGAATTCATATTTTAGAAAGTGCTGGATGAGGTCTATGAATTCCATGAAGAATCTGATTTGAAATTTTTTTTCTTAGATGGGGTGATATTGGATATCTATTTTGGATACTAAACTTCTCAAGTGAAGTCATCCTTGTTTAGGATGTCTACTTCAGCCACATGTTTGGAGGCATGAGTTTGGGGTGTCCTTCTGGCTACCATTTTATATCTCCAATGGTCTTCTAGAAAACCCAAGTGATTGGTGACCACCATTTGATCAATTATTATAATCTATATGTAATTCCATGGGAAAAATTTTGATTTTTTCTTCATGAAGGTAGTATACACCTATTATTCAAGTCATGGGCACACAAATCAATTTGGGCTATGGATATCCCTCTATACCCGGGTTTATTTATATGAGTTAATCCACCATGGTGGATACACCTTCATTAAATGTTTCAAGGGTATCCAAAAGTTCTTCCTCTTCTTATGAACCCTCACGATTTACTCTTCCTCCTCTACTGAGGATGTAGGTGATAAAAAAAGATTATCGTAGTTAGGGGAGGAGTCCACGTTTGGACATTCAGAAGATGAAGAAACAATTTTCATCTCTATAGATTGTATGGGGACTTTTTGGATCTCTAAAGGGGTGATGAGGGACTGAGAATAAGCATTTACAGTCTCTCACATTATCATGAAAACTTATTCTAGCCTAGCTGACATAATAGGGATTTTTTGAAGATGAATGGATATAATGGAGATATTTTCATCAATGTTTACGTTACCGCTCAAGTAGTTAACTTCTTCATCTATGCCTTCTTTAATTCTTGGAGAGTTTAAATCTTTTCCAGTGATTCTAGGTTCAGTTTTCATAACTGACATCATAGATGTCGTTGAATGTGTTACTAAATTCCATCTCACTCCTTTGATTTTATTGATGGGAATTGAATACTATGTATTAATATTCAAAAATGGATTAGTGGGGATTAGATCTGGACTATTCAATGAATTGATTTGAATGACATTGCCAGTCATGGATTGTTTCCCTTCCCTCTAGTAGAATATTTCATCAATGTATTGTTACTCATAGGAATTGGGATTTGTGACCACTCAATGATTCAATTGACCATTGATACAAAACATGAGGCATTATTATTGTGATGAGGGGATATATTTATGTTTATGTTTCCAGGTTATTCCCAACAGAACATTCAAGGTCGTATCCTTTAGGACAACCCTGAATTATGAGTCAAACAAGAGATCCAAAAATTGTGTTTAAGTTTAATTTCACTAAGATTATTTTCATAATTTGTCTCATATTCCTATTACATTATAGTAGGGGGGCCAACTGTAATTAATTAAATCCCCAATTGAAAATGTGTTAGGATTGGGATGAGTATTAATCGTTATCCAATTTCAATGAAATCTCATTGGATATCTATTTCATTTATCTATGTAGATATATACAAGGGTCTGATGTGTCCTTGTATGATGGAATCCTCATCATGGTCTATGAAGGAGATGATTGTGTGTAATTATAAAAGATCATTCTATACACAATGCACTTTGGAAGTAGCTGCCTCATATTCAAAATCCTGAGTGGTTGATAAGGCCTCATTGAGTGACTCCCAAAGGTCTTTTGATATACTTGAAGCATCCATGATAGAAAAATTTGTCGGTACTATGGCTAACTACTTCAAAAAATCATTATTTTGGTCCAAAGGATTGTTCTTCCCATCATTAGTATTCTCTTTTTTAGTTGATTTAGGATTTAATTTACTTGATGTGGATGGATTAGCCCTTGGGATAAGATTTTAAGGTACTTATGCTCCTGATTGATTAAGTGGACTTGGTCTACCTACATAGTGAGGTTGATTAGGTGATGAGGTTCCCTCAAACCAAAATTCGTGGATGAACATGTTAGAGAATGCCTTGTAATGTGTGGGGGAACTTCATTGCAACTTGTGTTCTTTCTATAGATCTCTACCATTACTTTTTTCATTTAGATGGTTACAGTAAGGACGTGGTTATAGTAGTGACTAATAGAATGGCCTTATCTTCCCATGTATCTTCTACTTTGATAGCCTCTTGATGTGGAAAAGTGATTTGGTGAATTTTTATTTGTTTTAAATTAATTAAGAATAATATTAAGAAGATTAAAAATTTAATGAAGTCTAAATTCCATGATTTCAATGTTGGTCCTTAGTACCAAGACATGGGAAAATGGATGCACAACGTTTTGAACATTTAAATGAGTTCCATGAAAAATATTATTTTAATATGGGTGTGTTGGAAGTTTTTTTTCACTAAATGGTATATGAATTTTTTTTAAACACTTTTAATGGCCACTATACAATAAATTGGACCTAGATATCAAACTAAGGTGGAGAATAACACCAACTATGTGTGTCCGAGATTTACCCCAATTCTAGCCACCATAAGACTGAGGGTGTTCATGATCCTGGGGAACCAATATAAGGTTCCAGAGAATTAGAGAAAGCACCTTGTGGGGTGGCATGTAAGTGGAGGTGGGCACAAGAGTGCTCCAAGAGAGAATCGGTATTAGGTAGTACCAAAGGGGGAGAAGATAAATTGTTCAAGTGGGTTTGATGCAGTTTGTATTATAAGGAAGCAATCAAGAACTTATTGTCTTGATGTGTTATCTGATTTTTTAATGCAGAATAAAAATTAGTTGTTTGAACAGTTAAGTGAAATATCCTTGTCATCAAATCATCACTCTATGTTTTGATCCTTATAATCTACTTGAATAGAATTTGGAGATGTTCAATCTACATGGAGCACGTCATCTTCTCCATAAAGTGTTGCTCACCAGTACTATTCATCGAAACACCATGATTGTATCTATCAAAGTTCAATTAGTGTTATCCCATCATTGATTCATTTTTCTAAGAATTTGAGAATGATCGAAATAATTATGAAACTTTTTATCATAATTTTACGATGAACAAACTGAGGATCTTTCATGTGAAGAAGATTATTTTTTTATAGTGATTAATGTTTCTATGAAGGAGAATGTGTACGTGAGATGAGTTAGGGATTCAAGATTCATCTGCGGTATTGGTGGATGTCAATAAATACCAGATTCTGATGTCATTTGATTTGTTTGATTATCTCTTATCCGAGAATAAATTTGAGAGATAAAGAGTTTATTGAACTCTTTAGTTCATGAAGTATCTGCATTTTTTCAGTTTTCTTGAAAAAATAGAGATCTAGAGGACTTCAATAGAGGTTTATCACTCTCAATGAAAATCTATGATGAAATAAGATAAAAAATTATTTTTGGTATAGTTCATTATGTTTTTGTGAAAAAAATATATAGTGAATCTACATAGAGGTTTTGATGAGGGAGAATGTATATATCATATACACTTGAGTGAAGGGTTTGAGATACCACAAGATAGTGTATACTTTAATTGCATCTTGTGAATAAGTACTTTTGGGAACTAATGTTTACTAATTGTATATTTTTTAATGAATGCATATCATTTGGTATGAACAAAACACATAGTATCAGAACTGTTCTTAAACCTGTTTTCCATTGTGAAAAAGAACATTCATACATAAACATGTAATATATATACAGATTTTTGCATTATTATTTCATGAAGGAGATGTGCATGAAGGCTATGAGGAGTTTATACATGGTTCAATGAATATGAAAAGTGAACTGTATAGTGTGTGTATAAGAAAGTAAATAGTGTTTGAAAAATTAAGTGCATAATGTGGATAGTGTGTCTATCCAAGCATATGTGAATGAATACTTCAACATGTGATTAATTAATCATTTGATGAATCCAGATGTCAGTGCATTGGGTAGTAAAGAAGAAAAACTGAGGAGATTTCTTTGTGCATGTTTGTTGTTATATAAAATTAGAAGGCCATATAGTGCTATAAATACATGCATGAAGATTAAAAAGTGAATGAGTAATTTAAATTCCATAATATGTTTTTAGTGATTTGATACTAATGTAAGGGAAGAAACTATATTATTATTTTAGAATATTTTAGTATCAATTATTTTAGTGTTTAGTGAGGTTCGGTCTTTATCAGAAGAAGGAATTTCCTGATCAGTGTTGAACTGAGGTAGTTGACCATCTACAAGTGATCATTATTGATTAAGAAAGACTTGCACTAGGGAAAATGTACGTGAATTGTACATGGGATATTTTGTTTGGGGAATCTCATTGAGGATGATTATATAACCATCTTATAAGTGGATCAAATCTTCTGGGAATCAAGATTGTGAAGTCATTAGTGGGACCCTGAAGTAGTGGAAGTCTTCAGTGGGACTCTGGAGCAAGCTGGTGGGATGTTGGTAACACTATGGGATGCAGTATAAAGATTCTTATGTTGGACTCAATAGTCACTAGTGAATGCGTGAAATTTTAAACACTAGTGGGACTCTAGAGTGGACCACTGTGGGAATCATTATTTATGGGAATAGGACTTTACAATGTTGTAACCATCTACATATAGTGATGAATCTGTATCCTGGGGTAATCACTAGTTACACAAAGGATGTTGGTCTTAGTACCAAACCTTGTAAAAATATTATGTGTTGTGTTTCATTTAAAGTTTCTAATTCGTATCAGATCCACTCATTCTAATTGGTGATAACGGTTTAAAGGGGTTTATTAATGAAAAAAAATTCATAAAAACAAGTCACACCTGGTTCACCCCCCTCCCCTCTAAGTTGGACTACCTGATCCTTAAACTAATCAATTTCTATTAAAGTAGGTTACCTCAATTTGGATCTACTCTAATTGTACAGTGGTTTATATCAGATCTATATAAAATACCTATTTGAGTTTATTGATAATTTATAATATCTTTATATATAAAATCCTATCTATACTACTGATGTTAGAATTGTTAATTTTTAGTCAAATCAAATAAAATTATGCTGAAAAGAGTGGAAAAGAAGATGAAGAAGAATTCAAAGATGGTTTAATGTCTACTGGTATCGAAAGACACTCAGATTTTATATTGTTTAGTGAAATCAGTTGATAAATCATTTACAAGCAGTGATGATGATGTGTTCGATTATGAAATTATAAATCTTCTAAAGAAACAACCCAATGAAGTGTTCATATATATGACCAAAGTTTTCAAGGAACATCAGGATGAAAAATTACATATAGAAGATGAATAGGATGATATGGAAAAAGAATTGGCTAAAAGGTTTTGCATATCCACCACTCTCACAAGACTTGTGAATGTAACGGAAGAAACAATATATCCTTGAAAATTAATATTCACTAAATTTCTTGATGAATTGGAAATTAATTTTTGTGAGTATTTTTTTAAATTGTTTTTAAAGAATTTATCCATGCACATGAAAAGATACATAATATTTCTATGAATTTCATATATTATCACCTGAATGATAAAGCAGAAAGAATCAGGGAGCTTGAAAATTTCTTAATATTTTTGATCATATGTATGAATAAGAGACTCAGAGGATAAATATTTAGTGGGTAGATATAATGAATCATTTTTAATATGATGATATTTCTATCAACATATAGTTTATTTAACAATAAGTGAAACTGAGAAATATTAATGAGACACAACTTGAGACTTCCTTTAGTGCTGAGAAAAGAAGAATTTCTAATGATTCTTCTGATAAGAGTCATATTTCAGAAAAGAATAAATCCGGGGAAAAAAATATCTTGATATTATCTAATGATAAATATACTATTGGGTCATTAAATAAGGTAACCATTTGTCCTAATAAATTTGTTTGTACTAATGTAGTAATGATGACTAGTACATATTCAAAATTTTAAATTTGGAAAGAAATGGGTGATGAAAAATACAAAGGAATCCACAAAATCACCAAATATTGATGTAAGGACTTTTGGAAATTCTTTTTCCTAAACTAAATCATAGAATAATAAATGTTCTACCCCAAAGCATCCAAATTTCACAGACAGTCAAAATGTGTTATAGAAGAAGAAATAAAGATTGGTTGGCTACTATTGGTGTTTTTGGATGTTATTCCATGATGTAATAAACTATTGGCACAGTATGTCATTATTTTAAAAATACATAATGCATGTATTTAGGTGTAGAAAATTTTGAGAAATTTGATACTTGAAAAATAGATGCAGAATTCATAAAAAGAGAATCATTTTATAAAGAATATATATGATTATTTTGAAAATTTATATGCTCATCGCAATATAAATGGTCACTATTATGATGATTTTTACTATTTAACAATCATGCATGAATCATATATTAATGAAAATTAAAGATCATAGATGAAATTTAATTAGGTAAGAGATGAAGATGATAACCTTGGTTTGTGAACATAAGAAGAAGGTTATTAAACAAAAAACTCCCAAGAATTCTGTGAAAAATTAAGTGAATAGTGTCTCACTAAATAAAATATGTTTCTATTGTGGTAATAAAGGTCCATCATGGACTATTTTTTATTTTCTATGAACATTACTACTAAAGGATGAAAGTTGGATTCAAAGAATGAATTAGTCCAGAAAAGAAATAACAATATTTATTTGGAGAATGACATTACTGATGAAGAATATGAAAAGTTTCCTACAATTGGTAACCTTTTGAATTTTAAATTTGGGGTTGATAGGAAAAACATGTCTAGAAATTAAACTAAAAATCGTTTGGCATTATTATTTGTTCATAAATAATTATTTTAAAATAATTATAAAGAATTTGTGACCTCAAATGTTTGTAAAAAGAATTCTACACATAGAGTGAGGATTGAGAATGTTTTTAAAGAATTATCGATCCTATGGACAGAGTAGTTAGAAGAAGAATGAAATATTGAGCAAGCATAGAGAAATAAAATTTCATTAATAGTAAATATAAATAATAATTTTTCATCTAATAATATTTCTCGGTTTAGAAGAAACTTTTAGGCATGTTTCCATAGGTGAGGGTCATTGAAGAATCACCTTATTTCCATATATTTTGTTTTTGTTTTTAATGTATAGAATTAAAGGTGAAACATGTATTTAGGGGGATACCTGAATTTATAAAAGATATTAATATCATAAATCTATAAATATGACCATTGTGGAAGATTAATTGAATTATGTTTTCTCTTTTCAACATCTCAAATAATAGCATAAAATAGATCGAATTTATTCTTGATGAAAGAAACTCAGTATAAATAAAGTTTTGAGTTAATATCTTTATGGGATAATAGAAGGTCATGAATCATATATTTCTATCAAAACTAATATATTATGAGTATTTGATGTTTTTATGACGTATGGTATTTCTAAAATAAAAATTTCTAGAAATTGATGCTTGTCATCTTTGAGGAATGTTGATTACATTCTCCCATTTTCATGATAAAAATCATCAATTTTAAAAAGCGGAGTGATTTATTACAGGATGGAAAAGGGGGGAAAAATTCTTGTACTTGAATTATTATAATTCTATTTGTTGTGATGTATTGAAGAATTTTTTTTAAATCATTTTAATGACCCATGATAAGAGGTTTCAGGGATTGGCATCACATTCTGAAAGATTAATGGCAACTTTGACGTTAAATATGATCACTCTTGTTTTCTATATAGAGAATTGCTCACATATACATAAAGTTGATTGAATTTATCTCTTTCATAAGTTAGTAGTGGCTCTATCGTTCTTTGAATTAATACATACATTATATGTCTAAATAGATGAGGATATTTTTACAATTTGAATTATGAAAATGATAATTTCTTCTTATGATTATAACGTTGTATTTATTTTCAATAAGGGGAAGAAGATGTGATTAACATTTAAAAATGAAGTGGGTATTGAAAACATATAAAAAGGGGGATATTAAATTATTCAACTGATTTGGTAAAGTTGTAATTGTTGTCAATTAATCATGAAAAATATTAAGAATATAAAAAAGGACACTAAATCCTAAATGTGATGATTGCAGAGCTAGTCCTGAGTTCCAAAAAGTGTAAATGGTAGCACAATGTTTACAACATTTAAATAAGATTCATGAAAAGTATTATTTTTAAAATGGATGTGATAGATTTCTTTTCATTATGTCATATATGGATTTTGGAAAACACTTTTAATGGACTTCATAAAAAAATTGGACTTACCCATCCTTATAATGGGACTTAAAACACTAACAATGGGTGGCCAAACATAACAACCAAAGACAACCATCATTTGTCTATGGCAGTGCATGAGCATCGGGTTCCTACACAAGGCTCAATAGTAGTTTAGAAACCAAAATTCGGGGTGTCATGACTGAGTATGTGGGTGCCAGAGTGTGCATGCAGAGAACTGGTATGGGGCGGTGTCGGAGAGGGAGAAGAGAAATTTTTAAAGTGGGGTTGATGAAGTTTTTATTAAAATGAAGTGGATTAGAGCATTCTATTTTGATGTGGCATTAGAATTTTTAATGAAGAATCAAACTAGTGTATTGAATCTTCTCAATAAAATATGAATGTCATCTGATCATCATGATGTGATTTGATCCATTCGATATACTCAAACATAATTTGGTGCTGTCTGATCTCGATGCAACACATTTTCTTGTCTAGAAAGTCTTTCTCAACTGTGTTGTACATCAAAACTACATGGTAGTATCTATAAAATTTCAATCATCATTCTTCCATCATTGATTCATCATGATGATAATCCATGTATGATCAAAATAATTATGAAACTCTATTTGAATAATTTTACGATGAAAAATTCAAGGATATTTGATGTGAAGAAGATTAAGATTTCCTTGACTGTGATTTAAATTACCATTAAGGAGAAAGTGCACATGAGATGTGTCAGTGATTGTAGGGAAATTAGTTTTTAGTTTATGCCTAACAATATTGGATGCCAGTTGGATTTTATGTGTTCAATTATATCTCATTTGAGTATTGTTTTGAGATTGAAATACTTCTTTGGAATATACGGTTCATGAAGGATCTGTGTTGTTTCTGTTTGTGTGGAGAATAATAGATAACCACATTCCTTTTATAGGTTTTTAGAACTCTCGAATAAGCACTGTGAAGAACTGATATATCAATAATCACTTAAACATTGTTCATTTTGTTTGCACGAAAAATTACAAAGAACATGCGTGGCGGTTTTCAAGAAGGAGAATGTATATATAATATACACTTGAGTGAAGGGTTTGAGATACCACAAGATATTGAATACATTAAATTCATCTTTTGATCAAGTGCTTGTGTGAACCATATTTTAATCATTCAATATTTCCTGAATGCATGCACATATTTTTTTATCACAAAACAAATATAACAATAAATATTTTTACCCACATTGTACTTCATGAAAAATAACTTTCATGCATAAAAATTAATATAATTACAGTATTTTGGATTTATGTATTATGTAGAAGAATTTCATGGAAGTATTGAAGGGTTCATACATGGTTCGACGCATATGAAATGTGAACTGGATAGTGTGTGCATAAGGATGTAAACAATGTGTGTGGAAATGAGTGCACAATGTGGATAGTGTGTCTATCCAAGCTTATGTGAATGAATACATGTACATGTGATTGTGTAATCATTTGAAGAATCAAGAAGACAATGAATTGGGTAGTAAAGAATAATAATTGGGTAAGTTTATTTGTGCATATTTGTTGTTTCATAAAATGATATGGCCATGCAGTTCTATATATACATACATGAAGATTAAAAAGTTCCCATGAAATTTATATTTCATAATCAGTTTGTGGTAATTTGAGACTGAATTAAGGTATGGAATTTTATCAGTGTTTTAGAATATTTATTGAAATGATATTTCAGTGTTTAGTGGGGTCTGGTCTTCAGTAGAAGAAGTAATTACCTAAACAGGGTTGAACTGAGGTAGCTGACCATCAATAGGTGATCAGTATTGACTGAGAAAGACCATCACCAATAAAAATTTACATTAATTGTACTTGTTATAGTTTATTCCAACAAGCTATTAGAGTAATATTATATAATAATTTTATCAGTGGATATAATTTTATGCAACTCAAGATTGTGAATTCTTCAGTGGGACCATCAAGCAGTGGAAGTCTCTAGTGGGACTCGGGAGCTGGCTAGTGTGATGCTGGTAACACTATGGGATGCAGTATGAAGTTCCTCCTATGGGATATTAGAGTCACTAATGTAGGTGGTAACTTGTAAATAATAGTTCTACTCTATATTGGAATCCTTTGGGACTCATTTTTTATGGTAATGGGACTTTCCTAGGTTGTAACTATCTATATATAGTGAAGAATCTATTACCAAGGGTAATCACAGGTTTCAGTAAGGATGTAGGACTTAGTACCGAACCTTGTAAAAATATCATGTGCTATGTTTAATTGAAATTCGACATTGCATACTAGATCTGCTCATCCTAACAAGTGACATAGGTTTAAAGGGGTTTAATAAATGAAAATAATTTCATAAAAACAAATCACACTTGATCCCCCACCCCCTTAATGTGAATGTAGGATCCTTGGACGCGACACTTATTCCACCAATTCTCGAATCATGTAAAGGTAATTTAGGTTCATGATATGTTCATTATTTTATAGGGGATCCATTAAGATGATAAAATTAATAGAATCAAATATCATCTCCTTTTCTGATGAATATTCTTTATAGAGGGTCAAATCTTGTTGTACCATTTGGATGGGTGGTGCTAGTGCTTTTGGGAATGTACGAATAATGTCTGATAATGTCAAAGACAACTTCATATTTGGAATAGTATCATCTTTCTACATTTTATTCTTACTCTTCTAGCCAGGTCAGTTTTTTGAAAACTAGCTTTCAGAGGATTGAGCTGTTGATGGAGTCACTTGTGTTGTGGCTGAAGTCAATGAAGGCATAGTTGGTTGTTTCAAATTTTTTATAAGGATTGAATGACTTCATTTGATCATCTTTCAACCCATACAGTTATTGAACTTTTTCATACACTTTCTATTAACTTCCTTCAATTCATTCTCCTCCTTCTGAATTGTGGTAGAGACGCATGCTATATGAGTAGGTGGCTTGTCCACCTTCACATTCCTGGAGTCTAACATCTTTGGAAGGGTGAATTTGAAAACAAAACGTTCCTAGATTTTTTTCCCTAGTAATTTATGGAATCATAAATAGTTTATACTTTATTCATCCCCTTCCATTCTGGTTTTCTTGGGATTTTTGAACTTGATCAAGTTATCTTCCAATGTCGAGATGAAGTAGTTGGGGAATCGGTGTCTCTAAAGAGAATAGTCCTAATTTTTCATATTTGTAAGAGAATTTTTTTTATATGATCTCTTGGATCATCCTATAAAGGTTGGAATTATTTTGGGAGGTGGAAATACATGACAAGGTTTAGGATTTGGAGTGGAAGTAGGTACAAGGGGCTACGTAAGTGTAATAGTGGATCCCTATACATTCCCCATTCTCTTTCCTAGACCTAAATGAATTACATGGGATGTATATTTGGTATTTGTGATAGAGTCTTACAATATTTGAGAGATTGTGAATTGTTCTTGAAATCCTCATATATATTTTACAGGGATATTTGGTGTGTGGATCTTTTCACCAAGATTTGTTATAAAAATATGAAACAAGAATTATTTAGGGAGTGGTATGTTTAAGGATTATGTAAATCCTTTCCATTGAGAAATGATGTACAAGACCATTTCATTATTCTAATGTTTAAAGTTTGAGAGTTCACGGAATATATCCTTATATATCATCTATATGAACTGGAAGAGAATATTCTTATATAGGCCTTTCAACCAAATAATTGACCGAGCTGGTAAGATAGGGTACCATATAAATGATGGTCCCTAAAATAATTATATAAAGCATCTAAGTTTTAATAAATAATATTTGTTAAGGTTCCCAATCATTAGATCATAGTGAGATATGAAATGAATCAAATTCTAATTCTAGTCTCCTGATCTGTTAAAAAATGGAAATATAGGGTTCCGAAAGTATGGAGGGGTGATATTTGGATCTACACATTCAGTTCAAGGATTATTTTTTCAATTTTATTAGTGTGCATCATTTTTAAATTGCTTCAAATCGATCTTTATGTTACTAATAGGGTTTAGGATCCCCTGGGGGATGTTTGGGTGAGCCGAAAATTGAATGGGTTTAGCCACCAGTTGGGAAATATGTTGTGGATCTGAGGGTATCTTTCATGGGTAGCCTATAGGGGAAGGACAATAAATATGTTCCTATACCTATTCTGGTATTTCACCCAATGAATTTAATTCATGATATTCTATTGTGGTATCCATGTATATTGGAGGTTGGAATCCAATATTGAGTGATGTTTCAATCCTACTTTAGCTATTCTGGTGAACCCTCTTTGTTGAGGTATGTTGTTTGGAAGTGTGGGTTGAGGATATGATTACAGAACATATCCAGTAGGATGTATTCCTCATAGTATATCTTCATTAAGTCTCCTCAATTATCTCATACTTTCTACATGATGATAAAATATTTTTTCTTGGGAAATGGGCTCAACCAATCCAGGTGTTATGTGGGGAAAAATTTCACCCTTATCCTTTTCATTATTGGATGCCTTTTGAGGAGGTAATGGTAGAGTGATTGAGGGAACACCCATATTCCAAAAGGATCTCTAGTTCTGGGTATAAACAGCACCTTTAATCATTTCAATGTGTACCGTATTTTGAAATGAAACTTCCACCTATAATTACTCCTTCGAATTAGTCTCATGTTCTATATGTTCTACAGGGTCGGTGTTAGTGACATTCACCGATGTGTACTACAATTTGGGAGTTTCATTAGTGTTTTGCAAAAAATAACTTTTCTTATTCCCACTATGAGTTCTTGTCCACATATTTTATAGTTCTCTAGGATCTTTTTGGAAAACAATAATCCGAATTGAATCTCCAGCCAGTTCAGTCATGTGCATCCCTAATGAGGATACTATATCATATGATGAGGAAAACTGGGATGATCCATTCTATAGTGTTTCCCTAATCAGTAAAATACTGACTATCCATTGAGTATGAGGTTTCTATGATGAATAATCTAACATCCCTAATGGTTGGGGTTGTTCCCATTCAAATTTCAGAACTCTTCATATCTAGTTTGATGACCTCGAATATTGGGTTAAAAAAGACCACATCATTTCATGTATGGGTTTCATTTGAACTATTATGGCTGATATTATCATGGACGCACTTATGATTTTACATATTTTTGATCAAACATGGGCTTAATTCATCATCTGGTGTGAACCTGAATCACCCACATCCGAACATCATTGAATAATTTATGATGTTTTCACTATCTGGTGGATGACTACTCTTAAATGGGAGGTTTTCTCGATATTTTCAGATTTCTAATGAAAAATTATCTCAATATCCTACTCTCCTATAGCCTAACATTAGTGAGAGTCTATTGATGCCAATTTGTATGATAATATCTTCAGTTGTGCATAGGGTTCAGTTGTTAAAGTCGTCATAAAGATATGACATTGCATGATACCATATTCAGAGTGCTTTTCTTGTTAGGGAGATGAGTGAAATAAAACACTCCATGTTTACCCCATCCTCTAATATGAACTCCAAATTTGGAATCTATGATTATCTTTTAAAAAAACTGTAATGCACAAGGGAATGTGCGTTGATGATCTTTTTACTGTTTTTGAAACATAGGAGGTTCTGATTCTAGGAGATATTCCAATTCAATTTGTTGTTGCATTCCTTTTATTACCATGATGTGACTTTGATACTCATTATAGGGTCATACTTTCTCTCCAAAGTGATGAAGAGTTAACAATGATATTCAGTCCAATAGCGGTTCAGAGAGTGGCCATCGCCTCGGGATATCTTAAAGATGATAATGAATTTCATTTTTCAATGATAAGGAATCAAGAATTACTATCCTTCTTTTCCCAATTGCTTCAAAGTAAGAGAGATTTTTCATAATTACACTTCCAATAGGAGGACACTCTGGAAAATGTGAGATACTACTTGATGTAATCATGCTTAATTATCCCTTTTTCTACTTCCAGAATCTGTCAACAGGCTATTGGAACCTTGGAAGCAATTTGTGCCTACCTTGGAGTGGTCATTGAAATAGACCGATTACTGCTTGATGTAATGGGTGTATGTTCTTGATCTGGTTATCCATATATTGCATGGGATTTCATCCCACGACCCTTCTGGACAGAAGAAGAGTTATGTGTCTGCTAAGGGGTGACATGCTTGTGAGAAAACCCATTTTTGTTGATGAAGTTGTGTGGTCACCCCGCTTTCACTACTATTTTCATTATTATGATGTCCCGAAATTTTTTCACCTTTACCCATTTCTAGGATATTAATTTTTACATCAGAAACTAGAATAAGGATACATGCTCATTCCATTTCTAGAGTATGGGCATGTGCATGCTCCCATCCTTCTTTTCCGGCCAGTGGATAATTATTTTACTCCTGTGTTCGGGTAGATAATTGGTTCTACCACCTATTTGTTTTCTGGAATATAAAAATTACTTCACTAAGATCTTCCAAATGGTGTTTTTAACAATATTTTTAGGTGCGGGTAGGTTTGAGCACCAACTCATGATTTTCCACCGAATTTAACTGATGATGTTCTTTAGATGCGATTGGATGAATATTTTAGAAGGAATGCTTGGTGTATGAATGTGTATGTTATGGAATGTTGTGTACCATCAGATTTAAATAGTGGGATTACTTGGATGCTTTAAGGTGAGTATTATAGAATGAAACATTAGGATGGGTTGGAGTATGTTCTCGCTTATTGTTTTCCAGTATATTTCGTTGATGGGATTCTCTATAGGGGATGGTGGTGTAGCCCAACCCAGTATTGACCAATTGTCATCCTTTTTGGGCCATATTTCATGCCTGGGTATATAAGAACAGGGATGGACTCCCGTGGATATAACCCTCATCATAATAAGGGTTCAATGCCATGCAGTGTTAGAAGTGGTGACTACTTGATAGGGGGCCTTTGGGAGTACCATAGTGTCTTCGGGATGAGGATTTTTATGTCCTCTTGGTCCACCTTCCTCATATAAGGGAGGGACTATTTTTTCTGTTCTGGGGATTTAATCCTTAAGAAGTTGAAGTTTTCAATTGATCCAATATTCTTCAAGACCACTGTTAATTTCTAGTTTGATGATTAGTGGGGATTTGCAAGATAGTGGTCTTATCGGGCATCCTCTATAGTCCATAATTTTCTATTCTGGTGATACTCCGGAACCATCATGTTCAAGAGATAATGTTGAAGATGATGTGTTTCTAACATCATCTTCTTCTAGGATAAAGACTTGGAATGAATAGTATCCAAGGCATATATTTTTGTAAGTTGGAATGATTCTATTAAATTGAAGGGAGTTATGAGAGAAAGTTCCTAGACATATATGAAAAACACAAATAAGAAAATCATATCAAGGAAGTTTCTCATTTAAACAAACACATGCCTGATTTATTATCTTGTTTGGCCATTTTTATATTTTTAGAGAAAAATGGACCTGCAATGTTTGTGACACCATCATCATAGTTAGTGTTTCACATCAGGTTCACCATTTTTCATTTCTGATGAAATCATGTTTTTTTATGTTTGATTTCATGGGGATGAGTTTTTTACAATAATTCACTTCAGGTTGTCTATTTTATAAATGACCTCTAATAGAATATTTTTATGGATTTGGAAACTCCCAATGGTTATATATACATGAGGGACATACATTCCAATAGTAGGTTCTCATTGGGATGATTGGCCAACGATCCTTAAAAACTCTCATTGGTCGAGAGGATGGGAGTTCGGGCTCATCACAACCTTGGGGGTGATTTTTTCCTACTCTAAGACTCTCTTATAGATTTAAGATATGTTCATGAATCCCTCATTAACTCCCATGTATGACATGGTTAATCCTTGAATTAACATTCAATTATGAGAATGTAAGAAATATAGAGTCATCTATATCTATCCAAGGATATTCATTAATGAATATATATATATATATATATATATATATATATATCTAAGTTTATCCATTAATGGTATCATCTAATGTACTGATTAGAGATTCTTTATTCATTATTGTGATGATGTTGGTTTTCTGCCACACTGCGGGGTTATCTAGAGTGTATCATCATCCAGGGAGACATGAGTTGTTTTGTTGGTGGGATAGAACCCACATTATGGGATTTCTATATATCCTTTTGAAAGGAATCATAGCACATAATTTTTTTCCCACTTAACTGGATACATAATACCTTTTAAGGTCATGTGACATGGACTAAACAATGCAATTTAGCATCATGTGGAGAGGACAACTAGGTAGAATATGCACTGTCAAATTTTAATCTAGAACATATTTCAATGTATCCCAAGGAACCTGGAATGAATACAAATTCCAGGTTGAATAATACTCTACTGGGAACATGGGCCAGAGGTAATTGGGTTGATTTGGGGTGTTGGGTTTAGACCTCATAGAGGCTTCCTATGTATCCCATTTTCACAAAAATCAAATCCCACTTAGTTTATTTTTGAATACCCATTCCTATGGGGTCCCTAATGTTTCTATTATATGGGATTATATCCCTTTGAGAGAATTGATATTGGGGATTACTCCCAAATTGGATTCCCTTGTCATTTATGATTTGGTTCTAGCATACTCTTGAGGAGGATGCCAGGGTGAATGATTATGGTGATATAGTTGCGGCTTAGTCCAAACAATAATTACCTGTGGATAGTTTTTATTGGTAATTACACTGAATAAGAGGCCCATGGGGTTGTATTTTATGGATTTTACCAATTAAAAGGCCCAAATGTTTTGGGTTGGAGTTTCACTTATAATGATGGGCATAAAAAGTTGGAAATCATGTAGATTTCATGATCACCACCAATATCTAATGCCACATGAGTTATACATGATGTGAGAAATAAGTGGTAGTAGTAAATATGATGAACCACACAATCTAATTTTCCTTGAGTCTAGGTACATGGGATTGAGCATCTGTGCCTATGGAGTCACTCTAAAGTGAGGAATGAATAATATCATAAAGAAGATTCTCTACCAAAACATGCATATTATCTTAAAGAGACCATGATCGTGAAAAACCAATAATATCATATGATTCATGATGATTCATTATTGAATATGATAAACAAGAAGAATTCACGGATATTTCAATCAAATATGATTCATGTTCCACTAGTGGAAAGTGGCTGGCGATACAAGAGAATAATAATGGGCTTTGATGCTCATGTCCCCTATCTCATTTCTTATACAATATAGTTGCATCACATTATCCATCCAGGTATGACCTAAGATAAAAAGAGTGGAATGATTGAATCGTTCGATGAGAATGGATAGAGGCATAATCCTTGGTGGATTCCATGTAATTATTTCTATGCGGAGAACTTCATTCCTTTTCAAAGAGAATGGAAATCATGATCCTCATCATCCCCTCCTGGAATTAGAGGCATCAGATCTTATAGACAACTAGGGAAGTACATGGTCCCAAACATAGTACCTAAGACTAATAGTTCCCTAACACCTCCTCTAGGTTTGGGGTCCTCATGAACATGTAAATTAATATATACATGCACCCTAAGGACCCTACCCATGAGGTAGTACAAGTGTAGGACACCTCTAGCCAAAGTAATGCTTATCCAAATGAGATACATGATAGTAAGCCTCCTTCTACAGTTTTGAACATATGGAGGATTCGTTTGAGGATTTATTTTGGTCCCTCATAGACTAGGGAACAAAAGGAAGAAAGGGATTTCCATTGTTGGATTTTGAGAGTTCTTGATAAGTGTTTTTTATAGGGTAGAGGCTGGGTGAGCCAAAGGGGTCTCACATAGGGTATGTCTGTGGGTCCTGGGAGTGCATCGCCAGGTAGGCCTATGTGAGCCGAGAGTACATCATGATGGTAGACCTATACAGGATGAAGTTTCATTGGGTGATGGACCAATCAGAAAATAAAACTTGTTTGAGGATTTTATCAATGCTCCAAAGGTCTCCACAGGTGTTCCCGAATGTGTCTTGTCAAGGTTCTTAGTTAGGGAAGGGGACGTCACACCTGTTTTTTTCAACTATAGTCGAAAGGGTTATTTGAACAGGTGTTATGTATTTAATCCATTGAGAAGAAATTGTTTCCACTACCCCCGCACCATATTTTCTCTTATTCTAGTTTTTAGAGGGCTATCTAGAAGGTTTCAGAGATCACAAGTGAAGGACTAGGTAGAGCAGTGAGTCCAGAGTTCTTTGGTAATTTTCATCAATACAAATGAAGCACCTCAGTGTCCAATTTAAAAAAAATATGTTACCCTGGGAAATGGGGCTAGATCACCTAGTTATATCATGTAGTTATTTCATGAAGGATAATGTGATTGGACATCATATAGGCTTATGAACAGGACCTTAATGTAGGCTGAGGCGCTAGGTCGTCGTTCCGGCTAAAGCGAAGGTACACCACACATTGATGTTGCATGGGGGTACTTGTGTAGAGCGCCTTTTTGAAGGGTTATGTCCTTTGGACTTCTTCACTTCTCTCTTTTTCATTACCTAATAGTCCTTTCCTTTAACACATTTTTATCCATGAGTAAAATTGGTGTTTCAGCAATAAGAAAATCCATGAAAGGAACCACACCCATTTTATCCAATTATGTTCTAAACAATTCTTTCATAATTAATCATATCCTCTCCACAAATCATGCCCTTGTCTTGGAGGACTTGGATATTTTTAGTATTTCTTATCCATAATTGATGAGAGCTGTTAACATCCTCATTCACCATTGTTTTTATTATTTGTTATAAACCCCAAATTGGATATTTATAATGAAGGCCCCAAAATATATCCTATCAACTGGAGGAGCCTTTATCCTTATGAGGAAATAATTTTATCCTCGTATACTATGACAGTGTAATAATAGAATCCACTTTTGGAACATATAAATAGTCTATAATATATTTATCCTCCTCATTCACTTGAGAAAAGGAGAATGTGTTACTTGTCCTTAGATGAAATCCTCAAAATACCAAATTCATGCAATAAATATCGAGGCCTTTATGACCAGTTGGGGGATGATTTTCTATTTGAAACTAAAATTACCCAACGAAGAATAATTTAACCAAAAAATAAATAAATGATTAATGAACATATTGAATTCAACAAAATAGTAATAGAAAAATAAAACAATACCAACCACCACCATTAACCATATCAGGGGACCAATGTAGAAACCAAGATCAATATCAGAGCACAAAGTAGATGATAACACTTAAAAATCTCAAAGTCTCCAGGACATAACTCCAAATTTCTAAATTTTCATCAAACCCCAACTCCAAAAAATATTCCCAAAGTATCATAATACATCAAAAAAGAAATGATATGCTTTTATTTCACCCATGATCTTGTATACAATATTTTTAAACGCACTAGAGTTCCCAAGTAATGTGTGAGTAATGAAACATAGTAAGTCTTAGGAAAATGGATTCCTTAATTATGACACTATAATATAACATGTTATAAAAATAATATAAAACAATTTAAATAAAACAATTTAAAAAAACTTATACCTTAATATAAAAAAACATATATACCAAAAAATTTTTCCCATACAAAATCCATTTCTAATTAATGAAACTAAATAATAAATTAAAACCATTACAAAATATTCATTTTGGAATGAATCATTCTGTTCCACACATCCACACTTTCATGAAACAATGGACCTTGATATACTCATGAGTGGTGAGACATACATTCACTAAGTCATCACATAGTGAAATATTTTGATTTGGATAACGTCATGCTCTAATCGATACATTTATTTTTTATGGGTGTAGCTTTACACCCTAATCTATTCCAAATGCATATGAACACACACCAACAATTTATTCTAAAGATAAAAACCCAATTGTGAAAAACCATTTCAATGAAAAAATCTTTTATTGGAAACCATTCCACAAAAAAATCCCATGAATCAAACCAAAAAACTATTTTGAAAATCATCACCTAAGAATCATTAAACAAAGAACTTCACACAAAAATATTAAAATTTCCTCAAAACATCACTAAAGTAGGCTTTCACTCACATTTATACATTAATTCCATAATCAAATTTTGGTAAATTCAAACAATTTAAAACTAATCATGCATATTCTAATAAGAATATTTTAGAGTGAATCACACTACATTAGAAGCTATATAGAAAATGAATAATGCCACAAATTCTTTAACAAAACCAGGTTAAAACTCAAAAACCTTCCTTAGATCTTGTTAGCTAACTTCAACATCGGAAAATATCATCATGTTTGGAAACATAAATCATAGATATATCCCAAATGTATTAGATCTATGAATAGAACAGAGGTAGGATGAAGATATGTTGGAAAACACATCATGAATTGAGACTTACTAAGAAATACAACATTCTACATACCAAGATTTTCCAATGGATTTCTCCCGGATTGTTGGAAAGAGTCTTCATAGCCATTGCGAGGATAGAAAACCAAGTTAGGGTTGTAATAGATAAAATAAAGGTTTTTAAAGATATAATATGAATGAGATCCAAAAATTTAAAATCTATATTTTTAACCATCCACAGTTTAGTTGCCCAATTAGGAAAACTGTACACACACTTTTTTCCTGGCACTGCCTCCAGACACCATTTGTATGGTTGGATCTCATGATTATAAAAAACATTTAGTCACTTTTTTCTCTATTCCAATTTTCGTGGTTACTCTTGGGTGGCCACACAGATTGGACAAACTATGTGCCTAACCATGAACCTACCCATATCCCACTTTCTGCCTTTTAATGATTTCTTGAATGTGTTTCACGGTTTCTACTAACCAGGCTCAAAATTTTCACCTCTATAAAATCCCCTAAAATATCCCAAAACTTCTCGAAACCCTCAAAAACATATCACAAACACTTTCATTCTTAATATAAAAAAATAAATTGTTTCTTACTTGAAACCATGGGAGCTAAATTCCCCCACCATTGTCCTTTATATCTCTATAAAGTATAAAATATTCATTGTCCTGAAAGAGATAAGGAAAATTCTAGATAATATAAATCTCCCATTCTCATGTTTCTTCATAAATATGACTATGTTTCTAAAAAAATCTACACTAGACCAAGGATTTACTAATGCAGTACTTTATCTTTCCTATACACATTATTTATCAGCATATAAACCAATAATGATTCCAACTCAAGGTCAATGTTATCCCATTAAATTACATGATTTTAATCAATCTAATAATTATTCAACTAAGATACGTGAAACATATTATACACTACATTGAACAATGGTTAAAAATTCATAAAATATGCTACCTCTTAAACCCATTCATGTATCTAAATATGGTCTATTTATCGAAAAGATAAATTCCCCTTCTTTCTAAAATATAAAATCAAAGGCCTAGGAGACATTCACAAGAATATATGATCCCAAACATAAAATGAAAATGGACATAAATGATGGTGCACATATGATTTCTAATGACTATGAGTCATCTTCATCCTTTTCTTAATCATCTAAATATTCTCTATTATCTCTTAGAAAAGGTTTGGTCTAACTAGTGACGCCTCACTTGTTTCAACCAAAAATTGTGTAGAATGACATGGAAGCTCATAAATTGATTCAATAGGATACATATGTATATAGGCCTGATAACAATTATTATACAGAAACTCTATTAACAGTATTTTCGCATCCCATGATCCACAAAAATACATTTCACAAGACTAAATCATGACTTCAACCATTTTTATCTTCCTTTGATATTTTCCATGCATCTGAGGATGATATATCATACTAATAGTAAACAAATTCCCAATGTCTAACTATAAGGATTTCTAGAATCAAGGAATAAACCTGAAATCTAGGTATGATACTATAAAAACTATTACATCATATATCTTTAAAACTACTCAGATACATATTTTAGATAATTCATCAAATATATGAGATTAATGAATATGGTTGAAATGGGTTGACTTTGTGGGATGATCAACTGTCACCCATATGGAATTGTGTTTCTAAACCTTTATTGGGAGACCTATAATAAAAACCATATCAATTTATTCCCTTTTCACTATAGTAATTGCTAAATAATACAACATACCAACTTTCCACTGGTACTCTTCCTAAACCTTAAGAAATGCTAGGTATCTCCCAACGAACTCAACCGCTTTTCTTTTCATTATTAACCACTAAAAGTTTTCTTTCAATTCCTTATACCCATTATATATTCCATGATAAATATACCATTTTGAATGATTATATGTTTGGATATATTTTTTCTTAAAATAAAAAGGCATGACCATCCAACCTGAAAAATATAAAACTAAACTTCCATCCATCTTTCATCCCTCATGGTCTTTACACCATTGCTTTTTTAACCTCATCGCAACACATTATAAATCTGCCTTTTGTTCCTATTTAACTATCTCAACCAAAAATGGAATAAATGAAACTGAAAAAAACACAACATCACCTCAGTGTTCACAATCCATGTGCATCTTAGCTATCACTGACGTCAAATACCACTGATCTGAGGCCTATTTTTCAAACATACTATATTAATTTCTTCTCTTACATAATCCAACAAATTTCATTTACATGGTGTATAAATAATGTGAAAGTATGAAATTTGGAGTTACTTCAATCATCATAGTTTGATATTCAAATCCCTTTGTGACAAAATGTGTTTCCAGCCCTTATGATTGGTAAAAATCCCAAATTTCACACCAAATATGTAATGACACCTTATTTTCGAAGCAGAGACTACAACAACTAACTCAAAATCATGTGTTGGGTAGTTATTATAATGAAACTATAATTTATGATCCATAAGTAATGAAATGATCTCCCTAAATAAGAATTAATCCCAAACCTTATCCTGAAGCATCATAAAACACTACATACCTTGTACTAATTCTGGAGAAATCAATATCATTACAGATGTAAGGGGAACTTTATGATCATGAAAAGACATATGAAATTCCTCATTCTACTGGAATGGAATATTAATACTTTTAAAAGTTTTCATAGGTTAATATGGTCATTAAAAGTCATGAAAAAAGTTTCAGTAATTCCAATAAAATATGGGGAACCTACGTGTCTTGGAGAAATTATTTGACGGTTGTCAAAATATCACATATTCTGTCATTTTTGGTTCTATCAAAACACCTCTTTTAGAAATAACATGTCCAAGTAAATGTACCTATTATATTCAAAAATCACACTTTTATAATTTGGAATATAGACAATGATCCCATAAGATTCCAAACATTGTCACCATGTTTTTCTCATGCTCATACCATATCATTGAATACACAAATATTTCATCCACAAACACTACCACAAAAGAATCAAGATGTATTTGAAAAGACTAATTCATTAATTCCATAAATACCACTGGAGAATTCTGATGACATAAATACATAAAATCATACATGTAATTGTAGTATCTACTTATGATGGTTGTTTTCATAATATCCTTCTCTAGAACCTATAATTGTTGATATCCTGAATGTAAGTAAATTTTGGAGAACCAATTGGATCCCACAATGGATTTAATATATCATCAATATGTGGAAGTATATACTAACACTTTATCAAAACATGGCTATGATTATGATTATCCACACATATCTGAAGAGTTCCATCTACTTTTTGAAAAACAATATCAGTGCAACCCATCGAGATATTCTTGGCTGAATGAACCCTTTTATTTACAACCCATCCAACTGGACTTTCAACTCCAATACTTTTTTGGTTCCATCCAGTAATACTTAATGGAAATAGTATTGGTCCCTGGTAGGATATCAATCATAAAATCTATTTATCTTGTGGGTAGAAATCCTGAGAATGTTTTTGGATAAATATCCAGAAAGTGAATAAAAACATATAGAAAATGAATATTCTCAATCTCATCAACTTATGAAAAATTGAAATTTTCTAATTGGGGTGAGATAGCTCCATGAAAAGGTTCTAACAATCTTGTTTCACCTGCATTTACATTTCTTTCTCCCATAAATAGATTCTCAGTTCCATCATCGGTTATAAAACTAACCATTCGTGTATAATAATTGATGAGATCCTTGAACATTGAAAACCAATCCACACATTTGATTATTTAATAAACATCAATCTCAAGAATAGATAAATCCAATATCATCTTATCTCCATCTGTAGTTATTGAACATAATTATCCCATGAAGGCTTGTAATTCTCTATTTCCAAGGGAATTTTGATGTTTTAAAATTGGTTTCATCTTCCCAGCCTGAAAACCTAGAAGATCAATAACATGAGAATAAATAAATGAATGGGATACACTAATATCAAAAAATGTTTCATAGGGGTAAAAATAAAAAGAATCATTACTCTCACCATTGATGATCCTAATTGATTATCCACAATCACATTCTCTTCCCCATATAATATAGTACTCAATAAAATTTTCTCTTTGTTACCTTGTTGAGATTAACATTACTGATGATTCATGATATTAATAGAATCACTATTGAAATCATGGTTATACTAATGAAAGGTATTATTTGTTCCTTTACCCATCGAAGCATATGTCCAATTTGAACCAGGAGATGTGTCTCGACCACCCGACTGTGGAGAACTATGATAATGGAACTAATGATGCACCATATGGTTGAAGCTTTGGAATGGTATAGGTGATTCCATACAATCTCACTTCATGTGATTAAAATATCCTCACTGAAAACGTCCATTATTTATCTTGGGATTAGGAGTAAGATTCATTGATCCATCCATATAATTCTGATTCATTCCACTACCTTGGAAATAGGTTTCCCTCTTAAACGTATTCTCAGCATTATTATTCCCACTATTCCCTATAGGTATCAACATGCTTCATCCACCTATAGTTCTTGAGATGTATCATTCTACAAACATCACTCTATTAAATATCTCTATATATTCCTTTATACAAAGAAAATAAATCTTCTAGAGAATCTCTTATCTTATACCTGATTAAAAAATGTGTGCCTTTAAGGAGACACTTGTAGATTCATTTGGTGAGAAGTGTACTAAATTCAAAAATTTATCCAATTACTCTATCATTGAGAGATTCTCCTACTTCAAGATGAAAAATTTTGTTGTTCTATAAATTCTATCATATGATGATAGAATATTTTGTTAAATAATTACTCAAACTCCTCCCATGAAATGTATTGGTATAATTTATCCTAAAATGCAAAATCCCACCACTATCATGAAAGATCATCTAGAATGTATGTTTCCAACTTTACTTTGAGCTTTGATGGTGTTTCTATGAAAACGAATATTCGATTCATCCTATTATTCCACACTTATACTTTCTCTAGATCGAAGTAACCCTGATAGTTGGGAGGAATTTTCTTCTAGAGGTGAATGGAATGATCAACTTGTCGTAGTTTATCCCTTTAATTACATCTATTCACTACTTGAAAATCATAGACAATACTCTAAACAAGTTATTGGTTCACATTTGTCTCAGGTGAAACCACATTATCAATAGCCTCTTCTCATTGGTTTCTTCTATTCATAATTTATTCCATTTTCTATAATGAAAAATACACCATATGTATCACTCTCAATAAATTTCAGGCTTAAAATTCTAAAATTCACAATGTCATGAATTTAATAATAGTACATTAAAAAATTAAACACTTTCCACTTTCATGCCATTTTTTAAAATTACATTATGATTGGGAAAATCAAAATATTTTCAAAATACTACTGCCATGCCTTTTCAAAATATCACATTTAAAAAAATGAACACTTTTCAAAAAATGAAGTCACTTCCACCAAATCATAAATCATCACTCAAAATGAAATATGTCCTCCTAGTGGGAATTCATTTCTATTAATGCATTCCATTCTCTTCTCATTGGCTAAACACATGAAAAAGAGGTAACACTCCTATAAGATTCCAAAAACACTTATGTACCCAACTCCCTGGTAACTTGATGTTCATCATAAATAGGTTAGTTATTCCTTTTTATTCTATACATTTCAAATTTTCACAATCAAACTCCTTTATACCATCCCAAATCAATGAATAATCAAGAATGATTCTCCAACTCCAATACCAAGAGACCAATGCAATTGTTTCATAAAAATAAGAAGAAAATGGTGGATACTGATACCATTGGTAACATAACTCCCCTCACTATTTTCTTGAGAAGTGTTTGAGGTGATACTTGGCCCTAGGATACATTCCCAAGACACCAAAGGCTGTAAATAAATTCCAAGGTCTTCATAACCAGTTGGGGGATGATTTTCTCTTTGTAACTAAAATAATACAATCATATATTCAATAACAAAAAAACCACTAAATGATGGATGATCATAATGAATAAAATATGATATTAATACCAAAAGATAAAAATACCCACCACAACTATTAATAATATCAGAGTACCAATGCAGAAACCAAGAATAATATCATAGTATCAAGAGGAACATACAACCAACATTGCTCAAGGACTCGAAGACATAACTCTATAACTAGAAACATTCTCAAAGATCCAAATACCCAACCCATCTTCACACCCTTATCCATCCCAAATTAATTTAAACACACAAAAACCATTTATTTCAATCATTCCTATCTCTTCGTTCCAAACCATTATAATAAAACAATATTTTTAATAGAAACTTTTCCACAAAACCTTTTTCCATTAATCAAACAAAAGAACTACTTTAAAATCATCATCTTAAAATCATTCAAGGAAGCACTTCAGAGAATAATTTCACAATTCCACAAACCATCACTAAATAAGGGTTCTAAAAATATTTTCACAACAATTTAATTATAAAATTGTAATCATTACCTATAATATGTCTTTAGGGGATTTTTTTTGTATGAATGGCCTCAAATTCTCAATCATATTTTTTACTCCCAGAAATATTGGTCAAATATGTTTGAAATAAATAATCATTTACATTGGTCTATCCATAAAGACCATAAACTACATGTGTAAAAGTTGAAAATTATGTGACCCCACATGTATGTCCCTGAAAACAATCAAGTTACGCATGGTAGTTCATGTGATCTAAGAAATATTTTCATCATTCTTATGTTACTTTTATTATAATTTAGACATATGGAAAAAATGATAATAATTTAAATGTGTATATTTCAATGTAAAATTATTCAATATGCTTGAATGAATAAATAGATGTTTAGGGAACAAAATCATTTATATTCATATATCAAAATTTTAATGTTTTTCTATATGTAGGAGTCTCTTCTCTATGTTTTAAAATTGTTCCTAAAAATATTTTTGGATCTATTAATGTGTGTATATATAATTACCTACATTTAATCAAATCCTAGTTAGTTGTGAGGTGATGGATTCCTTGGTAGAATTTATTTTCTCATTCTATATAAAAAAACTATTCATTTTTCCTAGACTCTCTTTGTGAATTGGTGGATTTAGAGAATCTAACTCTTCAAGGAGTGTAATTATTCTTAAGGGTATACAATCTAGATTGATTTATCATTGATGTGACCCAGATTCTCCATTAATTCCTTAGAATAACAAATTTATGCCTCAGATAAAGTGACCCTATAATCATGAAACAAAACCATTAGCTATGACTCATCCAACCATAATATTTTCTCTTATTTATTTCACTGGATGTATAACTTCACAAAAGTATGGATCATGTGGTAATCACATCCATTGTACCCCAAAATGGAAAAATGGTTTGGAGTAGGAGAAGTCGTGATTGTAGATCTTCCATAGGCATCACTAATATTAACTTCCAAATATCTCACTGAATTAAACGACATGTGGTATGAAAGGAATATTATGCCACTAATTATAAATAAGATCTTCTTTATGAGGGAGATATATATTTCAAGATTAATTAACTCCAAGAAAAACAGTTCTCAACTTTTTACAAAGTATTATCAACTTCAAATTCTTCTATTAAATGAGTAGGGATGGAGGAATCTCTATTAGTCTCAGACACTGAAGTCAATGGAACCGGAAAATAGGTGGAACACATTGATAGAATATTAAAATATTATATATAAAGGGCACAGATAAAATTATATAAGTTAATAATACTCAAAAATAGATAGGTCAACTGATCGATTAGAAACATCCCCAACATATAAAACATCTACACCTAGAGAAAGGACATATAAATTAGGGGCAATCTTATGATGTTTCACATGGGACCAGGGCATAATAGTCTTGGTATTTCCCCACATTAGGGTCTCATAATAGTAACTCCTCTGTTTGTGAATGGTGATGAATTGTATTATGCTACTAATTGATGGCCTCATCAATATTCTCTGTTGAAAAAGTTTTAAGAATATAATAGTCATCATTAAAACATATGACTAATAATTCATTCATGTGAAAATAAAGAATCACATTCCTTTAATCCCTTGTTTAATTATTTTAAATATTTTAATGAGATGAGGATATTAAAATGTGCAATCATGTCATAAATTTTCATATCACATATTCTCATTTCATGAATAAATGACCCAATCCCCATGCAAGACTCACCCATAGATACACATGGCACATCAGTCATGGGACCCAAAAAGTTTCCACCTTATTCACCCACTTTAGTTTTAGCATGAGAAAACCTCTTCCTATGACTTGAGTCTCTAATAAAATTTTGTCGAGATATTGGTTGGTGAGAAGTGGTCACTGTGGGTTCCTCCAATACTTATTGTGGTCCCAAAATATTGTTTAAAATAATAGTCAGTAACTATTGTACAATATCATGTATTTATAAGAGATATTACCAAGACATTATTCTTCAGCATTAGTGATAAGAACAGATGCAGTTTAGTTCCCTGATACTTCTTCTGTCATCAGATGGAACATTGCATCGAGATCTCGTGCCCCAACTGGAGTGTCCTCATTAACTCTTAAAGGATAATAACTATACACCATGTGGATATAAAGTGAATAAAACCCAATAATGGTAAATCATGGTTAGATGGGTATGTTGGGAAATTTTCGGAACAAAAGGACATTGTGAATAATTGTTGTGGCACAAATACCTAGCAACATATTCTCTCTCTTCCATTTACGGACCAGTGATAGTGAGGGTCTTGTATTGATCTTATCCAACACATATATCAGAGGTCAAAATGGTCCCCCATCATCTCCTTTTCCAATAATATCTAATCAGGATATAACATTATGAGCTCAAGGATGGACCCCTCAACCCTGATCAGGGTTCCTTTTGAAGTATATATTAGAAAGGATAGCTCCAATAATGAATACATATGAATGTGAAATTGTTCGGATGAAAATAGTTTCTATAATGAAAAAAATGATTATGGTTTCAAAGGAAATGGAAATAATATTACATCATATCCATCGATAAATTATTCCAATAAAACATTAGATTAGTGGGACACTCCCTTGGTAGCACCCTACTCTAGCATACTAATTACTCACTTTGTGGTTGGGATCCAGTCATAGGTTTCATATATTAACATCTACAACTCTTGAACACAATTCCCCATGTCAATAGAATTATGGTCAAGTAGAATATATGGGGGCGCTCAAATATCCCCAAGCTATTGTATATGTTTGTTAGCTTGAAGAAATACCCATGGATATTTGATTTCATGAGTTATGACATTATATATTCAGAATGCCTTAAGATGCATGTAATTAGATGTTGATATGGTTGTTCATGATAAATACTTGGAAAAATTTGACATTAATTTTTTTAGGCCTCCCTACTCTAAATTAATGTTGTGTAACCAAATATTGGGTCTCCTCTAGGAGGTGAAGAAAATACCTCATTTTTTACAAATGTTGTCTCTTCAACTCTATCATACTCAATGGCCCATGCCTGAGATTGTTTAGAATATTTTTGAGGTCCATTTTCATCCCCCTCATGTTGATCCTTCCTACTAAACTTTCACTTATTCATTTTAGCCTTGAATCATCAGATGTTATCAATTAATTGTCCTTGATGGTAGGATTAAATATATATCATTATCATACTTATGGTTTAACAAAAAATATGCACCTGTTCGAGGTAGCTTAATAGAATCTTGGGATACATCCAAATCCATTTGAATCTAGAATTTCTTGGCCACCATTGGGTGTTTCTATAGCTGAACATGTGTGGGGGGATAAATTTGGATGTTGTGTTGATTTGAATTGGTGAAAACATTTGTGTAGATAAACTAATTCATATATGACATCATTATAAATCCATGTTAAAAATATCCTATCTATAAATGTGATCATGTGTGCCTATATTCATCATCACCCTTACTATATTCAATGAATGTTTTGGTAGGTAGATCACTGTATGGGAAGAAGATAAACTATCTTTATACATTTAGGCTATTTAAAGCTTCTATGTACCTCATAGATAGGGGATAAATTCCAAAAATAACCAAAATAAATGGATAGATATGGCCTCTAATGACATTGAATCCAATAAACATGGTATAAAAATAGAAGTGTGTTGAATTAACCCTCACAACACTTAAAATGGCCCTAAAATTTAATATTGGTCCCTCACCATGTATACGTGAAATAAGAACCAATAAATGTTTTCCAAAATATGGGAATACAGACCTATGTTCTTACTTCTATTAATTTGGACACTATGAAAAACATTCCTAGAATCTCAACATCATTAGATTCATATATCAGAAGTAGGTAGGTGCTCAACAACATTCCAAGGAATTTGGTGAGGTTATTTCTCATAGGGATGTTAAACATTACTATATACCCCACCGATCATATAGGAATTGATCCAAAATAGGCCAATATTTCCAGTAATACCCTATGTCCCCAAAAAATGACATCTGATTGGGTGCCGAAAAATAGGTCCCTCTCCTTGTTGCTCCAAGAAGGCCATTATACATGTCTCCGAATGAATATCACCCCTTGGGAGAGGTTCCTTTATCAGGACGATTTTTTCAAGAAAAATCTTTGATATATTTCATCACTCCCAAGATCATGTATTCATCCATTAAAATAAGTTTCACTTTATTGCGTTCCATTTAAAAAGAATATTTATGAGCCTCCATTGGCTTAAGAAATCAAATATTTTATCTAGACTCTTATACACATATATGTGGACCTCCCATACAGCTTCATAAATTACAACATCTCTTAACTGAATTCTAAATTCTATAAACTTTTGGAATAACCATTATGCCCACACCCAATCTCTTTGACTACCCTTCTTGAACAAATGTCTTAATCCTCTTTTAATCATTTTGACTGGTTTATCTTGGTAGCATGGAAGATAAACATATAGAAGTGTGTTTTTTATTCATCAGTGTGAGTCTTAGATCTAGGGAACATGAACTATGATTCCTGAATTATGCATAGTATATTTTCCCCTTGGTGATCAAAACCACACTAGAAAAAATATTGCACGTAGGATATTTGGTGTTCTCCTAGATCTAGGAAATTTGGAAATAGATTAGTGGATTTATGATAAATGAATCTCTCATAAGTATATGGTCATAAACTAGAAGCCCATTATTTATTGGGTACTCCAATTGGTACTTCTTCTTGTATTTTTCTGTGTTTATATGAGTGGAGTAACGCATTCATAGTAATTTGGCTCGATGGTATCAAGAATTTCTGTGACACAAGTAGAATCTTGTTCCTTAGAGAATCTTTGATTTTCAATTAGAAATATATAGAGAAAATAACAAGTTGTTTATTAGCATCAAATATTTTATTTTGAAAAATGATTATAATTTATTAAGGATTAACCTCCCAAAGGTCACTCACTCGAGTTTAATCATGCATGTCACCCTCTCTGGTCACCTCACACAAGTCACCCGCTCTGGGGACCTCACATAGTTCACCCACTCAGATAACCTCGGGCATGTCACTCACTTATGTTCCATCATGTAGGTCACATATTCAAGTGGTTCAGTGAATTTATCTCACTATAGTTATTTTTAGATTACCTACATAAGGTACAGAAGAGGGTTTTACTGAGGTGTAATGTGATAGGGCTACGTGGAAGACTAGCATGCATGGAAATATAAAATGAGCATTGTTAATAAGGGGATGAATTATTCTGATATGTGAGTCAATTTATAGACACCCAATCAACTATGTAGATGACTAGAATGGTTAACCACTTCAAATAACCTACAAGACTAACCTGAATAGTCTATTAGCAAGAAGGGGAAACATAACTAACTTATGTTGTGGACATATATTCTTCATCTCTAGTCTGACATTCCTACAAGAAGTATTTTGATGTGTTTGAAGATAACCTGAGGGTAGGAAATTACATTTATTTTTTTGAGTGAATAATTAAGAAACCATATCCTTCTCTACGTAAGGATGAAATCATATTTTTCCAATTGGAACCAATCCTGAGGTAGGGGATGAATTTGTTAACATCTATTTTTACATTGGGATTAAAAGAGATAGGGATAATTCCTAAAGTAGTAGAGTATAAATGGTGTCAGGGAAATCATCCAATAGTTATCATACATACCCCAACAATTCAATAAGAGGCTTGTGGATGCCCAACCAATGTGGCCTAACATGCAAATAAATGCCTATATGAGGTACCTATATGAGACAATTGCATAATGGACCTGCACGTGTAATCTCCTTTAAAAATTGACTTATTTTTTATATAAATAGGACACTTGGGATCCTCATTGTGTATGAATAGAAATGAATATATCACTAGAATATCTACTTTCCCATGTCATTCCCATGTCCAAAAAACCTCAGGGTGGTCATTATGACTAGAAAATAAGAGTGAATTAGAAACGTTCAATTGATTGAGGCCCCTAAAGGTCTAGAATAAGATAATACTTGAGAGAAACCATATCCCATGTCGAAATGACTACTGTGAAGGAATATTCTATATCTCTAAAAGTGAGTTCCATTAATCAAAATAAGCCTAAGGAGACACTTAAAGCAAAGATAAATTACTCACCCAAATTTTTTAATAGGATTTCATTTCTGAAATGGAATGTACATCTCTCCAAAGTCCACCATATATAAGACATTTCATGATCACCCTGGTCTACCCCAGGAAAGACATATCCAGGCCAACCTATTCCACCCTGCCCAAGGAATATATATCTCTCCTAGGCCTTACATGGGTGAATCACCTTTAGCCCACCCAAGCCTTACCTATGTTAAGTACCACTAACTCATCCTAGACTTTCCTAAGGTATACACATTCATCTCTCTTTGGTCCACCCTATGTGATCCACCCTTTGATCCCTCCTTAACATCCCCAACTGTAGGGCCACTCATTCCTTGTGTCCCTTGTCTGAGGGGATCAAATTAGTTACCTCCCCCAAAGAAAGTGGTAATGCATGATCTGACCCTTGGTAATTCTAGAATACCATCTCAATCATATATTCGTTTGGTAATTTATGCCCCATACTTTTCCTACGTAATTAGTAGGGTCCTCATAATTACCTCAAAAATACAATCATGTGGTAATGAGGATCCCATCCTTAGGGATGGTGGAGGATGGCTTATTAGGTTGGGCACTGACATCTATTTCCCATAATTCAACCCTCTTCCTCTCATCCACCTCTTTAAATGAGAGGAGGGAAGGAAATAGCGGGGATTATTTATAAGGAAATCCATATTGTAGTAATCCCATAGTATTTAATGTGGGAAATTCCACCATATTATATATCCTCACTCTCAACCTCCAGTAGATGAATGAGACTGTGGGAATTCTAGATCTTCTCCTTACACTTGTTTCTTAAACTGAGAATGACTCCCGTTGGTATTATGTTTAGTAGAAATTATTTCATAAACATGATAAAATACTGAAAACATGTGAATCTTATTTTGTATAAGTACAAAGTATAATCATTCAAATGAGCCTACTAATAGTTGTAAAACCTTATAGACATTAAAAAATGTATAATAACTAATAAATATAATCAACAGGTGATTTGATTTCTATCCAAAAAGGATATGCACGAAGCCTCTTTGAAGTTCAAACTGAACACCCCAAACACACCCTAATATTATCTAAGAGATACTCCATGTATTTTCATATCAAACCAAAAGGGCCATATTTCTTCTATGATAATTGGTATTTGACGTAAGTTCCACACCATAATTTTATGGGAATCATCCTCCTTGATATCCTAGATGCATGAAATTAAACTACAATGTCTAGCCCTCGTCGCGTGACCAGAAAATGAATGATGTGTCATGTTAAGTGGCATAGAACTATGGGTTTTCTGATTCATTAGATAAGGATACATAGAAATCCTTTTCATAGTCCTGAATATAATATAAAAATAACTCTCATCTTCTTGGATGATGATAAATTTTAGAGTTCCCCACAGGTGTCCTAAAACCATCATTATTATAATAATTGACATATGAATATCTAACTTGTAGAAAAATGGTACTATCAATGTACATCCTTTTATATATGAATATATCACCATTGCTTAAAAACCGTAAATACATATAGATGATTCTAAATATAGATCATTTTAAAAACTTTTTTTAATATAAGGTTGACCCATCCTATATTTGTGACTTAATAAATGATTCGTGAATATGTCTTAAATATATAATAAAGTCTCGAATTATTTAATAATTCCCCCCCAAAAAGGTATGATGATCCCGACCTCCCATCCTCTTTCCAACGTGAGTACCTATGTTTTTTTAAACCATTTTCCAATAACCAACTACTATTATAAAGATGGTCCATGTAACATCATGAATAAGAGAATTTTTTTGTGTTTTTGGTTCTATGAATGAACCCCTTTTGGAAGCACCTGAAAGGGAAATGGAAGTAAAATGTTGTGTTAGAAATGATGGTTTATTCCATCACTACCACAAGTTATCACACAAGACTAAATTTATTTTCGAAATAAAATAATATTATTACATCACTTATAATTTAATTTCATACAATAATTCATAGACCTTGTTTCCACATGTTTTAAGGATTAAAATATGTTTCGCAGCTAGTCATTGAATTTAGAATGTTACTCAATTTTCTTAGAGTAAATGATATTTTTCAATAATTAAATTTCATAATTTTCTAAGAAACATATTGTTACCTAAAAAATAAAATAAAATAAAAACATTTCACAATATATTTAGTTTTATTCCTCATATAGTTAATTAATATATTGTTTTTTGATGTTCATGTAGATTTGAGGGATTACAACATAGTATAATTTAATTGAATAAAATATTAATTATTAAATACCATATAAATATTTATAATAAGGGAATATTTTGAACTATATGATTGAAATCACTAAACAACAAAGTTGAAAAACTTGATAAAAATTATTGGTGAAAATATTAAAATGAATACATTATGTTGTATATGTTTTTATTAGCTCAATTTCACTCATAATCATGTTATTTGATTAATTTACATGTCCAATGCAATAACAAAATCGGGTATACATTATTGAAATGATGTTTTTGGACCACAAAATAACCCCCTCCAAATTCGCGATAAACACTCATTCGGCACTAATAAATGGTACTCAGGTTTATAAGTTATTTTAAAAATTGATAATTAAATTTAAATTGTATGATAATTTAAATTTATATTATATAAATAGGTGAAAGCAAGGGTCATTCATTATGTGTGTTCAAGAATTGATGTTCCTCATATTTCTATGAGTCTTTGTTGATTCATATTATTTATATACATTAATTAAGGTATCTAATGGAGACTGTTAATTTTTGGAATAAATACTATATTACACTATTTTATATACAATTATTTCACTCATATAGAGATAATATAGTATTATATCTTTTTTTACAGGGAATGGATGGTCATGAAATCAATGGGATTTTTGTTGATAAACCAAAAGATGGTATAATAATTAAATTGTAATAAAGAAGAAGAATAATGGTAATGGGAGAGAATTTAATGGGTTAAACTCATCACTAAAATAAAATTACATTACCAGATTCAACATTTCTAAAAAATGAATTTCATATATATAACTCATTATAATAGTCTTTAATGAGATAATATAATCAATGAATCAATTTTAAAAATGATTTATTATCAATATGAATATATTTATATATATATATATATATAAATAAATAGATGAGTGGCTCATTCTAGTAAAAAAAATTATTATTCATGTATTATTGAGAAATTATAAGACAATATATCATTATGATTAAATTGGAGAGAATTTCATTAGTATAGTTTTAGGGAAAAATAATTATTTGAAGGATTAATACATTGATGATTTTTATATTGATAAAACACTAATTAATTATAACATTTGGTATTAGGATGGGAGAGACTTTAATCATAAGGGAAAATATTAATAAATAAAACTGATTACAAGGTCTAAAAATAGTCAGAGTACAATAATCTAGTGAAGTATCATGATTTGTATTAAGAGGAGGATTATGATTTCATAAATTTTAGTAAATTCATAATAATATTCACTAATGGTATGATATAAGGTACATTTAAATAGAATGGAAAAATAACAAATATATGCATTAATTACGGTAAAAATATATTTTTTATTTAGTTTCATGATAAGAATCAACTATAAGAATGAGATAGTAAACTAAAACTATTGTATATGAGAATAAATATATAATGTGATCTATTTAATGGATAATTATATAGGGGAATTTGAAATTACAATACATAAATTAACATAAAGTTTCTATTACAACATTATTTGATATCTTGTAATGGCGATAGTGAAAAATATGGGTACAATTATTAAGATAAATGATCTCTTGAATTTATTATTTTACATAATTATTTATTATGATTACTCTAGTGAATAATAACGATATATAAAAGTTAAAAATGATGAATAAATTATATATGAGTTCTAATAAATAATGTAACAAAAGATTATCCTTTAGGATTTCACTAAAATTAGACATGAGAAATTATCATGGAAAATGAGAAGGAAATATATACGAGTACACTTGATATATCAATTGTATTGAGAATATCATTATGTGTGTAGATATCATTAGTAATATTGGTGATTTAAAGATAATATATGAATAAAGTGACATGATGAATTAGACTACTATAGAGAACCAGGTTTCTAAGAATGTGGTGTTTGATTTCCTTGAGTCAAAATTTGTTGATGTTTAAAATTTACTGAAATAATTTTATATTAAAATAAAAAAGTCAGAAAATTAACTGCTTTAATTTTCAAAATAAATGGTTAATTTAATTAAACGTATAAATAATAATGGAAAATTTCTAAATCAACATATATAATTATCTTAGACACAAAATACTATAATAATGTTAGTGGTAGTAATGATAAATTTTTTAAAAAGGAATAATAAATTTTAAAAAATATATACAAAAATGATATATTATCTATTCATTATGAAAATAAAAAAATAGACTTTAAAAAAGATTTAGGATGAAACTATTCCTCAATGAAAATATATTTTCAAAAAAAATTCTATGAATAAAGAAGATGATGAAAAATGGTTCATTTAAAATAAAAAACAATGTTGAGTATATTTTGAAAATCCATTTTAAAAAATATATATATTTCAATTTTAATGGATATTTTTGTGTAATATATTATATAAACGTAAGGAAAATTTGTTTTAGTTTAATATAACCATAACTAAATCAAATAGAGGTATCTATTTTCTATTTATTCTTTGGAAATAAGTGTTGAACTGAGAGGACACAAATAGCTCTAACTCGATTTCATTCCATAAAAATAGATTTATCGACAAACTGAATAATGGAAATTTGAATTACATTATCTCTTCCATTTGGTCTTCCATTAAGAATTATTTTTCCATCATCATGTCTAACTCCTTATGGATGGTGAGCAGAGACTCTTCCATGAATTTTTACCTCGAAAAATGCGTTGGTGCTCCTCTCATAACAATTATCTCTCCTAATCAACTTCATGATCACACTAATTAAACTATCAAGGAGGTTTTTAGCACTCACATCATTTATTTTCCCGAAAACCATAATCATTTCACAGAAAGCTGCCCTTTTTCTTGCTCTAATGATTTTTTAATTTTGGAACCAGCTCAGAATAGAATTCTAGACTCAAAAGCTTTTTACAACCATGGATTTATTAATTCTGAAAATAATTTTAGTTGGAATTTTTTTTAATAATTGATTGGTAAAACCTTTGATAATCACCCTAATAATTCATATTACCTACTAGGGGATCCCCACTGACACTTGTCTTCTGAATTTTGGGATCCATATTTGCTATAAATTTCGTTTTTGTAATCAAAATCATGAATACATTAACCATATTTTCTATTCTTGTGTTACTGCTACTGCTCTGTGGAATTATGTGCTTGAACTTTTTGATTTCATATGGTTACATAATGACTCAATCAACTCCCGTATTCAAATATGTGTGGATCTTAAAGCCTATCAAAAAATCCAAAACCTTTTCTTACCTGTTGTTTTAGAACTTCTTCATATACTATGGTATGATAGGATTGTTATTATTCATATCAACTACTCATTTTGTTTTTATGTAGGTCAGATGCGGATTCAAATTTCCATTTGGTTAGCTTCTTCGATACTAAAGGGATTTTGTAACAACATAGTGAATGACATTGGGATTCTGAATCCGCTTGGGGTTAATGGTATTTATCCTTAACCTAGAAGCACTCTTGAAGTCTTCTGGAAATATTCACTCCCAAGATGGATTAATTTGAATGTCGATGGGGCTTCAAAAGGCAACCCAAATACTTTGGGTTGTAGTGAAATTTTTAGAAACCACACCGGGCAAGTTCTGGGATGTTTCCGTGGATCATGTGAAAACTCTTCAACTCTGGAGGATGAAATGATGAGCGTGATTTATTCTATTTCCTTTTCCGAACAACATTGTTGGAACAACATCTATATTGAAAGTGACTCAACTACCATCATTCATGCCATTTAGAATGGATTGATTCACCTCATGTGGCCTCTTACAACATGCTGGATAGACTTTCATCATTCTCTCATGGAATTCAACAAAATTATTACGCATGAATTTCATGAAGCAAACACAGTGGTGGATGGTCTAGCAAACATGGGAGTCAACCATGTCACCACATGGTCTGATGACCTTCCTATTGATTTACATCCTCTTTATGATAGAGATTGTAAAATAATCCCCACTTTTAGACTCAGGTAATTCTTTGTTTTACTAATATATTTTTTTCTTTGGTTTTTGAACAAGGAACCACCTGCAAAAAAATGATCATAAATAACATATTTTATAAAAACCATGAATATATATCTCACACAAAAATAAGAGTATTGAAAAAGGATAGAAAAAATACATATCAATAAATAGAAGGAGTGGTTATATAAATATAGGGGTGGTTGAGGTGTTTTAAAAAGTATCAAATGGTATAAAGACATTGATATTTATTCCCACATACTCAGTAAAAATAACTAATAATAAAAATTGAATAACTTTTGTCCCAAAGTTTTATAATTGCTTCATTACAATCAAAATTGGTAGTCCACTTAATGTTTAGTTCATTATAGATGGAAATAATTTAGAAATAATTTTAATAAATTGATATTATTGTTTTTTATTGGGTGAGAAAATATTTTATGTATTATTAAAAAATGATATTATGTAAATAGACAAGTTAAATCTGTAAAAACGTTCACTATTAGGTTGTTATAGGATTAAAAAATAATTATGAGGGTAATTTTACTGGGAACGAATTTATTTCCCATATCTAATTATCAAAAACTATAATCTAGGGATATTAAGTAGAAAAATACCATTTGAAAATAATATTTTTCCATTTCAAACAAATGTCCTTGGAAAAAAATCTAAAAATACCATAATATGAGAATTTACTAAATTAGAACTGATATAGTGTCAGTTTTGATGATGTATGTTACAATTAAAATATGATAAATAGGAATCACAACATTATGGAGATAAATATGTTGAGACAACATTATTTTAAAGAGTAATTTTTATATTGATTGATGAGATTGAAATCAACTAATAGTTATAAGTACATCATTATTTCTCTTTAATATTACATTCATATTAAATATTTCTATTTTATTCTTCATAAATCAACCATTTTTGAGATGTTTGATAATTTTAATTAATGTGATCCAAATTAAAATAGATTTTTTATAAGGATGTTTTAGTATGAATATTAATCTAAATAAAATAAAAATTATTTAAGAAATATCATTAGAAACATAAAATAATGTTGGAATATTTTAGTCCACATAGATCTCAATATAATAGGGTGTTAGAAATGAAAAATCATTGTATGGTGTGCCCAAAAAAACCATGTTATATAATCATGTAAAATCAAAATTATTTTTATGAAATTACAAAAAATTTATTTTCAATATTATCACCTAGTTATCACACAGTAACATCATTTTTAACAAAACTTAATACAAGGGATATCAGGCTCGTGGTTTGAGAATCTGTGTCCCAAGGCGTCCTGGCTGGTGTGGATTATGAATTTTGAATCATATTGGTTTTTGTGTATGATTTTTTGAATTTTATGTTTTGTTAATTTCTTTTACGGCTCGGTTCCTGCTCACCCATAAAAAAGTTTTAAAAAATCAAATAAAAAATAGAATTTTTAGTCCAAATACAAGTGATTTCAATATATCATAATAATGAAAAGTATTCAGGAATTTGACTTCCCCTTATATATTTCAGTCAAAGTATGGTATTTACGGAAATACTATGTAAAATAAGATGAGGGTATATATATATTTCTATTAACTATATGGTATATGTTTTATATGGTACAAAAAAATTTAATGATTATCATAAAAAATTTAATTCACTAACATTGAACATCAATATTTATTTTCAATACTCTTTCTTGTTGATGATGAGATTAATGAAACTCTTTGAGATTGGGTTTGAAAATATATAATAAATAAAATTAATGTTATAGATCATCAAAATGTATTGTCTATTATACATATTTAATTAATATAATGTATTTTAATGATGATTCTATATGTTATCAAATCATGACAAAAATATAGATCCAATAAATATAGATAGAATTATGGAACATGATTATAGACATGAATACATATTAAAAACAATATTCATACTATATTTATATCATATGATAAACTAATAAATTTTTATTAAACCTTGCACCATGACTATTGAATTATATTGGATAATGATGTGATAAATCTAATTTACAAGAATAAATCATGGAATACTTTTCACATAAAAATGAGATTTGGATGAAATAAATCATTTTATGTAATCTCAATTATAAAGGGTAATAAGCATTAAACAAATATTACATTTATTTATAATATTCTCTAAAAATTATAATATATTATTTGATTATAATTTTTGTCATGTCTGAATGGTGCACATGACCTTGTTATTTTATGTTATTCAAGAAAAAATAAAGAAAAATGTTTTTCAAATAGCTCTTAAATTAACACTAAAAATGGATAACTTGATGAAGAAAAAATTATTGAATAGATAGATGGTTTTATTCTTGATGTTGATGGTCCTCAAGTATTCCAAATTATGAAATAACACTATAGTATTAAAAAGAAATCAAAAACATTGTATTTTAAATTTTTTAGTTTCTTAAAGAAAATTTATTTCTAAAAAAGGAATGGTTGACAACACTCGTGGTATCTAGATGTATGAAACAATATAACTCTTTGGGAATATTAATAATGTAGTTTTTTCTTGTAATGAATATATGGTTTGTTAAGTTGTTTCAACCATAATGAATAAATTTTTTGAAATTTCTATTATTGGTGAAATGAATGACTTTTTCATTCTAAATATGACAAGAATAGTAGTTTATATATATCTAATATAAAAAAATACAATCATGAGAGGTATAATTTGTTCATAATTGAAGAATATAGAGATGTTTCAACACTAATTTTCCTTAGGTCTATATTTTCCATGAAAAAATATGGAATTTATATATACACAAAATATTTAAAATGTTAATCTAAATCCTAAGAAATTTGATAATGTCATGAATATATATTTTTATTTCCATTACATTTTGTGGATGATTCCAAATAAATATAAAAGATTCATATCATTTTATATTAAAATTGATATTGTACTATTTTAATGTAACTCTTTAATTCCTATAGTTATATTCCTTGGAAACATAATTACAATATTATGGTTTATTTTATTCTCATAAAAGAAAGTGAAAAGGTTGATTAGATGTAAAATTCTTGAGGAAAATGCTTTATTAGAGTAAGGTGTATTCCTATTCACTATAAAAATAAATAATTATCCACACTATGATCATCATATGTTTAATATATTATATAATTGTTATTGTTATGTTATATTATGTGGATGAGGTATCAAATCATGAACATAAGATTCAATGGAACATATAAATTAATAATTCATTATAAAAGTATTAGTTTTATTAATTTTATAATTAATATTTACCACTAATGAAGGTTAAATAGTTTTGATATTAAATAAACATTTATCAATGATTTTATGGGAGGAATTCAATAAAATTTTGATTATTCTTGTAAAATAAGTATGTATTAAATTTCGTGATAAAATTGTTGACTTAGAGTTCATTCCAATACCTGGTAAAATATTTTTTAGTATATTCTCTCTTAAATTTATATGTAGTAAATTTATATATTTTTTACTATCAAGGGCATTGTATTTATTAACAACTATGGAGATTAATTTTCATTGTATTGTTGAAAAAATCATTTAAATTAATTTTAGTTGTGCAGATGAAATAGGAAGGGAATATTCTCAAGTTGATTTTTCTATATAGTAGGAACCCATATTTTAGGTTTGCACTAGTTTGATTCATTTTAATACATATAAATATTTTATAATAAATAATGGGGGTTATGATAAAGGGCGTTGGATGAATAAGGAACCCTTATTGAATGATTTAACAATGAAGGTGTTTTGAAAAACTCATTTGGAATGTTTTATATATATTATTGATCTTTTCACCAAGAGGTATAGTTTTCTAAAAAATAATATTTTATCCATTGTTGTGGTTTCTATATTAATATTTCATTATGTTCTTTTAACAACTCTTTTATTTAGTGGAAAATTAATATTTTTTTATGTTTATATATATATAAGAATTTACTATCAATATACTCATGGAAGAGTTTGAGGATGATATATGTTAGTATAAAAGAAGGAAAATTATGGGTAATTGAGTTTCGAATAATAATATCATGATTTGGTGTTCATTACACCACATTGGACTAAATGTAAATTTAATATTTCATGGATGTAAAAATTTTGATAAAATGAACACCTTTAATGATTGCTTCTATTTATAATATATTTTGAATTTAATAGTTTATAAAAACCACGTTGTAAATAATGGATTCCATTTTTTCAGGTTTCAAAATATAATTTCTAATGAAATAGTGGGTTTTACGATCAGATGATCACACTATAGTATAAAATATTGCAATTAATTCATTGGATTTTATCAAGAATTATAATATACTATGAATTTTTTTCTTATAGTTAATTTGATGGCTAAATTTCAAAACATAATTATTATATTTCATACCATATTGAAGGAATGAAAATTTTCATTGGTTTTAATAAATTCAATACATTAAATTATTGAATATTATTTATAATATAGTGAAAACACAAATATTTGTTATTTTATGAATCGTAGAAATGATTTGATGGATTATTAATATTTATATGAAGTATATTTTTTAGATATGATGTTGACAATCATTTTACCCCATTCATCATTGTGTTACGGAATTATTTTGGGTTGTTCATTGAAATTGGTGACTTAAATTAATAATTAAAATGAGAAATAGAGAAAATTGAACTCACATGCTATAGAGAACTAAAATAGAATTTTTCATTGTTTAAAGAGAAGAGTTCAATATGTATTTATTGATCAGAAAACTAAAAATCCACTCTATGTAGATTGGTTGTGGTCAATTATAGTCATAAAACATTTTTCGGTCTTTCTTATTTGTATTATAATTAAAACACTAATTGTAGTACAAAAAAATATTTCTAATTTATTCAATTATATTAATTTATAATATGATAGTAATGTGTGATGTGGGATACCAGCCACAAAATACAAAGTACTAGTAAATTCATAAAATGGGTTCTTGAACCTTGCAAAAACTCCATGTGTCATTTTCATTATTACTCAATATGTACCCTTCATTTTTCAATTTGTAGTTTCATTTGTATATCCTACATGTTAACAAGTAAAGGGATTATCATTTTGAAAAACAAATTATGATATACTAATTCACCTACTCTATATTATTACAAAATACATTCTCAGGTTGAACTACATGGAATATTAAATCAACCATGGTTCAAAACACCCTACGATGTAGTGACTTAGGCTGGCCATTAGTTTATTATAGAGTGTATATTTATCATTTATTATAAATAACTAATGACTCACTTATATAAAAACAATTACCACATCATCTAAGTAAATATTATAAGGAATAGTCATAGGGACACTTTAATTGGGTTAACTAAATGGGTTTTATATAAGTAGGAAACACATAATGATGATCCAATTTATAAATACTCGCTAAACTCGCTACTTTTTCTTATAGTGTAAAGACACATTTCACTACTAATTAAAAACATGACATCCACTTCGAGTATCTTGATTCAATTTTTGGATAAATTTATATAAAGGAATTTTTATTTATGGAATTATATAGATTTTGATGTGATAGGGCCATTCAGTATACTGATGATAAAGGGATAGGGGTGGGTTGAATCAGTGCTATAGTTTTAAAATTTCTTCTATATAAAAAAATCTCCATGATATATCATGGTTCTGATTGACACTTATTTAAACTCAATCTCTCATCTATACTATTGATAAATCATTTTTTCAATCACTCGTGAATTTTTACATGATTCAATCCTAATTTTTATTCATTAATTATACTTGTTTTTGAGTCAAGTATCATGACCTGAATTAACACCATTAATTTCAATTGAATACAAGAAAGGGGAATCCTTATCCCAAAAAACTTTAAATTAAATCAATTATAGTACATGATATGGGTATAATATATCCATGAATCATTATATAGGGTTGGTAAGAATATTTTATTTCTATATATTTGATGAATGAGTCTTAATCATGTTATTATACACCATTGTTCGAAAAAATTATTATCTATATTTTGTGATACCTATGTATTTATAAATGATAACTTCTCCCTCATGATTGGTCTTTGACTATTATATGAATACCAATAGACAATCATGCATGTATTCCTTCATTGTCATGATTTTTAGCACTTTATTTATTCATGAAATAATGAAATCACATACCCGTATTATTCCTTCCTAAACTGATGCATCCAAATGGTCAAAAACAAAATCTCTTACCTCATCATATATTATCAAGATAACATTGAAATATTTTTTCACCACGTATTTCTCATTCGTCAATAAAGATATATAATAAAAATCATAAAATATTTAAGTATGAATTGTTTATGATTACTCACAAACTTATTTTCATTTATTAATTTATATTTCAAAATAATTGCCATGAAAATAATTATAAAATTTGAATATATTTAGCTTCCTTAAATTTTGGTATGTGAAATTATCTTGATTTACCACATTGAAACAAGTCAACAGTTTAGTGAAGAAAACTAAATCATTGACCACAATTAATAATTTCCAAAATCCAATTTAAATTACAAAAAATGTATAATAATTTCACTAGTCCATCATTATTTAATCATCTAATTAAAAAAGAAAATAATCACATGATCATGTTATTTTTTATATTATGATTAGAAAAGTATTACCATATTCAACTCTTCTATGATTTTTTATAAAATTTTACATATTTACATAGCACTCTATGTAATAACATATGAAAGATGATGGTAAAATTATTTATCTATAGTGAGATAAAAAAACAATAATATTTCCCTTCATTTATATATTTTATAGTCAATCATAATAGATTTTTTTAAACTATTAACATTTCTATGGAAATTAATAATCTTTTCTTTGTTTTCTACATCATCTCATTGGAAAACATACGTATCACTCTATTTTTTCTATTTTCTATATTTCCCCATCAAGAAATGAATATATATTATCTAGTATGAACATATATATATATATATATATATATATTAATTTCATATGAGTTCCCAATTCCTTAGACCAATTAGAAACAAGTTATGCATCCACAAAACATCAAACATGTCAACCATTCCTTTTCCACATTCTACATCCATTAATAAGATAACTAATTTTTAAATTTAAATAGTATAAATATAAAAGCCTTTTATAATTTTCAAACAATAATTAGGAAAAATGTTTTGTATAAATATAAACAACATACATTTTATTATAGTAAATTATATTTTCACAGTCAACCCAACCTTTCTGAATTTCTTAAATAAGATCAATCACACTAAAATTATTCCATGGACTTATAAAAATAGTCTGTCATATTAAACACATTAAATTTTTTTTATAATTCTCAAAAATATTTATTAATTATCATTCACAGCTGAAAACAAATAAAATCCTCAATAAATGTTTTATTGGGTAATTTACACTAACGTTTTGATGTTTCATTCAACCTCAAAAACTCATTATATGAAACATAAAATCATACATTCTATTAGAAAAAATTATATTTACAACAAAAACCTGGATAATGTAGATGTTTTAGGTAATTTCATCCCTTATAAAAAATATTTATGGCCAAGTGAATTTGAGGATCCATCACTCGATCCATGAAATCATATAAATTTCAACCCATATATTTATAAAAACACTATCTTTGGATTATAGTTGAAATATTATTGATTTTTAAACATATTATCTCATATTTAAAAAAATAGTCTAATTATATTAGGGATTTTTCCAAAATAAAAACAAGTAAAAAGGAATGGTTGGAACTTCATGTTCATCCATAAAAATGTAAAATTGGTTTTTACTAAATTTATTGGAAAAGATAACAACAATTTGATCTTAGGTATGAATGAATTCTATATTTATGTCCCCCTGTGTATCTCCACATTAATGAACTAAAATATGATGTCCATATCAATTTAATGTTGATTATAACATGAAATTATATGTTGTCTCTAAATCACCACCCCAAAATATTGATGTCATTTGACCTTCTAGATCATCAGGTTATATTCTATCATGAAACACCTTCCTCAAGATGAGGGAAGGGATCGAAAAGTGTCATGCCCTTCCTTCCTCAAGTTGAAGAAGAGATAATGAACCTAGAGTCCTGATTTTGATTGGACCTATAGTGGAAACTTGAACCCAAGGTATAGAATATCACACAGAAATGGAAGTCATTACACTTTTTATAAAACAAGAGTGGGAGATAAGATGGTAAATCCTTAACAGCTCCAAATACCAAAAGTAAAAGTGAATCCAAAATCAATTCCCGCATTCATGATAAAATTTAAAGATGATACAAAGTAAAAAACAACTTCAATGTAAAGTACCAAAAGGAAATACATTAAGTAGAAATAGTATAATATCCTAACGCCTTATCAAATAATGTCTAACATGATCCTCTAAGTCCTCTTAGAAACCTGAAAATAGTTTTATATACATAGGGTGAGTATAAAAGAATACCTAGTAGGAAAACTAAAACCACATGTGCAGAAGTGAGGGATATACTAATAGCCTAGTGATAAAATAGTTTAACCTCAAAGAACCTAGCAGGAAATACTTACCATCCTAGCCACACTAAGGAAAAATCACCAAATAATTCAAGTAAATTAAAGTAATAGTATAAGAACATCGATATTTTGGTACCCCTCCCAACTTTCCCACAAGTAAACTTCTAATCCCTATAGGTTATCTTCTTGACACTACCACTCTTCCCATATGAATTCCCACTTAAACAACCCACTGGCACACACATGGTCCTTAAACCACACACAATCCCACCCACATACACCTAGGCCACAACAACCACACCTCTTTCCCAAAGACTCCTGGTCCCCATTCCAAAGACACTTGGGAAAACAAACCTGGCCTGCAAACACCTGGCCCTCTAAAATACAACAAACCCTTTCCTAAAAAATCTTTGACTATGGTAATCCTCAAGCCATTACATCATTCTTGGATATGCTCGATTAGTTAGAACCTGGAAGTGGGTGCAAGGAAGAAAGTCAGTAACCGGCTATCCATCCTCCCACCGGGATGTTGGGAAATCCACCCTCCCCCATGATGTGGGAGAGTTTGACACATAGTTCTCAAAAAAGGTGGTTGAATATATAAATCACAAGTAACTATAATTTATACTTATAGGTGATCAAACTCTCATCCCATCTTACAGGTTTCAAACAAACAACCAGCCAAGCACACCAGTACCACGTTTTCTTCTACCCCTATATGCACAACCACACAATAGCTGCTTCCACAACATAACACAACCCACTTTTTATTTAACCACATGAAGTTAATTTATTTAAGGGATTCAATTTAAGTTACTCTAGCACTATTGGGATACTATCATCCACTACTATACCAAAAAAACAAGAAAAACCACACTGCAGTCCCACTACACCACAATCATTCTTCAAAATTTTACCTCACCATATATCTCTCACATCCCACATCCAGAGCCCTGCTACCCAGCAATTTCACAGATGTAGTCCCACTACATACATGTTCGTAACTACACTGCAGTCCTAATTCCCAACATCATTTGATGGTCATGACACAAAAAAAGGCAGCTTAGCTGCCTATAAGTCCATCCATTCCACAATCAATTAGTCTCTCAAATTGGGATACCAACACACCCCCTGTACTGCCACACACACAAAGACCATGGAAACTACTATTAACAGACAACCCCATTGGACACACACACCACACCCTTCACCCTGGACAAACACCTCTGTCCAACCTTGTACTCGTAACCCTGCTTATAATAGCAGCACCACGGAACTCATGGAAGGTTACAAAACACAACAGAACATAGCACTAAGCCACACATATCAATATAATGTGTGTACATTAAGTTTTAACAATTATAGGTTCTTTAATTCTACTCAATTATAATAGGGGTGGTCACACAATAGTCTTTATCCTTGGGTATTCATTTATTTAACCATTTATATGTGATTAAGTAGATTTGGTGTTCCAGTTTTTTATTTAATCATCTCAAGAGAACAAAACATTATTTGTGTGAAAGAAAAGACCACCAATGACCATGATTTTCAGAAGTTATATATTCATGGTAACCATAACTGAATCAATGATAATAAAAAAATAAGCGATAAACATCAAACCACTATTTTCCTGTTATATTATTTACACGTGTTATCTTTTGTTCTAATTTAGTCTTTATCTATTTCTTATTTCTAGTAATGTTCTCAGTTGTTCCACACAAGGTTTCATTTTCATACCCACCCAACATAATTCACAATGATATAGAGGAAAAATAAATCCCTACCAGATAATCAATGGATAGAAGTTCCTCCTTACGCCAAGAATAAAGGTCGCACTAGTATCTCAGAAGAACTCTATGAAAACTGAGTAGGAAGGGATCTAATACAGTATCATGACTCATCTCACGATGATGTCTCTAGATTCACCAAGGGGAAACATAAATCACACAAGGAAGATAAGATCCAATCTTTTAAGAGCTCGATCCTATTTTAAAGGAAGGCAGGTTTTAAAATACAACATCGTGGGATCGTGATCAATATTACTTGGTTTGAGTATCTCAAATCACCATAGATGTTAAGATATTTTAAGATACAATTAATACCCATTGAAACACCCTTAAAATGATTAAATAAAGATTTAAACATGGATTACATCAAATAAAATGAAAGAGGGGTGAAACAGAAAAAACTAGGCAAACCACAAATGAGTCACCAATGGGTGAGTCACCAATGCTGATCAACCGATGGGTGAGCAGCCAACACGACCTACTGATGATGATCCACTGACACTGAGCTACCATTTCCACAACCTATAGATGCAACAACCTACCGACGCCTCGACATATCGGTGCCTTGACCTACAGATGCCTTGACCTACCGATCCCTCATCCTACTAACACCCGAAACTACCTCCACTAACACCCTCGACTCATAGATGTTGACACCCTTGACTCACCGATACTGATGATCTTGAGTAAACAATTTAAATGCCCCTGACTCAACGAAACACAAACATGCCGATGCAATGACATGATGAATCTGACACATGAGTTACCGATGGAAAACTATAAATTTGGAAACCTCATAAAATGAACCATTGTTGCCTCTTAGAAAACCCTAAACACTGGATTTTTACAAATGATGGGTCTGGTAAAATCCGAGTTATTGTATCAAATACCTCCCATACTATTAGTGTTCTTGAGAATTCAAAACTAAACCAGAATAAAGGGGGTCCAAACAACCAACCCTTATTATACCTCTTAGGAGAAACCCACCTTGTGTTATTCAAAAGATGGAGTGAAAACCTCAACAACCCAGAACACCTCATTGACATATATCTCCTAAAACCATTCAAAACACTACCTCTCCACTACCCCATGAAACCACACAAACACTGAAGGTCATAGTTTCTAGACAAATGGATTAGAGAGATACTTCTTCCATGTTATGATACTATTTGATTTGGGTTGCACTGACTCTCTCACATGGGTTTAATCGAATATAAATTAATGTGTCTTGATTAGGTATTAGGTTTTCCACTACCCATAGTAACTACATTTCATGAATAATCAGAGAAAAGGGAAACAACATATCCTCCAACAAGTGAGGTCAAATATTACATAATGAAATGAAGTACAAAAGTAAAACATAGAAACAAAAATCATAATAGCTCTAAGTACTGGTCATGAATATGTGCCTCCAATTCCCATATACTCTCCTTGATTCCACCACAACTCCATAACTCGCTAACAAAAATAATGGTCCCTCTATGCAGCACCTTCTCCTCACAATCCTCGATTCTTACTAGTTACTCTACAAACTTCGCGTCATCCTCGATATCCAACTCTCCCCAGTGAAGCACATGAGAGTTATCCGGTAGATTCTGATGGAGCTGAGAGACATAGAAGATGTCATGGATCTTCTATAACTACGGTGGAATGCCCAGAAAACATGCCACCTCTTCAACTCATCCCTCATCTCAAAAGGTTTGATGAACTTGGCAGAAATATTTCTTCCTCTTACAAACCTCATCTTACCACATTGAGGGGATACCTTTAAGAACACGATGTCCCCAAACATAAACTCCAAAGGCCCCCTTCAATTATTGGGATACAAATTCTTCCTATCATGAGCCTCATTCATCCTCTCATGCACAAGCTGAACCTTCTCTTTCATGCTCTAAACTACATCTTGTCCAAGAAGGGATGCTTCCCTTACCTCTTTCCAGCATACGAGTGAGTGACACGATCTTCCATAAAAGGATTCAAATGTTTCCAAGATAATGGTAGAGTGATATATATTATTTTACGAAAACTATTCTAGGGGAAAGTATCATACCCATGACCCTCAGAAGTCAAAGACACATTCCTGCAGCGTATCCTCTAACGTCGGGATGGTCCTCTCTATCATTCCATCCTTCTGAGGATTGAAAGCAGTGCTAAGGCACAACTGGGTTCCAAAGTCATGTTGTAATCCCCTCTAAACTTGTGATGTAAAACGTGTATCCTGATCCAATATAATGGTTCTTGGAAATCTGTGTAGCTACACCACTTCACCTACTTACCTTTATGCAAATGAATCCACTACACTTGACTCCTTGGTCACTAATAAGTGAGACGATTTTTTTCAAAAGGATCACTACTACCCAAAGAGAGTTGCATCCTCCCTGATCTCTAGGTAATCCTGTGACTAAATCCATTAATATTTCATCCCACTTCCACTTGGGATCATCCAAGGGCTGCAACTGACTGCTGGGAATATGGTGACCGGTCTTCATCTGCGGACACAATAGGCATGTTTCCACAAAATCCTCCACTACTTGCTTCACCCCAGGCCACCAAAAATATTCCATTAGGCCTTGGTACATCTTAGATACTTATGGATACACTTCCAGGGGTGATTTATTGAACTCACAGTGAACTCCCTCACTTATTTCCACTATGTTGAACATCTTCCCATGGAACAACATCCGATTCTATATATCCTCTAACCATCCATCTGGAGAATCGCCCTAGAAAACACAATCATGCATCACATCGGCCTCTGAGTATCCCCACTAAGAATCTTATACCTGTCGCACCAAGGAAGATTGCACATTCATCTGAAACAGATAGCATCTTCCACTATCCTCTACAACATCCTGGCACAAAGTGGGAAACTCTTCCATTCCCTTCCTAGCATCTGTAGATTCTCAAGCTACTTCATTCTATAACTTCAGGCTCATGGAATCAGCCACCACATTACCCTTAACTAGGGGTTAATATATTTTAATGTCTTAGTCCTAGAGAAACATAATCCACCTTTGTTGTCGCAAGTGGAGGTCTCATTGGGGAAACATATAGCTTAAACTCTTGTGATCTTTAAACACCACAAAGAACTCCTCGATGGGGTATGGCCACCACAACTTCAGTATGAACATGACCACTGCAATCTCTAGACCATGGGTGGAATAATTACATTCATGAGGACGTAACTTCCTAGACCTATAAGGGATTACTCCTTGATTTTACATTAGTGTATATCCCAATCCTCGGCCAGAAGCATCACCAGACACCTTGAACTTCACTCCTTCCTCTGAAAACCTGAGCACTGGGGCACTGACCAACATCGAATTTTGAGATCTAAAATTCTCCTCACACTGATAATTCCACACAAAGACCTTGTATTTTCTGGTCAAAGTTATCAATGGAGTTGCAACTCAAGATAATTCGGGTGTGAACCTCTGGTAATAGACTTCTGGACCCATAAAATTGTGAACCTCCACCACATTCTTAGGAGATACCTTGGAAACAACCTATTTATCTTTTAATAGGTCCACTAAAATCCCTTTCTGAGAAACCATGTGTCCGATGAAGTTCACCACTTGTATCCACAACATGCTCTTAGACAACTCTTCTTAGATCTGGTAGTGTAAGAGAACCTCCAAGATAGTCCTCACATTATTAGTGTGTTCCTCCTATGAACTTAAGTAGATAAGTATATCGTCGATGAATGTGACGAAAAACTAGTTCAGGTACTCATAGAAAAGACACATCATGAGCCCTATGAAAATGGCTAGTGCATTTGTGACACCAAAGTGCATTACCACGAATCTGAAGTGCCCTTACCTGAACCTGAAGTAAGTCTTTGGGTTGTCACCATTTTTTACACTAAACTGGTGATATTCAGACTGTAGATAGATCTTAGAGAATCATCCTTCTACCGTTATGTCATTGAAAAGATCATCAATATTTGGAAGGTGGTAATGGTTCTTGAACATCACATGATTGAGTATCTGGTAGCCTATGCATAGACTTAGACCAATGTCTGCCTTATTCGCGAACAATAATAGAGTACCACATAGAAACACACTTTTCCAGATAAAACCATTCTTCATGAGGTCATCAACCTGAATCTGCAACTCCTATAACTCATAAGGTCTCAATTGATAGGGATCCATTTAAATCTGATGGGAACAGGGTTGCAAGTCTATCCCAAACTCAACGTCACGTCGAGGGGGTAGAGTCACAAACCCTTTAGGGAAGTCATCCATGAATTCATTGAGAACCCCCAGAACATCCACTTTCTCTGTGTCTATGGATTCTTCTGATATATCAGATAACAAGGAAAGAAGAGTCTCTACTCTCTAGCTTCCCTCCTGAAAACTTCGCTTAACAATGAAGGCTACATGTTTACCTCCCACATCTTCAAACGTGACTCTTATCTAGAATAATCCAATAATAGAGTGCACATAAAATATCCAGTCAATTCCCTGGATGACATCGTATGGGTGAATCTATAGAAGAAGAAGGTCCCCACTAGACTGATGCAGCCCCAACATCAGTCTACATTATCGAAATCCATCAAATAGACGGGTCTAACCTCCAACATGTGTACTCAACACTAGGGGAACAGTAAGTCTCCCATTGTATTTCCCTGGATTCTGGGCTAGATCAGGTGAAACAATGGAGTGTGGGGATCTTGAATCAAACAAATAAAATGAAAGATTTCTAAATAGATTGATCATACCTTGAAAAACCTATGTCCTTAGTGGAACGGATACCTCTGCTGCATGAAAATTACACACCCAGATCATCTACCTCTCTACAGTCGACTAACTCCCCAACCATTCCCTGTTCATGGTCCCTGAAGAGAACCCTAAAGCTGGCCTCCCCCTGCACCATCTACCCTCAATGTAGTGGGAGTTTGATTCCCCTTTTACAAGAAATTCCTAACATGAAACTACTACTATTGAGGGGGGTCATTGAACATCCCCCCCCACTATATGATGCTCAAACTAGGAAATAGTTCTGAATATTCCCACAACCTCCATAGATAAAGAACCTTGGTTCCAGTCCCATAAGGATGGGGTGAGGACTAGGAGATCGAAACTAGAACTGTTGAGGCCTACTCCCATCTAGCTGAAACCCAGAAGGCCCAGATGCTTCTGACATGCTGATGACGGCTTTCCCCAGTGAAAAACTCAGTTTTTTACCCTCTCAAGGCATACCTCTCATCAAGTGAATTCTTTACACTACCTTATCCTTCTTTTGAATATTTAAGTATGTTGTTGGAGTTAAATTAGTAACATTATACTAAAGAGAATGTCAGAGTGCCTCCTCTAAGCATCTCTATCAGGACTCCTCATTCAGGAAGAGATGTGGTGTGAAGCATAGGAGTTCCTTGACCTTAATCCCCAGTTCCCTCGCTAACATACTCCCCTAATGTAGGGAAAGTAGCTCCTACCTCTTCTCATCCTTCATCATGGAAGAATGGAATTCTGATCATAACTCACTTTCAATGGGATCCCATGATACCTCAGTTTCATTCCTCTCCCTAAGGTAAAGAATCCACCATTGACGCACAACTCCTTTTATCAAGCCCACTTTCAGAGGAACCCGGTACTCAATCTAATCTTGGATCAACCTGAAAGAGATCACTAGCTCCTCGATCTAACTCTCTATTTCTATGTCCAAGATGTTTCCCTCATACTTTCTCAGAGTCTTCCACTGAAATGAATGAAGTGTCTTCTACCACTGGTCATCGTCCTCTTCTTGATCGGCCCTTTGCTGATCAATCGGTCTACCTTTTGGGCACTAACTTCTCATATCACACGGGGGTGACATCCAGGTGCCATAGTTGAAACATAAACCGGGATATCCTATGCCCTAGTAGCGTCAAATATTTTATTTTAAATTCTTTTTTACTCATAATTTATTTTAAATTCACAAAAAACCCAAGACATATAGAAACACAAGCCATCATTATTCATGTACCTTTCCTGTGGTCTCTAGACTACAATCAGTGTAGCCTCAATTGGTCATTTAGTAGGTCCAGAGTCTTTGAACCAGATCACGGGGGGCCCTAAAATCTCGTGTCCTGGCTGGTCTTCCATGTCTTATCTCCCAATCCAAGATTTCCTAAAACCATTTCCCTATAATCCTATAAAATCATCATTATTCCTAACTTTGAACTCCATATTATCTCTCAAACTCCTAAAACATCTCTCTAAAACCATTTTGTCATGACCCACCTTCCATAAGATGAGGAAAGGGACAACAATGTTCCATGCCCTTCCTTTCTCAAGCTGAAGGAGAGATAATGACCCCCCGAGTCACACCTTCGATAGGCCTTGGAGTGGAAACAAGAACCAAGGGTATAGAATCTCACAAATAAATGGAATGCATTACCCTTTTTATAAAACTATATCGATAGATAAGATGATAAATCCCAAAAAACTCAAAATACCAAAATTAAAAGTGAATCCAAAATCCATTCCCATATGCATGTTCAAAAGGAAATTTGATAAAATTTGCAACAATACACCAATGTAATGTACCAAAACGAAAGAGGAAAAGAAATAATTGAAAAAAAATCCCGATGACCAAGCTAGTAAAGTCATGCATGGTAAATTAATTCCTTTCTAAAACCAGAAAATAATTTTATATACGTAGGGTGAGTATACAAGTATACCCCGTAGGAAAACTAAACTCTCCAATGCACAAGTTAGGGAACATACTATCATCCCAGTGAGAAAATAGTAGAACCTCAAAGCGCCAACTAGGGAATATAAACTATCCCAACCTCGCCAAGGAACACTCACCAAATAAAGCATGTCATATAAAGTAATAGTAGAAGCACATCAATATTTGGGAACCCCACACCACATTCCCACTGGTTAACTTCTCATCCATAATGGATAACATCTTGATGCTACCAATCTTCCCATACACAATCCCACCACCATAACCCTCCTGCACACACCTAGGCCTCAAACCACACATAATCCCACCCACAGACACCTGGGCCATAACAACTACACCTCTCACACAAAGACATGTGTGCCTCATCCTGAAGACATTTGAGAAAAAAAACAAGACTTCAAAAACCTAGTCCTCTAATCTATAACAAACCCACACTCGAAGGGTCTTGGACTATGGTAATACTCAATCCATTACAGCCTTCCCCGATATGCTCGAGCGGTAAAAACCTAAAGAGGGTGTGAGGAAGAAAGTCAGTAACCAGTCATCCATCCTCCCACCAGGATGTTGGGAAAGAAACACTCCCCCATGATGTGTGGCTTGTCAGAATATAGTTCTCAACAAGGGTGAGGTGCATATATAAATCACAAGGAACTAAAATTTATACATATAGGTAATCAAACACTCAACCCAAGTACATCCATTCTGCAATCAATTAGTCTCTCAAACTATGATACTGACACACCCATTGTACTAACCCACACACAATGCCCATGGAAATGACTACCAACCCACAACCCTGTTGTACGCACACTCCACACCATTTTATTGGGACCAAATACTTTTTCCAACCTTGTACCCATAACCATGATCCCCATAGTATCACCACACAACTCACGCAAGGATACAAAACTCAACAAAACACATCACTCATCCACACCTATCAACAGTATGTATATACTTTCAGTTTTAACCAACAAAGGTTCTTTAAATCCACTTAATTATAACTGGAGTAATCACAAAATAGGCTTGATCCTAGGTCATTAATTTATTTAACCGTGTATATGTGATTAAGAAGATTTGGTGTCCTAGTTATTTATTCAAGCATCTCAATAGAATAAAACATTATTTGTATGCAATTAAATACCACAAATGGCCATGATTTTTAGAATTCATATATCCATGGTAACGATAATAGCGTCAATGACAATAAATAAAATTTGTGATCAATATCAGACCACTATCTAAACGTTATATTATTTAGCCATGTTATCTTTTCATCAAATTCATTCCTCATCTATTTCTTGTTTCTAAGAAATTTATCATCCATTCCTCAAAAGGGTTCATTATAGTAACCACCCCACATGATGAAAAAATTTAGATAAGAAAAACAAATCCCTACCAGATGATCAAAGGATCGAAGTTCCTATTTGTTCCAAGAATAGGGGTCACGACAGTAGTAGGGAAGAACTCCATGAAAAATGAGAAGGACAGGCTCTAGCATAGGCGCAAGACTCATCTAGGGAATAAGGATCTAGACACACCAAGGGGAAATGGAAAATATAGAAGGAATGAATGATTCTAGATTTGAAGTGTAGGATCCTATTTTAAAGTAAGAACAATTTTGAAGGATATCATCCTAGGATCGTGGTCAGGATTACATGGCCTGAGTATCTCAAATATCCCTAGATGTTAAGATATTTGAAGATACAATTAATACCAATATAAAATCCCTTAAAATGCCCAAATAAGGCTTTAAACTTGGATTAAGTCAAGTAAAACGTATGATGGGTGAAGCAAGAAAAAATTGGAAAACATAAAATGGGTAACCGATTGGTGAGTCACTAACATTGAGCAACTAATGGGTGATCTAATGATGGGACCTACAAATACTAAGCCACCGACGCTGATCTACCAATACCACAACCTGCCAATGCAACGACCTACCGATGCCTTGACCTAACGATGCCTCAACCTACCAACAACTCGACCTATAGACTCCTCAACCTAGTGACACTCTGACCTACATACATTGACACCCTTGACTCATCGATGCCGACATCATCGACGCATTGATGCTGACAACCTCGACTCACCGATGCACTTACAAGCCAATGCACTGACATGCCAATGCACTGACATTCCAACACACTAGCATGCTGACACACTAACATGTTGATGCACTAACATGCTGATGATGATGTACTAATTTATATATGGAAAACTGGAATATTGGAAAACACCTAAAATGAGCCATTTTTGCCTCCCAAAACACCCTAAACACTGGATTTTCACAAAAGATATGTCCAGGAAAATTTAGGTTATAACATATTCACAAATAGTAGATGTGTATAAAACGATTAATATAATGACCCCGACCCTAATAGACTAGGGTGAAGAGTCACAATATTTCATTATTACAATATAGATTCATTCTCATCCCAAAGTATCAAGTACTTTAGCAGTCTTGGAAAAATAGATACATACTAAAATCTCACATTATATTTGAATACCAAAAATAAAACTTGGTATTTTAATAGAGAAAACCATTATTCCCCATAACATCTCCTTGAATATCAATCATAATACACTTCATGGAATCCTAGTGAAAATAAACCTAATAAAGGGGTGTTCTCAAATTCTTAGTTAGCATATGCATAAAACTGGATCTAACTCAAAGTAAAGAAAATATAAATAATATGTTCATGATAAACAATAATGAAATATTCCATATAAATAATAACATAACTAGGGTACTAAATAAATGGATTACCTAATAAAAATAATCACATTTATAATATTTAATACATTTATAATGACTAATTACATAATGTCTTATATAATAAACTTACTGATAAGGAATCATGCAAAGACATCATATATAAATGGGTAAGGCCCAAGCCAATTACAAAATGTAGTTTTCTTCATGAAATTTATTATTAATTTGAGGGTTGGGGGATGGATACATAATTCACTTACTAGGACCAATTCATTCATTATAATAATGGGTTCAATATAATCAACATAAACCTTAATTTTGAAAAAAAAGCATAAAAAAGTTAATACACCCCCTAATCAATGTGTATAAAAAATAATAATCCATCCCATGTTATATGATTAATATAATAAAATAATTGCATCAACCGTAAGGAATAAAATTCTCAAAATAATGGGACATATATTAAAATACATTAAAAATGTCATTGAAAATTTAATTAGGAAAACACCCCTTTCATTTTAAAATCAGTTATTAAAAGTATAAACATTTACAAATTATTAAAGAGAAATTTTCTCTTGAAGGAACCTTGAAATTTATTAAAATATGATTTTAAAAATTTAGTATTCATGATGGTGGTGAATTACATTCATTCCATATAAATTAAATTAAAACATTCCTTTCACATTTTTTTAAAAAGTCATAAATTACATCATTTAGAATATGACAAGAAAATTCCTTTGAAAAATAATTATAGAAAATAAATTATGGGTAAAATTTATAATTTTCATAAAAATTTAAAGTATACTAAAATATATTTTAATTAATATATAATGATAATATAATTTTCTTAGTGTGGACATAAAAATAAACAATCTCAAATAATGATGAGATTGTGAAATTAAACCATACCTTAAGTTCCAATTCATTTATATATGTTTAAACATCTTGTATAATAAATATATATTTATAATATATATATTCTATAAAAATAGTCATATCTATAATAATATATATTTTATTTATTAATAATCATTTACCACCAATTTATTTATAATTCATTATTAAAAATACTGTTTTGTGTGATAGTTGCTTTTTCTTCTTTGAATTTTTCGATTGGACTATTTTGGACATTATACATTGAAAATTTTTAAACCATCTTCATTATTGTGTTCATAATATAAATATCATATATATATATATATATATATCTGATATATTTATATTTAATGTACTCTATAATATTAATATATATAAAAATTAATTACATCGTTCATGGAGATGGTAGGTCGTATGTATGCATGAACAATTTTTCAATTTTTAATTAATGAAATGAAATAAAGGGAATTAATAATTCACCCATACCCAAAAAAAATTATAATATCATATAAATAATTTATATTATTTTAATATAACTTTAATTCAATACATGTAAAGTAGAAAAGAAAAATAATTCACATCTATACATGGAGGTAATAGTACACTCGTATGATAGAGCGACGTTGTTATTTTCCAATAGATATGGAGGAAAGAAGATATATTTGTTATTAGAATTATATAATTTTAATTGTGTCATAGTTATAATATATAAACATTAAACCCTTCATAATAATCATCTATGAAATACATTGGTTGAAAATGAATTGTATTGTTATGTGGAGACGATAAGTCGTATGAATATAAGAGTGATATTTTCACTTCCTATTTTATGGGGGAGAGGGTGGATAATTATTAATTTGAAGCCATAATAAGATTTTATTATTATGAAGACATATATTTTTTATTTTTTGATAAATAAAATATATTTATAGTAGTAAATAAAGTATTCAAACTAATATTTTTTTTTATGTGATTACATCTTCCTTAAAAGATCTCATTTACATCCCACACTTAAGGATCATGTGGTTGAAATTTTTGGGGGACTAGTAACATAAAAACATGGTTAAAAATATTTATAATAGTAATTCATGGGACATGGTCATTATGGGTTTCTAAATGTGTTGTAAATAAGTGAAGGATGGGGTGCCCTTTTAAAGGGAGGAAATGAAACACTTGGAATTATTAAAAAGAATAAAATATGAATAACCCATTATAAAACAAAACATTTCTAAATGGATGTAGATTAAAATAAAACATAGGATATAGTTTAAATATCATCAAATAATAAAAATTTTATATGTTTTAGAAGTTTTTATAAATTATCTTTTATGTAACCCTTTAACCAATTTCAAAATTAATTATGGTAACATCTTCTTCACTATTAAGGGGTAATAATTATATATATAAGGTGTAAATGTGATCATAAAAGGAATAGAGAAGTTATTTTATACCATATAATATCCCAATTGTTCCCATTCAATACTTTAAGGAGTATTAAATAATTAAATATAATATATTTTCATCAAATATCATTGTTTTCATTTTGACACTATTTATTTAATTTGACTTCAAATACATTATGAAAAATATTTAATTTTAATTTATTCAATTTAAAAAAAACAATTTTTTTATATTTATCTTATAATTTCATTGAATAATATTACTCACTCAAATTATATTGCATGAAATATTTTTTAAATCATTTATTTTAATTTTATTTTAATTGAAGAAATACTATGTCCTCATTACATAATCTTATAAGGTAATTATATAATTACATAAAAGCATAAATAAATATCCATCATACACCAATAGTTTCTAAGTTAATTTATCAAGATAGAAAGATATTATGCACATAAAAACATATTTTCATAAAAAAAAATCATTTATTTTTAAATGATATTTATTTTTAAATATTTTTTTTTGATAACCAATGAATTTATTTTATAAATTTGTAAATTTTATACTATTAAATTTTTATTTAATCACATTCACACTAGATAATGTGATGGATATGTTATAAAGGAATATAATATTATGGTTCTTTTATAATTGGGGTTTCATCTATCACAGTCTATCAAAAAGATTTTGTTTATTTTAAATTCAATATACCATAAAATATAGGGGTGTCTTATTCTTCCCTCCTTCAAAAAATAGCATCTTATACGTTTTCATAATGTCACTTAATGTAATGACTTGTTTATTTATTCATCCTAAGTTATTCAGGTTCTTATTTAATCTCTTATATATTATGATTTAACCCATGTACCATTACTTTCCCTATAATCTTATTCATCAACAATTTTTCTATAGAGTCTACAATATAGATGGGTTCTTCATAGTAAAAAAATCAGATATTAATTCGAATTCATCATAGGTTATAAAATGTGTTGGATCTAGTATATACATTCTTAAAAATAGATATAGAGGACATCATGTATTTTAGAGAGTCTAGGTGGAATTGAAAATGACATTGAACAACTCCAATTCTTTCTACAATTTCAAAAGATCTTATATACTTAGTCCATTGTTTACTATTCATACTGAACCGTATAACATCCTTCTCAGTATATTCTTTTCAGATCAATTATCTCCCAATTTAAATTTCAAATAGTTCTTCCGGTTATCTGCATAACTACATTTCTTACTTTTAGCAACTCTAATGAGATTATGAATATTATTTACTATTTTTTCTCCTCAACATGTCCTGGCCCTACAAGATTCCATGTTAGATTATGATATCTCTTTCCATGTAATGCTTTACATAGAATCATTTTAATAATTTAATGGAAGCTATTATTATAATAGATCTCTAGGAAAGGTAAATATTAATCTCACAAACCATGAAATTCATTTGATCATGGACTAAACATGTCTTTTAATCTTTAGATAGTTCTTTCAGACTACCCATCCATTTTAATATGATAATCAATTCCCAAATGATGATATATTTCATGATCTTTTAGAAGAAATTTCAATAATTTTGATGTAATTAATTGATCATTATTAGATACTATTGACTTAGGTACAAAATAAAGTCTAAAATTTTCATTAATATAGTGTGGTGTAAGGTTCCCAAGTGGTAAATCTCCTCTTATAGTAAGAAAATATACAAATTTTGGAAGACAGTTAATAAGAATAAATTTTAAATCAGTCATTCTTGGAGTCCTAGGTAATCTATTAACAAATACTATAGTAATTTATTCCCATTTCCATATAGTAATAGGAATTGTTTGCATGATACCTCAACGATTTTGTCACTTAGCCTTCACATGTTGACAAACTAAACATCTTGACACATAATTAGAAATTTCCCCAATCAAATTATCTCTCCAAAAGTATTTCTTAAAATCTCTATACCTCATGGTGCTACTAGAGAGTACAGATAAATTTGAGCTATGAGAATCATTTAATAATTTTATTTTTAGATTAGGGATATATATAACCCATAACCTCTTCAAAAAATTTATAATTCTTTATTCATAAGTGAAGTTTTCCAATTTTCCATCATTCTTGGAATAAATTTTTTATAAATTCCCATCATCAAGATAAGTACTTATCACCATTTTTATTAATAATGGATTATAAATTATTGGTAAATGAGTGATGTTTCCCATTCCGTAACAATTCCATAGTACATTGTTATAAAATGTAATTACATATAAACCCTTTTGTTCCTCATTATTGTCAAGACACTTTGATCTTTCCTTCTCAATGCATATGAAATTTTATTTTCCTTCCCTGGTTAGTAGTGTATTTAGAAATAAATATTTTTCAGTATGTCGAGTAATTTTGATGCCTCATGTAGATCTCTTTCTATGAAAATCTGTATTTAAAATAGTTTTGATCCATTTAAATCATAAAATTTTCACCATAGAGATATTTTGTCCATGTAATTAATAAAAATATTAAGTCTTCTAACTCATGATCATGGATTTTATAGCTTTTTATGAGTTTATAACTTCCTTTATTCATAATAAATAACATTATAATTATGAATAATGGAACAACCAAGTTCATTCTTTGATGAATCGCTATATATCATAAATCCATAATTTCCTGATGGAAGAGTCGTGTTCTTATTAGTTATCAATTTCTCCTTTGAATCTTCAAAAAAATATTCGTATTCCATTGTCCATATAAACTAAACACCTTTAAATGTATGTTTTTGGATTGTAATAGATGGAAATAATTACTACATGGGGGATAAATAGTGGTTTATGAAATTAAAGACAAAAAAACCAGAGTTTTATTAATCGAATAATATTTAGCAGTTTTTTTCTTCATGATTTATAGTGTAGTGAAAATAAAAATAATGAATATAGAGATTTTATATTGGTTTGTATCACCATGAACCTAGTCCAATCCTTAGCCATCTCTACTCTGCATGAATATTGGTATCTACTAATAAAATAACATTAAATATGTGAAAACCAATTAGAGGCTATGAATTTTACAATTAAATATAGTCCCAAGCTAGATGTTTAATAAAATTCATTAACCTATTCTTTCGCCTAAATTTAATTCAAGATACAAAATCTGAAACATCTTTTGGGGTGGTCTAAAAACCAAAAAACAATACACACTTTTAATTAGTAAAATCATAAACCTTACCTAAACTAATTAAAAATACATAAATCAATTAATAACATAAAAAAATACTTATATAAACCCAAAATGATCAAATAACGAGGATGTTGAAGTTCGATGATCATGATAGAGCTTGGTAAGGTTGATTATTATTTTTGATCTCAATATGGAAACAAAATTAAATAGAAAACTCCATCATGTATAGTGAAAATTTTTCTTATAAAAGGAATTAAAAATTCCTCATGAGTCAAATGGGAGGGGGTATTTTTACTATATTCTCTAATCAATATTTATCAAAGAATCACCAATGATCAGGTTTAATCTCTTCATGTGGGATTTTCTTATACTGAAAAAAACCACAAAATGATTAGAAAATATATAAAATAATGGAACACATTATTATCAATAAATACCATCATTGTGATCAATAATAAAATTGACTCACATTAGTAATTGTATCAATCTGATTAAAAAATATATATTATATTTGATAAAATAAATGTGTGAATTTAAAGTAATAAAAACATTTAAAATTAATCTCATAAACATGATGTAAATAAAAAAATAAAATATTAGAGACAAAATAAAATAAACATAATTTTAGAAAAATTATTAATTGTATAAGAATTTGAATGGTAAATTAATTCAACAAATTATAAAAAAAACGTATTTATAATATTTATATATTTCAAAATTTCTAAAATAGTGAAAACACTTAAAAAAAATTCAGTTAATCATTATATAAAAAAAATGAATAAATAGAGTTTCATAAAAATATAGTTCATCGAAAAAATAATTAATGTGGTGTATAGACCATACGAGACACAAAAATCATGGTCGCAATATTGGTTATGTGGTCACGTGTGATAAGTATTCTTACAGTTTGACTAATTTAGTCATGTAGTAAATTTAAATAAAATTTATGGTCACTATAAAATAAAAAACATGGTCACTTAAAAATACAAACATGTCGTGAGTAAAAAAACTACCATCGTTGTCCGTTAAAAAATATATATATTTACATATATATTTCATATTGTTAAAATATATTCCATGAAATTAAAAATGTGAAGATAATAATATTGAATACTCACAGTAGGTAGTTGGGTGCCTTGGATTAGATTATATATATATATATATATATATATATTTCTTTGTGTGTGTGTGTTTAAAAAAATATTAATTAAACTAACACTATGCCAAAATTATTTTAATAATTAATGTGGAAAGATGGAATCATCGATGCGACATTTTAGAAAAAAAATATTTTAAATACACATTTTTTATATTTAAAAATATATATTTTTCTATATATATACTGTGTTTATTTGGTTTTTTTAAAAGAATGTTTATTAATATTTGATGTGAAACTGTTTTTTTATGTAATAACTTTTATGACATGTAAATAATCATTTAATTTTTATATTTATTTATTTATTCAATTATGTTTTATATTTTGATTCACAATTTTAAAAATCATTTAGATTGTATTTATATTTTATAAGTTATATTCTTTCAAATTCCCCTTCATGAAACATAATAATGATTGAAGATAGAGGCTTTGAAGTTGTGTAAATAATAATTAAAAATACAATATAAATGAAATATGAAACACTTACTAAAAATATAATAACCCATTAAAACTAATAAGTATTTCATAAAAACATTTTATTAAATATAGGTTTAGTTGAATAATATATAGTTATTTTAAACAATGACATTTGTATTTATTGTTTTTTTTACTTTCCTTTTTTTTATTATTTATTATATTTATGAAATTTTTTTATTTTCAATAAATTTTTAGATGATTTGTCTATGTTTTATGTTTTATGTTTTATTTAGATTATTTTTATAGTTTATATTTTATATTTATTAAAATTTACATATTAAAAATTTCATAATTTTCCTTATGTTTCTAGTAGTCAACTTTCAATGAATATAAAATGTAAAATGTAACTAAAATTTAAATGAAAATTTAAACGTGTATAAACATTAAAAAATGGTTAATAGTAAAAAAATAATCATTTTAATAGATATAAAATCATATAGAGGATAGAATAAATTGTTGTTTCAAATTATTTATTTCAAATTAAAACATATAAATAATGAATAAAATAATTGCCTATGTTAAGTCCCCATACCACATGATGGTGTATGAATGGGATGTCTGTATAAAGATCATTGGCCTCTGTTCTAGGGTTGATTATGATGGCCTACAGAGGAATCTTACTCAGGCGTTGGGACCTCATCTTTGAGATGCCCCAGATATAAATCATCAGGAGGAGGTTTTGACTAGATATTGTCAGGAACATCTGATCCTTCTACCACTATGTGAGTAAAAGGACCTACCATTACCACCTGGGGGAACCATACAACCTATGATGGCTTATGTACGAAAGATGGAGGCAAGGTAAATGACCCCTAATAGAATCTCAGATAAACTATACCCATAGAAAACTATATATATCCTAAATACAAAAATAGTTGACATGCCTCTTGATGGACATCCCAAATCAGTTGAGGATGGATTACTAAAGGGCCAATCTATATATGTAGAATAGGTGAGGCCTCATGTGCAGGACGACTTGGTCTACGTCATCATCATCATGGATCCTCAACATCAATAGATACTGGAGGAGGTTCTTGAGTGGTAACCTCAACTACCTAGGCTAGAACATCATCTCTCTAGGGTAAATGATCGAAGATACTTTCGTGAACTACACAATAAGATGGCATCATCCCTTGTGCTACAACATAGATTGATACAACTCTTGAAACCTCCTCCTCCTATAAATCATACATGTAGATAATTTGTTCTAGTTAAGTATATTGTAAATATATTCAAAATGGATTAGAAAAACATATAATAAAAAAAACTTATGTAAATTTATTTACTTGCCATATCATTATTACATCTACCATGTGGAGTAAGATATAGTATAGACTCCAATCTATACCATAGCGCATAATCAAGCTACTTTGATAGAGGGAATCACATTGTATACACACCCCTTATATGAAAAGATGCTCATCTATCTCATATTTCAAGAAACATTCCATGTCGTCAGTGCCACTTGACATCTTACCTCCCTATCAGCATCATGTGATGAAGCATTGGTAATTTTCTTGGTAGAAATGGAATATGATAAACATGGACAAACTGGAACATGAATCTATCAAGCTAGTGCCACTCACTAATATGAATGTTAATTAGTGGTACTACAAACATCACACCTTGAATTTAAGCAGTGTAGTATATAAGCAAATTGTCTAATAAATCCCAATATGGAATCCAAGTAATGTGAAATGATGTGTGTTATTTTTTAAAAATGTTTGTTACTAAAAACAAAAAATTGATGAAATTATGAAATTAGTCAGTCAATGAATGATTTTATATATTTATGTAGGTGGGAAGTGGACTATCCAACATGAGGAATTATTTAATAAAATGGTGTCTTAGAGCCATGATGAAGTGGTATGATTGAATCCACCAATAAAAAAAACTTGAATGTCATAAATAATAAGAAATTAAATTCAATAAATCTAGCTACCATCTGCAACCAATATATTTGACTGATAATACTAGTGTTCTTATGGACCATCGTGCATCACATCTATATGAAGTTCCTAAAGAGAAAAAATGGGGGGATGGAATGGATTCTCTCTCATGCCCACATCTACAGAAATATGACACATCCCTTGAGGTCAAAACGATCTGAGCGGCATAAGATGTATAAGGATATGTATGTGTATGTAAAGTATGAAGATCTCTAGTTTTATCTCCCAACCTAATAAAAATATTCTAGTAGGCTCAAATAAATAATTTGTACATGACTTCTAGTTTTATAATTGCATGATGTCCCTATAATGATCGGAATGATATATGCGCAGGCATGACATGGGACAGTCTTCTCGTTAGTGTCAATAGGTAACTGTGCAAAATGCATCCCCAGCCGTCTCATGGATATGGATCCACCATATGTACCATCCTCATCCTCCAAAATATCAAGGACTATAAATTGTCGTACAATCCTTTTCCAGTCTCCACAATTGGGTCTGGTAACTGCATCCCCCTAATTTGAAGACTGGGCATGACTGCCACATCCTCAATGGTGATGGTCATCTCTCCCTCAGGCAAGTGGAATGTGTGTTCCTGGTCTCCATCCCTTGATTAGGGATGTGAGTAGGTGATGATCAATTAATAAAAATCAGATACCACACTTCCATAGAATCCCACATGGAATATGTATGGTTTAATGGCTGCTAAAGGCGGAATGTGATAATAATGGTGTTCTCTATGCACCTTGATCCATTGTACCTCAAAACCCGCAATCAATTCACCTAAAACATGACTATATTTCTTAGTGTGTACTATATTATCCTCTATCTTTATGTAAAAAAGGAAATATGTCATAGGTTTAAAATGTAAGTATAACATTTTGGTCAATATAATGTTATGACTGTAAGGATATTAGACATGAAATGTCTATTATGGTAGTTTTATGAATTTTTGTTTGCCAATAGAAATGGGTAAATATTTATGTTTTCAAAATCATATTTCTAAAGTGGTATTATATATGTTTTTTCCTTTTATATGTTTTTTTAAGATATGGTTTTATATATTTATACATTAAGACAGTTTTCATTATATTCTAAAAGATTGTTAGAAATTATGTAAAAGAATTTATTAGAAAAATAGGTAAAAAATAAGAGAAAACATAAAATAAATTTATTTATCAATGATAACATGAAAATTATGATCATATAAGGTGAAATTTGACGTGAAAAAACTCATTAAAGAACACATGAATTCATTAAAATAGACAAGAAATACTATTAATGTGGGTGAAATGAGTGATGATACTTGAAAAAAATAGACACCCTGAATGAGGATGAAATGAGTGATAATACATTCCAAAGAAAAACTCCATGGTTCATAGTTTTCCTTCTCCAAAATGGAAAATGAAAGTGGTATAGGTGAACAGTTGTCATAATGGGTTGCCAGAGTAATTTTTAAATCATTAGTTAATTATTCTTTAATACTGGGTTAATAATTATTTAATTAATCATTTTTTATAATTTTTTAATCATTAGTTAACAATTCATTAATCATTATTTAATCATTAGTATATCAAACTTTAATCAGGAATTAATCATTTCTTAATAATTATTTAATAATTCTTTAATCAATATTTAATAATTTTATAATCATTATTTATGCATTATCTAATGATTAGATAAACATTACATAATGCTTGATTAATTATTCCCTAATAATTATTGAATCATTTGATATTAATAAGTTAATTATTATTAGAAAAACATTATGTAATCATTCTTTAATCGTAAGTTATTCATTAGTTCTTTTATACTTATCATTACAGATAAAAACTATTTTTTCTAAACTACATCTAATAAACTAAACTATAAAATAAATAACATATTTAGAACTAACTAAACAATCATTTAAATAAATAGATAACATTAAAATAAATAAGAAAAAATTCCTCTAAATGATGCTTCACAAAAATTAACACTCCTTTTAGGCCATCAAAACCACTACAGAAAAAGGAAGAACTTTCGGGCTTACTATAGAGAGAGATAGAGTGGAATTTAGGGAGATGAAATGAATTAGGAGTGAGTACGGGTTCCTTTATATAGGTTCTTTAGGGAATGGATGTAATGGCTCAAAACTTTCTAGTCCATTCCTTTATAAAAATATTATGTTTGGGATCTTATGGGAGGTCAAGGTGACTTATTTCTAACACTTTTCAAAATTTTCAGTTAAATGAATAGTGTTTTCCAAATAGTGAGACATCCAACATTAGGTGTATAGTGTTTGGAGAGTGGTGAGACATTGAACAGTAGGTGTACCGTGTTTCCATAATGGTCAGACATCCAATGGTAGGTGTACAATGTTTCAAGAACAGTGAGACATCCAAGGGTAGGTGTACTATGTTTTTATAATGGTGAGACATCTAAGGGTAGGTTCACAATGTTTCCAGAATGGTGAGACATTAAATGGAATGTTTACTGAGTTTCCATAATGGTGTGGCATCCAATAATAGGCATACAATATTTCCAGAATGGTAATACATCCAATAGTATGTGAACAATGTTTCGACAATGTTGATATAAACAATGGTAGGTTTATAATGTTTCAATAATGGTGAGACATCAAATGAAAGGTTTAAATTATTTCCATAATAGAGATACATCCAACGGTATGTGTAAAATTTTTCCTTAATGGTGAGACATCCAATGGTAGGTGTATAGTGCTTCCAGAATGGCGATTCATCCAACGGTAGGTGTACAATCTTTCCAACATCCAACATTTTTTTCCCTTTGATGTAATCAATGATGTAAAATTATTTCAAATATTTTTAGGGATTTAAGGATGGATTAAATAACATAATGCATATTTAAATTATCTTAAGGGTTTGGGTGCCTTTACTGGGTAAAAACAAATAGTCTTGGCCATATCCAACTTTAACAGAAAATATAAGTTGTATCTAAACTGCTGCTCCATTTAGATTTTCAAAAGGTAGAGATATCATCTGAATTTATTCTTCTATCTTGTTTTCCCTGGTATGAAATTCAAGAACCATTATTACATTATGAGTCATGAGATCAAACTAAAATCCTTGTATTTTATTCCCCTTTGTGTTTTCCCTGTTGCATGCAGACCCCCTATTTTGGTACAACCAACATGTTTCGATCCATCATCAATATAAGGTATGTTCTACCTCTATTCTCTTGGGTTCCTCAATATGTTTCCTCCTTTTTCTCTTTTTTGTTTCATGGAATGTGATCTCCGTGCTTCTATTGGAGCTTTCTTAGGTGTTGGTTGATGTGGTTGTGCCACGGTGTCCTCAGGTAGATGAAGTCGATGTAGGAGAGGTGATCATGATCTATTTTGCTGGTCCATTCTCATGAAAAGAACAGAAAAAAACTATTTAGGTAGGGGATTCATGGCTTCTATATTCTATTTAAATTCTGTCGTATATTTATTATGATTTATCCCATTGGCTCACAATGAAATTGACATAATAAATATTTTAACCATATTAATGAATTGGTATCAACTGCTTAGGGATGTCATTGCCTCTTGATTTTATAGATACTATGATATCGATGCCTTTATTGTTTATAATTTCATTCTTTATAGAAATTGGAAAATAATGTAAAGCTAAGATTAATAGTTAATTGTTTGGCTAAAGAAATAACATGGTACGTTAATGAATCTGTTAGTTATTGTTGTGATTTGATGATAATAAAATGGATGCAGTTATGCATGTTTAATTGAATTGGTTAATTCAAGATGGAATAAAGTGTGTGTTATTAGATAACACCCTATAGGGTTCTAAGTTACCCAATTTATTGTAAATCCAAGATCCTTATTATTTGAATTTTTGAGTGATCCTTGTGTGAGAAGGTCGAATGCCCTGTTTAGGGAGAAGAACCCAGTTTTTCTATTGTTTGGTTACTTCTACTTATGTTGGGGTGTGAGCCTAGTATGGATGATTCTATAGGGCTATTGTGGTATGTGGGGTAAGGGAGGCCCATTTTTTGTGGAATTATTTGATTCCTAGAGTTAAAATATGCATTGGTTTGTGCATTTGGGTGTCAGGGAGGACACTAGATATGATGGATTGGGTTGAAGGAGGGATTACCCGTTGATATGAATATTGGATACTTGTTGATCCTTTCCTTTATTTATCATTTTACTCTCCACATTTCTTGAGGAAGATGGTATTTTTTAACCTCCTTCCAAAGGATACAAAGATGTGTGGGGTATGCCACATTCTTTTCGTGTTTAGATTCTCAAGGATGGATGGGTATACACTCTTGCTATGGGTGGAGAATACTCAACTGGTGGCTCATCAACTCACAGTGTTGATCCCTTTGTGTTTTTCAGCATATAATGTTTTCTTAGAATACATGGAAATATGTAAGGTGATAATGTTGTTAATAAATTAATGAATAAATGGTTTATCCATGGGGTGGGAGCTTTCTAGGCTACAATGTTAGGTTTGTATATCATACAAACTGCTGACTCGGATTACTTATTCCAGTAGGGCATGGATCTTTAATGGAATTATAATGAAATATAATGTGGTTTTGATAATGGTTAATTAGTGGTAAAATAATAAATAAATTTAATTTTCAACTAATAAAAATGGATAATGAAATTTAATAAATCTCTTCAAATGGTTGTTTTCAAATAGGATGTCTAGTCTTTGGGGTGGCAGTTGGGAGTCCGAGAGACATGAGCTATAGTTGAGTATAATACTAGTTTATTTCTATATTGTGGTTGTGATATATATTATATATTTTACTTTTTTTGTTTCTATACACTTCTCCACCCTTTCAATCAGGGAAATCGACACCCTATGGATTCTGATCCCTAGGGAGAATTTTCCCTAAACATATCTGTGGGAGGATGGATGGATGACTACCCCCTTTGACCCCACACTCTTCTCTTGGTAGTTACTTGTGCTAGTATGTGTGGTGATCATTTTTCTCCATATATGTGTGTATACAGATGTAATGGATTGTGGTTATTTGACACACATATATTCTGTACATAGTTTCCTATGGACTACTATAGGTGTAATGTGTATAGGTTATGATGGATTGAGGATCCTTACTCGGTGTATGGGAGGTAAGGGCTTGAGGTATAATACCCATTTTATGATACACACTATGATATTTGTGGTGTCTCTTGGAAACTACCTTATTACTTTTGGATATGCGGGTATGGCGGTTGTGTTGCATGAGGTGCATGTTGTGGTGCTTCGCCCATGTGTCTTCAGGAAAGAATTTTTAAGAGAGATGCTCAGGACATGTGACGTTGGGTAAAAGAAGAAAACTAGTGGGGAAGTGGTAGTGAGGTTCCCTTGATATTATTTATTATATTAAATACTCTTGTATACAATACTTGTGATAGTATCCATGGTTATGTTGGGAGTATAATATGCCAATTTAGGTGAAGAGTCAGTTTCACTTATTGTTTACTATGATTTAGCATGCTTTATTTACGTTTTCATGAGAGGATCTGGGGAGGATCCTACAATGTATACTTTTATACTCACCTTATGTTATATAAACTATTTTTTAGGTCATTTGGAGTAGGTTGGAGATGAGTCTGGTTACTACTAGCTTGGGTTTTGCAAGATCTATTTGGGAATCATTGTCCGTACCGTTTTACTTTCTTTTGGTACGTACATTATCCCTTTCAGTTTTAGTAGTTCTTTTATGATAATACATATTTTTAATTGAGATTTATTTTATATTGTAATCTGGGCAGGATTTTTTTGGTGTCTATATTTTCTCTCTCTTTCTCATTTGTTCCCTTAAAGGGCAATGCCTCCCATCGGTGTGTTTACTATACCCTCAGTGGTAGTCTCTAACCTAGGTCCTACTAGAGGTGGGACTCGGGGGCATTATCTATCTTCTCCCATTTCCAACCTATGAGGGTACACATTGTAGGGGGGTTGTGATAGAGCAGTATCAGAGGGAGGTTGAGGGATAAGATAGAGTTTGGAGTTAAACACAAGTTAGGTTTCATGGGTTGGTTGGGAAACAATGTCAGCTAATATTACAAGAACTATAAACATGGTATATCAGTGGAGACATAAGTATTTAGTGTCCTTTTTTATATGATGCATGAACCTCTAAGCTTACAGTGGCTACTAAACGAGGTGATTTTGGTTGTACGATAGAGAACTGGGAAAAAATCATGAATCATTATTATTTAATCCTATGTTTGAATGGGTAAACCTTGGGATAGTTTAAGCTAAAATGAATAAAATAAGTCAATTAATTAACATTAAGTCTTCCATATTTCATGTTTAAGAGCCCTAACTAGTTCCCATTCTGTAGGTATGGCTCCAGTTTGACGTCCTCATCAGGTTTGTGTGGAAGATGTTTTGTAGGTTGCGCTAGAAGATTGCCGCTGAGTAGAGGCTGCCAACAATGACACATGGAGGAGGAAATACCAATAATTTCATAACCAGAGTCTATAAAAGTGCACGGTCTTTGTTTTATATGTAGTCATGGAAGACTAGTTGGAGGAGTTTGAGATAGAATTCAATTGGAACTATGTTTGGAAGAAGAACATGGTATTATTGGTTGTGATGATGCTACATAGGGAAAAGAGGAAGTGGGGGTTCTTGTTCCTTAGGGATTGAAAGGATTTGATAGTCTCTTGGGATGATTTATTAGACCATTTCATATCTGAGTTTCTTTATTCGACTATGAAGGTGGCCAATCACCAAGAACTGCTTATCATTCATAAGGGGAGCTATAGTGTGTGATAGTTTGGGATCCATTTCAGGAATATTCTGTGATATGATTCAGACTAGTTTCCAGATAATGAGGCCATGGTGATGAATTTTGATGATTATTTTTGTCCATAGATCCAACGTATGGTCACCCCATTTATGCTAAATACAAATCTCAGGGTGTTGGTGTGTTTGGAGTACATCAAGAGGCTGTTACTTAAAACCAGATCATCAAAAGAAGGGACTCATCAGGATTCCTCGCGAAGTAGATCCATGGTCCAGGGTTGGTAGTTTTCAAGGATGGAGAGTTTTCGTTCAGCCAGTCGTACGTCCCAGTCCTTAGTATCTCATTCCTCTATAGGAAGCATCTCTTAGACCTATGATAGGGGATCATGAACATGTTTTTCTTGTTGAGGTCAAGGTCATCAACAGAGAGATATCCCAACCTTTTTGATCAGTTAGTGAGTGTCAATTGTTCCACTTCAGGTTCCTCCTTTGAGATTGTTATAGTCGAGGAAGATGTAGTAGGTTAGACTGGTTTTGGATCAGTAGAGAGAAGTTATGGCAGGCAGATGATAGGCTTAGGATACTCCCCATACTTAGAGATCATATAAACACCATGTAGGTGGTCGTCAGTAGGGTCAGAGTGTCCATGAATCAGGTTGTATCACGCTTCATATGTTAGAGTTGCCAGCTCCAAGAGATCGAGATATCATTCAAGGCACCCTTTGATTGTTTTCTATGTGGGTATATTTTATATTTGATTCAGGAGTGGAGAACTCCTTCATATCACATTCCCATGTCCATCGCTTGGGATATGAGGTAGAGAGGATTTTATTTCCCTTAACATTGAATATTCCAATTGGAGGTCAAGATGACTTGTTTGACATATATAGAAACAGTGAGATAGTGTTGGGGAAACACATCTCTTGGGGATATTTCCTATTTTTATGAATACAACAATATAATTTCATCCTTTGAATGGATTAGTTTTATTAGGTGCAATATATTAACTATTGATTTAGAAATAATGTTTTTTTCTTCGATTCTAATAGAGTTCCAGCAGTGTTTTTTGGAAAGTGAGACCCTCAGATGGGACAGAGGTATGTTTTTTCCTTATCATCCATGATGGATGAGATGATGATGAGTTTGTTAGAGGTTCAGTAGTTATAGTTTCCTGGGGTCAAAGAAGAGTATCCTTACATCCTTCTAGAATAGGTTGTAGTGCTACCCTCTCAACAAGAGACTGAGTTTCGGATCAATATACAACCAAGCATGTCTCCTATCTCGATGTATCCATATATGATTATGCATTCTATGTTTCGAGATCAACATGTAAAGCTAGATGGTTTGTTATAGTGTGTTTTGGTTCGGCCAAGTCTATCACAGTGGGGTGCACCAGTTTTGTTCGTGAAGAAGGCTAATGGAGTTTTGTGTTTGTGTGTTGATTATCATCACATGAACTAAGTGACAGTGAAAAACCATTATCCACAAGCACTAATTGATAATTTTTTCAATCAAATTAAGGGTGAATGTTAGTTCTTGAAGATCAACTTTTGGTTAGTATTTCATCAGATATGTGTAAAGGATTAAGATACCCTAAATACTACTTTCTGTTTTCATCATTAGAATTACGAGTTTTTTGTTATGCTATTCGGTGGGGTGAATGATCCAGCTAATTTCATGTATTTGATGAACATTGTGTTTTGTGATTTTTGGGATAATATTTTGGTGGTCTTAATTGATGACGTCCTTGTGTACTATGCATCTAATTAAGTGCACACATATCATATTCATGCTATTTCGGGTGTTCTTCATAGACATAACCCAATTGGGATGTTGCCGAAGTGCGAGTTGTGGGATCTAGAAGTATGTTTTTTGGGGAATGTTGTGTCCCAATAGTTATTATTTGTGAATAAATTGAAGATATAAGTTGTTTTCCTTGGTAATACCTCAAGATAGTGGTAGATAGGTGAAGTTTCTTTGGTCTTATAGGCTATTATAGGACATTTATAGCAAATTTATCTCGGGTTGTGACTCCTATGATAGTTTTGACCAGAAAGGAGAAATAGTTTGAGTGGACTAATTATTTTCAATCATCTTTAAACTATCTAATGGTGATGTTACCTAGTTCTATGGTTCTCTGTCTTCCATAATAAGTAGTTCAGTTTGTGTGTTTTTGTGCTGCTTCGCATCTGAGGCTAGGCTATGTTCTGATGGAGCAAATATCAGTCGTTTCTTATGGGTCTCAACAGTTGCATCCCCATGAATGTAAATATTCCACACATTGTCATTAGTTGGAGGAAGTGGTGTTTTCCCTATAGATGTGGAGACATTACCGCAGTGGTGATCATTTTGTGGTCTTCACCGATCATAAGATCATGAAGTACGTTTTCTCACAGTGTGACTTAAACTTGCAATAGCATCGGTGGATGGATTTATTATAGGATTAAGACTTTGAAAATTAATATACACCTAGAAAGGTGAATTTTTCTGCTGATGAGCTGAGTTGGATGTCATGTAGTGTTTTAGTTCTTGAATCGGGTGATTCCTAGAGAGTGATGGAAGAACTTTCAGCATTACATCTGGATGTGGGAGAAATTGGGGGAAAAGGGTTCTTTTTTATATGATGGTGCAGTCATATTTGGTGTAGTAGGTGGAGGATTCCCAGTTGGGGGATCATGAAGTAGAGGTTAGTAGAGACCAAATTGCTTGTAGTGATGCCCCTAAAGGTTGGTCAAAGGATGAAAAACATCATGTGTTGTTTCAAGGAAGGATTTTTGTTCCTTTAGCATAACGTGTGATGGTTCTCAGAGATATCCATATATCACCCTTATAGGTACATACTAGCATGAAAACGATTTACCAATATTTTATGAGCCTATTTCGGTGGCCTAGTTTGAGTCATGCAGTTGCAGTGTTTGGGTCTCGATATTTTGTCTTCTAAAAGGTGAAGGAAAGCACCACATTCGCTGTGGTTTACCCCTGCCATTAGATGTTCTTTAGTGGAAGTGGGAGGACATCTCAATGTAATTTTTTATCAGTTTACCTAGATATTAGTGATTCTATGATTATATATTGGTTATAGTGTATCATTTGAGGAAATCATCCCACATTATAGCAATCAAGGAGTCAAGATCAGTGGAGGTTTTATTGGGGAAATTTTTGGAGGAGGTGGTGAGACTCAATGGAGTCCTGAGGATAATCATTTTTTATTGAGTTCCTCATTTTTACTCTAGGGTATGGAGAGGTCTCCAACATTAATTTGGTTCTTAGACATGCCTTTTCACTAATTTTCATCTATAGATAGATGGTCAGATAGAGCTGACCATCCAAATTCATGGAGACATTTTTTACACTTGTGACTTGGATTTTGGCGGTTTGTGGATGAGGCACCTTCCCATGGTAAAGTTCTCTCAAAACAATAACCTTCCACTCCACCAACTTCATGTAACCATTTTAATCCTTGAATGGCCGACCATTATATTATTTATTATGATGGAATGGGGTTAGAGAGTCATTAACTCTTGGGCTGGAACTGGTATAGAGTATGACAGAGATGGATCAATTGATTTAAGTGTGGATGAAGGTACTGTAAGATCATAAGAAGTCCTATTTCGACCATAGTAGGAGTCCTATGGAGTTTGACATTGGGGATCAAGTGTTTCTGAAGGTGACTCCCATAATCGGTAGCAAAGTTTTGGTCATGGGAGTAGACTTTCTCCCTAGTTTCTTCGGCTATTCGAGGTGTTGGATCCTGTCGGAGTCATGGAGTATCGGTTATCACATCCCCCGAAGATGATCCAGATACATGATATTTTCCACATTTCACATCTTCATCGTTATCTTTATGATGTCTCCCATATAAATGATTTTGGAGAGATCAATGTTGAAAATTATGCGACCTCCAAGGAGTGGCCTATAGAAATCCAAGACCTCAAGGACAAGAAGTTTTGCGGTCATGATATACCCTTCGTTTGTGTCCTATGGAAGCATGGTAGTGTAAAGTATTGTACATGGTATCATAATTTATAGATATGTACTCAGTACCCCAATTTATGGGATATTTATCTCTTCTCTTGTAACTTTGTTCCTTTGGTGTTTTTAGACCCCTTTATTTTTATTTGATGGATTTCCCTTAATTCTGGTTGTGGCATACTCTCTTTTGAGAGGTTTCTCCCTCAGGAGAGTGGTTAGGATTTTTTTGTATTTTGGTGTGGTTTTTCATTGTTCCTTCGATGTTGAGATTGATCTCCTTTGGTGGAGATATCTATGAGAGGTATCTTGATGGGTGGTTGTCCAGAACCCTTTTTCTATTTTTTCTTTGGGATGGTTTTGGATTCATGAGGGTAGGAATAGTATTAGAGGTATCAGATGTAATTTCCTGAAACTCTCTAGTCCATTACATTATAAAAATCTGGTGTTTGAGGTTTTCTGGGAGGTTAAGGTGACTTATTTCTAACGCTTTGAAAATTTTCTAGTTCTGTGAATAGTGTTTCCAGAATATCAAGGCATCCAACAGTAGGTGAATATTGTTTCCAGAATAGTGATAAATCCAACAGCATGTATATAGTGTTTCTAGAATGGTGATACATCCAATGGTATGAGTATAGTGTTTCCAAAACTATGAGACATCAAAATGTAGGTGTATAGTGTTTAGAAAATGGTGAGACATCAAACGGTGGGTATATAGTGTTTCCAAAATGGTTAGACATACAATGTAGATTTATAGTGTTTCTGGAATGGTGAGACATCCAAAAGTAGGTTTACTGTGTTTCCATAATAGTGATACAAATAATGGTATATGTATAGTGTTTCCAGAAAAGTGATACATGAAACGGTATGTGTATAATGTTTCAAGAACAGTGGGACATCGATTTATATGTGTGCAATTTTTCCAAAATATTGAGACATCCAATGGTATGTCTATAGTGTTTTCAAAATGGTGATATATTCAATGGTAGGTGTACAATATTTCAAGAATAGTGAGTCATCCAATGTTTGGTGTATAGTGTTTCCAGCTTCCAATTGTTTCTTCCCTTTTACATTATCTTTGATGTAAAATTCTTTCAAACACTTGTTTTAATGGATTTAAGGTCGATTCCAGGATTATAACTACTGTTTAAATTCTCCTAAGGCTGTGGGTGCCATTACTTAGTCAAAACACATAGTCTTGGCCATATCTACCTTTAATGGAAAATCTAAGTCATATCTAAACCGATGCATTGATTTGATTTTAAAAATGTTGATATAACATCTACCCTTGTTTTTCTATATTGTTTTTCCTTGGTATGAGATATAGGAACCAGTATTCCTATATGATTCATCTGATCAAAATATAATCCTTGGATCATGTTTCCCTTATAGTTTTTCATACTGTATGTGCACCCCATATTTTGGTTCTACCAGGATGTGTCAATTGATCATTTATATAAGGTTTGTTCTACATACATTCTTATGGGTTTCTCAATATTTTTCCTCCCATTTCTCTTTATCATGACATGGCATGTAATCCCCATGTTTATAATGGATATTTCATGGGTATTGGTTGTTGCAGTTGTGTCGCAGAGTCCTCGAGTGGATGCAGTCTTTATAAAAGAGGTGATCATGATCTATTGTGTTGGCCTATTTTCGTGAAAAGAACATAATTTTTTTTGATATAGGTGATTTATGGCTTCTATATTCTATTTACAATCATTCTTAGAGTTAGTATTATTTATCACACTGGATCACAATGAAATTGACATAATAAATATTTTAACTAAATTAAATAATTTGTATTAATTTTTTAGCAATGTTATTGCCTATTTATTTGATAGATAGTGTGAGATATATGCCTTTAATATTGATCATCTCATTATTGATTGAAATTTGAAAATAACTTAATTTCATGATTAATTGTAGATTGATTAGACAATGAAATAAAAAGTAATGTTAATGAATCTGATTGATGTTGATGTGATTTGATGATATTAAAATGGATATAGTTATTCATGTTTAATTGATTCAATTAATTCAATATGTAATAAATAATATACTTTGTTTTAGAATATAATTCCATACAGGGTTTTGAGTTACCCACTTTCTTGTAAAGGAAAAGAACCTTATGCTTTGGAGGTGTGAGTGCTCGTTGTGTGTGAAGGAGAAATTCCTTATTTATGGCCAGGAGCCCAGTTTCTATGTTGTTTGTTTCCTACTACTTATTTTGTAGGTTGAGCCTAGAATGGCTGAGCATATAGTATTATTGTGGTATGTTGGGGCACGGAGGCCTGGTGGTTGTAGAAGCTGTTGATTCCTATAGTGGCGAGATGCATCAGTTTGTGCATATGGGTGTCGGGGGGGGCACTAAAGTTGATGGAATGGGTTAATTTTGGGAACACCCATTGATATAAATGTTGGATTCTTGTTTAACATAATGTTATTTTATCAATTTTATACAACACACTTCTTAAGTTATATGGTCTTTTTTACCCTACTTCCAAAGGAGGTGAAGATATGTGCGATATGCCACGTTATTTTCATGTTTACCTTCTCAATGGTGGATGGGTCTACACTTATGATATAGGTGGAAAAGACTCAATGGGTAGCTCCTCTACTCACTATATTGAGCCCATTGTGTTTCCTAGATTCGAATGTTATCTTATAATACCTGGTAATATTTAAATTGATAATTCTATTGATAAATTAATGAATTAATGGTTAACCCATGGGTTTGGATCTTGGTGGGATGTAATGTTGGGGTTACATATTAGAGAAATCATGGATTTAGATTTCTTATTCCTGGAGGGCATGGATCATTACTACAATTATAATTAAATTTAATGTAGTTTTGATAATGGTTATTTAATGGTTAAAGAATTAATTAACATGAAATGAAACTGATAAAAAGGGATAATGTAACTTAATAAATATAATTAAATGGTTGTGTGCGTATAGGATATCCAATCATAGCAGTGGTAGTCGGGAGTCTGAGAGACATTATCTATAGTTGAGTCTAAGACAAGGTTATGCCCATAGTGTGGTTTTGACCTATATTATATTTGGTACTTTTTGTGTTTCTATACTCTACTCCACCCTTCCATTTAAGGAAGTTGACACCCCAGGGATTCTAATCCATGTGGGGTGTTTTCCCCAAACATCTCGTTGGGATTATGGATGGCTGAATACCCCCTTTGACCCTACACTCTTCTCCTAGTAGTTACTTGTGCTTATATGTACGGCTGTTAGTTTTCCCTATATATTTGCGTAGAAAGATGTAATGGCTTTTCGTTATTTAACACACATATATTCTAGATATATATTTCTATTGAATACTATTGGTGTAACATGTATAGGTATTTATGGATTGAGGATTCTAACTCAGTGTATGGGATGTAATGGCTTGAGGTATAATTTCCATTGTATGATACATGTTATGCGAGATGTGGTTGATCCTGGAAACTACCTTATTACATTTGAATATGTGGATGTGGTGGTTGTCTTGAATGAGGTGCATATTGTGGGGCTTCTCCTGGTGGCCTTCAAGATAGCCTTTTTGGAGAGAGATGCTCAGGACGTGCAACATTGGGGAAATCAGTAAACTAGTGGGGAAGTGGTCGCATGGTACACTTGATATTTTTTATTATATTATATCCTCTTATATGCGATACTTGGTGAGAGTATCCATGGTGATGCTGGGAATATAGTATATCTCCTTAGGTGACGATTTAGTTTCACTTTTTGTTCGCTATGCTTTAGCATTAGTTCATTACTTTTCCTGATAGGCTCTGTGGAGGATCCTACTGAGTATACTATTATACTCACCCTACATTATATGAACTATTTTTCAGGTTAGTTGGAGAAATTTAAAGATCTAGTTGATTACTACTATCTTGTGTTTTGAAAGATATTTTTTGGGATTCTTGTTCACTACCATTTTAATTTATTTTGGAACATACATTTTCCCTTTCAGTTGTAGTAATTCTTCCATGACATTTATGACAACCATACTCTTTATTACACACATAAACATGATTTATTACATAACATTTCACTTGATACAACTATGTGGATTAAGAGTTCTAGTGTATTGGGAAATTATAAACATTACATACCTACTTAGAAAATAAAACACAATATCTTTATTGAAAACATCCTTTACATGACCACAATATTCCCCAATAAATAACATTGTCTGGGATAACCTGAGGACATGAATAAAATAAAGGGTGATCTATAAATTTTATTAAGGGAGTAAAAAGGAATAACATGAATAATACAATAAAGGTTAGGAAATAGGAGTATCAATGGAGCATAAGGGAAACATGAACGTAAAGTCATAATCATAACATGGAAATGAGGAAACAACATTTAACATTATTTTAGCTGGAGCCAAGGCACATTAAACCTGGAGCACGAGTAAACCATTTTTTCACATAAATTGTTATGAGTAAACCCTCATTTCACTTGAAATATCATGATACTAATCTTCACCCAATGAATTGGAGTGCTATCAGGGTGGACCCTTATTATTCATTTCATTTCATGCATAAGTGTTCTATATGGATCATATAACATGGATTCATTGAACATAATAATTTATTCCATGATAAAGAAATTTCGAATTCATACATGAAACTATATAATTAATAAGTAAATGTACATTAATGTTAATACCCTTGATAATGCATTGGGCATGGTATTCACTACCCAATGACTTTGGCTTGTAAAATCATGGTGCAATTTCGTCAGCATAATAGTGTGACATAAGACTTCTTAAAATGGTTGATGAGATAAAAAGGGGTGTCTCATAGTATGTACATAAAATGGATGGTAATGGGAAAATATAGATACATGTCCCAACATATGTAATGGAATTTAGATCCAAAATAAAAACGAATTGTTTGAATGTAAATGAGAAGAGAGAAATTATTTAGAGAATTTCAACATAGTAACGGGTGTACATAGAAGTCATTAATGGGGCATAAAGGGGTCTATCATCATTCAAACATAAGTTTGGAAGTATGGGGGAGGTTATAAATAATACACCAACATTTTTAGTTGAAAATAAAGGTAGAGAAACATAATGAATCTTGGACTAAAATGATAGAGGAAGAAATCCCTTACATGGAACTGCGATCCCAAAGGCTCGAGATAGGATTGAGACAGGCTTATTGGGAGCTTGGGGAACCTTGGTATGATTCTAGAGAGAGGTGGTCATATATTGGTCAAGTGTCAAAGGCTTTTAGTGTAGAATAAGTGGGATCGTGGGTGGATTTATATAGGAAAATAGAGAGAGTTCTTTATTATTTAGGTTTTGGACACCACGCATTAAACGAATCAACACTACAAACCAGCCCATGTTTTTTTCCCACGGTTTTTGAAAAAGGGGAGTAGAAAACATTATTTTATAGGGCCAATGTTCAAAATTTTAAAAAAAATTAGTCTGGCTTTTGAGGAGGTGAGTCACACTCTCAATGAAATAAATTAAAATGTTAAAATGTTTTATAAATCATGAAGGGTACACTAATGTAACACCCCAAGATATCATTGTACGTTATTTAATTAAAGCAATTCAATAGCTTGTGCTATACGCAACACCGAGTTCGAACTCACCACAACATACCAAACTAGAAATTCAAAAAGATATTATAAATAGTATTAACTGTATTTTGAATCTTATATACTCTATATAATTTTAACATCCATATTATGTGTTTCTTATACATATTCAATTTTTTAGAAAAAAGAATAATTTTTCAAAAAATGCAATTTTACCACCTTTTAATGGAGAACCTTTTTAAAACCAACACTTGAAACTATTATATATTAAATTTAATGAAATTAAATTCATTTTTAGAAGCATTATATAAAAATTTAGTTTGGATAAATTTTTGGTACTTTTCTAATAACTTTCTTATTTTCACGAATCGTGAAAAATACTATGTTTTAATTAAAAATAACTTTTTTTAATTGAAATAATTTAAAGTGTTAAATTATGAATTTGAAAGGTTTTGAAGTATAATTAGATAATATTTTTATTATTTAATGCAATTTAGGTCATTCTAACTAATTTCACATTTAAATTTGACATAAACACGTGTCAATCTTTTGATAGTTTTTACTTTTTAAAAACCCCATTTTTAGGTTTTGACAACTAGAATTGATTTTAAATTAATAAATGAAACTTTTATGTTTTTAATTTGGTTAAATGTACTTCATTTTTGAATTATGAATATAAAAATTATCTTAGGTTGAATGTTTGGTATTTTTCTGAAAACATTAAATTTTTGATGAATAGTGAAAAACACTGTGTTATTATTTAAAACCGACTTTTTATTTAAATAATTACTTTTTTTAAAAAATTTATTTTAGTTATATATATATATATATATATTACCTATATAATTTCAATTTAATTAATTGGATTCATTTTATAATAAAATTATATGTTTAAAATGTTATTGAACTTTTTTACCGCCTTTTACCCACCTCCTAGGAGCATTTGCAAATTTGCATAAAACTTAATTTTACCGATTATGTAAATTGAATTTCAAAAATATAAGAGACACAGTTGATATCAGTAAGTAAAATGTGGTTCAATAAGATGTAAATAATTTTGGGTGAATCGTAACATTTAACTTTATTTTACCACGGTTAAAAGTAAATAGGGTAATTAAAGGTAAAATTGATATTATTATTACGCTAACACATGTCCTAATTCTATTGTATAAGTGTAATTTGACCAAAAAACCTTATGAATAAAATATGATAATTTTGGTCCACTTGTATAGGATTAGGACATTTACTATTATTCAATTAAAAAAAGTGGTAAAACTGTTAAGCTCAAGTTTTTATAACTAAATCATTTTTAATATAGGGTTATACATAAGATAAATTCGAATATAAATACTCATTAGAAAGATAAAACGATTTCATACAAAATAATATTTTATTTATGATTTTTAGACATCATATAATTAAATTTATTTATGAAAAAATGATGATCCAATAATTACCTTATTATTGAAAGATTAAAATAATTGATATTATAAATATCAAAATAAATCTAATTGAAACTTTTAATGAGTTACACTAATTTTATAGGTTAATATTAAATTTTATGGTTGATTAGATAAATATTTTTCGAATTAATAAGGTTTTTATGACTTTTACAAAAACAAAATATCAAATTGTGTAAATATTGACATACATTACTTATTAAAACAAATACTATATTATTGGTAGATAAAATATTCATAAAAATATAAGGTTCGGCCAAAGGGATTAAATAATATTATATATTTCATTAATGAACCACTTTATGTTCTCTTTTAAGTTTATAATATGTTTATTAACCATATAGTGTAATAATACAAGAAAGACACGGTAAAAGTTACACTATTTAACTAACAGTTAAATCTAAAAGATAAGTTTAAAATGGTAACCTAAACTTATCTAAAACCTATTGGTTGAGAGTATTTCGACCCATAACCACCTAAGTCTTGAAATAAATTTAGTTGGAGGCATTATAAACCATATATTATTGTATAATAAAGTAATCTTTCAATCTTTTCTTAAAGTGACCCTCACCCCTCTTATAAAAGGGCACTTCCCATTATCAAAAAATCACACCTACAAAGCCATTTTTCTTGGCCAATCAGTGTAAACTTTCCTCCCAACATTACTCACATCAACCTATAGTCATTAATTTGATCATAAAGCCATCCTAAAGATCCATTTAGATCAACTAAAAAGGAAACACCCGAAGAAGAGGTAATAATTTCAACACCCACTTTCAAGTTATTTTCTTATTCCACTTCCTCTTTCGTTGTTGTTTCCATACCAAAATAATAATTCCAGTACCTCCTACGTACTATGATGTTATTATAAATATGGTGCAACCAAATTCATTATTCCATCCATCCTATAAATGAAAAAGTCACCATACGTGCGTACGTACGGCTTACCGTCTCCACATCATGGTGTAGTTTGTTATTTGAACACTTCATTTATTGGATGGGTATAATAATGAGTATAACTGATCTAAATAATAAAAATAACATGTTAATTATTCTGTATATATTAGATACCATTAAATTAAATACTATTTAACCATCAATATAATGATATTGTCGCTCGTGCGTACGTACGGATTATCGTCTCCACGACGCGATGAGATTCATTCCCACATTCACCATTGAACGATGATTATAAAAATATATATTATTAATAAGTATTTAATATATGAAAAAATAATTATACTGAATATATATATATATATATATATATTGTTGGTGTGTTTGTACTTACATATATTTTTATTCACTTACTTCCATTCAATACGATATGAAAACGGAAACAGCGTTTATGCGTACGTACGACCTACCGTCTCCATAAACGGTGTTTTCCATTTCATATATCTAGCTATTATACATATTTATATTCTAAATATATATTATATATAAAAAATGTTTTATATTCTTTAATTATGTAAATCATGATCTAAATGATACAATCAAGAATAACAAGTCAAAACATGTATGTTAAAGAAAGCAATTATTACCAGAAATGTTAATTTAACATGGAAATCATTATTAAATGGGTAGTATAAAGTCATAAATAAATCATGTATGATATAATAAAAATTAATATGGTTCTGGTATAATTTAATAACATTATATGGTCATTATATAGGAGTTTAAATGTACCCTCAACCAAAAGAAAGTGCAAGGTAAAGGTTAATTCCTCAATCTCATTGTTATCTGAGATTGTTTATGTGTAAGTATTTTCATTGACATATTTACTATCCATGTCCATGTTTCATAAAATAATTTTTCAAAATGATTCTTTTAAGTTACTCTTTAACTAAAACATTATTTTAAATGTTTTTAATTTTTGTTCTTCTAAATATTTCTCATTAATATCCTTATTTTAAATATTGTTTTAAGGATTTATTTATATGGACATAATTTTTTTAATATGTTAATTCCTTTCAGAATTTTCAAAGTGTTATGGGACACATTGATCCAAAAATCTATTTTAAATGAATTCCCTTATAAATGTGTTACATTTAAAATATTTCACTAAAAGGGATATTTCACTTAAAATATTTTACTGATCATTTTCAACTATCTCAACATACTTTTTTTATATTATTCTTTATTAAGTTTGATTTATTATAAATAAAATATTCAATGTTGTATTGAATGAGATATGATATGTTTGATTGTAAATGAGCTATTTTTATACCATTCATGGTTTATGGTTAACGTATTGACATTTTGTATGCTAGTTTAAATACAAATGTTTATGTTATGTATCAACCTTTTCATATGAAGAATGTATTGGACTTAGTAACTGACGGGTAGAGCCCGATATAGCTCCTCGATTCAACATTCAGTCTCATGAGACAATTAGATGTTGAATTGGCCAAGGACTTTCCTAATTTGATATATAGTTTTGGAGGAGGACTAAATCATTTTTAGATGTCTTGATCGATGCCTTGACAAGATGTTTCAGAATGTCTGGCATTATAAATTCCCTCATTATGAAAATATTATTTATGGTTCATGTGGTTATTTGACTAGTAGAATACCCATGAATATGTTTTATTATGGCATTATTTACTCAACACACAAACCTTCCACAAAGTGTTCATGATTATTATTTGTAAAGGTATGCGCCTTTAATAATTCAAAATGCATAATGTTTATGTTATCTTCCACTGTATTTCTTACCCTTAATGAGTGTTTGTATAAGGCCCTAGCCTTAAACCTTACTTAATCTTGAGTTATTACAAGATTACACCTTGAGTATCTTTTCAGGTTTAGAGTTTTAGAGAATTAGAACATAAAACATTCATTACATTCCACATTTAAATAAAGTGGTTACATAAAAGATAGTATTCATTTTTCCCATCAATGGAAACATATTTAAAATAAAACATGTGTTCTTTCTTGACACTTCCTTGACATTATCATCATATCATGTACCTTTCCCTTGACCTGTGAAAAAAATTTCAAAGACTTGGGATGAGCATAAAAAGCTCCGTAAGGGATATAAAAATATGGAAAGGAATCATGGGTACATATACACATAATAATGAGATCATACTTTACCCATAAAACATAATCACTTTAACATACCTCATCAAATCAATAATATATCATAGAAATCATAAGACATAATGGTAACTTGAGGCATTCATAACATTCTTACGTAGGGAGGAACCCTCTTGGTTACGTTTGGAATACCCATCACAGTATATTCCCTAAATATCTTTGGAGAAACCTTAATGTTTCACTCATTCGCTTTACCCAATGCATTAGAGAGCTATATCGGGCTCACCCGCCCTTAGTTTATCACGTAACCACCCGTCTTCATAACAATTCCCAAGAACCATAACATAATTGTATCACAAAAAACATATATAAAGGAAACATAACATTTCCACATTTCAATCACAAGATATTAATAAAACACATTGATATAATAAAAACATTATGAAAACCATTTTCAATACCAAAATAAAAGAAAAGTAAAATAGGGTATTTTTTTCTTTAAAAAATGGTATGGCTTGTAGAGGTAGCCGAAACACAAATAATGGTCACGGCGGGGGAGAAGTCATTGTCGACGCATACGTACGACAAAAACATTCCTTTTGTCGTTTAGTAAATGCTTCTTATTAAAATGATTCCTTTTTAATAAACGTAAATGTAAAATGGTTTTATACACCGTATAAAAGAAGGTTGTGTATAAAACAAAATATGCCTCAATTAAAGGAGATTGAGGCGAAGTCCCATACCTCGGGTCCGACTTGACTCGATCGTTCTTTAACGTCCTTAATAATAAAATTGAGTTAATTTCTAATTTCTTAAGGACATTTTCCAAGTTCATTATTAATTATATATCACTTATTACAATGTTATAAACATTATGTAATCATTTAAGTTAATAATGTTTGTTTTTCTGTTATTTGGTTCTTAAGTCGAAAGTGGACTTCTTACAATTACATGTTGTTCGTGTGGTCAAAGGTTCATTATATCCAGAATGATATTAATGATTTGGATATCATATATATCATATATATCCATCATATACATTTACTTATAGTATTTCATAATCATTTAGAGGTAATAAATGAAATGCACCGTTCATGGAGACGGTAAGCCGTACGTACGCATGAACGCTACTTTCATTTCTATGTCATATTAATGGAATTAAAATTAATGAGAGTTATGTATATTTTAATTCCAGAATTATATTCATCATTTATATGTAACATAAATCACATATATCCATTATATATATGTACTTATAATAGTACATTACATTTGGGGACAAGAAATGAAATGCACCGTTCATGGAGACGGTAAGTCGTACGTACGCATAAACGCTACTTTCATTTATATTTCGTATTTTATAGAATGAAATCATAATTATATAATGTTATATTATAATCCCAGTATAATATCATATATAAAATCATTAATTACATCCTTTATACGTCCCACATATGGCATTAACGAATCAAATCACTTTGAGGGGGCGGTAGTCCGCACTTCCTTAAATGAAGATATCGCGTTTACCCATAATGGAAACCATAAAGGTATGCCCAAAATGAAAAATAAATAAGCTTAAGTAAAACATAAAAATATTATATATAATATATAAATATAGTTACATCTTAATGGCCACCTTTGAAGGTGATATATGAGTGTTGAACAATCATCGTATCGTGAGGCAGAAATTCTCCATCCACGGAAACAGTATATTCTTTAACCATTAGATGTAGGTGTGTGTATGTGTAGCTCAAATAATTATTATAACAACATCCTAGTATATTGAAGATACTAGAGTTGTTACAAAATAAATGAATAAAAAGATTTTAGGGTGTTGGATAAGAAAAATAAAACAAAAGGACTCAAGTGAAGACATTACCTTAAAATCGGGTAACTCCCTTTGGTTTGAGCTCAAAAGCTTCCTTGGGAAAACTTCTGCCCAAAGTGAGGCTTCAAGGAGTAATAGAGGGATTTGGAGAGACCAAATGGGCAGGGTTTGGCAGAGACAAAGGCTTTGGAAGTGTGGTTAAAGAGGTAGAGGTGCGGGCCTTTTATAAGAGGAGAGGAGGGGCACTCTTGGAAAGTAAAGCAAAGTTACTTTATTTTAAAATGCGATTCGGATTTAAGTGGTCCCACATTGATATAATTTTCAGATAAGGTGATAAGGGTTTTAAATATACCCATACAATAGGTTTTGGACATGTTTAGGTCCTAGATTTTACATTATCGTTTCATTTTATTTTAATCCTTTATTAATATGGTAATCGCTGCATCATCATGATGTCATAAATAATTTAATATATTTAATGTCTAAAAATTATAAAAAAAATATCATGATGTAGGAAATAGTTTTATATGTCTAATTAATATTTATAGTAAATAATCTGACTTGTATAACCCCATGTAAAAAGTTTTTTAGTAAAACATCTCATTTTGTGTCATTTTTACATTAACATTAAATAAAAAGATATAAATGTCATTTTCCTACCAAAGTGGCTCCATGGGGTCCCCAAGTTGACCCATGGATTTTCATGGACTTCCATGACACATCCAATAAGGGTAGGACATATTTCAAGCTCATCTCATATTATTAAAACATTATTTTTACCTTAAACTACAATAATTATCTCTAATCGCAATTAAGAACTTAAAAGTTAATATTCACCAAAAAGTTATTTTAATCTCATTAAACCACATTTTACTTCTTAATGAAAACCATTTATGTAGGATTTTTGAAAATCAAATCACAGAAGTGGCAAAGTTTCATTTAAACGAAAAATCAGTTTCTTTATCTACCACTTAGTGGTTTCACTATTCATCAAAAATTGATGTTTTTCAGAAAAATACCAAAACTTCACCCTAAGATATATTTGATATTCTGAATTCAAAAATGATATCTATTTTACAAAATTCAAATAATATAAGTTACATTAATTAATTTAATAATTTATTCCCGCTGTCAGAGCAAATAGCGTGTTTTTTTATGAAACAAAAAATATCAAAAGATTGACACTAGTTCAAGTCCAATTTCAAAGTGAAATTGATTCCAATTACCACCATTGGATTAAATGGTAATAATATATTCTAATTTCACTTTAAAACCAATTCAAAAGATAATCTAATCATATAAATAAATTAGATTAAAAAGCAGTTTTGAGGTAAAATGCAGTATTTTTTCACTATTCATTAAAAAATCAACTTTATCGGAAAAATACCAAAAATTTAGACAAAGTAAATTTTGATGTCCCAATCATAAAGAATAAGTTTATTTTTACAAACATAGCTTATAAAATTGTAAAAAGATAGATTTAAAAAAAAATCCATTAAAAGGAAGTAAAATAATATTTTAAAAATGTTAGTGTATTCCATGCTTAAGATTGGATTTACTTTCATTTTAAGCCTCTAAAACACTATCTAATCCATTAATAGGCATAGATAAATTTATCTATTATTCATTACTTACTTGGGATGTTACATCCTACCCCATTTAGAAACTTTCGTCCCCGCAATTTATTTACTTATCGAATAAGTGGGGGTATTTATCCCTCATTGCATTTTCAGATTCCCATGTTGCCTCTTCAATCATGTGGTTTTTCCACAAAACAATTACCTGATGAATCACCTTATTCCGTAACACTTGCTCCCTATGGTCAAGAATATAGATTGGTTGTTCCTCATACGATAGGTTCTCTTCCAGCTGAAGTACCTTTGGACTCAAAACATGAGATGGATCTGGCATATACTTTCTCAACATCGAAACATGAAAAACATTGTGTACCTGAGATGAACTCGGAGGTAAAGCCACTCGATAAGAAACTGATCCAACTCTCTCCAGATTTTCATATGGTCCAATGAACCTTGGACTCAGCTTTCCTTTCTTACCAAATCGCATCACACTTTTACATGGTGAGACTTTGAGAAAAACATGATCACCTACCTCAAAAGGGAGATCCTTCCTCCTATTGTCCGCATAACTCTTTTGCCTGCTCTGAGCTGTTCTCATGTGTTTCTGTATCAGCTGAACTTTTTTTGCCATCTCTTCTACCAATTCTGGTCCCATCAGCTTCCTTTCACCCACTTCATCCCAAAAATATGGTGTTTGACAATGCTTCCCATATAACGCCTCAAATGGTGCCATCTGTATACTGGAATGAAAACTGTTATTATAAGAAAACTCAACCAAAGAAAGATGTTGGTCCCAAATTCCCTGATGATCCATCGAACAAGAACATATCATATCTTACAAAGTCTGAATTCTTCGTTCTAAATGCTCATCTGATTGAGGATGAAAAGTTGTACTAAAATTTAATCCAGTACCCAACGACTTCTGAAGGCCTTTCCAAAAGTTAGAAGTGAACCTGTGATCACGGTTAGATACAATGGAGAGAGGAACTCCATGTAACCTGACTATCTCTTTAAGATACAAATGGGAAAGTCGATCTAGGGAATTAGTGTCTCGTATAGCAAAGAAATGAGCAGATTTAGTCAAGTGATCAACAATAACCCATATTGAATTATTACCTCGAGGTGTATTCGACAATCCCAAAATGAAGTCCATGGATATATTCTCCCATTTCCATTCTGGTACTGGTAAAGGCTGAAGCATCCCTTTCGGTAGCTGCCGCTCTACTTTAACCTGTTGACATGTCAAACACTACACTGTAAAATCAGCAATATCCCTTTTCATTCTGTCCCACCAGTAATACTCCTGAAGATATCTATACATCTTAGTACTGCTAGGATAGACTGAAAACGGAAAACTATGAGCTTCACATAACAAATCTCTCTTCAACTATGAATCACAAGGTACACACAATCTTTTCCCAAATCTCAAAACACAATCATTATCAATGATGAATTCAGGCAACTTACCTTTCTGAACCAGCTCTACCTTTTTCTGCAACTCACTGTCTTGCTTCTGTGCTTGCTTGATTCTTTCTAATATAGAAGATTTCACTGATACCTGAAACAAAACATAAGAACATAATACACCAAAAACTTCTATGCCAAATTTCATAAAATATTTAACCAAAGTATCACGTTCCAAACGCAATATTGTTAATGAAGCATTACATTTTCGACTCAAAGCATCAGCCACTTTATTTTCTTTTCCCGGATGGTAATGAATTGTACAATCATAATCCTTGATTAATTACAGCCACCTCCTCTGTCTCATGTTCAATTCTTTTTGATTGAATATATAATTTAAACTTTTCTGATTAGTATATATTTCACACTTTACTCCATACAAATGATGCCTCCAAATTTTTAGAGCAAAAACAATAGCAGCTAATTCCAAATCATGTGTAGGGTAATTTACCTCATGAGTTTTCAACTATCGTGAAGCATAAAAAATTACATGATCGTTCTGCATTAGGACACAACCAAGTCCTTTCAATGATGCATCACTGTAGATAATAAACTCCCCATTCCTGGAAGGTAGTGCCAAAACTAGAGCATTCACCAATCATCTTTTCAAATCCTGAAAACAATCATCACATTATTTTTTCCAGATAAACTTAACACCCTTCCGAGTTAGCTTAGTCATTGGACTAGATAACCGTGAAAAATTTCTAACAAACCTTCGGTAATATCCTGCCAAACCAAGGAAGCTACGACTCTCAGTTACATTTGTGGGTCTTGGCCATTCTTCAACAACCTTTGTTTTTGCAGGATCAACAGTTATCGCATCTTTAGAAACAATGTGACCATGGAAAGAACTTTGTTGCAACAAAAACTCACACTTTCTAAATTTTCCATACAATTTCTTTTCTTTTATGGTTTTCAAAATAACCATTAAATGTATTTCTTTCTCCTCTTTACTTTTAGAAAACACTAAAATATCATCAACGAAAACCACCACAAACTTATCCAAGAACTCATGGAAAATTATATTCATTAAGTCCATGAATACAGCAGGTTCACTGGTTAGCCAAAAAGGCATTACTACAAATTCATAATGGCCATATCTTGTACGGAACACGGTCTTCGGAATATCTGCTTCCATTACCTTCAGCTAATGGTACCCCGATCTCAAGTGAATCTTTGAAAAATACTGAGCTCCCTGGAGCTGATCAAACAAATCATCGATATGAGGCAAAGGATATTTGTTCTTAACAGTGAGGTTATTCAAGGATCTATAATCAATGAAAAGTCTCATTGAACCATCTTTCTTTTTAACAAATAAAACAGGAGCACCCCATGGTGATGTGCTAGGTCTAATGAAACCTTTCTCTAATAAATCTTGCAATTGCTCCTTCAACTCTAAAAGTTCAATTTCAGCCATTCAATAAGGGGGTTTTGAAATTGGCTTAGCATCAGGAACTAAGTCAATAGTAAATTCAACTTCCCGATCTGGTATTATTCCAGACAACTCATCAGGAAAAACATCAGGATACACATTTACCACTGGCACATCATTAATATCAACAGTTCCTTTATTTTAAATGATGTGTACAATGTAACATTCATTTCGATTTTTTAAAAGTTTTTTGACTTCTTGATATGTTATCAACAGTAAGGGTTCATTTTTGTACACAAACTGCAAGTCTTTCTGAAATGAAAATTCTTTATCTCTACAGTCAATCTTAGCATGGTAAATAGAGATCCAATCCATACCCAGGATAACATCAAACTCTACTAGAGGTAAAACAATACGGTTCGCAAGTAGGTTCTTTCCATAGATAAGGATAGAAAGATTCTTATAAATTCTTTTTGCCTCAACATTTCCCCCATCTGTTTTTACCAAAAGTTCAGGAGTCATTTCTTGAGATGGTATTCTCATTTTACTAGAAACGTTTTCAGAGATGAAAGAATGTGTAGACCCCAAATCAAACAACACAGTGGCATAATCTGAAAAAACAAAAAAAGTACCTGATACGACTTCATTTGATGGCCTAACATCTGCTAAAGTAGTTTTAAATAATTTCACCACCCCTTTTTTCTTGTAGTCTAACTGCTTCCCATCACTCAAGCTCTTTGTCGGACACTCGTTTGCATAGTGACCCATCTCATTGCACTTAAAACATTTCACTAACTCTAAATAAAATTTGGTCTTACCATCACCTTGATCTTTTTCAGTGAAATCACGAGCCTTATGTCCCATCTTACCACATCGGTAGCACTTTCCAGAATTCAGAAGACATTCCCCAGCATGCCTTTTACCACATTTATCACAAATTTGAAACTTAGTTTTCTTACCATCAGACTTTTTTTGAAGAATTCTTTCCTTTCTCCTGCCACCTCAGTCTCTTCTTCTGCTGGTTGTTATAGAACACTTGATCATTGGAAAATTCCATTTCGACCTTATCAGCACATTGAACAAGCTTTTCATAACTTTTAAACTCATGAGAAGCGAAATCCCATCGATATTTTGGCTTTAATCCTGAGTAAAAATGATTTATTTTACTATCAAGGTCTCGGATAAAATTTGGAGCAAACCGTGACAATCGAGTGAACCTTTCTTCATAGGCAGCCACTGAGTCTTCCTATTGCCTCAATTCCAAGAATTTCTTTTCCATCCTAAGTCAAATTGCCTTAGGAAAATACATCTCAAGAAACATACCATTGAATTTTTCCCAGTCGAGAGCCTCAATCTCATCAGCGTCCCTGATATTTTTAAACATTGACCACCACTGATCTGCTTCACCCTCCAAATGGTAAATAGAAAGACTAACCTTTTGATTTTTTGAACACCCCATGACATCAAAAATCTTCTCCAGTGCTTTAATCCACCCTTCAGCTAGCACATGGTCAGATTATCCTCTTAATGATTGGGGATGTTGCCTCATGAAATGTTCCACCACTGACATGTTCCTCTGTGGTTGATCTGGCTGATCTTGTACATGGATACCACCACCATTTATCGCTTGATTCAACTGCGCCATTACTGCAACAAACTATTCAGTTCCAATTCCAACAATCTCAGGATGCTGATTCGGAAGGTTATTTCCTTCTGTATGCCTTCCTAGCACTGCTTCCCTGTTTCCTCTGCGGAAAACCATTCTGAACAAACATGTCTTAGATGAATCAACATGGTAATCTTCAAATTCTATATCACTTCAATTTGACCATAAAAAAAATTTGATAAAAATTTAATTGAATTCTAACTCCTAAAGTTATCTAAACAGACCTCTGATACCAACTATAAGGCCCCGGCCTTAATCCTTACTTAATCTTGATTTATTAAAAGATTTCACCTTGGGGATCTTTTCAGTTTTAGAGTTTTAGATAATTAGAACATAAAACTTGCATTACATTCCAAATTTAAATAATGTGGTTACATAAAAGATAGTATTCATTTTTTCCATCAATGGAAACATATTTAAAATAAAACATGGATTCTTTCTTGACACTTCCTTGACACTATCATCATATCATGTACCTTTCCCTTGACCTGTGAAAAACATTTCAAAAACTTGGGATGAGCATAAAAAGCTTAGTAAGGGATATAAAAATATGGAAAGGAATCATGGGTACATATACACATAAGAATGAAATCATACTTTACCCATAAAACATAAGCACTTTAACATACCTCATCAAATCATGAATAAATCATATAAATCATAAGACATAATGGTACCTTGAGGAATTCATAACATTCTTACGTACGGAGTAACCCTCTTGGTTACGTTTGGAATACCCATCACAGTATATTCCCTAAATCTCTTCGGAGAAACCTTAATGTTTCACTGCTTCACGTTACCCAATGCATTGGAGAGCTATATCGGTCTCACCCGCCCTTAGTTTATCATGGAACCACCCGTCTTCATAACAATTCCCAAGAACCATAACATAATCTTATCACATAAAACATACATAAAGGAAACATAAAATTTCCACATTTCAATCACAAGAAATCAATAAAACACATTGATATAATAAAAAACATTATGAAAACCATTTTCAATACCAAAATAAATGAAAATTAAAACATGGTATTTATTTTTCATTAAAAAAATGTATGGCTTGTAGAGGAAGCCGAAACTCAAATAATGGTCACGGCGGCGGAGAAGTCGTTGTCGCCGCATATGTACGACAAAAACATTCCCTTTTTTTGTTTAGTAAACGCTTCATATAAAAAAGATTCCTTTTTAATAAACGTAAAAGTCAAAGGGTTTTATACACTATATAAAAGAAGGTTGTGTATAAAACAAAATATGCCTCAATGAAAGGAGATTGAGACGAAGTCCCATACCTCGGGTCCGACTTGATTCGATCGTTCTTTAACGTCCTGAATGATAAACTTGAGTAAATTTCTACTTGATTAAGAACATTTTTCAAGTTCATTATTACTTATATATCACTTATTACAATTTTATAAACATTATGTAATCATTTAAGTTAACAATGTTTATTTTGTCTATATTTGGTTCTTAAGTCGAAAGTGGACTTCTTACAATTACATGTTGTTCGTATGGTCAAAGGTTCATTATATCCAGAATGATATTCATGATTTGGATATCATATATATCATATATATCCAGCATATACAGATACTTATATTATTTCATAATCATTTAGAGGTAAGAAATGAAATGAACCATTCATGGAGACGGTAAGTTGTACGTACGCATGAACGCTACTTTCATTTCTATGTCATATTAATGGAATTAAAATTAATGAGAGTTATTTATATTTTATTTCCAGAATTATATTCATTATTTATATGTAACATAAATCACATATATCCATTATATATATGTACTTATAATAGTACATTAAATTTGGGGATAAGAAATGAAATTCACCGTTCATGGAGACGGTAAGTCGTACGTACGCATGGACGCTACTTTCATTTCTATTTTGTATTTTATGGAATGGAATCATAATGATATAATGGTATATTATAATACTACTATAATATCCTATATAAAACCATTAATTACATCCTTTATACGTCCCACATATGGTATTAATGAATCAAATCACTTTGAGGGGGCGGTAGTCCGCACTTCCTTAAATGAAGATATCGCGTTTACCCATAATGGAAACCATAAAGGTATGACCAAAATGAAAAATACAGAAGCTTAAGTAAAACATTAACATATTATATATAATATATAAATATAGTGACATCTTAATGGCCACCTTTGAAGGTGATATACGAGTGTTGAACAATCATCGTTTCGTGAGGCAGAAATTCTCCATCCACAGAAACAATATGTTCTTTAATAATTAGATGTAGGTGTGTGTAAGTGTATCTCGAATACTTCTTATAACAAAATCCTAGTATATTGAAGATACTGGAGTTGTTACAAAAGAAATTAATAAAAAGAGTTTAGGGGGTTGGAGAAGCAAAATAAAACAAAGGGACTCAAGTGAAGACATTACCTTAAAATTGGGTAACTCCATTTGGATTGAGCTCAAAGGCTTCCTTGGGAAGACTTCTGCCCAAAGTGAGGCTTCAAGGAGTAAGAGAGGGATGTGGAGAGACAAAATGGGAAGGGTTTGGCCGATCCAAAGGCTTTGGAAGTGTGGGTAAAGAGGTAGAGGTGGGGGCCTTTTATAAGAGGAGAGGAGGGGAACTCTTGGAAAGTAAAGAAAAGTTACTTTATTTTAAAACGAGATTCGGATTTAAGAGGTCCCACATTGATATAATTCGAGGATAAGGTGATAAGGGTTCGAAATATACCCATCCAATAGGTTTTGGACATTGTAGGTCCTATATTTTACATTATCGTTTCATTTTATTTAAATCCTTTATTAATGAGGTAATTGTTGCATCATCATGATGTCATAAATAATTTAACATATTTAATGTATAAAAATTATAAAAAAACTATCATTATGTATGAAATCTTTTTATATTTCTAATGAATATTTATAGTAAAAAATATTACCTGTATAAGCCCATGTAAAAATTGTTTTAGTAAAACATCTCATGTTTGTGTCATTTTTACTTTAACATTAAATAGAAAGATATAACTGTCATTTTCCTACCAAAGTGGCTCCATGGGGTCCCCAAGTTGACCCATGGATTGTCTTGGTCGTCCATGACACATACAATAAGGGTAGGACATGTTTCAAGCTCATCTCATATTATTAAAACATTATTTTTTACCTTAAACTACACCAATTACCTCAAATCACGATTAAGAACTTAAAAGTTACTATTCACTAAAAAATTATTTTAATCTCATTAAACCACATTTTACTTCTTAATGACAACCATGTATGTCGGATTTTTGAAAATCAAATTACAGATGTGGGAAAGTTTCATTTAAACGAAAAATCAGTTTCTTTAACTACCACTTAGTGGTTTCACTATTCATCAAAAATTGAGGTTTTTCAGAAAAATACCAAAACATCACCCTAAGATGTATTTGATATTCTGAATTAAAAAATTATGTATATTTTACAAAATTAAAATCATATAAGTTACATTAATTAATTTAATAATTAATTCCCACTGTCAGAGCAAATAGCATGTTTTTTATGAAACAAAAAGTATCAAAATATTGACACTAGTTCAAGTCCAATTTCAAAGTGAAATTGTTTCCAATGACCACCATTGGATTAAATGGTAAAAATATATTCTAATTTCACTTTAAAACCAATTCAAAAGATAATCTAATCATATAAATAAATTAGATTAAAAAGCAGTTTTGATGTAAAATGCAGTATTTTTCACTATTCATTAAAAAATGAACTTTATCAGAAAAATACCAAAAATTAACACAAAGTAAATTTTGATGTCCCAATCGTAAATAATAAGTTTATTTTGACAAAAATAGCTTATAAAATTTTCAAAAGATAGATTTAAAAATGGTTTTCCATTAAAAGGCAGTAAAACAATCTTTTAAAAATATTAGTGTATTCCATGCTTAATATTGGATTTATTTTCATTTTAAGCCTCTAAAACAATATCTAATTCATTAATAGGCATAGATAAAAATATCTATTATTAATTACTTACTTGGGATGTTACATCCTTCCCCCCTTTAGAAAATTGCGTCCCCGCAATTTAGTTACTTATCGAATATGTGGGGGTATTTATCCCTCATTGCATTTTTTTTATTCCCTTGTTGCCTCTTCAATCATGTGGTTTTTCCAAAAAAACATTTACCTGATTAATCATTTTATTTCGTAACATTTTCTCCTTGTGGTAAAGAATCTGGACTGGTTGTTCCTCATAAGATTGGTTCTCTTCCAGCTGAACTACCTCTGGACTCAAAACATGAGATGGATCTGGCATATACTTTCTCCACGTCGAAACATGAAAAACATTGTGTACCTGAGATAAACTCGGAGGTAAAGCCACTCGATAAGCAACTAATCCAACTCCCTCCAGAATTTCATATGGTCCAATGAACCTTGGACTCAGCTTTCCTTTCTTACCAAATCGCATCACACTTTTCCATAGAGAGACTTTGAGAAAAACATGATCACCTACCTCAAAAGAGAGATCCTTCCTCCTATTGTCCGCATAACTCTTTTGCCTGCTCTGAGCTGTTCTCATGTTTTTCTGTATCATCTGAACTTTTTATGCCATCTCTTCTACCAATTCTGGTCCCATCAGCTTCCTTTCACTCACTTCATCCCAAAAAGCTGGAGTTCGACACCGCTTCCCATATAACGCCTCAAATGGTGCCATTTGTATACTGGAATGAAAACTTTTATTATAAGAAAACTTAACCAAAGAAATATGTTGGTCCCAACATCCCTGATAATCAATCAAACAAGCACGTATCATATCTTCCAAAGTCTGAATTGTTCGTTCTGACTGCCCATCTGATTGAGGATGAAAAGCTGTACTAAAATTTAATTCAGTACCCAACGACTTCTGAAGGCCTTTCCAAAAGTTAGAAGTGAACATGGGATCACAGTCAGATACAATGGAGAGAGGAACTCCATATAACCTGACTACCTTTTTAAGATACAAATGGGAAAGTTGATCTAGGGAAAAAGTGTCTCGTATAGAAAGGAAATGAGCAGATTTAGTCAAGCGATCAACAATAACCCAGATTGCATTATTACCTCGAGGTGTCTTCGGTAATCCCACAACGAAGTCCATGGATATATTCTCCCATTTCCATTATGGTACTGGTAAAGGCTGAAGCATCCCTTTCGGTAGATGTCGCTCTGCTTTAACCTGTTGACATGTCAAACACTTCACAGTAAAATCAGCAATATCCCTTTTCATTCTGTCCCACCAGTAATACTCCCGAAGATCTCTATACATCTTAGTACTACCAAGATGGACTGAAAATGGAGAACTATGAGCTTCACATAACAAATCTCTCTTCAAATGTGAATCACAAGGCACACACAATCTCTTCCCAAATCTCAAAACACAATCATTATCAATGATGAATTCAGGCAACTTACCTTTTTGAACCAGCTCTACCTTTTTCTACAAATCACTGTCTTTCTTCTGTGCTTTCTTGATTCTTTCTGATAGAGAAGATTTCACTGATACCTGAAACAAAACAGAAGAACATCCTGCACCAAAAACTTCTATGACAAATTTCATCAAATCCTTAACCAAAGTATCACGTTCCAAACACAACATTGTTAATGAAGCATTACTTTTTTGACTCAAAGCATCAGCCACTTTATTTGATTTTCCCGGATGGTAATGAATTGTACAATAATAATCCTTGATTAATTCATGCCACCTTCTCTGTCTCATGTTCAATTATTTCTGAGTGAATATATACTTTAAACTTTTGTGATCAGTATATATTTCACACTTTACTCCATACAAATGATGCCTCCAAATTTTTAGAGCAAAAACAACAGTAGCTAATTCCAAATCATGTGTGGGGTAATTTACCTCATGAGTTTTCAACTGTAGTGAAGCATAAGCAATTACCTGATCATTCTGCATTAGGACGCAACCAAGTCCTTTCAATGAAGCATTACTATAGATAACAAACCCCCCATTCCTGGAAGGTAGTGCCAAAACTAGAGCATTTACCAATCTTCTTTTCAACTCCTGAAAACAATCATCACATTCTTTTGTCCAGATAAACTTAACACCCTTCCGAGTTAGCTTAGTCATTGGACTAGATAACCGTGAAAAATATTTAACAAACCTTTGGTAATAGCCTTCCAAACCAAGTAAACTACGAATCTCTGTTACATTTGTGGGTCTTGGACATTCTTCAACAACCTTTTTTTTGAAGGATCAACAATTATCCCATCTTTAGAAACAATGTGACCATGAAAAGAAATTTTTTGCAACCAAAACTCACACTTCCTGAATTTCTCATACAATTTGTTTTATTTTAAGGTTTGAAAAATAACCCTTAAAAGTCTTTCTTGCTCCTATTTACTTTTAGAAAACACTAAAATATCATCAATGAAAACCACCACAAACTTATCCAAGAAATCATGGAAAATTATATTCATTAATTCAATGAATACAGCAGGTGAATTGGTTATCCCAAAATGCATTACTTCAAATTCATAATGGCCATATCTTGTACGGAATGCGGTCTTCGGAATATATGCTTCCATTACCTTCAGCTGATGGTACCCCGATCTCAAGTCAATCTTTGAAAAATACTGACCTCCCTGGAACTGATTAAACTAATCATCGATATGAGGCAAAGGATATTTTTTCTTAACAGTGATATTATTCAAGGCTCTATAATCAATGCAAAGTCTCATTGAACCATCTTTCATTTTAACAAATAAAATAGGAGCACCCCATGGTGATGTGCTAGGTCAAATGAAACATTTATCTAATAAATCTTTCAATGGCTCCTTCAACTCTAAAAGTTCAATTTGATCCATTCGATAAGGGGTTTTTGAAATTGGCTTAGCATCAGGAACTAAGTCAATAGAAAATTCAACATCCCGATCTGGTATTATTCCAGACAACTCATCAGGAAAAACATCAGGATACTCATTTACCACTGGCACATCATTAATCTGAACAGTTCCTTTATTTTCAATGATGTGTGCAATGTAACATTCATTTCCATACTTTACAAGTTTCTCGGCCTCTTGATATGTTATCAATAGTAAGGGTTCATTTTTGTATGCAAACTGCAAGTCTTTTTGAAAAGAAACTTCTTTAGCTCTACAGTCAATCTTAGTATGGTAAATAGAGAGCCAATCCATACCCTGGATAACATCAAACTCTACTATAGGTAAAACAATAGGGTTTTCAAGTAGGTTCTTTCCACGGATAAGGATAGGAAGATTCTTATAAATTCTTTTTGCCTCAACATTTCCCCCAGGTGTTTTTACCAAAATATCAAGAGTCATTTCTTGAGATGGTATTCCCATTTTACAAAAAAAAGTTTCCAGAGATGACAGAATGTGTAGACCCCGAATCAAACAACACATTGGCATAATCTGAAAAGACTAACAAAGTACCTGATACAACTTCATTTGATGGACCGACATCTACTGAAGTAGTTGAAAAAGATTTCACCACCCCTTTCTGCTTGTAGTCTAACTTCTTCCCATCACTCAGGCTCTTTGTCGGACACTCGTTTGCATAGTGATCCATCTCATTGCACTTAAAACATTTCAATAACTGTAAATAAAATTTGGTCTTACCATCACCTTGATCTTTTTCAGTGCAATCACAAGCCTTATGTCCCATCTTACCACTTCTGTAGCACTTTCTAGAATTCAGAAGACATTCCCCAGCATGCCTTTTACCACATTTATCACAAACTGGAAACTTAGTTTTCTTACCATCAGACTTTTTGAAGAATATTTTCCTTTCTCATGCCACCTCGGCCTCTTCTTCTTTTGGTTGCTATAGAACACTTGATCATCGGCAAATTCCATTTCTACCTTCTCAGCACATAGAACAAGATTTTCATAAATTTTAAACTCACAAGAAGCTAAATCCCTTTGATATTATGGCTTTAATCTTGAGTAAAAACGATTAATTTTACTATCAAGGTCTAGGATAAAATTTGGAACATACCTTTCCAATCGAGTGAACCTTTCTTCATAGGCATCCACTGAGTCTTTCTCTTGCCTCAATTCCAAGAATTGGTTTACCATTCTAAGTTGAACAGCCTTAGGAAACTACTTCTCAAGAAATATACCATTAAATTAATCCCAGTCGACAGCCTCAATCTCATCAGCGTCCCTGATATTTTTAACCATCGACCACCACTGATCTTCTTTACCCTCCAAACGGTAAATAGAAAGACTAACCTTTTGATTGTCTGAACACCCCATGACATCGAAAATCTTCTATAGTGCATTAATCCACCCTTCAGCTAGCACAGGTTCAGATGATCCTCTAAATGATGGGGGATATTGCCTCATGAAATGTTACACCACTGACATGTTCCTCTGTGGTTGATCTGGCTGATCTCGTGCATGGATACCACCACCATTTATCGCTTGAGTCAATTGTGCCATTACTGCAACAAACTGTTCAGTTCCAATTCCGACCATCTCAGGATGCTGATTAGGAAGGTTATTTCCTTCTGTATTCCTTCCTAGAACTGCTTCCTTGTTTCCTCTGCGGAAAACCATTCTGAACAAACATTTCTTCGATGAAGCAACATGGTAATCTTCAAATGCTATATCATTTCAATTTGACCATAAAAAATGGATAATAATTTAATATAATTCTAACTCCTAAAGTTATCTAAACCAACCTCTGATACCAACTATAAGGCCCCAGCCTTAAACCTTACTTAATCTTCAGTTATTAAAAGATTACACCTTGACGATCTTTTCATGTTTAGAGTTTTAGAGAATTAGAACATAAAACGTTAATTACATTCCACATTTAAATAAAGTGGTTACATAAAAGATAGTATTCATTTTTCCCATCAATGGAAACATATTTAAAATAAAACATGGATTCTTTCTTGACACTTCCTTGACACTATCATCATATCATGTACCTTTCCCTTTACCTGTGAAAAACATTTCAAAAACTTGGGATGAGCATAAAAAGCTCAGTAAGGGATATAAAAATATGGAAAGGAATCATGGGTATATATACACATAAGAATGAAATCATACTTTACCCATAAACCATAAGAACTTTAACATACCACATCAAATCATGAATAAATCATAGAAATCATAAGACATAATGGTACCTTGAGGCATTCATAACATTATTACGTAGGGAGTAACTGTCTTGGTTACATTTGGAATACCCATCACAGTATATTCCCTAAATCTCTTCGGAGAAACCTTAAAGTTTCACTCCTTCATTTTACCTAATGCATTGGAGATATATATCGGGATCACCCACCCTTAGTTTATCATGGAACCACACGTCTTCATAATAATTCCCAAGAACCATAACATAATCTTATCACATAAAAATATATAAAGGAAACATAACATTTCCACATTTCAATCACAAGATATCAACAAAACACATTGATATAATAAAAAAATTATGAAAACTATTTTCAATACCAGAATAAATGAAAAGTAAAACAGGGTATTTATTTTTCATTAAAAACGATATGGCTTGTAGAGGAAGCCAAAACTCAAATATTGGTCACGGCGGCGGATAAGTCGTTATCGCCGCATATGTATGGCAAAAACATTCCCTTTTTTCATTTAGTAAAAGCTTCGTATAAAAAATATTCCTCTTTAATAAATGTAAAAGTAAAAGGGGTTTATACACCTTATAAAAGAAGGTTGTGTATAAAACAAAATATGCCTCAATGAAAGGAGATTGAGACGAAGTCCCATACCTCGGGTCTGACTTGATTCGATCGTTCTTTAACGTCTTGAATAATAAAATTCAGTTAATTTATACTTGATTATGAACCTTTTTCAAGTTCATTATTACTTCTATATCACTTATTACAATGTTATAAACATTATGTAATCATTTAAGTTAACAATTTTTGTTTTGTCGATATTTGGTTCTTAAGTCGAAAGTGGACTTCTTACAATTAAATGTTGTTCGTGTGGTCAAAGGTTCATTATATCCGGAATGATATTCATGATATGGATATCATATATATCATATATATCCTGCATATACATGTACTTATAGTATTTCAAAATCATTTAGAGGAAAGAATTGAAATGAACCGTTCATGGAGACGGTAAGCCGTACGTACGCAGGAACGCTACTTTCATTTTTATGTCATATTAATGGAATTAAAATTAATGAGAGTTATGTATATTTTAATTCCAGAATTATATTCATTATTTAGATGTAACATAAATCACATATATCCATTATATATATGTACTTATAATATTACATTACATCTGGGGATAACAAATGAAATGCACCGTTCATGGAGATGGTAAGTCGTACGTACGCATGAACGCTGCTTTCATTTCTATTTCGTATTTTATGGAATGGAATCATAATTATATAATGGTATATTATAATCCCAGTATAATATCCTATATAAAATCATTAATTACATCCTTTATACATCCCACATATGGAATTAACGAATCAAATCACTTTGAGGGGGTGGTAGTCCGCACTTCCTTAAATGAAGATATCGCGTTTACCCATAATGGAAACCATAAAGGTATGCCCAAAATGAAAAATACAGAAGCTTAAGTAAAATATAAAAATATTATATATAATATTTAAATATAGTGACATCTTAATGGCCACCTTTGAAGGTGATATATTAGTGTTGAACAATCATTGTTTCGTGAGGCAGAAATTCGCCATCCACAGAAACAGTATGTTCTTTAACCATTAGATGTTGGTGTGTGTAAGTGTATCTAGAATAATTCTTATAAAAAATCCTAGTATATTTAAGATACTGTATTTGTTAAAAAATAAATGAATAAAAAGTGTTTAGGGGGTTGGAGAAGAAAAATAAAACAAAAGGACTCAAGTGAAGACATTACCTTAAAATCGGATAACTCCCTTGGGATTGAGCTCAATGGATTCCTTGGGAAGAATTCTGCCCAAAGTGAGGCTTCTAGGAGTAAGAGAGGGATGTGGAGAGACAAAATGGGCAGGGGTTATACGAGCCAAAGGCTTTTGAAGTGTGGGTAAAGAGGTAGAGGTGGGGGCCTTTTATAAGAGGAGAGGAGGGGCACTCTTGGAATGTAAAGAAAAGTTACTTTATTTTAAAATGAGATTCAGATTTAAGAGGTCCCACATTGATATAATTTGAGGATAAGTGGATAAGGGTTCGAAATATACCCATCCGATAGGTTTTGGACATATTAGGTCCTAGATTTTACATTATCGTTTCATTTTATTTAAATCCTTTATTAATGAGGTAACCGCTGCATCATCATGATGTCATAAATAATTTAATATATTTAATGTCTAAAAATTATAAAAAAATATCATGATGTAGGAAATATTTTTATATTTATAATGAATATTTATAGTCAAAAATATAACTTGTATAACCCCATGTAAAAATTGTTTTAGTAAAACATCTCATTTTTGTGTCATTTTTACTTTAACATTAAATAAAAAGATATAAATGTCATTTTCCTACCAAAGTGGCTCCATGGGGTCCCCAAGATGACCCATGGATTTTCTTGGTTGGCCTTGAAACATCCAATAATGGTAGGACATGTGTCAAGCTCATCTCATATTATTAAAACATTATTTTTACCTTAAACTACACTAATTACCTCTAATCGCGATTAAGAACATAAAAGTTACTATTCACCAAAAAATTATTTTCATCTCATTAAACCACATTTTACTACTTAATGACAACCATTTATGTCGGATTTTTGAAAATCAAATCACAGAAGTGGCAAAGTTACATTTAAACGAAAAATCAGTTTCTTTAACTACAACTTAGTAGTTTCACTATTCATCAAAATTGAAGTTTTTCAGAAAAATACCAAAACATCACCCTAAGATATATTTGATATTATGAATTCAAAAATGATTTCTATTTTACAAAATTCAAATCATATAATTTACCTTAATTAATTTAATAATTAATTCCCGTTGTCAGAGAAAATAGCGTGTTTTTTTATGAAACAAAAAGTATCAAAAAATTGACACTAGTTCAAGTCCAATTTCAAAGTGAAATTGATTCCAATGACCACCATTGGATTAAATGGTAAAAATATATTCTAATTTCACTTTAAAACCAATTCAAAAGATAATCTACTCATATAAATAAATTAGATTAAAAAGCAGTTTTGATGTAAAATGCAGTATTTTTTCACTATTCATTAAAAAATGAACATTATCGGAAAAATACCAAAAATTTACACAAAGTAATTTTGATGTCCCAATCATAAAGAATAAGTTTATTTTGACAAACATAGGTTATAAAATTTTCAAAAGATAGATTTAAAAATGGTTTGCCATTAAAAGGCAGTAAATCAATCTTTTAAAAATATTAGTGTATTCCGTGCTTAAGATTAGATTTATTTTCATTTTAATCCTATAAAACACTATCTAATTCATTAATATGCATATATAAAAATATCTATTATTCATTACTTACTTGGGATGTTACAGTTTGAGCTCACCCCTTTCTAGGTTCTATTTTTCCTAGGATGCAAAGAAGTATGTTATGACTTAATAGTAGGTATAGTCTAAGGGATATGAATGTGGTCAATGGATAAAATGTTGTTGTCGTATTTAATTTTTTTTATGTAATGTAAAACATATGAATGTATCTAGTACTTCCAAGGTTACTAAACTGATCAGTCTTTCGGGACATGATTCCTTGTATCATTCCAATGTATTAAAATAATGCACCAGCTCTAGGTAACTGGGGTCGGGGCATTATAGTTGGTATCAGATGAAGTTTAGTACATACCAAGGAAAACAGATTTAGAAAAACTCTTACTAGATAACATTACCCTAAGATAAACATTGAGGATTAGTATAGAAGAGCTTCCTAGAATTTTGGTAATATATAGATTTTGTGAATTTTCCAACCAATACATCTATGTCTGGGTATGATCAGGTTGAGGAAGCTCTGGAAAAGACGTACCTAGGAGTAAAATCTCCGACAAAGAGTTTCGGTCTTGACCTGGGGTATCCTGGTACACAAAAACAGACCTTGCTTTACTCTTGGTTATGACACTCCAGGGGGATATGCTTATGATAATTCCAATTTTCATTATAAGCCATTATGAAAGATTTATTAGTAAATACATTTTAAAAAAATATTTTATGATTATAGATTATATGAAAAACATTTTCAATTTATGTTAGGTATTTTACAATTTTGTAATTATGAATTGAAATTTGTAAACTAACCTATTATATGACATTGTTTAGGAATGGGTCATAGTAGAAGGAATAATAATTCCAGCAATACACAGGATCGAATGATTAAGAAGGATAATATATTTAACGGTATTAAGACAACATTTAAAAGGTAAATAGTCTCCCATGTATTCTCATCATACTAAGAAATAGTATCATGTGTTAATAGGATAATTAAGAATTCTTTGAGTTCTATGGATTTGAAAGGAAGTAAGAGAATAAAAGGATAGAAGAGATAAATATAGATAAAGGAAAGAGGGGAATGATTTCTTCATATGTGATAATTGTGGAAAGGGTCACCTTGGTAAATTCTTGAAAGGAATGGGAGTCTGTTATAAGTATGGAGAAAAAGGGAACCAGGTATGTGATTTCAAGGGTAAGAAAAAGGTTTCAAATGCACAATGCTTCATCTGCAAGGAGTTGGGACACTATGAAAATCAATGTCCAAATCATCAGATTATACTCCAAATGCTGCCATTGAAAAGTAATCAAGTTATGATACTACAGAAGATGAAGAGGAGTGATTAGAATTCTAATGTTGTTATTAAAGTATTGTGTCATTGGAGTATTGTATTAATGACGTACATGTTAAAATATTTATATAGTATATAAGGATTGTATTTCTGTACTATTTCATTAAGGACTTGAGATTGTGTGGAACCAAGAAAAGTGACTCAATATCAGCTTATTTTTTTGGAAAATATATTATTGAGGGAAATATAAACCTTAAAATGATTTTGATATTGAGGTAGTGATTTTGGAATAAGATTTATTGATTTAGATAAATTATATTGGATATTCTTGACTACCTTGAAATTGATTAATGATTTTTATATTCCATCATTATTGGAGATTACAACATTTTTGGATAAAAAGAGTATATCAAGTATTCTAAAAGAAATAAGGGAGAATGAAGGTAATAAATAAGGTTTTATGGTAATTCAGGGTTTTATAGTGTTTTAAAAAAATACACGATGAAGGTATTCACATGTTATTACGTGGAAAAAAGGATCTTCATTGTGTTTACCTTATAAATTTTGGACTGTGAGTTTAGACATAATTAAATTGGATATGTCTAAAGGTAGGAATTAATTGAGTTGGAAAATGGATTCTATTGTTTAAGGTTAATACATTTCTTAAGAATATTTTTGTATTTTTATAAAAAGTACAACCTGGGGGTTGGGAGACAACCCGTCTCGTCCGGTAAGGCTACGAGACTTGAACCCGCTACTGAAGGGCGACAAGGGTGCATCAACTACCTCTAGCCTATGTGATGTCATTGTTTGTATAATGTAGTTCTTATTAAACGGTCTGATAGATAAATTATAAATTCATTTTTTTGAACCTTATACCATTAGGATAAATAGATTATTTTTGAATTTTATTATGTTTTGGATGTAAATATGAGTTTCTGGTAAGAATTAGTTGAAGGATGAAACTATACTTGTCAAGTGTGTGTATGTGTGTGTATATATATATTCCCTCTTATTATATGAATAAATTAATTCTTAAACATTAGTGAAGGGATCTTAAAACCAAAAATGTGTTATCCTAATACCATATGCTTTGTAGAACTGATAATATTTTAAATCATCTTAGATTGGTGGATTTGAGGCCCTCAAATTTACACATGTTTGTGATTTATGACCTCAATCACTCCCTATAAATATTTTCATTTTTCATCTAATTACGTGTCTCAAATTTCAACCAATATTCTCCTAATATAGATCATAATTTGGTGGTGACTTTTTCATTTCCATTTCCCTATTATTAGGACTACATTTTATTAACCCAATTTCTGATGTGGGTTTTTCATAATGGTACTTTTCTATATTAATCATTTATTTTTGAAGACAAATTTCAAATTGAGAGGATGAAATTTATTGAAGGAGGTTAGAATGTAACACCCCAAAATTTTATAGTATGTTATCTTATTAAAGGAATTCATTAGCTTGCGCTACACGCAACACCGAGTTTGAGCGCAGAACAACATACCAAAATGGTTGTTCAAAAAGCGGTTATGAATAGTATTAATAGAATTTTGAATCTTATATACTCTATATAATTTTAATATCCATATTATGTGTTTCTTATACATATTCTTTTTTCAGATAAAAGAAGTATTTTTCAAAAAATGCAATTTTACAGTGTTTTGATGGTGAACCTTTTTAAAACCAATATTTGACATTTTTATATATTAAATATAATGAAATTAAATTCATCTTTAGAATAGGGACATAAAAAATTAGATTTGATAAATTTTTTGTACTTTTTTGATAACTTTGATATTTTGACGAATATTGAAAATACTATGTTTTAATTGCAAACAACTTTTTAAATCAAAATAATTTATATTGTTAAATTATGAATTTGAAAGGTTTTGAATTATAATTAGATTCTATTTTTATTATTTAATAAAATTTTGGTCATTATAACTAATTTCACATTAAAAGTTGACATAAACACATGTCAATCTTTTAATCGTTTTTACTTTTAAAAAAACCCGCTTTTTGGTTTTGAAAACGGGAAGTGATTTTAAATTAATAAATGAAACTTCTATGTTTTTAATTTTTTAAAATAAACTTCATATTTTAATTAATAGTATCAAAATTATCTTAGGTTGAATTTTTTCTATCTTTCTGAAAACTTTCAAATTTTGATGAATAGTGAAAACACTTCGTAATTATTTAAAACAGAATTTTAATTTAAATAATTATTTATTTTATTTAAATTTATTTTACGTAAAAATAGATATATAATACCTATATAAGTTCAATGTTATTCATTGGAGTCATTTTATAATAAAATGACATGTATAAAATTTTGTTGAACTTTTTTACCATCTTTTACCCACCTCCTAGGAGCATTTGCAAATTTGTATAAGAGCTAATTTTACCACTTCATTGAATTGAATTATAAAAAATCCAAGATACATGGTTGATATCTGTAAGTAAAATGTGGTTCAATAATATGAAAATAAGTTTTGGTGAATAGTAACTTTTAAGTTTTATTTACCACGGTTAAAAGTAAATTGGGTAATTAATGGTAAAAATGATATTATTATTACCCTAACCCATGTCCTAATTAAATTAGATAAGTTTAATTTGAAAAAAAAACCTTAGGAATAAAACATGACCCGTTTTTTCACTTGGACTAAATTAGTACATTTATTATTATTTAATATAAAGAAGAGTTAAAATTGTTAAACTCAAGTTTTCGTAACTAAAACATTTTCAATATAGGGTTGTACGTAAGATAAATTCTCCTATAAATATTAATTATAAATCTAAAACAATTTCCTACATAATTATATTTTATTTATAATATTTATACATTAAATAATTAAATTTAATTATGACACAATAATGATGCAGTAATTACATTATTAATGAATGATTAAAATAATTGATATTATAAATATCCAAATAAATATAATTTGATACTTTTAATGAATTAAAATAATTTTAAAGGTTAATTTGACATATTAGGGTTGATTAGATAAATATATTTCTAAGTGATAAGGTTTTTATGGCTTTCACCAATACAAAATACCAAATTGTTTCAAAATTGACATAAATTAATTTTTAAAACAAATAATATATTATTGGTTGATATAATATTCCTAAAAAACTATGGATGAGAAAACGTTCCTTAATAATATTATATATGTCATTAATTTACCACTTTAGGTTCTCTTGGAAGTTTATAGTAAGTTTATTGACCATATAGTGTAAGAATACAAGAAGACACGGTAAAAGTTAAACTATTTAACTAAGAGTGAAATCTAAAGGATAAGGTTAAAATGGTAACCTAAACTTGTCATAAACCTATTGGTTGAAAGGATATCGAACCATAACCACCTAAGTCTATATATAAATTCATTTTGAGCCATTATAAACAGAATATGACTGTATAATAAATTTATATTTTAATCTTTTCCTAAAGATACCCTCACCCCTCTTATAAAAGGGAACTTCCCCTTCTCTCAAAATCACACATCCAAAGCCATTTGGATGAGACAAGACCAGCCCAAATATCCTCCCAAATTTCCCCACATCAACCTAGAGTCCCTAATTTGATCAAAAATATATCCTAACGAGCCCTTTTCATCAACTCAAAAGGAAACACCTGAAGAAGAGGTAATACTTTCTCCACCCACTTTCATGTTCATTTCTTCATCCACTTCCTCTTTCTTTGTTGTTTCAAAAACAAAATAAAAAATCCATTACCTATTATATTCTATGTTGATATTATAAATATGGTATAACCAAATTATTTATTCTATCCATCCTATAAATGACAATGTCACCATATGTGGGTACGTACGGCTTACCGTCTCCACGTCGCGGTGTGTTTTGTTATTCAAACACTTCATTATTTGGATGGGTATAATAATGAGTATAACTGATTTAAATAATAAATTTGACATGTTAATGATTCTTTATATATGATATACCATCCAATTAAATATTATTTCTCCGTCAGTATAATGATATTGTCGCTCGTGCGTATGTACGAATTATAGTCTCCACGACGCGATGAGATTCATTTCCAGATTCACCATTCAAAGATGATTATAAAAATATATATTTTTAATAAGTATGTAATATATGACATAGTAATGATACTTAATATGTGTTTGTGTGTGTGTGTCTTATTGAATGTGTGTGCACTTACATATATCTTAGTCACTTACTTCTATTCAATACGATATGAAAACAGAAACAGCGTTTATGCGTACGTATGGCCTACCGTCTCCATAAACGGTGTTTTCCATTTCATATATCTATCTATTATATGTATTTATATTCTAAATATACATGATATATAAATCATGTGTTATATTCGGGAATTATGTAAATCATGATCTAAATGATACGATCATGAATAACAAGATAAAACACGTATGATAAAGAAAGCGATTATTACCTGAAATGTTAATTTAACATGGAAATCATTATTAAATGGGTAGTATATTGTCATAAATGTATCATTTATGATATAATAAATATTTATACGGTTCTGGTATAATTAAATAACATACTATGGTCATTATATAGGAGGTTAAATGTACTCTCGACCAAAGGAAAGTTCAAGGTAAGGGTTAATTCCTCAATATCATTATTAGCTAAGATAATTAATAGTATTTTCTAGGAAATATTTTTTTCCATGTCCACAATTCATAAAAAAAAATTCAAAATGAATCTTTTAAGTTACTATTTATCTAAAATATCATTTTAAATGTGTTAAATATTTATTCTTCTAAATATTTCTCCTTAATTTCCATGTTTTCAAAATAGTATTAAAGATTTATTTATATAGACATAATAGTTTTAGAATGTTAATTACATTCAAAAGTTTCAATGTGGTATAGGAAACGTTGATCCAAAAATTTATTTTAAATGACTTCCTTTATAAATGTGTGACTTTTAAATGATTTCACTAAAAGGGATATTTCTCTCAAAAAGATTATTGATCATTCTCAACTATCTCAACATCCTTTTTGGATTTTATTCTTGATTGAGGTTGATTTATTATAAATACAATCTTGAATATTGTATTGAACGAGTTATGATATGTTTGACTGTGAATGTGCTATTTTATATCATTCATGGTTTATGGTTAAAATATTGACATTTCGTATGCTATTTTTAATATGAATGTTTATGTTATGCTTCATCCTTTTCACATGTGGAATGTATCGGATTTGGTAAGTGATTTGTGGAGCCCACTATAGCTCCAAGATGCATTGGTTGCTGTCATGAGACAATTAGACGTGGAATTGGAAGAGGTCTTTCCCAATTTGATATATGGTTTTGGCAGTGGTCTAAATCATTTTTTTATGTCTTGGTCGAGGCCTTGAAAATAGATGTTTCAGAATATCTGGCATTGTACATTCCATCATTAAGAAAACATTATTAATGATTCATGAGGTTATTCGACTAGTAGAGTACACCTGACTATATTTTATTATGGCATTATTTACTCTTCTCATATACATGCCATAAAGTGTTCATGTATATTATTTGTAAAGTCATGAGTTTTCAATTATTTACCATGCTTAATTTTTATGTTATCTTCCTCTATATGTCTTACCCTTACTAAGAGTTTGAGCTCACCCCTTTTGTGGTTTTATTTTTCCAAGGATGTGAAGATGTATATTATGACTTACATACAGGGATGATCTAAAGGATATGAATGTGGTCAATGGAGACAATGTTGTTGTTGTTTTTAATTTTTTTTATGTAATTTCAAACTTATTATTTTATCTAGTACTTCCAAGGATACTAAACTGATCGGTATTTCAGTACATGATTCCATGTATCATGCCAATGTATTAAAATAATGAACTGCCTCTGGGTACCTAGGGTCGGGGTGTTATAACTAAGGCTTTTTAAAATAAATAAAATGATTATAAAATCACATTATTCTAATGGTAAAACATATATTGTCTGTAAATCCCATTTATAGTATTTTATTACATCACTATTGGGTCCATATGATGTCATAAAACACATTATATAATTAAACCATGTCTAATTTTTACCCAAAAATTCGATTTTCTAGGAAAATTATGCAAAATTCCCCATGGGATAATATCGACATTCTGATTCAAAAAATAATATTCATTTTATCTAAATAATTTTCTAAATATGTTATATTTTACTTTTAAAATAAAAACTGACATTTATTAACATATCAGGGGTTTTGATAGAAACGGATTTTAGACCATAATAAAAACCACAATTGTATTCATAAAAATAATATGATCTTTTATATTTAATAAATATTAATTTAGTAATAATATATTATTAAAATATTATTTAATAAAAAATCCATTAATTCATCAAAATAAATTCCTTAATTGAATATTAATTAAAAATACTATTTGTGCTTTAAAAAATATTTACAAATTAAAAATAATAGAGAGAATGTATATTAATTATTATATACAAAATAATGTACATAATCATAGTGCTAGGGTCTTGTTACATAATCCCTTATAACCCTAGAATGAGACTAAAGGGTAAGGTGTGCGATTGTGAAAGACTCTTAGGGTGGGTCAGATAACATCGCTCGGGTGGTAATCTCTATCAACTTCCACTTCTCTCATAAGGGTTCCATTAGAGCTTAACTTGTTGAAGATCAGATTGGTATTCGTCAAGAGAGAATACCAATGATACTACCATCTTTTTTGAGCTTTGAAAAATGGGATTCTTACGGGGAAAGTCTATTAGATGAGGCCATCGCTTCCTTTTTCTGAGAAAATTGGATTTGTTAAAGCCCTCTATTTATACTAATCGTGTAATCAATGTTCAATGGCTATATTTGAAATGGACAGAATTATTAATGGTATTTTAAAATCAAAAAACATAAAAACATGTATGTTCATATTTTATATAACTATTTCATAATAATTCATCAAACTAGATCAACAAGAATTTTCATTAATGGAAGTTTGGGTCTTTAAAATCTTCCCCCTTAAAAAATTTCTCCCTCGATTTTTTTTCACACACTAAAACAGATGCAGGTAACTCTGGTTTGTCACTTCCTTTAATACCCACATCTCTTCATCAAACATGTGGTATCTTCACAACACATTCTCAAGGGTCATTTTCTTATTTTGTATAACTTTTTCCCTACGATCTAAGATCTTCACCGTCTTCTCTTCATAGGAGAGGTCATTCTCCAATGGTACCACCTATGGATTGAGGACTTGTGATGGTTCAAGTATGTACTTCCTTAAGAGTGATAAATGAAATACATCATGTACTTGAGATAGGTTTGGTGGGAGAGGTAGTCGATATGCCACTTCTTCAATGTGATCAATGATCTCAATAGGCCAATGTAACTTTGACTAAGATTTCCCTTATTCCCAAATCTCATAACTCTCATCCACAGTAATATGTGGAGGAATACCATGTCTCTGACATCAAATTATAGCTCAAGTCGATGATTATCAGCATAGAAATTTTTTCGACTTTAAGTAGCTTTAATGTGCTGCTGGATGGTTTTAACCTTCTCCGCCATTTCTTCAAGCATTTTTAGACCTAAGAGTTTCTGCTCTTCATCTTCATCCCAACATGCCTATGGTCTGCACCTCTTCCCATATAGGTCTTTATAAGGTGGAATTTGGATTAATGAGTTGAAACTATTGTTGTAAGAGAAATCAACTAGAGGAGGATGTTGATCCCATACACTTTTCAGGTCCATTGAGCATGCTCTCAACATGTCCTCATGTTTTTGGATAGTCCACTCAAATTGTCCCTCAGTTTGAGGATGATAAGCCATACTAATGTTCATCTCAGTATTTAGAGTATGTTGAATACTCTTCCAAAATATATAAGTGAATCCTAGATCTCAATCGGATATAATAGATAGTGGTACTCTATGTAGACTTACCACTTCTCAAATATATATCGGTTCCAGTTGATCTAATGAGAAATCCTATAGAATTTCAATAAAGTGTTCATTCTTTGTAAGATGATCCACAGCAACCCAGCTAGCATCGTTTCCATTCGATTTCTTCAGAAGTCTGGTGACAAATTCTATGGTGATGTTCTCATATTTCCATGATGGTATGTATAATGGTTGCATCCTCCCCTTTGACTTCTACCTCTCAGCCTTCACATTGGTGACATACCAAGAACATTGATGTATACTCCACGAACTCCTTCTTCATGTTATTACACTAGTAATGCTCTCAAGGATCTCAATACATCATTGTGTTTCCTGGGGAATAGAGAAATTTGAACTATGTGCATCATCCAAAAGTTCCCTTTTTAACTCCAGATTTTATGGAACACATATTCTTGACCTAAATCTCAAAATTTCTTCTTCGTTGATATTGAACTCTGAAGATTTCAATTTTTTTATAGTTTCCACCTTCTTTTGAATTCCCACATCCTCCTTTTGATCACCCTTTAACCTTTCCAAAAGAGATGGTTGTGCAATAATTTGTGAAAGTATAGATGATGTTCCCTTATTTAGGATTCCCCTGTCCATATTCATCAAATCTATAAAGATTGTATCCTTCTAAATTCTCATCAATGATTGAAACATTGGGTCCTTTCTACTTATATCATCTTCCGCCTTGTTCACGTTCCCAGGGTGGTAATGGATTGAGCAGTCATAGTCTTTGACTAGATCTAAGCATCTTTGTTGGAGCATGTTCAACTCTTTGTTTGTGAGTATATAATTGAAGCATTTGGGGTCTGTGTATATTTCACACTTCTCCCCAAAGAGGTAATGCCACCAAATTTGTAAAGCTAAGATAACTGTAGCCAACTCTAGATCATGTGTTTAGCAGTTTTACTCATGAACATTCAATTTCTTTGAAGTATATGCAATGAATTTTTCAAGTTGTATCAACACACGACCCATGCCCTTATTCTATGTATCCCTGAATACCACATGAATTTCTCCACTGATGGGTAATGTGAGCACAAGCGTAGTGATAATCCTCCTTTTCAACTCCTTCAATTTCTATTTTCATTCATCAATCCATGAAAAATTTACTTCCTTCTGAGTTAGCTTTGTAAAAGGGTTGTACAATCATGAGAGATTTCTCAAAAACGGTGATAATATCCATCTAAATCCAGAAATATATAGGTATTGGTTACTGATGTTGGCATTGTCCATCCCTCAATTGTAGTTGTCATGGAGGGATCCCTATATATCTCATTGTTTGTGATGATATGACCCATGAATGAGACCCCCTTCAACCAGAACTCACAGTTGTTGTAATGTTCATAGAGCTTCTCCTTTGACAAGGTCTCTAGTATAGTTCTTAGATGCTACTCATGATCCACCATGCTTTTGGATTATATTATAATATTGTCTATATAAATAACCAAATATTTGTTGAGGTATTCAATAATGACTCTAATCATTAAGTCCATGATGATTGTTGGATCATTAGTGAGTCCGAAATTCATTACTATGAATGTATAGTGCATGTACCTTGTACGAAAAGTGGTCTTGGGGATATACTCCTTCTTCACCCTTTCTTGGTAATATCCCTACTGAAAATCAACATTAGAGAAGTATTTTTCTCCACGTAGATGATCAAAAATTCATCAATTTGGGGAATAATATAGTTTTTTATTATCGTAATTTTGTTGAGCTTGGGATAATCAATGCTAAGGCGCATTAACCCATCCTTATTTTTGATGAAGACGATTGGTTCACCCTATAGAAAAGAACTTAGGAATATAAACCCTTTATCCAGATTCTCTTGTAGTTTTTCTTCAGCTCCTCAATCTCTACAATTTCCATTCAATGTGGAGTATTGGATATTAGCAACACCCCAGGTATAAGATCCATTTATAATTCAACGTCTCTTATAGGAGGAAGACTAGGCAATTCCACAGTAAACACTTAGGAAAATTCCCTCACAAAAGGCATATCTTCAAAAATTGTTGCTTCATTAGACTTAATCATCTGATCTAGAAACACATACTTAATGAATATTAATATCCACCCTTGATATGATGGTGCTAAAAAAGATTCATCCTCCTCCTTGCACTTGTATAGAATCGGGGGGTTGATTATCCATATGAAGATTTATTTTCCTCTCATGGAAATTTATGTTGAATCTATATATAAAAATCCAATCCATGCTAGGAATTTCATTAAATTACACTAGAGGGAGTATAATAAGGTTTTCTAGAAATTTTAATCCAAATATTGTTACCGGGGAGGATTTATATTCATGGGATGTAATGATATCCCCATTTTCCTTTCTCAATAACATCTCTAATTCCAAGATATCTAGTGGTGTTTGGATTGTTCTACTAAACTTTTGGGATATAAAAGAATGTGTAGAACCATAATCAAAATGTACTTTCACTATTCTTGAATGGATAACTAGTGTATCTGTCACCACTTTTTTGTCGGGGTTCACTTCGGCGGTAGTGATGGAAATAGCTCTACCTTTGTTTCTTGGAGGTTATTGGTTGCCTATGAAAATACTTGTCTTAGGGCATTGATTTTCAGGGTTCCCTGCTTCGTTTCAGTTGAAGCAATGAACAACACAATGAGGGATGAACAGAGCATGCATATCCTCTATTGTATCCAACGATTCTTCTTATATGAAGTTAACAGCTAGGTTCCCTTCTCTTCCACACCTAAAGCAGTTCTTCATCCCCTTCAAGTAATTTTTGTTGAACTTATTTCCACACCTTTGGAAAGTGGGGTGCTATATTTTCTTAGCACCGTTGGATTTATCCATCGGACTGTTAGAATAAAATTCAACCTTTGGATTCTTATCCTTATTATACCCTTGAGATTCTATGTTCTCCATTTCTCCCTTGAGGGACCATTCAAAAATTTTATCATAGCTATCAATGTCACGGATCACCAGGGAATTCTATAGGATAGGTTTTAGCCCACCAAGAAGTGTTAAACCTTGTATTTAGGGGTAACGACAAAGACGAAGGTGTATCGTGCAAGCCTCGTGATTTTTTCCTCATACTCTCCAATGGATTTGTCATCTTTTTTTCATGATATCAATGAAGTCCTTTTCCTTCTTAAGTTGGAGGGTGCGAGGAAAATATTTATCGATTTTTTTTTCTAGAAATCCTTTTATTCCAATGCCTCGATCTATTCCTCAAGATTTGAATTTTTTATCACTGTCCACCATTGATCGGCTTCACCCTCTATACGATAAGCAGCTAGAAGAAAATTCTCTTATTCTGAACATTGAAGTATGTATAATATATTTTCATTGGATTTGATCCATTGTTTGGAAATTGAGGTATCAGATTATCCATTAAAAATAGGAGGCATTTGTCTCATGAAGCTCTTGATTGTGACTTTTCCTTTTTTAGGGGGGTTGAACGTTCCTCTTGACCCATTTTTTGATTCAAATCTGCTGTTAACTGAGAGACTATCGTGACAAAGTTCATGATTCCCGCTCCCACTGGATTGGGAATCTCATTAGAATAGACATCACATTGATATTCACATTAGTTTTCAGCGTAAGTCCTCCAATTACCGACCATTGTCTGGAATAAAAGGAATTATAAGGGTTACACATAAAGTGTAATCAAAAGACAAAAATGGGTGACTTATAAATTACTTTTATTTCCTTAAAGTATGAATTTATAGGCATCAGTCTATGTTATCCATAATCTACATCCCAACATATTTTCATAGAGGAAATTCATCCCATAATAATGGTTCATAATTAGCTCATGAATTTACCAAATCATATACCTAGGAGTTCACTAACCGAGAGTGCAGTCGTGCACTAGTTCCCATTCGAGTCTAGCTTAAAGAGGTGTTTTCAGGTTTTACCCCTTGGATACATCTGTGCCAGAGCCACCTCTTCCTGGCCATATCCATATAAGGATTTATTTTCTTGATAAATCACATACTCAATAATCACCAAAAATTAGGGATGCTATTATTATACTTAGCCTTATCCCTATGGATTTCACTATAGTTTGCTAATACTAATCCCAAAAATAACTAAACTTACCCTCTGATACCAACTATAAAAACCCTAATCTTTATTACACACATAAACATGATTTTTTACATAAAAATTCACTTAATACAAATCTATGTATTGAGAGGTCTAGTGTCTTGGGAAATCAGGAACATTGCATAACAACTTGAACATAAAACACAATATCCTTATTGAAAACTTCATTTACATGAACACAACATTCCTACGTACTTAACATTGCATGGGATAACCTGACGAAATGAATAAAAGAAAGGGTAATCTATAATTCACAATAAGGGGGTAAATATTCATAACATTGATAATACAATACAGGTTTGGAAATAGTTATATCAATGGATCATACGAGAAACATGAAGGTAAAGGCATGATCATGACATGGAAATGTGGAAACCACATTTAACAAGATTTTAGCATGAGTCAATCCCATTGCACATGAAGCATGAGTAAACGGTCATTTAAATTTAATTTTCATGATTGAAACCAAATGTCACTTGACGTATCATGATACTAATATTTATGCTATGCATTGGAGTGCTGTCAGGGCTCACCCTTCTTAGTCGTTTCATTTAATGAATAAGTGTGCCACATGGATCATATAACATGGATTCATTAAACATCACAATTTATTTTATTATAAAGGAATGTGGAATTCATATATTAAACTATATAACCAATAACTAAATGTTCATAACGGTGAATACCCATGATAAAGAAATGGGCATGTCATTCACTACACAATGACTTTGTCTTGGAAAATCGTAGTGCAATTTCTACAGCATACTGGCGTGACATAAGAATTTTTAAAAATGGTTGATGAGAGAGAAAGGGGTGTCTCATAATATTTAAATAAAATGTATTGTAAGGGAAACATATAGATACATGTCCCAACATATGTAATGGAATTTATATTAATAATACAAAATAATTTCATGAAGGTAAATGGGAAGAGAGAAATTCCTTACAAAATTTTGGCATAGTAATGGGTGTACATGGAAGGAATTAATGAATGATAAAGGGGTATATCATCATTAAAACATAAGGAGGGGAGTATGGGGGAGGTTATAAATCATAACCCATCATTTGTAATTGAAAAGATAATGGTATAAAAACATAATGAAACATGGACAAAAATTAGAAAGGAAGAAATTCCTTACTTTGAAGTGTGATCCCAAAAGCTTGGGAGAAGCTTGAGAGAGGATTATTCGGAGCTTGGGGAATCTTGGGAGGATTCTAGAGAGTGTGGGTAATTGGTTGGTTATGATTAAAATTCTTTGAGTGAAGATTAAGTAGGATCTTGTGTGGGTTTATATAGGAAAAGAGATAAAATTATTTATTATTTAGGTTTTGGACACCACACATTAAACTAATCAAAACCAAAAACCTGACAAAGTTTTTTTCCCATGTTTTTTGAAAAAGGGGAGTGGAAAAAATCACATTATAATTCTAGTGGCCTAAATTTTTAAATATTAAGCTTTATTATGTGAAGATGAGTCACACTCTCATGGAAATCAATTAAAAAGTTAAAATGTTTTATATGTCTTGAAGGTTCCACTAAGGCTTTGTAAAATAAATAAAACAAATCTAAAATAACATTATTTTAATGTAAAAACATATATTTTCTGAACACCCCATTTATAGTATTTTATTACATCACTATTGGGTCATTATGATTTCATAAACACTTTATATAATTAAACAGTATTAAATTTTTACCTAAAAATTTGAATGTCTAAGAAAAAATTATGAAAATTTAACCATTGGATAATTTCAAAATCCCAATTACAAAAATAATATTAATTTTATATAAATAATTTTGTAAGTATTTGATTTTTTACTTTTAAAATAAAAAGTGACATTTATTGAAAATTCATGGGTTTTTATAAAAACGGCTTTAAACCATAATAAAAATCTCAATTGTATTCATAAAAATTATATGTTCATTTATTCTTAAAAAATTTAATTTAGTAATAATATTCTATTAAAATATAATGTAATAAAAAATCCATTAATTTATCAAAATTGATTTCTTAATTGTATATTAACTAAAAAATATTATTTGTGTTTTAAAAAAATTACAAAGTAACAATAATAATAAATGAATGTATATTATTTATTATTTACAAAATAATGCACATAATCATAATGTTGGGGTCTTGTAACAAAACCCCTTATAACACCCACATATGACTGAAGGGTATGGTGTCTGATGGTGACCATCTCTTGAGGTGGCTCAGATAACATCGCTTGGGTGGTATTCACTATAAACTTCCACTTCTCCTATAGGCGGTTCTGTTCGAGCTGAATGTGTTGAAGCTCAGCTTGGGCTTGGTGAAGAGAAAAGCCAAATGATGCCACCTCCTTTCTAAGCTCTAAAAAATGGGATTCATATGGTGAAAGTATACTAGATGAGGAAATCAATAAGTTTTTCATAGTAAACTGGATTTGTTAAAGCCCAAAATTTATACTAATCTGGTGATCATTTTTCAATTGATATATTAGCAACGGTAACAGTTCTTAATGGTATTTTAAAATCCAAAAACATAAAACCAAGGAAGTGAATATGTTATACAACCATTTTTCATAGTAATACATTAAATTTGATCAAGAGTAATTTTCATTAATGAAATTTTGGGTTGGTATAACATTACATTTTTGTACATGGTATTTCATTTATATTGTATTCTAAGTAGGTGTTAGTTGGTTTATATCTTATCTCTCTCTTTCACACATTTTATATTATAAGGTAATGTCTCCCATCGGTGAGTTTAATATACCCTTGGTGCTAGTCGCCAACCCAGGGTCTATTGGAGGTGGGACTTAGGGTCCTTATCTCTCTTCTTTCATTACTATCCTATGAGGGGTACACATTGTGGGGAGGGGGTCGTGACCAAGATGGTGGCACTAGTACCACCTTTCACCTCTACTTTAAGAAAAATGTGGCAACATGAAACCCATATTTCACATTACATTAGGCCAAAGGTTGCATAACCCCTATAATATTTCAATTGAATAAATCAAAAAAACCTGGATTTATTTATTTTTTTCAAAAAACATATAAAATACTCTTCAAATTACCTTCACTTTTGGTTCATATGACTCAAGAATGGGTCACAATAACAATTATGGTTCACTCTTCTTTCTTACTATGAAGCAAGTTATGGTAGGTTCAAAATGAGGAGAAATATATATATATAACGTAAAAAAATATATTCCCTAACTATAGTTTGTGGAAAATAATTTCACAAACTATGGTAAGGCTGGGGACCAGAATTGTAGGAGGGTGAGTGTCTATATATCAAGATCCTTCCTACATTAAAAATTTTAAGAAGGAGACGGTTCTAGCAGTGCCTTCTTCAACAGTATTGTAAAGAAGGAACATTCTTAACTGACCCCTTCATTAAAATACCATTCAAGAAGGTATTATCTAAACATGGTCCTTCTCCATAATGTATTTTTAGAGGGTTTTGTTTCAAAAAGTGGCCCCTCCCCCCCCACCCATTTTTTTTTATATTTTTTTTATATGTATATATATAAGGCAAGTCGAGAATCATTTATTTATATGTATATATAATATAACACAACTTAAATAAATAATAAAAATTATGATAATAATAATAATGATGTATATAACTAAAATAATATAAATAAAATAATAGTAATATTATTATTAAATATAATAAAATAATTTTTTATTTACTTGAAAAATTAATATTTTATTTTTATAGTCAAATAAATTACAATCATATTATCGTTAAATATTATTATTAGTAAATAATAAGTATCCACATATAATCATTTCGGCTTAATGATTATTTATAATTAATGACATTATAAATTATATAAATAATTAGTATTACTAAATACATAAATAATTAGGTTATATATAATATTTAAAATTTCTATTTAATTATTTGTTATTCGTTAAAATTATTTATAATAACTCTATTAGTAATGTACTTAATATTTTAATAATAAAAAATAATAATAGCCCTAATACTAATAAATAAATAATTAGATTATATATAATATTCAAAATTATTTTTTATTTATTTATTTATTATTACAATTATTTAAAATAACCATAATTGTAATATATTTTATATTTTATTAATAATGAAAATAAATCAATAATATCCCTAATTGTAACACATAAATATTCAGATTATATATAATATTTAAAATCACTATTTTTTTGTTTGTTTATTATTAAAATAATCATAATAACCCTGAGAGTAATTTGTTAAATATTTTATTAATAATAAAATAAATAAATTAAAACCCAAATTGTAACACATAAATAATTAGATTATATATAATATTTAAAATTACAATTTATTTATTTGTTTATTATTAATTTTTTTTATAATTACCCTAATAGTAATACATTTAATATTTTAATAACTAGAAAATAAATAAATAATATCCCAAAAAATGATACATAAATAATTGGATTATATATAATATTTAATTTTTTTTATTTTTTTATTTATTATTTAAATTATATATAATAACCCTACTAACAGATATATTTAATATTCTAATAATAAGAAACAAATAATAATAACCCTAATCGTAATAAATAATTAATTACATTATATATAATAATTAAAATTATTTTTTTATTTTTTTATTAAAATTATATATAATAACCCTAAAAGTATTGTATTCAAAATTTTCATAGTAAACACATAAACAAATAATAACCCAAATAGTAATACATAAATAAATAAATTATATATAATATTTAAAATTCTTATTTTTTGTTTGTTTTTTATTAATATTATTTATAATAACCCTAATAATATTATATTAAATATTTTAAAAATGTTATTAATTATAAATAATCATTAAGAAAAAGTAATTATATGTGCGTAATTATTATTTAATAATAATATTTTTTAATAATAATATGATTGTAATTTATTTGACTTAAAAGAAAAATATTATTTATTCTAATAAATAAAAAATTGTGTTATAATATTAAATATTATTATTATTAATATTATTTTATTCATATTATTTTAGTTATATACATCATCATTACTGTTACCATTATTATTATTTATTGAAAATTTGTTATATTGTACTAAAATTGTTCAGGAGAGAGGTGATCCTACTCTTAAAAATCATTAGAAAATTAAGATGATAAAGGAGCAAGGTTGGAAAAGGTCAAAAAAATAGACAAGACCTCATCTCTAAAAGAAATCAACAAATGAAGGGAATCAAACAACCTAATAGTCAAGATCAGAGATATCATAAAAAGATTCCCACTCTAAATGTGAATTCTTATGATTAAAGAGAACATAATACTTCCCTCAAATCTTTTCCAGCTCCACCATGAGCTAACTCACAGCACGACCATGCCCCTGTGGTGTAGCATCATAATGACCACATCCTTGACCCTGAAATTTTGGATGATGACCCCATTTCATATATTTTGTTTGCTTCCATGAATCACAGTGAGTGAACTCTTGCTTCCCACCTCCAGACCCAACTTCTTCTAGAGTGGTAACCTCTAAAATTTTCTCTTTCCCTCTAAGGGAACAATAAAAAAACATGAACATCCGCTTCCACATCAGGAGAGTCCTATAGAGGGGATACCTCGAATAATGAGTTGATCACCTTTCCTTCATCATCTTTAGGGAATGTTTGATCTACTTTTGTGGAATCAAAGTTATGTGAAACCTGGTTTTTAGATTCAGAATCAAGGTTTAGAGTGTCCTCAACTGAATCAAGATAAAAATAAAAATGTTTTTCTAGATATGCCTCCTCAGCTCCTACCCTTCCAGCAATGGATTTACACATTACTGATTGAACTAGACAAGTTTTTTGAAACCTATGATCACCAGATATCTCAGATATGTTCCCATACTCATCAAATTCATCCCATAATTGAGTTCTATATTGTTCATTTAGAACCTCTATTTTCACATCATTTCAAAGAGGAGTCTCTTAATAATCGTCCACATGTGTCAATCACTGCTCTATCCCCTGATCATTCTCACTTCTTCCCCATTCTAAGGAAATTTTGGAGCAACCTTTTCAATCCCACCAGAGGTTGATTTTACTTTAGGCTTTTTGAAACATGAGACTTTTTCATGTCCCCATATGGATAAATAATCATAAAAATAGACCTTTTATAGTTATGAGTATCATGACCAAGGACCTTGTAATATGGTTATAATAGAGATCAATTTTTAAATTCCACTCACAACTCAAGTTATTCACCCTCAGGGGAAAGATAATCTTTATAGATTAAAGTGTAACATAAGTCCACTTCCACTATGAAATGAGTGCAATGCCCATACCTGGCCACATCAGTTTCTTTATCTATTTTAATAGGAACCCCAGTAGACAATGAAATATCATCAAGTATCTGAGAATTCTAAACTATTTATGTTAGACCAAAAACCATTACCTAGGACTAGACTGAAGAGTGACCAATTTCAAAGGGGTGGAATTTTTCATTACCTTATCAAATGTGAAAAGAAACTATCATGAAAGAGATCGATCAATAACCCAATTCCATCATCTATAGTGCTTTATAAGGTAAAAAGTAGGTGAAAAAACCACACCCCAACGTGATTCATTTTCAATTGGAGAATCCCCAGAAATATGAAATCCAATGTATGGTAAAATCGACCCTCCATGACCTAGATCCTCTTTGAAATATTAATCATGTAATGATATATTGCACCCCCAATTTCTAACCATTCTGAGATGATAGTTGGACCCAATTTAATAGGGGAAATTTTACCCTTCCGATGAATACCAACAGTCGAACCCTTTAAGAGAGAGAAAGTTATATTGTGCTCACTAACCCTAACTGAAGTGGTAGTAGTATAATCCCCATTCTCAAGATTATAATCCTTTAATCTAGTCTCAAATTATTATGAGTGTTAAAATGTATAGGAGCAAGGTCACAGTCCACCGTTGAAGTTAAAATCAACCAAATTGGTAAACGCAAGGAGAAAAAGGTATGCAAGTTGGTTGGAGTAGAAACACTTCCAATGGGAAGCAGTGATATCTGGAGGAAATTCAGTCTAACATGAACAAGGTTTAAATGATACAACAGCAACTAGTTGTGATGGAACCAGTAGAGGTCATGCCAGATCTAACCAAACTGAGGAGAAACTAAGGCCAGTAGCATGAGTATCTTTAGTGGTGAGTCGACCAGACTTGGCTAAGGTAGCAACGTCTTGGGCAACACCAACAACCATCCATGATGGATCAACCAGTAGAAGAATCAATTGTTCTATATATATGACTTTGGCAGCTTGACAGGACCAAAGTATAAGGAGATATGAACAAGCCCTAATCGCTAGTTGGAGATTCTCTCACAAAAATCTTCCTCCATCTCAAAACGTGTGTAAGGGTAACACATCTAATCCCATTGTGGGATCCGTTAATCAGGTGCGCAATGCACTTTTCATAGCTAAGAAATGGATTCGAATTGCCTTCTGCATAATAAGACCATTTTCTGAGTCCGGTAGGACTCAAGCCCGAACCAGTTCCCCTAGATGGTCATATGGCCCAACTGGTGAACCACTCGACCAAAACCATGGTGGAAAATGTGTATAAGTGTAACATGACTGGTCCCATTAGGGACTTCTCTAATCCAATGTGTGACACATATTCCCCAGATAAACAATGGATTTGAATCTTCATGTGAATAATATGCATAAAATCTATGTTTGGAGGGACTCAAACTCGGGCTAGTTCCCCTATCTGCACAGTAGCTTCACAGGGAGGGTGGAATCTTACTTCAAGGGAGAGCTTGATGGTGGTTTTGTGCATCACAGAGGTCATAACTGTCTCCAAAAACAATATAATGGGGTCAGTTTTGAATTTTATATTGTAGATGTGCACTGAAGTGCTGGCTGACACAATAATAATCTAGCAAACAAGATCGACCGAGCTACTAGATATGTGTCATGATCTTTCAAAGGCCTAGGTGGTTACATGCAATGGTGATTAGTGTTTTCCATCATGTATGAGATGAAGAAACATAGTGCATGTGCTTATTACTGCTCTGGAAGATGAAAAATCATGGAGAAGAATATATGTATGCGCATGATGTAGAAGAAGTGAATCCATATATATTAAATATATATTTAAATATATAAACCAAAATATAAATATATATAACAAATAAAAATATAAATATCAACAATAAAATAATAAAATTAACACTATAGAACTTACTAAAAACCATTAGAAAGAAATAATTAAAACATGATCTAAAAAATTAAAATATTCAAGTGAATTTATAAGTCAATATCACATGTGTTAATGATATAAAACACTTACATTTAAATAATATGGTATTTTGAAATTAATTCAAATAATACACCTTGTAAAAATTTAATGTGTGTAAAAAACATATGATTAAACAAATCACAAAAACCAATTAAAAATTTATGGAAAATATAAATGATACAATATTTTGTATTTTATTTAATTGTGGGAAATTACAATTTATCAATAGCAAGTGTTCGTGTATTTATATACATGTCCAACCACTAACAATATCCCCCTTTTGATAAATTATAAAATCAAACATTTACTAATCTCCAAAATACATTCTCCCGCTTTTGAAATTTATATAAATGTACATTAATATAAAATCTGTAAAACCATCTTCTACTTAAATATTATTATATAAATTTAAGTAAGAATGAATGATTATTTTTAAAAAAATATTGAGTTATTTAAACAAGTAAATGGAATTTAAATGTGGGAGAAGTTCTAAAAAGTATAAATTATACAGAATAGAAACATTAAGCTTCAAACATAGAAAATTCAAACTCCATTTTCCCATATTTGACAAAAATATAAAGGTTTATTAAATATTTCAACAAATATTTTTTTAGTAGTAATACATTTCGTAAAAATATCACCTTTATTTACATGATAAATTTTAAAATAAATCTAAAACCAATGTGTTTTGTTCTGTAGTGTTGTAGGGGGTCTTTAGAAATTTAAATAGCACTAGATTTATAACAAAATATTGGGACTTTATCAAACCAAAAATTAAAATTACATAATTGTATTTTCCCAATACTTTGAGAACAAAATCTAGATGAAACAATATATTAAGCCTCATATATAGATAGTGTAATGGATCGTTGTTTCTTATAACTCTATGAAATTAAACATTTACCTAAAAAATGACAAATACCTATTGTGTTTTTATGGTCAGGACTATAACCTCCAAAGTCAGAATTGGAGTAAGATAATAAATCAAAAGAATTATAAATATATATATTTATTTATTTATTTAAATAATTATAAAATTATAACAAATATATTTATTATATTTATAATTTTATTAAAGTTTGTAATTAATATATTTATTATGATTTTATAAATATAAATAAATAAATATTTAATTATAGGTATAATTATAAATATTTATTTATTTATTTATCATATATATAATTGTATAAATATAAATAATAATATAAATAAATTATTTACATTATATATTTATCAGTTCTAAAAAGGGCTAATAAAGGCTTGTTTTATCAGTTCCTTCTATTTTAGCCTTGAAAACATTCCTTTTCCAATGTATTCTATTTTAACAGTTATACCTGGTCAATTACTTCCGCCGCCACAGAACACAATGCAAGGAACTAAATTTTATTAAATTGTATATCTGGGGACTTGAACCCACGACCTTCCCATAACCCCATCCAAAACCGTACCACCCACCACCAATGATGGGGCAACAATTTTAGCACTATAAAATACAAATTTATCAGTGATTTTTAACTAGAACTGATAAAATCATCACCCTATTTTAAAAATGAACCCAAATAGTATCCTCTTTTTCTCTCACACCTCAAGATATCATAGAAGATGACCTATACATCACTAAACCCTATTCTACATTGACCTCACCTCTATCGTCGTAGACAACTCCACCGTTACCAACCATCCTCCGCCACAAACCCTCCTCTACCACAATCACACCTCTGCAATGAAATTGTTTCTACCATGAACTCACCTATGTCATGCACTGAACTCCACCTCCATCACAAACCCCTCTGTGGCCTCCACTACCATGTCCACCAACCAAAAATTCACTATTGTCATAACCTAATGCTACTATGGGTATGAAAGTTTTTCCACATTATTATGAATTACTAATATGTAAATAGATTTAGGTTTTAATAAGGTTTTTCTCTATTTTTACATTAAATTTAAATTTTTAGTATGTTCCTATTTTTATAACCTAGGTTCCCCAGAAATCATTTTATTTTCTACCACACCAAATGATATTTTGTATTGAGGTTATATTTGGAGAATTAACTTTGGCACTACATTGTTCCTGGTATGTCTGGTTAATCACTAGGTGTGAAAATAAAATATCCCACAATGTTTACCCACTAAACCATACTCTCAACCTATTTTCAAGAAGATTAATGCCCCTAGAACCTTTGTAACCTCTCTTACCTAGACCATTCATGGTTTATGAACTTCACTTAGCAATGTGTTTCACTCTCACTTTGGTTCAACTACTTAAGGAATCAATGGATTATAATTCAATAGATGGATCCACATCCCTATCTATTATGGAGGGTTTACATTTATAGTCTTCTAGCCTTCATTTTTCATCTCTGATTTTGATGTTTAGGTATGATAATAATTCATTAAAGTGATTCCCCATTTTAATCAACTCGTTTGACCTCTATAGCATGGATACAACATTAATCATGATTAAGAAATCATTTTTCAAAAAATGTTTCCTAGTGATGGATCTCATTTGTACCTTTATTAGGATGGTAATAGTTGTAGTTGTAATATATTTATCCATATTTGAGGGACCTTATATTATTAACCAGGTAAATATTCATATCTGGAAGAATTTAGACAACATCTTTCGAAGCTCCCTCAGTCGTATTTGAATCCTTCTATTATCTAATCAATTTGGAATGTGTTTAGAATTTTTCTATATTCCAAAAAAATCCAATCTCTATATATAGAACAATATAGTTGTTATAATCTATGTGGATATTGATTTGGATCCACCTTTAACACTCAACATTGTTGAGGCATGTCCTTCTTCCCTCTTGGATCCAGATTCTACTATTAAACTATAATTTCCCTATTCTTAGGATCTTTTTCCATTAATTTAGCCAAATTTCATTTTTTACTCATGATTTTATAGTTTTAATATAATTCTTATATTTACATATAGAATTATGAAATCCAAATTCATTAGGTCCCACCCTCTTGTGTGTCTCCACTATTAGACATGGATTCTCCTCATGATTAGATTATGCAGTTAGTCGAATCTCCCACAACATTAGCCATTATGAATCTATTTCATACAATCACCCTTAACTTATCAATAAATAAATTAAAAGAATAAAACTAAATATGTTTCCCACAATACATGATGTATGACCACTCGATCAATTCATAATTACAAAATAAAAGTTGATACCCAACATAAATGTGTTTCAAGCACCCAGGACTCCATTATGTCATCTTGATAACCTCTACATTAATATGGACTTCTATGAGTATTTTTTCCCTATTAAAGATCAAATACCAGTTCAATGTAATTAGGAGTAATGTCATTTCACAACATAAATATCTGTATCTCATCAATTAATATTGATTATTTCAGGTTTCCTCAAAATAATTATATAGATAATAGAATAAATTCTTATCTATAGATCTAACTAATATTGTAAATTCAATTTCCAAAATACATATATATATTTATATCACATATTTATTATTATTTATAACAATTATTTTTTAATGTCCTTGGAATATAATTTATATTAATAGGTTATAATAGTTTCCCACTATAATTATAACATAGATATTCAATAAAGATATTCTTAAATAAATATATCATATAGTCTAGATAAATCTATCTTACAAGACATAGATGATGGTTGATTGTCAGGTGATGAAGGCTCGTATAAAATTAATACATCTTCCCATGAAGATCACACATGGGGATATCTAAGAATAATGGTCCCAAGGAAGTACCCAATAATAGGAATTCCACATGTTTTATGTTTCATTTGATGTTATTATATGAAAAACAAATTTCCATAAAACTAGAAATTTTTTGTTTTTCTTTTAGCTTTATATTTTATAAAATCTTGGTTACATTTGAATCATGTATCTTTTTTTAAGTGACTCTCTTGGTATTTATGTCTTTGTAAAAAATGAATAAGTTCCCCTTTTAAATACATTTAAGTGTTTTTAAATGTTTCATAAAAAATAATATTTTTTTCAACATATTATTTTTTCTTTTAAAATATATTTAAAATGATTTAAACACTCAGCATGGACTTACGTTGCATTATAACTATTTTTCAACTCACCCAATTGGCTTTAATAAAGGGATGTGATTTTTTTGAAAGCATATTTAATGATGGTTTCATTTTATCAAGGGGGGTGTGAAGTTTTAAATTATAATTGTTAAAATATATAGGTTTATCATTCATTTTAAATGATTAAGACTTTTCTATCATGAAGTATCTTATAATGATTTAAAAAATTAATTTCTTTTTTCTGAGGGTGTTATTGGAAATGATTAGTTTATTTTAAAAAGAGTTTGTTATTATAAGAAGGAATTTGTTTAAATCATTGTTTTTTAGTGGGATTTCAAATTTGATTTTGTAAATTGTTTTCAAATGACATATGAAATGTAATTCTTCCATAATATATTACGATTATTTTTTTATAGAATTAGGAAAACCAATAAATTATATAGGGAAGAAAACTAGATTGAAAATAACACCATGGAAAGGGAATGTCACTAACTCTATCCAACCCATAGGATATTCATCATGACCTCACTCTGGAAAAATTGGAATTAATGATTAACCCCATTGAAACTTCTAAACCTATTATGCATCCAACATCACTTTTACAGTTTAAATTAGGGGCCGCTTGTTTGATATGTTTATTTATGCCTTTTCCATCAGATGTCGGTGATTGCTTTTTAATATGAAATTCTTGATTCTTATTCAAGGATGTAAAAATGGTCCCTTTATTTGGAGGGTGTTAGAGTTGACATGTGATTTACTACTTGTATTATATTTATTCATGTGATGATCATTAGATCGTTGTTTCTCACATCCACTTGTATGGATGCTTGGTAACCCTATTAATTATGAATAGATTTAGATATATACCACACTTTTTTTCTCACACACTAGTTAGTTTCCCCTAGTTTTATGGTTTTCTTAGTCTATAAGAGTGTCTCTAATGTGGAACATATGGGTAAGTTTGGTGGATTTTCTATTTGTTTAGGATTTAAAATAGATCGACAATTGGCCTCATTGTAGTGTGAGTACAAAATGAAGGAATAAATTAATTCCCACTATGATTTTGATACATTATAGATAATAAAATTGGAACTAGTAAAGTGGTGTCTATAAAATAATTAGATTTATCATATAAAGGAAAAAGTGGATGATATGAAATAATAAAAGGTGGATCTAGTTGTAAAATTATTTAAATAATTAGAAGGATTGTATTTGAGTTATATATTCTCTCCTACTATAAAGCATATAATAATTCAGATGGTTCTTTTCTTGGATTCCATTGATGGATTATTTCTACGGAAAATGGATGTAATGATTATATTCCTTCATGGAGATTTGGAGGAAGCAATCTACATAGATCAACTTGATGGTTTCATAGTAATGGAATAGATGGTTCATTTCCAGTATCAAATGGAGTTTATGTGGGATTAAGTAGGCATCAATACTATGTAACTAGAATTCCATACTTTCATGGTATAGTTAATTCTCATGCAGTGTAATGTAAATAATTGATGTTATTTGAAGGTGTATTATGATGAGAGTTTTTTCATTTTACTTCTTTATGGGGATGAATTTCTCTTAATTGGAGAATTTAAGGAAAGGCGGGAAGAGCTGAAAATTGATTTATCTAGAATATCCCAAATAAAGTACCATGGTTCTGGAAAGTGGATATTGGGTACACATATTGATAGAGACTTAAAGTCTATAAATTTTTTAGATTTGGTTAATTTTTATATCGATGTTTTGTGTATTTATTTTGTTAAATATTAATATTACTGAATCAAATAGGATGGATATGAATAAATAATGGATGGTTGTCAATAATTTGACAAAAGAGTATATAGATGGAGTAAAAGAGTTCACTGTTTTTACAAAAGATCATGCATATGAACCTTCTCAAATCTGTTGTTTGTTTTTAAACTATTGTTATTCAAGAAATATTTGTCCAGTGGATTTGGAAGAACACTTGATCAGTCACATAATAGATCGATGTTATATATATATGAATGGACATGGGGAAAAATAGAATGTAGGTAGTGGTTGAGATGGAACTGCATTTTATCGATCATATTATATGATTACATGTGTGGAAAATGAAAAATACCATATTGAGGATGTGGTTATAGATGTTAATGATGATGAATATCAGATTGAGGAAATGAAAAGTACAATTGGAGATAAACTTCACGATTTCCCAAAATTGTATGAGAAGTTAAAGAGAAGTGCAAAGACATAATTATATGATGGATTCAATAAATACACAACATTTTGAGTCATATTGAAGCTGTATAATTTGAATGTAGGCAATGGATATAGTGAATCCATTTTTACAGAACTACTTTTTCTCTTGAATGACATGCTCCCAGAAGAAAATGATCTCCCGATCCTAACACATGATGTTAAAAAAATTACTACACATGATGGGTATGATCATTTAAATAATAAAAATCTTCTTGAATGATTGTATACTATTTCTAAAGGAATAATAATCACTTACATAATGCCGAAAGTGTGGCATTTCACAATTCAAGAAGGATGAATTTGGTCCTATGAAAGTTTTACGGAACTTTCCAATCATTCCAAGGTTTTGACACCTATGTGGAAGTGAGAATACTGTGGGAAAATTGACATGGAATACAAATAAAAGAATTAAAAAGTTGAGGACAAAGCCTCAGTTTATTCAGGGAAGGGACTACAGTACTAAGAAAATCATGCAACAAGCAGTACGAGGATGAACTCGGTGAGACTCGAAATCGAGACCTCATTGAGACCCATAGGAGCAGCTATAAACTGAGTTGCACCCTAGGGGAAGAGATAAAAGAATTGAATATGGTATACTATGTCACCCAACATACTATCATCAATGGAAAAGAATTGATCATGAGTATCCAGAATTTGGAAATGATCCAAGAAACCTTCATCTTATGTTATCTACAGTTAGAGTGAATCCTTTTTGTTTTCAAAGAAACACTAACAGTACACCATCAGTTATGTAGGTAAATTATAAATCACCATTGTGGTTATTTATGGAATGAATATACATCATGTTATCTATGCTTATATCAGGGATAACACAACTAGGTAATGATATTGATGTTTATTTGGATCCATTGATCAAGGATTTAAAATTATTGTGGGAATCAAGTGTTCTGTTGTATGGTGCTTACAGAAATGAATATTTCAGGTTGAGAACCATGTTTTATGGAATGATAAATGAATTTTCTCCTTGTGAAATTTTTTTAGGATATAACATTAAATGACCTAAAGGGTTTCTAGTTTATGAACAAGATATGTAGTCAATTAGGTTGAAACATTCACTAAAAACTGTGTTTCAAGGACATAAAAGATTTCTACCCCCAACAACATAATTACTGATCTAGGATGATATCATTTGATGTAATTTTAGAAGAACATACAACACCATCTCCATTAATAGGTGATCAATTGTTTGATAATGTAAAATATGTGGACATTAATTTGGGAAAACCATTTTCAAAAAAAACTTACAAAAACCTGTTGGAAAGAGAGATTAGTTTTCTTTAATTATCTTATGGGAATTTTTTGTATGTTATAAATTTTCTTTAAGTTATTCATGTTGAGAAAATGTATTTGATAGTTTCAATGGAACATTTCTAAATTAAACTAAAAAAAGGATTAAATTAAGGCTAGGATTGATATGGTTAACATGGGAATACGAGAAGAGTTGGTGCCAATGAAGGGTGAAAAAAATGAAATTTTCTCTCTCTAGATACTAACACTCATTCCAAGAACAAGATATATTAGTTTTTCAACTTCTTGAATGTTGTAAAGGTTTTAGAGTAGTATTCATCTAATATCAAGAACATAATTTCAATGATCAATTTAAAGTTAAAGGGTGTAAAATCATATGAATACCATGATTTGATGAAATATCTAATGCCTATATATTTACATTGAATGTTTTCCTAGAATTTATTTCATAAATTAACCAAGATATATTTATTATTCAATGATATATGTAGTAAAGTTATAGACCTGGAATATTCTCTGAGTATGGAAAGAGAAATTTCTATCATATTATATGAATTAGAAATTTTATTCCCTCTAACATTCTTTGATATGATGGTTCATTTTATGGTTTAATTTGTGATAGTGATTCGACTATGTACAATTTTACACTATATATGGATTTACCCCCATTGAATGGTATATTGATATTTTGAGAGTGTATTTCAAAAATAGAATTCGTCTTTAGGGTTGTATTAATGAGGGATATATGATTGATGAATCCATTGAATTATATACTGAATACTTGTCTGATGTGGAATGCATTGGTCTACAAAAAGCTTGTCACACTGGGTGGCTTATGGGTGAAGGTATTTCTAGAATATATTTTGTCACAATAAAAATTATATATTGCGGGAAAGCCCATATTTACATTTAGCATAACATTTTAGAGGTTTACCTATATTTTGAAACCCACAAAGATTTTGATGGTTTGGTCGGCAAAATTACCAACTGCATCCTCAACTGGAAGAATAGGATCATTTCCTTTGAATGAAGAGTCACCCTCATCAATTGTGTCCTTTATTAGATCCCTATACAAGTTATCTCCACCCTCAAGGCCACCAAGTCTATCATTATCCAGATTGAGAAGATCATGAATGGATTTATTTGGGATAGCCAAGGGGAGGGGAGATCCCGGTGGTCCTCGTGGAATAATCTTTCCAGGCCAGTGGAGTTAGGAGGCATTGGGGTCAGTGACATGGGCCCGGCCATGTTTTTCCTCTAGGGTAGGCTAGCATGGGAGGTTATTGAGCGCAATTCTTTGTGGATCCAACTAATTCAAGGGAAGTAAAGACTCAGTCTCCAAGATAATGGTAAATCACCTTCAAGCCTATGGATATCTCTTCGGAATCATCTCCCCATGCTTCTGTGCGACTCTTAGTGGGTCCTCAGTCAGGGGGATCTCAAATTATGGTAGTGTGATTAGGCGGACGGCCTGGTGGACTTCCCTGGATTCCATGCACCAAACATTTCCTTCTTGGAAGCTATTTCTCACCCTTCCTTCATCAAGGTGGTTCTGTCTCTCTCTCTAAAGGCCTTCTTTGACAGAATAATCTTGGATGGCTCCCCAGATAGTTGCATCTTCACTTTCTCCCCATCGGGATGTTCTCGTCTAAAGCCTATTTCCATTGTACGTCTACCCAGTTTGTAAGAGACTATTGGGGGAGGTGTCTCTAGTGCAAAGCAACCCCAATTAAATTCTCCTTCCTACTTTGGAGAATAAGAAATCAAGATCTCCCTTCAGACCTGGTGATTAAAATTAAGGGGTACAGTTTGCCTCTAAATGTGCTTACTATTTGATTCCCTCCGAGGAATCCATGATACACCTCTTCTTCCAAAGTGAGTGGGCCATGCGGATCTGGAGAGAGATTGGGGAGTTCCCTCTGCTTTCTAGCATCATGGATTCCCCAGAGAGTTTATCCTTGATCTGGTTTAGTGGCTCCCTGGAAAACATCCACGATGTTGTGGCCCGGGCAACCCTTCTGCAGACGGGCTGTTGGTGCATATGGAAGGCGCGTAATGAAGTGTTCCATGGGACTTGATTCTATACTCTGGCATTTCTGGTCAGAGCCAGGTGCATCTCCTCGAAGCTGATTAGCCTGCTCCCCCATCATGAAGCAGCACCTTCTCTCTGCCGCTTCTCCTCCAGGAATGCTTCTCTGGACCATAACAGCCCCAGGAAGTGGTTAAGATGGGTCCACTGGATTCCTCCCATTTCAGGCCTGAAACTCAATGTTTATGGATCCTTCGTCTCTAGCACCTTGTGTGGTGGTGGTGTAGTCTGAGACACAGTGGGCTCGGTTATTTTTGCATTGAACGCCTTCTTTGGAATATGGAACTCCCTTAAGGAAGAGGCATTTGTGCTGATTAGTGGCCTCTCTCTTTTCCAATCCAGAAACCTTCCCCTATCCTCCGTTGAAACGGGCTCCAGTATTGTGTAGAGTTCCCTCACTGACACCGCCTCCTCCCCCTGGCATATCACTGATCTAATACATAAGTGCAAGGTTCTCCTATCTAGAAACATGTTGATTCTCCATACATGGCATGAGGGAAACCGGGTGGATGACTTCTTAACACCCTTTGCCTCCCCAAAATGCCCACTTGTGGAGTTTTTCTCCCTTGGGTCTCTTCCCCCTTGTGGGGTGGCCCATGTTAACAGCAATTCTCTCAGCCTCCATTTCTGCAGGCCGCCTTGAGTTGTACTTCTCCTGTTTTCCTTTTTGAAATAAAATAAAATTTATTTGTGGAAGTGAACCCACTAAGAAATTATTGGGCGTCTAATTCCATCAAGGGCTGAAATATGGATATCAAATACACATAATAAATAGTTTATCGGATGATTTTTAGACCATAATTTTAAGGAGTGACATAAAAATCTAGATACATTTTTAGAATTACATCAATGACAAGCTAGAGGACCTTGTCTGTATTTATTATCATACAATGCTTATGTAATTAATGGTTTTATGTTCTATAAAAATGATCATGAGGAAGATAGTACCATAAAAAATAGTGTAATGGCACTTGTGGCTAAAGCGATTCATGTTTCTATTACAAAGGAAATAAATCGAATTTACATGAATATGTCATACTTTTCCATTATACAAAAAATAAGGGAGTTGGATTATAAAACATTCCAAGTGCCAATTCTTCAATGCGAATGGGTTGATAAAAGTAGTGTTGATAAAATTTATGAATTGGGATTCGATAAAGTTGATTTTAGTAAGGAAGGTCACAAAGATGAATCGTTTATAATGGAATCACATGTAATACATGTTTTTTTTTAAATCTAGAAAACTGAAAGTGGAAAATTATTCTTATATTTACCAAACCCACTGAAGGGTTGTATGAAAATTCAACTGAGTATGACCCTTTCATTAAGATACCACAATCATTTTACAACATTCCCAACATAGATGGAATTTTTTATGTTAGAGGAGGCCATAGAGAAGGTTCTTGGATAGTCTATAGAGGGTTCAAATCCCATCAACCGTTAAAAAAGAGAGTTTAGTAATCATTTAAAAAAATTTAATATAAATCATGTTACATCATGTTATTATATAATTTATGTTGCATTTATTTAATCTAAATTAAATTTTAAACCATCTTTGTAGATAATGACTTCTTCATGTGTTGGTGCTCCCAATTACAAGGAACATCATGTCTCTCAACCTGATTCTGATCAAATTACATTGGAGAAATGGAAGTATGTACATAATGGTGCTCCTAATCTTGAGGCATAATAGGTATCTCAACCTGATACTGGTCACAGTGTATAGAAACAACCTCCTTCACATTCTAGTTCTCCCATTCCTGAGGAACAATAGGTTTCTCAACTTATTGTTGCTCCCAATGCATAGGTATAATGACTATCAACACGTGTCAATGGTACCTCTCCAAAGGAACATATTATCAATGTTGAATCTAGGAAAATGATAGACGAAAAAAAACCAAAAAAGTATAAAAATCATGAGAACCATAGTTTGACGGTGTTAGAAAAAATCATTAAGGTGAAAGTAAAAGGCATCAAATATGAGGTCATATGGAATGTGTGGGGCCAAAATATTGTGTCACGACCCGTCCTTGGGGCCCATGCCATCACTACCCCAAGCCCGCCTCCCATAGGCCAGGGGCTGGAGACTAGAACCAAGGCATAATTCCCGGTAAAAAGGGAAGGCATTGCCTTTGTAAAGTAAAAAAACACCACAGAGAAAGCAAGCAGATATAAACACTAAGTAAAAACTGGGTACAACAGTAAGTGAAGAAAAGTAAGTGGGCCAGAATACAAACCCAAACTGAAAGTGAAAGTACAACTGATAAAGGAAGTACAACAACTAAAAATTAAAGCCTCGACATCGGGATGTCCACTGGTAGTCCCACCTGAAGGGTGGGTGCATATAGCCTCCACAGCTCCTCGGGTCCAGCCGTCCAATCCGAGTACACCCCATCCAGTAGTCCACCTCCGGGTATTGACCTGCTCCTCGTGCCTCAACCACGATCAGCGTTGTCCGTTGTCTGCAACCAACACAATGTAGTGCGAGCATAGCCCGTGCAGGGGTGAGTATAAGCTACTCAGTAGGGACCCCAATACCCCAAAACGTCCCCCAGAATCCACAAAGGGTAATCCACAAAGGAAAGATACAATCACAAAGTAACATCCGACAATACTTAGGTATATTCCCATACATATACCTAAGTTTCCTATTCCAGTTTGGCCTAACACCCGAGCCCATGTTCGGTCACATCCACACAGGATAGCACAACACAATCCACATAGAAAAGCAAATCATGATTCAGCTCACACAGGTATACTTCTTCGTAAGACGATAGAGATGATCAGATGTAGCCACTGATTCATCTAAGTCGTCGGACCCATATAGGATCGATAGATACTAATCCCCACAATGACCCATAAAGGATCGATAGGTACTAACCCCCGCAATGACCCACAAAGGATCGATAGGTAACTAACCCCCGCAATGACCCACACAGGATCGGACCCACATAGGATCTGTAGACGCTGGCCCACACAGGACTGCTGAGCGCTGACCCACATAGGATCTAACCCACATAGGATCGGTAGCACTAATCCACGTAGGATCGCTGAGTGCTGTAGTCATGGCCGCCGAATCCACGGAGGATTTCTGTACAGTTGTCACCGTCGTCACAGTCGCATCCAGCTCTAGGGTTCCCGCACACAGAAAGCTCGTTCAGGATGGTCCGCTCCATGAGCCGAGGGGCTGATACAACAACTGACACATAGTCCAGAGTTGATGTATCCAAAAGTTCCGTATCGTCAACATGAACTCAACGTCACAAACGGCGCCTCTATCGGACGCCCGGTCTGAGAGTTATTGGTCTTTTCGTCCTAGGGCCCCAGTTGGTTTTTAAGTCAAAACCAACCCAACCTTACTCCAACTATGTCCAAACCTCGAGCGGAGTAAGCCAAAAGGTCCGTGTCACTAAGAGGAATCCATCAAAGTCGACGGCACATAAATCGGACGTTTGGAGCCCAAGTTATAAGCGTTTCCGCTCCGAGGACCCGGTTGGTTCCGTGTACGAACCAACCCGGCCGAACACAAAGTATTCCAAAACCTTGAGTGTAATATATCGAAACGACCATCTCGATCCAAGGATCGCTACGCAACTGACGATGCATTGATCATAGGTCTGTAGCCCAAGTTATGGGCAACAGACCAAAACAGTCAGAAAATGGGGGGTCTGGGCCCGGTCCGACACGAGACTCCCCCCCCGGGTCGGCCTGATCCGGGATAACCCGACCCCGGTCCGGGGTCCGACCCAGCGGGGCGCGGCCCGGCCCGGTGTGGCCGGTCCGGCCTGGGGCGACCCGGCGCTGGCCGAGCGGCCGTGCGAAGGGGGGCGTCGCCCCCTTGGATGAAACCATGACCCCCGCGTGGGGGCCGCTCCATGCCAACGGACGCAGTCGAGCACCGCATCCTGCCTCCTCGGTCTCACACGGTCGCGGGACCAGCAGCCTACCGCCACGGATTTAGCCGTGGCGGGCCTTCCCGGCGGTGTGCTGACAGGGTTTTTCGTGGACCACCGGATGCGCTCCGGTGGTTCGTTTTTCATGTCGTCTTCGCCAGCGGTTCTCCCGGGATCGGTTCTTCACTGCAAAGGCCTCAAAATGCCCTTGCGGCCAGCTTCACCATCATCCTCCGATCTGCACACCAAGAATGAAGAAATGGTGGGTTCGAACTTGTTAGTTGGTCCGCACCAATCGCATTAGCGATTTAAACGGCTTCCGACAAATTTTAAACACATGCCGAGGATATAAATCACATAGATATAATTGAACCAAAAGCCCCTACCTCAAGCATCGTCGAGCAAGGGTTCATCGCGGAATTGCCCATCGCGGATGAAGGCGTCGCGGAAGGGGGATCGTCGCGTCACGGAGAAAGGATTCGTCGGTGTTGTTTCATCGATCTCTGAGGATTCAGCGTTCTTGTCGACCTTCGTCGGAGGTTAGCATTCTTCGCGTTCTTCACGTTCTTCACGTTCTTCACGTTCTTCCCGATGAAGGAGTGCTTCACGGCTTGAGTGATTTCTCCCAAACCTCTCACAACCCAACAACCCTTAATAAAATAATATTTGTCTTATTTTGTTAACACACAAGCCAAAATTTTGAATTTCAAAAACGAAACAATCAATTAAGTGAATTAATTGCAACGTTTAAACCGCCAAATTAAAGAGGCGTTTATTATCTAGATTAAACATAAGGGTTGACTTCATTAAAAAGGGGTGTGGGTGCGTTACTTTATTAAAAGAGGGGGTTTAGGATGAAAAAAATGGTGGGTCTCATGTGGGCCCCACCTCACAAATATCATACCTTTTGGGTAGGATATTGTGGGTTCCACTCAATCACTTAGCTTAGGATAAGCAGCTTTAAGTAAAATAAAAATCGATCGCACCATTTTTATTTTATTCCATTACTTAACCCCAAAACATAAAAAGCACATCTGAGCAAATGAAACACCGGAAATGGTGTTTGTAGGTAATTATCGGCGCTGTGATTCCATCGGTGCCCTCGAAATTTGATTCCGAGCACCGGTTCAAAAGTTATAAAACTCCGCTCGTTCGTTCACTGAATGTACTCGAGATAAACTTCAGAAAATGATTTCGGGCACACCGGGCCTCAGAATCAGGTGCCGTCAGAAACTGCGTTCTTATAAAATCCCAAAGAAAATTAAGAAAAAAATTCCTTTGAATTTTATAGGTATTTTCATTACTCCCACCTCAGGGATTTACGTCCCCGTAAAGACACATCATAAACTAGGGAAACAAAAGTGGGTACTGAGCATGCATCTGAGCCTCCCGCTCCCAAGTGATCTCGTGGAGGTTCCCGTGCTTCCATATGATGCGCACTATACGAATTGATTGTCCATGTAGGACCTGATTCTTTCATTCCTCAATCTCCACCGGGACCTCTACAAAAGTCGCCCCCATCATCGATGTCCAGCTCCCCATGATCAATGATATGTGTCAGGTCATGCACGTATCTCCTCAGCTGGGATACGTGGAAGACGTCGTGCAACCGATGCAACTGAGGTGGTAGAGCCAGGTGATAATCCACCTCACCAATCCTGCTGAGGACTTGGAATGGTCCGATGAAGCATGGAGACAACTTGCCGCCAAGGCCAAATCTCTGTAAACCACGTCGAGGTGAGACCCGCAAGAAGACGTGGTCGCCATCCTCAAATTCCAGTGGCCTCCACCTTCTGTCAGCATAAGACTTCTGCCGGCTCTGAGCTATCCTCATCTGCTCCTGGATGACCTGGACCTTCTCTGTCGTGGCCTGGACCATCTCTGGTCCCACAAGTGCTGACTCCTCAGGGTCCGTCCAGCACAGAGGTGATCTGCAAGGCCGGTCATACAACGCCTTGTATGGTTTCATCCCGATGGTGTAGTGGTAGTTTTTGTCGTATGTGAACTCCACCAAGGTTAGGTGGTCATCCCAGATGTGACCAAAGTCGAGGAAACATGCGCGGAGCATGTCCTTGAGAGTCTGAATGGTCCTCTCCATATAACCATCCGTCTGAGGGTGAAAGGAGGTGCTTAGACATAGCTGCGTCCCGAATGCCTCCTGTAACCCCTTCCAAAGCCAGGAAGTAAAGCGAACATCTCGATCAGAGACGATAGATTATGGCACACCATGAATCCATACAATCTCCTGAACGTAGAGGCGTCCCAAGCTCTCCACTGAGCCCTACTCTCTGATGGGTAAGAAGTGAGCTGACTTGGTGAGTCGGTCGGCAATCACCCAAATGGAGTTGTGGCCTATGGAAGTGCGTGGAAGTCTAGTCACGAAGTCCATAGATATCCCGTCCCACTTCCACTCCGGGACCTCCAAGGGCTGAACCAATCCTGCTGGTACCTGGTCCTCTGCCTTCACCTGCTGGCTGGTGAGGCATCGAGAAACAAACTCTCCCACAGCCTTCATCATACCCGGCCATCGGTGCTGTCGTCTGAGATCCTGATACATCTTCGCCACTCTAGGATGTAGCGCCAATGGGAAAGTGTGAATCTCCCCCCAACACCTCCTCATGTAAAGTAGCTGGTACCATGGTACGTCCTCTGAAAAGGACTTCGTGCTCTCCTCCCACGGAGAATCCATCAGGTGCCTGTCCTGAGGATATCAGCGCACGCCGCGTCTCAAAGTCAGTGTCCCCACACTGTGCCTCTCTGAACCGCTACAGTAGTGGAAGAGTGACTGTGAGTGACTGAAGAAAGGTTTCTCCATCTCTATCCACGAAGGATATCTGCAAATCGGCTAGTTGCTTCGTCGCCTCCCCAAGTAGCTGAATGCCCGACCTCCTACTGAGAGCATTGACTACTACGTTCCCCTTCCCAGGAGTATAGACTATCTCAAAGTCATAGTCCTGGAGGAAATCGAGCCATCACTGCTGTCTCAGGTTCTGGTCCTTTTGTGAGAAGATTTACCTGAGACTCTGATGGTTATAATAGACAGTAAAGCACTCTCCCATCAGATAGTGTCACCACATCTTCAGAGCGAAGACCAGTGTTGCCAACTCTAGGTCATGGGTAGCACATTTCTGCTCATGCTGCCTCAACTGACGTGATCCATAAGTGATCACGGCCTGCTCCTGCATCAGGACACATCCGAGTCTGGTCCCTGATGCATCGCAGTAAACTACGTACCCAACTCCCTCCTCTGGTAGCCACAAGATAGGTGTGCTGGTAAATCTCTGTCTCAGCTCCTGGAAGCTCTATTGACATCTTTCTGACCACATGAAGGGTTTCCCCTTCTTCTTCAAAGCTGAGAGTGGTGCAGAAACTCTGGAGATGTCTGGTACAAATCTTTGATACTATCCAACTAGTCCCAAGAAACTCCGCACCACCGTCCCTCTCCTCGGTGGCTCCCAAGCTAGCACTGCCTCGATCTTCACAGGATACACCGCAACTCCCGCATCAGAGATGACATGTCCCAAGAAGTGGACCTCGTGTATCCAAAACTGACACTAAGAGAGCTTAACATAATGATGGTACTCTCGGAGTGTGTCTAGTACAACCCGCAAGTGGTAGGCGTGCTCCTCCCGAGTCGTCGAGTATATCAAAATGTTATCGATGAAGACCAAGACAAATCGATCGAGGTATGGATGAAAGATCCTATTCATGAGGCCCATGAACACTGTTAAGGCATTGGTTACGCCGAATGGAAAAACCATGAACTCATAGTGGCCATACCGAAATTTGAAGGTTGTCTTCTGCATGTGCTCGTCCCGAACTCTGAGTTGATGATAGCCTGACCTGAGTTCTATCTTCGAGAACCACTGTGCTCCCTTGAGTGGATCGAAGAGGTCATCAATCCATGGTAGTGGATATGTGTTCCTCACTGTCACCTGGTTAAGGTGACGATAGTCGACACAAAGTCGCAAGCTCCCGTCCGCCTTCTTGGAGAACAATATCGGGGAAGCCCAGGGTGAAACACTGGGTCGGATGAATCCCTTACCCTTCAAGTCCTCCAACTGTACCTGTAGCTCTCAAAGCTCAGTGGGGGCCATTCGATATACTGGAGAGGATATCGGGGATATCCCGGGGTACAAATCAATATAAAAGTCTACCTCTCTGCAAGGAGGTAGTCCTGGAATGTCGTTGGGAAAAAACGTCCGCATATTGGTTCACCACTACAGGAAAACCAGGACTCCGCACTTCAACTTCTCCTAGGATGATGCTAGCCAAATGATGAGTCATGGGATTTCCTCTCCTCCACGAGAGTCCATCATGTGTTGCGAAGGCTCCCATCTAGCCGTTGAAGGTGAACCTGCTCCCGTCGGTGCGTACACATCGCACCATGCGCCTAATACAGTCAATCTGAGCATGGACTGTAGATAACCATTCCATGCCCAAGATGACATCCTAAGGCCTTGAAGCCACTACAAGAATATCTCAGCAAAAGCTCTCACCTCCTAGAGTAAGCTCACATTGCCGACAATAGTGCGTAATCGTCGAGTCTGCTCCCATAGGAGTCTATAGCTGTAAGGATCGAGCAAACGGATCTATCGGAATCTCCGAGCTCCGAACAAGGGAATCGACAATGAAAGAATGACTCGCTCCTGTGTCTATAAGAACTGAAGCAAGGGTGGAAAAGACACAGCTAGTACCTCAAATCATCTCTAGCACGCCGTGGTCATAGGCCTTCGCTGCCTGGAGGTGTGCCTGTCCCTGCCAGCCAGCTCCCTGTGGTCGGGGTGGACCTCCTGCGGGTGGTGGTGGTAGAGCCTGAAAGCGTCGCCCACCACCTGCTACTTGGAAAAATCCTCTACCTCGTCCACCTACTCCCTGTGCACCGCCATGGTCGACCCTCTTCCTCTGCTTTGGTGGCCCCTCAACTGTCTGCTGCTCCCCCGCACGGCGGGTCGGGCAGTCACGAGCCATGTGGCCCTGCCCGCCGCATACGTAGCACTGTCTGCCTCTCAAAAGACTGGCTCTGTTCTGTGTGCCCCTCACCACTGATCCAGTGTCCTAAGGTCATCCGCATGAGGTTCTAGTCTATCTGGACCCATGAGTCATCTGTCGACTGCCTGCTGTAGAAGGCTCTGCTATGTGCCACCCTGCGGTAGGTCTCGCTGCTGATGTAGGCTCATCAAGGAAGCTCTCGATGAGAAGGGCTTTCTCCAGTACCCCTTCCTGTGTGGGAATACTGAGGGAGATCAGCGATGCCCTGATCTCATGCCTCAATCCCTGCTAAAAAGTCCAGGCCCAGAAGAATGGGTCCCATACCATGTCCGTCGAATAGCGCGAGAGATCGATAAATCTCACCGAGTACTTGGCGACTGTCAAGCTGCCCTGCCGTAGCTATATAAGCTCCTGGATGCGCACCGCACGGAGTGTGGCTGTGAAGAACTTTGAGTGAAAGAGTCCCTCAAAGTTCGTCCAAAAGATAGATGCCACATCGTGCACCTAGAGTATCAAGCTCCACCATCTTCCTGTTTCCACATGCAGGAGGCTCGCTGCGAGGTTCACCATGAGGTCTTCTAGGGTCCTCACTAACATGAAAACTCATACAACTACCTCCAGCCAATTCTCGGCTGCCTGAGGGTCCGTCTCCCCACGGAACCTAGGTGGTCACTGATGCTGAAACTCGTGCAGTGCACTAAGGCGACGTGCATCGTCAGCGGCTGGGGATGGTAGCATCGGTGGCTCGGCGGGTAGAGGTACCACCGTTGCCTCTGCTGTCAAAGGGCCCTCTACAGAGGCCTCGTCGCTAGGTGGGCTGTCGTCATGCACAATGCTCGGAACCCTAGCTAGCTGCCGTCGTGGGGACATCCTGAAAAGAAACAGGTGTGCCATGGTCAAACAGTATACGTGGTGAGCTGACACAAATTAATCACAAAGAAAACATGAAACATACATGCAATCAATGTTTTCGTGCATTAAGTCGGAAATCAGAAGTTAGGATCCTTGTGTACGGATACGTCGGCTGCCGCACCAACACTGGACTCCCTGGACTAATAACCACACATAGCACCCTTAACACTATTGCTTCACATAGAAGAAAGATCAGAGTCCATAGTTCTGCGGTAGAACCAAACTCCTCTGATACCAATTTGTCACAACCCATCCTTAGGGCTCGTGCCGTGACTACCCCAAGCCCGCCTCCCATGGGCCAGGGGCTGGTGACTAGCACCAAGGTGTAATTCCCGGTAAAATGGGAAAGAATTTCCTTTGTAAAGTAAACAAACACCACAGAGAAAGAAATCAGAAGTAAACACTAAGTAAAAACTGGGTACCACAGTAAGGGTGAAAAAGTAATTGGGCCAGAATACAAACCCAAACTGAAAGTGAAAGTACAACTGAAAAAGGAAGTACAACAAATAAAAAGTAAATCAGAAATGTCGGGCTATCCACTGGTAGTCCCACTTGAAGTGTGGGTATAGATATCCTCCACAGCTCCTCGGTTCCAGCCATCCGCTCCGAGTATGCCCCGTCCAGTGGTCCACCTCCAGGTACCGACATGCTCCATGTGCCTCAACCATGATCAGCGCTGCCCGTCGTCTGCAACCAACACAACGTAATTCGGGCATAGCCCGTGCAGGGGTGAGTATAATCTACTCGGTAGGGACCCCGAGACCCCCAAAGGTCTCCCTAAATCCAAAAAGGAAAGATACAATCATGAAGTAACATCAGAAACTAATTAGGTATATTCCCATACATATACCTAAGTTACCTATTCCAGTTCGTCCCAACACCCGATCCCAAGTTCGATCACATCCACACAGGATAGCACAACACAATCCACATAGGAAATCAAATCAAGGTTCAGCTCACACAGGTATTCTTCTTCATAAGACGATAGAGATGATCAGATGGAGCCACTGATTCATCTAATCCATCGGACCCACATAGGATCGATAGGTACTAACCCCCGCAATGACCCACAAAGGATCTATATGTACTAACCCCCGCAATGACCCACAAAGGATCGATAGGTAACTAACCCCCGCAATGACCCACACAGGATCGAACCCACACAGGATCTATAGGCACTGGCTCACACAGGACCGCTGAGTGCTGACCCACACAGGATCTGACCCACACAGGATCGGTAGCACTGATCCATGTAGGATCGCTAAGTGCTGTAGTCGTCGCCATAGAATCCATATAGGATTTCTGTACAGTCGTCACCGTCGTCACAGTCGCAGCCAGCTCTAGGGTTCCCGCACATAGCAAGCTCGTTCGGGAGGGTCCGCTCCACGAGCTGAGGGGCTGATACAACAACTGACACATAGTCCAGAGTTGATGTATCCAAAAGTTTCGTATCATCAACAGGTTCTCAACGTCACAGACAGCGCGTCAATCGGACGCCCTGTCTGAGAGTTATTGGCTTTTTGGTCCCAGGGTCACAGTTGGTTTTTAAGTCAAAACCAACTCGACCATACCCCAAATGCGTCCAAACCTTGAGTGGAGTAATCCAAAAGGTCTGTCTCACTAAGAGGAATCCATCAAGGTTGACGGCACGTCAATCGGACGTTCGGAGCCCAAGTTATAAGCTTTTCCACTCCGAGGACCCGGTTGGTTTCGTGTACGAACCAACCTGGCCAAACCCAAAGTATTCTAAAACCTTTAGTGTAATATACCGAAACGACCGCCTCGATCCAAGGATCTCTACGCAACTGACGGTGCGTCGATCAGAGGTACGTAGCCCATGTTTTGGGCAACATACCGAAATAGTCAGAAATTGGGGGGTCTGGGCCCGGTCCGACCCGGGCCGACCCCCCCCCCCCCCCCCAGGGTCGGCCCGAACCGGTTCGACCCGACCCAGCCGTCGTGGCCCAACCCGGCCTGGGCGGCCCGGCCCGGTGTGCCCTGGGGCGGCACGGCGCTGGCCGAGCGGCCGCACGAAAGGGGGGCTCCGCCCCCTTGGATGAAACTGTGGCCCCCGCGTGGGGGCCTCTCCTTACTAACAGACGCGGCCGAGCGCCGCATCCCGCCTCCTCGGTCCCGCGCAGTCACGGGACCAGCAGCCTGCCGCCGCGGCAGCCCTTCCTTGCGGCGCGCCGGCGGGGTTTTCCGCGGACCACCAGACGTGCTCCGGTGGTCTGTTTTTTCTACCGTCTTCACCAGCGGTTCTCCCGGGATCGGTTCTTCACTGCGAAGGCCTCAAAATTCCCTTACGGCCTGCTTCACCATCGTCCTCCGATCCACACACCAAGAACGAATAAACGGTGGTTTCGGACTTGTTCGTTGGTCCTCACCCACCGCGTTAGCGATTTAAATGGAATCTGACAAATTTTAAACACATGCCGAGGATATAAATCACATAGATTTAATTGAACCAAAAACCCCTACCTCAAGCGTCGTCGAGTGAGGGTTTTTCGCAGAATTGCATGTCGCGAAAGAAGGTGTCGCAGAAGGGGGATCATCACATCACAGAGAAAGGATTCGTCGGCATCGCGTCGTCAATCTCCGAGGATCCGATGTTCTTGTCGACCTTCATCGGAGGTCGGCGTTCTTCACGTTCTTCACGTTTTTCGTGTTCTTCTCATTCTTCGCGATGAAGGAGTGCTTCACAGCTTGAGTGATTTCTCCCAAACCTCTCACAACCCAACATCCCTTAATAAAATAAGAGTTGTCATATTTTATAAACACACAAGCCAACGTTTTGAATTTCAAAAATGAAACAATCAATTAAGTGAATTAATTGCAACGTTTAAACCGCCAAATTAAAGAGGCGTTTGTTATCCAGATTAAATGCAAGGGTTGACTTCATTAAAAAGGGGTGTGGGTGCGTTACATTATTAAAGGAGGGGGTTTAGGAAGAAAAGAAACAGTGGGGCTCGTGTGGGCCCCACATCACAAATATCCTACATTGTGGGTATGATATTGTGGGTCCCACCCAATCACTTAGCTTAGGTTAAGCAGATTTAAGTAAAATAAAAATTGGTTGCACCATTTTTATTTTATTTCATTACTTAACCCAAAAACATAAAAACCACACCCGAGCAAATGAAACTTCGGAAATGGTGTTTCTAAGCAATTACCAGCACTGCAATTCAATTGGTGCCCTCGGAATTTGATTCCGAGCACCGGTTCAAATGTTAAAAAAACCCGCTCATTCGTTCACTGAACTTACCCGAGATAAACTTCGGAAAATGATTCCAAGCACACAGGGCCTCAGAATCAGGTTCCGTCAGAAACTGTGTTCTTTTAAAATCCCAAAGAAAATTAAGAAAAAAATTCCCTTGAATTTAATGGTTCTTTAAATGTTGACCCCAATAAGTCCATGTTTAGTAGTTATGCTAGAATCTTCACTCAGTAATGCTATCTGATTGATATAGATTTGTGGCACCATTTTATGTCTAGAATTAAAATACTGATGTGGGAAGATACTATGGTAACATTATGATATCATTTTTATTTTACTAAAAATAAAATAACGAAACATTGACTTACGCTTAATCATCCATTTTAGAGATCATTTATAGTAGATGAATCCACCAAGAAATATGTATTAATTCTTTTTGGAAGGATTCAAAAAGTATTTCTCACAATGTTAATAAGATATCATCATAAATATGTTGAAGGGAAAATAAACATGCACCCACTAGTTATCTATGCACACGTAGTAACCTATGAATCCTTTTATAAGTTTACTGGCCGTCATAAGGATGTGTCATTTCAGGTATATTCTGGCTTGTAATATATTTTTTAATAATTTGTGCATTCATCACTTTGGTTGATAGTTTTTTATTTATAGAACGTCAACTGAGTGATGGAAATAATAAAGGAGAAGTTAAACCAGCGTACCCCTACCATAAAACAAGGATGTGGAACACTTCAATTGAAAGTAATTGCTAAATAATTTAAATCTACCATAATAACATTTTGTGACATGAAAAAACACAGTAATTATGTTTTTGTATTTATATACATATTGAGGACTCCAAATCCAAATCCACATCCATCCCACACCATGTTCTGTGGATAGAGGCATGTGTAAATAAATATGGGAAACTAATAGATGAAAACACACAAAAAGTGTGGGAAACATGTGTATGTATTAGATAATAATTTTTTTGATTTAAAACACTATTACATAATAATTATAACTTATTTTAAAATATTTCATATATGAAAATTTCATAGGAATCAAAAACAAATTTACCATATGAAAAATATACTATTAGTGGCCTTGAAGTGTCCATAATAATATGGTTACGTCAGAGGTGAGTCTTTTGGGGTGACACCCCAAACATATTTTGAGAAAAAAAACTAGAGGAGGATAAAAGTGATTTAATGAATAGGATGATATAAATAATATCTACCCTTGAAGAAGAATTCCAATGGTATATATAGATGACAAAAACAATTGTGGGGAGAATCAAAGACAAGAAGCAACTCAAGAATAGCCACGGTGTGGAGATCCCTCCCGACCTCCCACCAGCTATGAGGTGATCCATTCCTCTCAAAGAGATGTTTTAGACAATTTAATCAAAGTTCTAAAAAATGTTTCTATGAAATTTGAATCATATGGCCTCTAATACTGCTTGAGTACTGATATAGTATAAGGTGATAATGACTATGATTTATATTTATCTTCACCCACCCATCACCTTATAGCGAGGGCTATGATGTTCAATATTTAAAACGACATGCTACATAGTAGACCAATTCAAAAAGGCCATGTGAGAGTGTCGATAAGCATAGCCCCTGATTCAAGAACCAATCTACATATTCCAATTACTGAGGAAGATATTCCTACAGTCAAAACATTGGTTGGAATATTCATATCATGGTTATCACATCTTTTAAAAAAGCATGTCGACAAGGAGGTATTTATTTACAATTTAACTTTCAAGATATACCATTATCAATAACTGAAAAAAATTCTAAATAAATGAATGTTATTATAGATGGAAAAAAGGTAAGGAGATAAAATTAATGATCAACACAAAATCATCTAAAGGATCACCCAAAAAATTAAAAATATATACTAAAAGCACTATTACCCCACCCATTCTATATCCACATTTACTGTCATTGAAGGTTTATCTGGATATAGAGTTAAATGATTTTCATAATCACATTGATGATTTTGAAGAAAATAAATACAAATATAAAGAACAATACTTCTTTGGTTTTAAGAGTTTAAGTTCAATACATGACTATTATTGGGTAGGAATCTCAGTTGTAAATGTATAAATGAGGTATGATTTCATGATTTTATTTTCAAAAAGATGATATATTGTGTTAATTATGAATAAATACATTTATATTTTTGGTATATGTAAATATGAAAAACAATTGAAGGGATTTTACAATGAAAAAAATCAGACTCATCATTCCTCACATCTCCACTAAATAATAACCAAAAATAGATTTCAAAAAAGGATGAAATAGTGGCATGTCTGGTCAAATCATTTAAAATAAAACTTTCAAATGATAGAATCTATTTAATACCAATGATGTAGGGGTAAAACTTTAAAATTTAGTCATATAAAATATATTTTCATTTCTTTCATTTCTTATTATTTTTTGTGTTTCTACACGGCATTGGATGTTCATTACGGTAAATTTAGATACTCCAAAAATTTATTTCCCAGATTCAATTCATGTATATCTAACAAGCCATCGACACATGATGGTTTTTTTCAATAAGTAATGCACAAAATCCATCATTGAAGAAATAAAAAATAAAGTTATATAATTTATATTTTCTTTTAATGAGGATTCTATTATTATAGGGCAGGGAATCAATATCATGAAAAACAAGGAATGAGGCTAGGTGGTAAGAATGAGAAAGAAGGCATGTTATATTACTAGAGAAGTATCAGGGTATATATAATAAAATTTCACTATCCAAACACATATCAAATAAAATTACTTATTCTTCTTAATGTTTCTACATTTCCCAAAACAAACCAATGAAAAATATTGTGGTTATTATGTTTGTAAATTTATGAGAGAGATCATATTCCATGAACAAACTAGCATTCCTAAAGAGGTAATTTTGATGATAATTAATATTTCATTTATAATATTTATAAATCTTTTGATTATTTATATTTTTATAGTACTATTATGATTATTGAAAAGACTCATATTCACAAGATGATATATATGTGCTCAGAAATGATTAAGCAAAATACCTGATGGAAGAATGTACAAAAATATCATGAAGATGTAACTTACATAGATGTTGTGGATTGTTTAATATTTATGATTAATTTACTAATTTTTAGTAGAACTCACATAAGAATTATTTTTTTATATAAGTAGATGTCTTTGTTTGTGTTGGTCATTTTTTTCAATACTGGTCATTCTCATCAGAGATTGGACTTCAAGGATGCAACTGAGGTAATGACAATAAGTAAGTGTGTAAAGAATTTATAAAGGTTAATTCCTAATACTTATTTAATTAATTAATTTTATCATAATTTTTCCTACTCAATATTGAGAAAAAAGGACAAGTGACTGGTATCACTAGAAGTGTTTCTTTTTATTTATAATTAACATTACTTTTAGAAAAAAGAACAAGTGATATACTAAAAACTATGAAAATGGATTTGGATTGTTTTTATACATAAAAAGTGATTCATGTGTCATTTTTGAATTATAGGAATGATCCTTCCCTCGATTTTATATATGGTGAGGCCGGTATGACATTAAGTGTGTATTTTTATATTAAATTGACATTAAATTATGAAAACAACATGTGACTTTCTGAAAACTAAGAAAAATAATATGCATTATTTTGATACTTTAGGAAAAAAATCCACGAGTAATTTGGGATGTGTAGGAACCAACCACCCCAGGAACTGATGCACAGTGTGACTAGTATGAATAAAAGTTTCTGTTATCAGTTTAAAATGGAATTTTTTGTTTAAAACATGTCACTCACTAAAATCCAAGAAAACCAATTCTGATTGTATTAATAATTTAGCAAAGCTATTCATAAGTCATTTTTGATGTTTTTTAAGAAATATCACATTAAACCAATGCACGATGTGATCGATATGACTCAGGATGCATGATATCGGTTTGAAATGACATTTTTGTAAAAAATAGATAACTAGCATACTAATAACTGAGAAAACACATTCATCTTGTTTTGAAAATTTATGAAATTATGAAAATTAGGAATCAGCTGCACCTCAATATGATGCACGTTCTGGCAGTTATATCTCAAAGTGTCTCTTTTTATTTAAAATTGACATTAATTTTAGTAAAAACAACAAGTGAGGTATTAACAACTGATAAAACACATTCATATTGCTTTGATATTTTATGAAAACACTCCAAAAGTAATTATTGATGGTTATGAGTCAACTAAACCTCATTAAGATGCATGTTGTGACAGATATGAATCCATGTGTGTCTTTTTATTTAAAATTGACATTAATTTAATTAAAAATAAAAATTAACATAGTGAAAACCCAAAAAATACATTCAGATTGTTCTGATATTTTAAGAAAATGATCCCACATTCACTTTTCAAATGTAAGATTTAACCATACCTCAATATAATGCACAGTTTCACTGGTAAGACTCCAGGTGTGTCTTCTTATTAAAAAAGTAACATTAATTTATGTAAAAAGAACAAGTTACTTACTGAAAACTAAAAAACACATTTGGATTGTTTTAATACTTTATAAAAATGATCCATGAGTCATATTTAATAAATAGGCGTTAACATCACTTCAATATAACACATGGTGTGACTGGTATGGTTAAGAGTCCCCATTATTAGTTTAAAATTAACATTTTTTTCAAAATTTACCACTCACTAAAATCCAAGAAAACACACTCTTATTGTATTGATAATTTGAGAAATTGATTCATAATTAATTTTTTAGGTTTATTAATTATTATTGCATCAAAAGTACACACGATGCATCTAGTATGACTCATAATGTGTGTTTTAGTTTGAAATGACATTTTAGTAAAAATACAAAACTAGCATATTGAAAAATGAGAAAACGTATTCAAGTTATTTTAATACTCTGTAGAAATTATATATATGTGTGTTATTTTTTATGTTAAAGAGTTAGTTGTACCTTAATTGGATTCATGGTGTGGCTGGTATAAATCAAAGTGTCACTTTTTATATAAAACTGACATTAATTTAAGTAAAAACCATAAGTGACGTATTGAAAACTAAGAAAACACATTCAGATTGTTTAGATATTTGAGTAAAACAATATATAAGTCATTTATGATATGTAGAAATCATATTTACCTCAAAAGAGGCATGGTTTGGTCAGTATCACTTAAATTTTCTCTTTTTATTTAAAATTTACTTTAATTTAAGTAAAAATAACAAGTGATATACTGAAAACCAAGAAAAAACGTTCCTATTTTTTGACATTTTATAAAAACTATCAATGAGTCATTTTTGACATGTAAGAGTCAACCACACCTAAATATGACATAGGGTGTGACCGATATGACTTAAATTGTCTATTGTCAGTTTAAAATTAACATTTTAGTTCAAAATGTGTCATACACTAGAAAGTGAGAAAAAATTCTGTGATTGTATTTATAATTTAGTACAATGATCCATATGTCATTATTCTTGAGTATGAAGTAGTATCAAATCAATAAGACACACAATTCTATCAGTATTACTCATAATGAATGTTTCTATTTTGAAATGATATTTTATTAAAAAACACATCTGACGTATTGAAAACTAAGAAGACGCATTCAAATTGTTTTGATACTTTAGTAAAATGATCCATATATAATTTTTGACTAGTAGTAATCATCTTCACCTCAATATGATGCACGATGTTACTAGAATTACTTCAACTGTTTCATTATTTACAATTTACATTAATTTTAGTAAAATAACAAGTAACATACTCAAAACCAAGAAAACACATTCATATTTTTTGATTTTTTAGGAAAATGATACAAAACTCATTTTTGATGTGTTGGAATCAACCCCACCTCAATAGGACACATTGTGTGACCAGTATAACACCAAATGTGTATTTTTTAATAAATATTTACATTTTATTAATTTATTCTTTCATATTATTTTTTATTTATTTCATTATAGTATTACTAACATAATATATGTTTTCTTATATAGGCTGAATATTTTTCTCTGGTTGAGATGATTATTTTGGAAACTAATACATTGGGTGGACATTTTTTAGAGGAGATTACAATCACCAAAAGATGAAACATAATTTTTTTAAATTTTTTTTGGATAATTATATATTTAGTTATATAAAACATTATTTGAAATGTATATATAAGTCTTTTTTGTATATAACATGGGTGAAAAAGTTTTAATTATTTTCATCACATTAAATGCATATAGCATTGTTTGAAATTATAGGTTTTTTTATGTTTTTTCTATGTGTATTGTTATATTAACAACACATTGCATCCAGCATGGCCTTTATCCTTGCTAATTTGAGTGCTGATAAAGGGCCTCCCATATTAGTACTATTTCAAGCACTGGTAAAGGGCCTCCTTTATCATCACTATTTAAAGCACTGTAAGGGGGCCCTTTTCATTGATTTTGTGAATGGATAAATGAACCCCTTTATCAATTCTTTTGTATAACTAATATACGGGAACCCCCTCCCCTTACCATTGCTATGATTAACACTACTTTTTTAGTGTTGTTAAAACCCATTTTTCACAATATTAATGTAAATATATGTGGTAGTGATATAATTACTCTCTTAACTATATTATGATAACTTTCATTATGGATGGACTAAAATATAACACATAAAAAAACTGAGAAAATTATGTTTGGTCTAGATGCATTGAGATACACTAAATTTCTTATCATGCCTCTGTAATGTTTAATATCATATTACATTCCAAATTCATCCAAGTCAAATTTCGAATTAGTACCCATTTTTGTTTCCATAGTCTTACTAGAATCAAGGAAAATCCTTTTAAAAATTTCTTTATCATACTTAGCATTATTTTAAAAAATACCATATTTTCTTTATTTAATTTTTAAACCATGAAAAAGATTATTTATCACATTAAGGACATGTAAAATCCACTTGTTATGAGATTATAAAAATCATTACATAGTAAATAAATTTTTGAATCAGATATAATATAATCAACATAAATCAATATATTCATTATATCATTTATAAATCTCCTTTTAAGAATGTATGGATCAAGTATTACTTTAATAAAACTATTTTGTATTAAAAAATGAGTCGTTCTTTTATATCAAGATTGTGGAGCTTACTTACGAATATATAGTTCTTTATTAAGTACAAAAAAATTCTTTAAAAAACATTTTTTTCACATTGAGGGGTTGTTTAACATAATTGTCCTCATATATTATTCCATTTAAGAAGTCACTATTTTCATCCATTTGAAGTAGTATGATATTTTGTAAACAATCAAAGGATAATATAATTATAATTTAATCCATCATTTCAAGAGGGGGAAATAATATTCAAATTCCATTCCCAATTCCCAAGAATAAACTCAAGAAACTAGTATTTATTTACTTTTAACTATGTTTCAAACTCCATCAAACTTATTACAAAAAAATCAAATTTACTCCTATTATTGGTTTGACTTTTTAAAATTCTATGAAATCACACACATTATTTCTAATAAATTGAATTAATTCAGAATGACTAGTATTTATCCAACATGAATCATTTAATGAATTATTAATTATGATGAGAAAAAAATCTTCCAAAAAATATAATTTTTATAGTAAAGTAATAAGTATTTTTAGGTAAGTATATTAGATTCTAAATTTCAAATTAATTTTTCAATATAATGATATTAATGTGTTTTTCACACTTTAAGATCAGTTTGAGAAGATATATTATCCCCCTTAAATGATGGATTCTCATTTTCTAGGTCGTTATCTTCACCAAAATTAAATTCCCTAAATTCATCGTCATATTTGGTTAAATCATAAATTTTTATGTTGTTTGATAATTACATAAAACTTAAAACATAGACACATAAAAAACTAATTTTTTCTTGTTGAAAACTATATATAATTTTTATGAATGGAAATATCCTAAAATATTCATTCATCTCTTTTAAAATCATATTTTTTTTTAAATTGTCTTTTTTTATTTAAGATAAATACTTTTTAGCCAAATACACTAAAATAAAAAACATTTGGTTTGGACCTGTTAAAATTTCTTAAGGTGTCTCAGTTTAGAATGGTATATATGATAAAATATTTAAAACATAAAAATATGTATTTAGGGATTCTTCCCGAAAGTATTTAGGAACATTAAATTATAAAATCATAGATATCCATTTCCTTGAGAAACCAATTATTTTTTACAACCACATAATTTTTATGGGTTGTACTAAGGGATGAAAAATAATGTGTATATCCATTTTCATCACAAAATTTATAAAATTAAAAATTAAATAATTCACCACCTCTATCACTTCTGATATAGAATATTGAAATAATCATAAATATTTGAATAAGTTTATAGAAATCACAAAATTTAATTAATGTTTAAATTTTAGGTGATAAGAAATAAATCCAAATTAATATACTATAATAATATATAAATTAAAAACCATTACTATTATCATGAAAACATATAAGTTTAATAATTATAAATAAGTCAAAATTTATTAGTTTTAAGAATCTTAAATTACTAACATCTGTTATAGATTTAAACCATTCTTTGTCTTGCTTACCCATTATATAGTAATAACACTTATCTCACTTACATTTATGTAATTTTGGAAATTGAAAAACCTATTCATTTTTTGATAGTTTGTGAAATAGACAAAAGATTTCATTCCCAAGCCTCATATTCCACATAATTTCATTTGATTCTATATCATTTAAACTCTTAACATTTTTACCATATATCATAACAAGCAATAGTGCAGACATTATCTTTACTATTTAAAGAAAATGAAATATAATTATTTTTGAGAAATGTACATTAATCATTTTCAATAATAAAATTTAATATATCATCACCAAGATAAGATATAATTACTGGACTATGTTATAAACAATCTAAAAATAATGCATTATAAGTAATAACAAATCTAGAAATATCAACAACACCAATACCTTTAATTTGACATTTATTGATGTCTCCAAATGTGACTAGTACATAGTCACATGAATTAAAAGATATAATCTTAGAAATTTCATATTTCATTTGATTGGAGAAACCACTATCTAAATACTATTAGCCTTTGAAACTTTGAAGGAATATTTCCTATAATTTAATAATCAAACATACTATTTTGGTACATATTTTAAATTGGGTCCAATGGAATTAGTAAAAGGAAATTTTAAAACCCAAATAGATTTAAATAATTTATTAGTGTAAATTTAGAAAATAAATCTATAATAATAAATGACTATTAATGAAAATATTATTTTTTGAATCATAGTGAGTATTCGTTAGAATAATTCCATTACATTCAACATTTGAAAATGGTTACACTAGAAATACATCATTTGGAACTTTTAGCAATGTCACTTTTATTCAACCTTGGTGACATACTATTATAACCAAAACCATTATTATTAGTGTTCAGTTTTATATCGGGCATAATTTTTTCATATTTTTCATTACCTTGAACAAATTTAGAAAGGTTATATTTAATATTGACATTATCCTTTTTCAAAATTTTATTCCCTTTTGGAATAGATTTTAAATAGATATAAACATTCACATTAGATCCAGAATATTGTGTTTCCAAGTGTCTTATTTTGTTGCTTAAGTTTCATGAAATCATTCTCCACAATAATTTAATATTAAAGAATGGAATTAAATCATCTTTATTGATATTTTTCATTCACTACAATAAAAGTTTTAAGTATATAATTTTCCAATTTTAGTTCTAATATTTAATAATCATAATTATATTTAGGTATATAATTTTTGGAAACTAAAGTATTAAAATTATCAAATTACCTATTATTTTTTAATTATACTTAACCAACATATTTTTTTTTATAATTATACTTTTAAATTATCCAGTATCCATATTTTATTAATTATTTATTGTATTTAAGAATTTTATAAACATTAGATCTAATAGAATCAAAATCAAAACATGAATCTGATATAGTTTCATTATAATTTTATATATAACATTATAATCTGTTCTAGTAGGAGAAATTAATTGAGTAACAAGTGAATTAGTTACCACAAATTGATAACCCATTAGGGGATGGTTCCATATCTCTTTTTCACTTCCAGAATCAATTTTTATATTAGAAGTATCTAAGGAGGTCCAAAATCCAGGAAAATGTTTCTTTTATTCTCTCTTTTTTATATTTATATTTCAATGGATGTCTGAGTTTTGGGAATTCTATTCCAATGTGACATTTTTTACTACACTCATAACAGGTTAATGATGAAACATCAAATACTATAATTAGAAATACCTTTCATGTAATACTTTTGAAACATTCTTTTCAGATGTCTCTTTCCACCTTTTTTACATGAACATGAAAAAAAACTTTCAAAAATGATCCATTGATTTTACATTATAATGTATCAAAGACTTCTAAGTATTAAATATTTCATTTTCATTATACATAAAATCAATAGATTTTTTATAGACTCCACATAAATAATTTTTTCCAACTCTATGTCATACTACCTCAAAGGTAAAATTAGCTCATCTTACGAATAATAGTTAAAATTTTTACTATCATTGATGTAAAACTTTTATTCATGAAACCTTTTTTATAATCATCTCAAAAATATTTCCTTTATTGTTGTGTTGTCATGTAATTCTATAAGAGAAATCATACCATTTGTAATACTTGTAAACTGATGGAAATCTAGTTCAATGACTCTTCATCTCTAGTCATAATGTCCTAGAATTCTTCTTAGAGAATTCCCATCTTTGTTCACCAAAACATTTCAATATCTTAGTGAGTTATTTGAATTAATATCGATATATCATGGAATGTCTTAAAATATGAAACATGGATAAAAGAACCTATTCTTATAGAAAAATATAAAATATTTTTTTCTTTATAATTCAAAACATTTATAGTAATATCAGTACCTAAAAGTTTCTTCATATAAATTATAAGTAGCTCGTATGGACATTCTGTGATGGTAAAATGATCTACACATAGTTGTTTTAGGTAGGATTCAATTCGATTCTTTCAATATACATAGTCACTTCAATGAAAGAATGTGGATTTTTTAATCTATCTATAATAGGAATTGACACCTTCCATAAAACATAACATTTCCTTTACTCATTAAACTATTAGGTCTATGATAATAATGTTAGCACTATATGAAAAATAAACAATAGTAATATATCAATATGGATTAAAATAATTAGATAAACATAGATATTATCCTATATATGATACCGATTTTTGTATCATAATTGATGGTTATAATTACTTGAGGGTGGGATTGAATTGAACATAGAAAAATAAAGTAAAAAAACTTTGATTTTCAAAAATTGGATAATTTTTAGTGAGTGTTGTGTTCAAGATATATAGTGTAGTGAAAATAAAAGGGAAGAACATAAAGATTATATAGTGGTTTGGATTATAAAGATATTAATCCAATCTCTAACCTTCTCTACTCCATGAAAACATTGGTACCCACTAAGAAACTCACTTTTAATGGTGTAGGAAAATTCTATAGACTCTTCCATTATCATATACATGGAGGCACAACCCATAATTTTTATAGGATTCTTTAAAATAATCTATAACCAAACTATTTTTTAAGATTCACAGAAGAAAATTTCATTACCACATATTGGCGCAAGGGCAGTGCCGACTTTTATCAGCTTTAAAAAAAATACTGAAAAAATGGGGGGTCTTTATTTGCACTAGTTAAAAGCTCTAATAAATCTATTGTTTATTAGCCAAAAAAAAGTGTTGATAAATTTGAACCCTTTATCAGTACTTTTGTTAGTGCAGATAAAGGGTAGATTTATCAGCCTTATAATTAGGGCTGATAAAAAATTTTAATCAAAAATATTATTAATTTACATAAAATTATTATATTTATATTCAGAAATAATGTTTATTTATACACATTAAATAAAAAGTCATGTTTATGATTAATATATTATTTTCAATAATTCAAGTATATATATAATCTTTTTTAAAAAGTATTTATTTATATTTATAATTATAACTATAAATATATATATTAATTATAACTATTTAAATGTAAATAAATATTTATTTATTTATTGTTATACTTATAAATAATTATTTATTTATTTAAATAATTCTAAAATTTTAAAAAATATATTTGTTATACTTATAATGTAATAAATATATATAATTAAATAAATATATTTAAAAATATAAACAAACATTTATAAATAAATACAAATATTTTTAATCATAATTATATATAAATATAGATACATTTAAATTATTATAAAATTAAAACAAATATATTAATTATATATATTAATAAAATTTTAAATATAATAAATATAGTTCTTATAATTTTATAATTATATATATATTCTTAAATAGTTATAAAATTATAATAAATATATTTTTTATACTTATAATTATATAAATATATTTAATTAAATAAATATATTTATAAATATATAAAAAATTTATGAATAAACATAAATATTTATATTTATAATTATAAATAAATAAATATATATATATATATAATTATAAGATTATAATAAATAAATTAATTATACATATTTATAAATTAATAAGTATAATAAATATGGTTATTATAATTTAATAAATATTTTTAAAATTGTAAGTTATACATCAGTATACTTGGAGAAGGGATAGGAACCCAGAGGGTCATGGTCGAGGACGTGGCCAAGAGAAGGTTACTTGAGGGCGTGGTCGTGGTGGTTCTTCTAGTTATTCCAAGCACATGTCGGGTCAGTTGGCACTTAACGAGAAATACTCTACGCTTTTATGCTAGAAGATCGCACACTCAGATTTCAAATCTACTAATATTGTAGATTCTGAACATTACTCAGATCATGATTATAGAGATGCTTAATGTTCTGTTTTAATAATATTTAGGGATGGCCCTTGTTTTCTCTTTTTCTCCTCATATAATTATTATCTTTTTTTTATAATTTTAATAAATGGTCAGGAGCTTTGGCTTCTAGTTGAACCTGGTTTGATATAAAATTATAAGTATAATAAATACAGTTGTTATAATTTAATAATTATTTAAATAAATAGATGTATATTTATTTATAATTATATATATGCTAAATATATTTATAAATATTTGTGTATATTTATATAATTATATATGATTATAAAATTAAAAATATTATATGTGTATATATATATTTATATATATTTATAAAATTATAATTTTTCTATTTTTTAATTTATAATTGTATGGGTGGTGTGTCTAATTTTGGGCCATTTATTGGTTTTCATTTGGGTTATGTTTTTGGTGTCCTGTCTCTATTGAGGTGCATACAGGGTGTGGGGCTCTTTTTTTGGTTTTTGGTGGATTGGTTTTTCAGAGGTCTTCGCTGCAGTGGGTCTTAGACCAAGTTCTCAGTTACTCTTAGGGTTGGTGTTGTGGGTCTTTTGGGCTGTGTATCATTGTGTTTGGGGTTATTTTTTGTAACCCATTGATGTTTGTGTGCACATTAAATTTATTTTAAAAAAAATTGGGGACCATGGGTCGAAAACCCATGGACTCCACCACTTTGAATAAATATATTGATTATAATTTTATAATTATTTAAATAAATATATATCTATTTATAATACTAACTATAAATAGATATGTTTTAATTTATAATTATAATAATCAATATTTGTGTATATTTATGAATATTTTTATCTATTAATAGATATATTTGTATGATTATATATATTTATAAAATTTAAAATATAATAAATATATTTATTAAAAAATTATAATTATTATAAATATATATTTATAATTATAATTATAATTTTATTTATTTGTTTATTTGTTTATTTATTTATTTATTTATTTCGGATGGAGATAGAAGATGCGATCCGTATCGATGGTGACCACGATGGTGTTCGGGATCTAACTTCAACGGCGATAGCGTTGAAGTTTCCAGAATCGAATTCATTGGATCTGGATTCTTCAAATAGTGCATTAGCGATCCATATTATATTGTCCTCCCTGATGCTTGGTGTTGAGGGATCGTCAGAAACTAGTGTGAAAAAAGTGACAAAAGAGGGACTTGGTGATTGTTGTTGTGACGACGATTGTGATCTAATGAAGGGGTCAACATCAACCCTACCAGAGTCGGTGTGCCTACACCTAACATCCTCCATTCATGAATTAGAGTGACCAAATTTTACACCTTCTAAGAACCCTACCAAGGGTTTTTCCATGATGCAAATTTGACAGGTTCTTCACGGAATCCTTTGAAAAAATATGTTTCATTTTGTGGATCCCTTGATTCACTTACAGAGTCTGGTTCTCAATAGGAATCCCGTATTTCCAAATCCAATGATGGAATATTTGTTGTAATTGGTCAACTTGTTCTCCTCATGGAATGTCTTGATGTATATAAATTCTCCCTTATTGGGAAGGTAATAATCTCTTAGGGTGATAAACTGATGAACACTGAGCAGCTGAATCTCAAAACCTCCCGAATCTTGGGTTTTTCAGACTGGGGGATAATCCATATTGGTAGAATAAACTTTCACCTTATTTTTTAATTTTCAAATGATACATCAAAAGGGTGGAGCAATGGGTTCTTCTCTCTTAATACAGGAATATTTATATTGTCTTCTTAGGATTTAAATTTTAACCCATACCTGCAGAATCATTCTAATCCACAGATTTGGGTTAAAATTCATGGATTAATCTAGGTGTTTTTGCATCCATTAATTTTGAATGATTTAGTTTCCTGCATTGGTTCCCCCATGAATATGGATGAGAATTTATTGAATGGAAAAATTGGTTACTTTTCCATTATTTCAGTTGACGTGGACATGTAGAATACTTTACCTGATTATGTCACATTGGTGGCCAATTGTGAGATTTTTTAGTTTAAGTTCGAATATGAGTCATTCCATATAATTTGTAACTATTTTAGGTTGATGGGGCCTAATGTTTTCTAATGTAGGAATGTGAGGAAAATCCATATGAAAGTGGGGCATTTTTCCCTTAGGAAAAATTATAATGGATCCTTTAAGTAGACAAAACCTGGTGGTAAGATGACTCAAGAGGTTGTCTCTAAAGAGGAAAGGCCCAAGCCTCTTCACAAGCAGCTGAATCCCTTTGTACTTTTTGGTCAGAGGGGGGTAGGAAGGGTAAATTCAGAAGTTTTCAGGATTTTATGCACCAGATAACTTTGTTTCAATGGGGAGGACATGTTCTCCATCTTGTTCTACACAAATAGATGTCTATGACTTAGGTAAGGAAAATTCTACTGCTTCCTTTTGTGATGTACTTATAGCAGGGATTCGAGACAACGTTGAAGATCAACGTGATGAGTCTGACTTATAAAATGATGACCAAATCCAAGATGACTCTTATTTTTGGGAGGATAAACACTCTTTTAAAAATATTAAAGGGAAACATGTTTTCTCTCCCCTCCCATCCAAGGTGAACAAGAGTGGAGCTGCTGTTAAAGTGGTAACTCAAATGGAGACTTCTCAGGATGAAATTACAATAAGGACCTGACCTTAAACATTACATAATATTGAATTAAATGAATAATTCACATTGAGGATCTTTTCTAGTTTATAGTTTTAGATAATTAGGGAATAACTATTACATTACAACATGAATATTACAAGTACACACTACTACTAAGTATCCATTTTTTTCATAAAATAATAACTCTTAAAAAGAAACATGTCAAGTTCCATGTTTTAGATAGCATGAATTTTCCTTGATCTCATCCTTGACCCTATTCATCATTAAGTCATGTGGAAAACATTTCTGAAACATGGGATGAGCATAAAAAGCTCATTAAGGGTAATAAAATAAGGAAGGAAAAAATTAGTCCATCAATAAATACAAATCAATGAAACCATACTTTTCAATCACAACATACCTTATGAAATCATGACATTTATTAATAAACCACACAAATCATAAATCATAAAGATTACTTATGGCATCCATATCAAACTTAAATTATAGCTATCATATCTACATAGGGAGTTACACATGGAATACCCATCACATTATATTCCCTAAATCTCTTAGGAGAAATATCACGTTTACCTTCGTCACGTTACCCAATGCATTGGAGAGATATCTCGGACTCACCCACCCTAGGTTTATAATGGAACCACCCATATACGTAAACAATGAAAAATAACCATAACATAATCATAACATATGACACATGTATAAATGAAATATAACATTTACACATTCCAATTTATGAAATCAAGGTATTGAAATAAACAATTTTTTATCAAATCATTTTCAAAACCATTTAAAAATAGATTTTTGAATCAAAGTGTCCCATACCACTTTGAAGCTTTTAAATGAATTATCATTTGAAGACGTTAATGTCAATATAAATAAATCCTAAAACCCATTTTCAAAACATGGACATTAATGAGAAATATTTAGAAGATTAAATCTTTAAAACAGTTAAAACAATATTTTAGTTAAATAGTTTTTTACAAAAAGAGTGATGCTTGAAAACAAATAATTGAAGAATAAATTTTAATCAGAACATTATAAAATAATGAGAATAAAGGGGTTCATGATATAATAATTTAAAGGATAGTATATACACCATGTAAAACTTAATTGGTGTGTAATAATAATGAAGTCTCAATGGAATGTAAATTGAGACGAAACCCCTTATAAAAATGGTGTCCTTAGATTAAGGATAAATCAATCACATAATTATTTGTTAAAAATAAACGTACACCCAATATAAGTGGATATTAAGTGTAAAACAAAGAGAGTTCATTCACACATATTCATAGGACGACATATTCAAGATGTACAAGTTGAACCCAAAGAATCGAAATGGGGATAAGAAGACCCCTTGTGAAAATTTGATAGCCTAATGGCGTCACATTAAAATTATGAAAATGAATTGATGAGACAAAAATGGTATCTCATAACTTGGAAATAAAGTTTACATAAATAAGGATATATAATAACATATCCCAACATAATGAGAAGTAAATTAAAAGACACAACACAAAGAAGTCTTTCAAAAAGAGATGGGTGAATGGTTACCTTACCAATTTGGTAATTTACAAAACATACGCCACATGAAAGAGGAATCATTCAATGAAGATGTGAATAATAATAAATGAAAGTATATTACACAAAGATTCCAATCATGCACAGTACATATTCCACACAAAATGAAATAGTTTTCAATATAGCATGAATCTCACGGGAATAAAAAGTGAGATGAAACACCCTTACTTCATTGTATTCAAATTGAATCGTATGACCAAAAGTTAATAACCACAAATTGAATCACAGAATACCATGAATATATAGCTAATCATGATAATATATATCAATGGTACTACACAGTACACCATGTGTAAAAAATAAGTGGCGAACAATGGACATCTCGCAGAATTGAAAGTGAGATAAGAAAATTCCCTTACAAAAATTCTCCAGCCTAACAGCGCATCATAAAAATTATTAAAATGAATTGATGAGAGTAAGAGGGGGTATCTAGTAATATGAAAATAACAATTAAATTATGTTGAATATAAAATAACATCCTCCAACATCATAACATGGGTCATAAAGGAAATGACATAAAAGAGAGTACTTGAAAAGAAAGAGAGAAGTCGGATCCCTTACCTCGTGTCCAATTTGACTCGATCTTTATTTTATCTCCGGAATAATAAACTAAAGTTAATTTAAAATTTATTAAGAAAATTATTAAAGTTTATTATTAATTTTATATCACTTATTACCATGTTATAAACATTATGTAATCATTTAAGTTAATAATGCCCATTTTGTCGATATTTGGTACTGGAGTCAAAAATGGACATCTTATAATCACATATTGTTCATGAGGTCAATGTTTCATTTTATCTAGAATGATATTCATGATTTTTATATCATATATATAATATATATCAAGTATATACATGTATTTATAATAGTACATAACATTTATAGGTAAGAAATGAAATGCACCGTTTATGTAGACGGGAAGCCGTACGTACACATGAACGCTACTTTCATTTCTATTTCTTATTTTAATAGAAATAAAAATAATGATAAATAAGTATATTATAATTCCATTATAATATCATATATAATATCATTAACTCCATCCTTACATCCCACATAAGGCATTAACGAATCAAATCACTTTGAGGGTGCGGTAGTCCGCACTTCTTCAAATGAGATTATCGTATTTACCCACTATGGAAACCATAAAGGCGTGCTATAAATGGAACATACAGAAGAATAAAAAAAACATAAACATAATATATATCATATATAAATACAGTTCCATCATAATGGCCTCCATGATAGGCGGTTGGAGATATTTGAATAGTCATTGTTTCGTGAGGCGTTAGTTTGATATCCTCAGAAATATTATGTTCTTCATCCATTAGATGGAGGTGTGTATAAGTGAAACTCGAATAATTCTCATAAAAAACATCCTATTATATTTAGGATACTGATTTTGTTAGAAAAGAATGGAATAAAAAAAATAGGGGTTGGATGTAACACCCCGAGCTTCCACGATACGCTTCTCATTCAATAATGCAATAGCTTGCATTATACGCAACTTCAAGTTCTAAAACACTGCGACTAATCAAAGTGGCCGTTATGAATAGTAATAACCACTTTTTAAAATTATATAAATTTTATATTTCAAAATGGACTTCATTTTTGAATTCGTAATATTGAAATTATCCTAAGTTGAATTTTTTGTAACTTTCTGAGAACTTCCAATTTTTTTATGAATAGTGAAAAATACTTAAAACAACTTTTTTAATCAAAATAATTTATTGTGATAAATTATACTATTTAGTGGTTTTAAAGTATAATTAGAATATATTTTTACCATTTTATCCAATGGTGGTCATTAGAATTAATTTATCATTGAAATCGGACATAAACAATTGCCAATCTTTTGATATAAATTGTTTCTTAAAAACACGCTATTTGTTGTGACAGTGGGAATTAATTATAAAATTAATTAATGAAACTTATATGTTTGTAAATTTGTAAAATAGACATCATTTTTGAATTCATAATATCAATTATAGCTTAGGGTAAAATTTTGGCATTGTTCTGAAAAACTTCAATTTTTGATGAATATTGAAACCACTAAGTGGTAGTTAAATAACTACTTTTTCGTTTAAATGAAATATTGCCACTTCTGTGATTTGATTTTCAAAAATCCGACATACATGGTTGTAATTAAGAAGTAAAATGTGGTTCAATGAGATTAAAATAATTTTTTGGTGAATAGTAACTTTTAAGTTCTTAATCGCGATTAGAGGTAATTAGTGTAGTTTAAGGTAAAAAAAATGTTTTAATAATATGATATGAGCTTGAAACTTGTCCTACTCTTATTGGATGAGTCATGGCCGACCAAGACAACCCATGGGTCAACTTGGGGACCCCATGGAGCCACTTTAGTTGGAAAATGACATTAATATATATTTATTTAATGTTAAAATTAAATTGACACAAACATGAGTTATTTTACTAAAACAGATTTTAAGTGGGGTTACACAAGTCGAAATTTTGACTATAAATATTCATTAGAAATATAAAATAATTTCCTACATCATAGTATTTTTTTATAATTTTTAGACATTAAATAAATTAAATTATTTATGACATCATTATGATGCAGCGATGACCTCATTATTTAACGATTTTAATAAAATGAAAAGATAATGTAAAATACAAGGATTACACTTGTCCAAAGACTATTGGATGGGTAGATTTCGAACCCTTATCACCTTATCCACGAATTATATAAGTGTGGGACCTTTAGAATCCGAAAAGCAGTGTGTAATAATGTAAAATTTCAATCTTTCCAAAAGAGCCCCTCCTCTCCACTTATAAAAGGCCCCCACCTCTCCCACCTTATTCACACCTTCAAGCCATTTGGCTCGGCCAAACTCTGCCCAAATACTCTCCCAAATTCCCCTTATTACTCCTAGAATCCTCACTTTGGGAATAACTCTTCTCAAGGAAGCCTTTGGCTCAAATCAAAAAGAGTTACCCGATTTTGAGGTAATGTCTTCTCTAATGTTGTTTTGTTTTATTTTTCTTCTCCAACCCCCTATACTCTTTTTATTCATTTATTTTGTAACAACACCAGTATCCTCAATATACTAGGATGTTTTTATAATATGGATTAGAGCTACACTTACACAAACCTACATCTAATGGTTAAATAACATACGGTTTCTGTGGATGGAGAATTTCTGCCTCATGAAACGATGATTGTTCAACACTCATATAACACCTTCAAAGGTGGCCATTAATATGTCACTATATTTATATGTGATATAAAATATGTTTATGTTTTACTTATGCTTCTGTATTTCTCATTTATGTCATACTTTATGATTTCCATTATGGGTAAAACGCGATAATTTCATTTTAGGAAGTGCGAACTACCGCCCCCTCAAAGTGATTTGAATCATTAATGCCATATGTGGGATGTATAAAGGATGGATTAAATGGTATTATACACTATATTATAATGTAATTATATTATACATTTATATCATTATGATTTCGTTCCATTAAATATGAAATTGAAATGAAAGTAGCGTTCATGCGTACGTACGGCTTACCGTCTCCATGAACGGTGCATTTCATTTCTTACCTCTGAATGTTATGTAATATTATGAATGAATGTATCTACTGGATATATATCATATATATGATATCTAAATCAAGAATATAATTCTGGATATAATGGATATTTCACCACATGAACAACTTGAAATTATAGGAAGTTTATTTTTGACTCAAGTACCAAAGATCGACAAAACGACCATTATTAACTTAAATAATTAAATAATGTTCATAACATGGTAATAAGGGATATAAAATGAATAATGAACATGAAAAAAGGTTCTTAGGTAAATATAAATTAACTCTAGTTTATTATTCAGGAGGTTAAAGAACGGTCGAGTCAGGACAGGACGCAAGGTAAGGGAACTTCTTAACCCAACTTCCATTCTTTGGGTTAATCTCCTACTTTCAAATTATGTCATGACATTATTATGTCCTATTTTGTATTTTTACATTCTTTATGTGTACCTATAGTGAATACACATAATAGATCTATTTTATTTTAAAAATGATCTATTTAAGGAATTCGTCTCAATCCCCTTTCATTGAGGCATATTTGGTTTTATACACAACTTTCTTTTATACGGTGTATAAACCCCTTTGACTTTTACGTTTATTCAAAAGGAATATTTTTTATACGAAGCGTTTTACTAAACGACAAAAAGGGAATGTTTTTCTTTCCGTACTTATGCGGCGACAACGAATTCTCCACCACCGTGACCACTATTTGAGTTTCGGCTTCCTCTAAAAGCCATACCTTTTTTTAAAAGAAAAATAAATACCATGTTTTAACTTTCTTTTATTTTGGTATTGAAAATGGTTTTGAAAGCGTTTTTATTATATCAATGTGTTTTATTGATATCTTGTGATTGAAATGTGGAAATGTTATGTTTCCTTTATGCCTATTTTATGTGATACGATTATGTTATGGTTTATGATATGTTTAAAACTATTCATATGAGGAATGCATTGGACTTAATAAGTGACGGGTGGAGCCCGCTATAGCTCCTCGATGCATCGACAGGTCTCATGAGACAAACTAGTGTCTTGGCACAAGTCCTTGACCAAATCTTATTTGTAGTCTTGGCACGAGGCCTTGGCTATGTGGTTATGATAGTCTGGCATTATGCATTACATCATTATGAAAATGGTTATTGATATTGCATGTGATTATTCGACCAGTAGAATATCCATGTGAAGAAGTGAATGGCATTATATCATTTTACTTTGGCCATATTATGTTGATGTTCAAGTTTAAAAGGATTTTGTTTTAGTTATACATTGCCTTAAATTTTTATGTTTATTTATGAAAGCTTCCGCAGTATTGTTATCCTTACTGAGCGTCGGAGCTCACCCCTTTCAATGTTTTAATATTTTCCAGGATGTGAAGAAGTATTTTATGAATGACCTGCAGGGATAGTCTGAAGAGGATAGAAGTGTGGACTATGGAGACAATGTTATTATAGTTTTTCACTTTGTGATGTAATGTAACATTTATGAATGTATCTAGTGTTTCCAAGGCTACTAAACTAATCGGTATTTCGAGACTTGATCTTTTGTGATCATGCCAATGTTACGAAGTAATGCACCGACTCTGGGTAGCTGGGGTCGGGGCGTTACAGTTGGTATCAGAGGCATTTTAGTACTAACCTTGGAAGCTAGATTTAGATAAACTCTGATTAGAGCGCATGGCCCAAAGATAGACTTTGAGGATTAGTATAGAAGAACTTCATAGAATTTTGGTATTGTAGAGATATTGAGAGTTTTCCGAGCAATACATCCCTGTCTGGATACGAGCAGGTAGAGGCGGCTCTGGCACAAATGTACCTAGGGGTAAAACCCGAAAACACCGCTTTGAGCTAGACTCGAATGGGAACTGGTGCATGACAACAGTCCTTGCTGCACTCTTGGTTACGACACTCCCGGGTGATGTGCTTAGGATAATTCTCATTTTCTTTACAAACCACTATGAACGGTTATGAGTATATACTTCCTCAAAAAAAAACCTTTTTATGATTATGGATTATATCCATAAAGAGTTCAATTTATGTTAAGTATTTTACAAGTATGGAATTATGTATTTTGATTCATAAACTAATCTAGTTTATGCCATTGTTTAGAAATGGCGCCTAGTGGATGGAATGGAAACTGTATCAATGCACGCACTCCATGTAGGGATTGCCCTCCTGCTCAAGATAATTATTGTGAATCTGGAGATAAAACTGGTGCTGATCAACTTATTACCATACTGGGACAACTCACTCAAGTTATGAAAAATAACCTTACTCGTATGGATCACCCTGATCCACAACGTGGAGGATCAATGTTAGACCGCTTCATGAGGCAACAACCACCAACATTTAATGGGGGTACAAATCCATTAGTAGTTGAGAAATGGATAATCTCCATAGAGAAAATATTCCATGCCTTGGGGAGTAGCGGAAGGGAGAAGGTTGTCATGGCAGTTTACTGCCTCACTGGAGAAGCCGATCAGTGGTGGTCGCTAATTCAAAACACAAAGGAAGATGATGACGTATCGAATATGGAATGGAGGGAGTTCAAAGAGCTTTTCTTAGAAAAATACTTTCCTCGTGACCATCGAGCAGATATGGATAGGCAATTTCTGAGTCTAAGGCAGAAGGAGGATGAGAATGTCGCAAAGTATGAGGCTAACTTTACAAGGTTAGCGAGGCATGCTTCCGATTATATACGTAACCCAAGGAGTAAGATTGATCATTTCTTTGATGGGTTAAAACCATTTCTCTGTCGAGCTTTAGTATCACAATCCTTCTCATCATACGAAGATATTGTCTCGTGTGCTATCAAGACAGAAAAGGAATTCTCTAAGTCTTATCACAACAAAGTAAAGCAAGAGAAGAAGAGAACGGTGGAACAAGAGATAGATAAAGGGAAAAGGGAAAGAAGGATTTTCCATTATGTGATAATTGTGGGAAGAATCACCCTGGTACTTGCCTAAAAGGAATGGGAGTTTGTTATAAATGTGGAGAAAAGGGTCACGAGGCTCGTGATTACAAGGGAAAGAAAGAGGATATCAATGTTGAATGCTAAAATTGTACGGAAATGGGGCATTATGAAAATGAATGTCCTAAGCATCAAGGAAACTTACCTTAGAAAAGGCCAAGGGATCAAGGCCAATCTTATGCTGTGACTACATTTGAAGTGGAATAATTAATGTATTGGTGCTTTTGGACTCAAGGATTATATTCTGGTTATAAGAATAATGTGATATATATAAAGATTGTACTGCAGTACTTTTTGATTTCAGTAAGGTTTTAATATGATTAAGGTAATCATATCTTTAGTATGTGACAATAAGAGAATCTTTTCTTTGTTTGGGGAATCTGATGTTACAATTGATTTTGGAATTTAGAGACCTTTTAGAGAATGTCTGGACGGAGGTATTTTGGATAACTATAAAGGTTGGAATGGATTAAGTTGAACTTTGGATAGTATTGTTTAAGGTTAAAAAAATTATGAAGATTATTTTTGGAATATTATAGTTTTAGGAAAAGGACAACCTGCAGGGTGGGGCATAACCCGTCGCGTCGGACAAAGCTGCGGGAATCGAACCCACAACCATAGTGCGACAGGCCTTTATTACCTACCACTAGCCTACAGGATGTCCCTCGTTATTACAAAATAGTTTTACTAATCTAAATGGTATGTGTTAACATTTGGAACCTTATACAATTAGGATAAATAGAATATTTTTGAGTTATGTTACCATTTGGAGTAAAAGTTGGGTTTGTGGTAAAAAATTATTAATGAATGAAAGTGTATGTAACAAGTATGTATATTCCCTTACGTTCTTAGTAAATCTCCTAAATAAATTCCTCAACATTATAAAAGGTAACTTAAAACAAAAATGTTGTCGATTAACATTTCCAACTGGGGATTCAATGACCGTTTAACCAATCACAAGTTTGTGATTTTCTTGTGGTTAAACTTTCTCCTAATCCTGTTTTCTATAACTCTCCATTAGACCTTGATGGTTTGTTTCTCCTCCATATCCATATTTTCATAGAATCCTAGAATGGGCTATATCGGGTGACCTTTGTACTTATCTTGATTTCTTTTAATGTTATATATTTATTAACCTTATTTCCGATGTGGGTTTTCCTAAAAGGTATTTTCTCTTTTCAAACTTTTATTTTCAAAGAAAAAATTTCAAATTGCAAGGACACAATTTATTGATGGAGGGGATAATGTAACACCCCGAGCTTCCACGATACGCTTCTCATTCAATAATGCAATAGCTTGCATTGTACACAACTTCGAGTTCCAAAACACCGCGACTAATCAAAGTAGCCGTTATGAATAGTAATAACCACTTTTTAAAATTATATAAATTTTATATTTCAAAATGGACTTCATTTTTGAATTCGTAATATCGAAATTATCCTAAGTTGATTTTTTTGTAACTTTCTGAGAACTTCCAATTTTCTTATGAATGGTGAAAAATACTTAAAACAACTTTTTTAATCAAAATAATTTATTGTGATAAATTATACTATTTAGTGGTTTTAAAGTATAATTAGAATATATTTTTACCATTTTATCCAATGGTGGTCCTTAGAATTAATTTAACATTGAAATCGGACATAAACAATTGCCAATCTTTTGATATAAATTGTTTCTTAAAAACACGCTATTTGTTGTGACAGCGGGAATTAATTATAAAATTAATTAATGCAACTTATATGTTTGGAATTTTGTAAAATAGACATCATTTTTGAATTCGGAATATCAATTATATCTTAGGGTGAAATTTGGCATTGTTCTGAAAAACTTCAATTTTTGATGAATAGTGAAACCACTAAGTGGTAGTTAAATAACTGATTTTTCGTTTAAATGAAATATTACCACTTCTGTGATTTGATTTTCAAAAATACGACATACATGGTTGTAATTAAGAAGTAAAATGTGGTTCAATGAGATTAAAATAATTTTTTGGTGAATAGTAACTTTTAAGTTCTTAATCGCGATTAGAGGTAATTAGTGTAGTTTAAGGTAAAAACAATGTTTTAATAATATGATATGAGCTTGACACTTGTCCTAATCCTATTGGATGAGTCATGGCCGACCAATACAACCCATGGGTCAACTTGGGGACCCCATGTAGCCACTTTAGTTGGAAAATGACATTAATATATATTTATTTAATGTTAAAATTAAATTGACACAAACATGAGTTATTTTACTAAAACAGTTTTTAAGTGGGGTTACACAAGTCCAAATTTTGACTATAAATATTAATTAGAAAACTAAAATGATTTCCTACATCATATTATTTGTTTTATAATTTTTAGACATTAAATAAATTAAATTATTTATGACATCATTATGATGCAGTGATGACCTCATTATTTAACGATTTTAATAAAATGAAAAGATAATGTAAAATACAAGGCTTACACTTGTCCAAAGACTATTGCATGGGTAGATTTAGAACCCTTATCACCTTAGACACGAATTATATAAGTGTGGGACCTTTATAATCCGAAAAGCATTGTGTAATAATGTAACATTTCAATCTTTCCAAAAGAGCCCCTCCTCTCCACTTATAAAAGGCCCCCACCTCTCCCACCTTATTCACACCATCAAGCCATTTGGATCGTCCAACTTCTACCCAAATACTCTCCCAACTTCCCCCTATTACTCCTAGAAGCCTCACTTTGGGCAGAACTCTTCTCAAGGAAGCCTTTGGCTCAAATCAAAAAGACTTACCCGATTTTGAGGTAATGTCTTCTCTAATGTTGTTTTGTTTTATTTTTCTTCTCCAACCCCCTAAACTCTTTTTATTCATTTCTTTTGTTACAACACCAGTATCCTCAATATACTAGGATGTTGTTATAAGAAGGATTAGAGCTAAAATTACACACACCTGCATCTAATGGTTAAAGAACATACGGTTTCTGTGGATGGTGAATTTCTGCCTCACGAAACGATGATTGTTCAACACTCATATAACACCTTCAAATGTGGCCATTAAAGTGTCACTATATTTATATGTGATATAAAATATGTTTATGTTTTTCTTATGCTTATGTATTTCTCATTTATGGCATACTTTATGATTTCCATTATGGGTAAAACGCGATAATTTCATTTTAGGAAGTGCGGACTACTGCCCCCTCAAAGTGATTTGAATCGTTAATTCCATATGTGGGATGTATAAATGATGGATTAAATGGTATTATACACTATATTATAATGGAATTATATTATAAATTTATATCATTATGATTTCGTTCCATTAAATATGAAATTTAAATGAAAGTAGCGTTCATGCGTACGTACGGCTTACCGTCTCCATGAACGGTGCATTTCATTTATTACCTCTGAATGTTATGTAATATTATGAATGAATGTATATACTGGATATATAACATATATATGATATCTACATCATGAATATAATTATGGATATAATTAATATTTCACCACATGAACAACTTGAAATTATAGGAAGTTTATTTTTGACTCAAGTACCAAAGATCGACAAAACGACCGTTATTAACTTAAATAATTAAATAATGTTCATAACATGGTAATAAGGGATATAAAAGGAATAATGAACATGAAAAAGGTTCTTAAGTAAATATAAATTAACTCTAGTTTATTATTCATGAGGTTAAAGAATGGTCGAGTCAGGACAGAACGCAAGGTAAGGGAACTTCTTAACCCAACTTCCATTCTTTGGGTTAATATCCTACATTCAAATTATGTCATGATATTATTATGTCCTATTTTGTATTTTTACTTTCTTTATGTGTACCTATAGTGAATACACATAATAGATCTATTTTATTTTTAAATTGATCTATTTAAGGACTTCGTCTCAATCCCCTTTCATTGAGGCATATTTGGTTTTATACACAACTTTCTTTTATACGGTGTATAAACCCCTTTTACTTTTACGTTTATTCAAAAGGAATCTTTTTTATACGAAGCGTTTTACTAAACGAAAAAAAGGGAATGTTTTTTTTTCTGTACTTATGCGGCGACAACGACTTCTCCACCGCCGTGACCACTATTTGAGTTTCGGCTTCCTCTACAAGCCATACCTTTTTTTAAAAGAAAAATAAATACCATGTTTTAACTTTATTTTATTTTGGTATTGAAAATGGTTTTGAAAGCGTTTTTATTATATCAATGTGTTGTATTGATATCTTGTGATTGAAATGTGGAAATGTTATGTTTCCTTTATGCCTGTTTTATGTGATACGATTATGTTATGGTTTATGATATGTTTAAAACTATTCATATGAGGAATGCATTGGACTTAATAAGTGACGGGTGGAGCCCTCTATAGCTCCTCGATGCATCGGCATGTCTCATGAGACAAACTAGTGTCTTGGCACAAGGCCTTGACAAAATCTTATTTGTAGTCTTGGCACGAGGCCTTGGCTATGTGGTTATGATAGTCTGGCATTATGCATTCCATCATTATGAAAGTGGTTATTGATATTGCATGTGATTATTCGACCAGTAGAATATCCATGTGAAGAAGTGAATGACATTATCTCATTTTACTTTTTCCATATTATGTTGATGTTCAAGTTTAAAAGGCTTTTGTTTTATTTATACATTGCCTTAAATTTTTATGTTTATTTATGAAATCTTCCGCAATATTTTTATCCTTTCTGAGCATCTGAGCTCACCCCTTTCAATGTTTTAATATTTTCCAGTATGTGAAGAAGTATTTTATGAATGACCTGCAGGGATAGTCCGAAGAGGATAGAAGTGTGGACTATGGAGACTATGTTATTATAGTTTTTCACTTTGTGATGTAATGTAACATTTATGAATGTATCTAGTGTTTCCAAGGCTACTAAACTAATCGGTCTTTCGAGACTTGATCTTTTGTGATCATGACAATGTTACGAAGTAATGCACCGACTCGGGGTAGCTGGGGTTGGGGCATTACATTGGAGAAGTAAAATTAAAATAATAATTTAAGAGAACCTGTTACCTTTAATTTGGGAAACTTTCTTTGGTTTGAACCAATAGGACATCTTGAAGTTTTTTTCTGCCTAAGTTAAGGCTTCTAGGGGGAGGATAGGGATTTTTGGAGATTAATTGGGTAGAGGTTGGACGATCCAAATGGATTGAGAGGTGTGAGTAATTGGTAATAAGTGGTCTCCTTTTATAAGGGGGAGAGGGGCTCTTTAGGAAAGTGTGAAACTATTATTTTATTATATAATTATATTTAGTTTCTAATGGTCCAAAAATCTGTAAAGATGAATATACAATGACTCATGGTCGAAATAAAATCATCTAATCAGAATTTGACATGTTTTGGATATTATTTTAATCATTATAATCTTATTTATTTAAATGATTTATTAATGTGGTAAATACTGCATCATTATTATGTCATAAATAATTTAACTTATTTGTTGTCTAAAAATTATAAAACAAATAACATGATGTAGAAAATATTTTTATCTTTCCAATGAATATTTATAGTCGAAAATATGACTTATATAACACCATATAAAAATTATTTACTAAAAGCCTTTTGTTAATGTCAATTTTGTCTTCACATTAAATTAATTAATCCAAATTGTCATTATCACACCCAACTGGCTCAATGGGGTCCCAAATTCGACCCATAGATTTCCATGGTCGTTAATGACTCATCTAATAAGATTTGGACAAGTGTTAAGGTAATTTGAAATTATTATAATATTCATTTTACCTTAAATTAACCTATTTACCTTTAACCATAGTAAATAAAAGTCAAAAGTTACTATTCACCAAAAATTATTTTCATCTTAATGAACTACATTTTACTTCTTGATAACAATCATGTATGTTGTATTTTTAAAATTCAATTCACAGAAGTGGTAAAATTTCATTTAAATGAAAAAATCGGTTTTTTTAACTACCACTAAGTGGTTTCACTATTCATCAAAAATTGATGTTTTTCATAAAAACACCAAAAATTCAGCCTAAGCTTTATTTTTTATTCTGAATTCAAAAGTGATGTCTATTTTTAAAAATTCAAAACATAAAATTGGCATTAATTAATTTTAAAATTAATTCCAATTATCAAAACAAATAGCGTGCTTTTAAGAAACAATAACTATCAAAAGATTGATACTTGTTTATGTCCAATTTCGAAGTGAAATTAATTCCAATGACCAATATTGGATTAAATGGTTAAAATATATTCTAATTACAAATTAAAACCAATTAAAAAGATCATCTATCCATATAAATAAATTAGATTTAAACACTTCTTTGAATTAAAATACAATATTTTCACTATTCATTAAAAATGAACTATATCGGAAAAATTCCAAAAAATTTACACAAATTAAATTTTGATGTCCCCATTCTAAAGAAATATTTTAATTGGTCAAAAATAATGTATTAAAGTGTCCAAAATTAGATTTAATGCGGGTTCTCCATTAAAAGGCGGTAAATCGGCCTTTTAATGTAAATTATTCTTAAAATTAGATTCATTCACATTTTCAGCCTCTAACTTTTATTCGATAAATGTAAATACATTTAACAAACATTTATAATCATATTATAGTTAGTTTTATTCATTCTCACCAATACAACAGCTAGAAGTTAACTACCATTAAAAATAATAATATTATATTATTAGTGTGCAATGTAAGATTTCAAAGAAACTCGTTGTTGCGTATCAGGTATGCTATCAGACATAGAAACCCATTTAAAGTAAAATTAATATTAAATTCAAAAATATTAATTAATATGAAAATTTCATATTCTTCATTTTTCCTAGATGTTACATCTTTCCCCCCTTTTGGGAATTGCGTCCTCAAAATTTAAAAATTGGGCTCGGGAACTTCATTGAAAGCCCCATATCAAAAAAAAGAGTCAATAAAACTATCGCTTTAAATTAAATGAAAAGAAGTAGAAATGTTACCCTAGACAACAGATACTAGGATTCCATTAAAAGATGGATATAGAGGAGAAAACTAACCTTCAAGTTTTGATGGAGAGTGATAGAAAACATGTTTAGGATAAAGTTAACCACCAGAAATTCACAAACTTGTGATGGGTTAAACAGTCTTTGATTCCCTAGTAGGAAAAGTTAACAGACAAGGTTTTTTGTTTTAAGTTACTTTTCATTGAGGATTTTATTTATGAGCTTAACAGAAAACATATGGATATATACTTACTTATCATGTAGACATTCATCTATAACTATATTTCGAACACAAACTCATATTTTCTCCAAATAATGAATATTCAGGAAGACTATTTTCACATTAAGAGAACTATAATTAACTTCGAGAGAATCACATAATCCACAAAATATGAACTATATATTTCCCATGCATTTAGATATTAACTAAAACCAAAAAGTTTATTACAAGATCAGATAATCCCCCAAAAGGATAAACTTTTACATAATGAAAAACTACTCTTAATCTCCAAAATTTGTCTAACAAAACCCAATGTTCATCAAAGACCATTCAATAATAAGTTATCCTTAAAATTATTCAAAGTAATACAAACTAATATTGAAACCCAAATCTCTGAAGCATTTCATCATATAGTCTTCGAAGATAAATCTTAACATTTATCTCCATATAACATCAGTTACTCTTAAAATCTCATATTGAAAAGAAATTAACCTATTCATATATTCTCCATGCTAGGTTCATAGATAACCCAAAATAAACTTATTATGGATTCATAAAATCATCTAACTAAAAAGAATTAGTCAAACTAAGCAGGGAATTCACGTAGTCCAGTGGTAGGCGATAAATACCAGTCGCACTATGGTTGTGGGTTCGATTCCCATAGCTTCATCCGACGTGACGGGTTGTCACATGGTCTGAGTGTTGTCCCTTTTCAAAAACTATATCATTTTATAACATTTCCAAAAGTGATTAATTTACCAAAAATTTCCATAGCGTGTTTTAACCATGAAGGTTTTCTAATAACCTTCATTTTGCATCCCAAATTGTATTAACCGGTAATTGCCTCAAATTCAAGGATCATATAAACCCAAAAGGTTATTTATAACTATATCCACAAAAGAGAGGATAATTATTCCTTGAATAAAATTTTCATATATAAAAAATCAGGGTTACACATACTATAAAAAGTTTTCTAATGTAATCCCATCAACAGAAGAGCCTTAATACTTTTAAGCATTTAACCATCCTAAATTCTACCATAACTCTTCAATACCTTATATGTTGACTTCTTACTCATTAAACATTCATCATGATCCATTAACCATTCCTTTCCAACTTATTCTGAATTAATTATTTCCTACAAACAAAATCCTGAATCATATCTTTAGATTTCAATAATAGGAAAACATATGTTAAGAAATAATACATACGTTTTATTGGTCATTTTCAGTTTCTTGATCCTCAATCGAAATGAAATTAGGTATTGGTAAACGAATATTTGAATGATCCTGGTGATCTCATTCCCAAAACATATTCGTAGGACATTTTTTGCATAATTACCATGCACAACACATTTAAAACATTCAATTTATCCCTTGGAAAGGACAGCTTTCCCTTTCCTAGAGTCAACTAGCTGCTTCCTTTTTCCATGGAATGTTCTTGCTTTATGACCTTCATTTTCACATCTATAGCATCTTTCTATCCCTTTGAAACATTTTCCTATGTGTTTCTTTCCACATCTTTGACACACAATTTTTTGAACATACATACCTTTATTATTATTACCTGAGCTTCTGTGGCATTTTGTTTCTCTCATATACGATGCCTTATAAAAATCACCAAGTTTCAAGTGGTCAATCAGAACTCCAGATATTTGGTTGAGAATAACCACAAGATTTCTCATTGAAGCTTCCATTTCATTCGATTTCTCATTCAGAAAACCATCATAGTTTTGATCACATCCATTTTTACTTTGATGGCTACTAGATCCAACCATTGACTAAAACCAGAAAGGTAACTGTGAGTATATCAGTAAAATAATCATATAAAATCTTATGAGGAGGGTAAATACTAAGATATAATTATTCATGTTAACACAAACGCATTCACCTTATCTAAAAAACTATGAATCTTTCTGAAATCCTAAATATTATGGTAATTTCACTTATGCTTAAAGAATACCCTAACCTCTAAATTATCTAAACCTCCCTCTGATACCAACTATAAGGACTCATCCTTAAACATTACATAATATTTAATTAAATGAATAATTCACATTGAGGATCATTTCAATTTTAGAGTTTTAGAGAATTAGGCCATAACTATTAAATTACAACATTAATATTACAAGTAGACACTACTACGTAGTATCCATTTTTTTCATAAAATAAAAACTCTTAAAAAGAAACATGACTAGTTCCATTCTTTAGATAGCACGACTTTTCCTTGATCCCATCCTTGACCCTATTCATCTTTAAGTCCTATGGAAAATATTTCAAAAACATTCGATGAGCATAAAAACCTCAATAAGGGTTATAAAATAAGGAAGGAAAACATTAGCCCATCAACAAATACAAAACAATGAAACCATACTTTTCAATCATAACATACCTTAGAAAATCATGAGATTTATGAATAACACACACAAATCATAAATCATAAAGGTTACTTATGGAATCCATATCAAACATTCATTGTATATTTCATATCTACATAGGGAGTTACACTTGGAATACACATCATGGTATATTCAATAAATCTCTTAGGATAAACATCACGTTTACCTCCGTCACGTTACCCAATGCATTGGAGAGCTATCTCGGGCTCACCCACCATAGGTTTATCACGGAACCACACGTATACGTAAACAATGCAAAATAACCATAACATAATCATAACATATGACACATGTAAAAAGGAAAGATAAAATTTCCAAAATCCAATATATCAAATCAAGGTATTGAAATAAACAATGTTTTATCAAATCATTTTCAAAACCATTTAAAAAGAGATTTTTGAATCACAGTGTCCCATACCACTTTGAAGCTTTTAAAATAATTATCATTTGAAGAAATTAATGTACATATAAATAAATCCTCAAACCCATTTTCCAAACATGTACATTAATGAGAAATATTTAGAAGAATAAATCTTTAAAACATTTAAGACAATATTTTAGTAAAAGAGTTTTTTACAAAAAGAGTGATGCTTCAAAACAAAAAATTGAAGAATAAATTTTTATCAGAACATTATTATATCATGAGAATAAAGGGGTTCATGATATAATATTTCAAAGGACAGTATATACACCATATAAAATTGAATTGGTGCATAACAATAATGAAGTCTCAATGGAATGTAAATTGAGATGAAATCCCTTATAAAAACAGTATCCTTAGATTATGGATAAATCAATCACATAATTATGTGTGAAAAAATATAAATACACCCAATATAAGTGGATATTAAGTGTAAAACAACGAGATTTAATTCACACATATTCACAGGACAACATATTCAAGATTTACAAGTTGAACCCAAATAATCGAAATTGGGTTTAGAAGTTCCCTTGTGAAAATTTGATAGCATAACGACGTCACTTTAAAATTCATAAAATGAGTTGATGACACAAAAATGGTATCTCATCACATGGAAATAAATTTTACATAAATAAGGATGTATAATCACATATCCCAACATAATTATATGTAAATTAAAAGACACAACAAAAAGATGTCTTTTAAAAAGAGGGGGGTGAATGGTTCCCTTACCGATTTGGTAATTTACAAAACATACGCCAGATGAAAGAGGAATCATTCAATGAAGATTTAAATAATAATAAATGAAAGTATATTACCCAAATATTACAATAATGGATAGTACATACTCCACACAAAAGGAAATAGTGGCCAATATAGCATGAATCTCATGGGAATAAAAAGTGAGTTGAAAAACCCTTACTTCATTGTATTCAAATTGAATCGTATGACCAAAAGTTAATAACCAAAAAATGAATCACGGAATACCATGAATATATATATAATCATGATAATATATATCAATGTAATTACACATTACACCACATGTAATAAATAAGTGGTGAACAATGGAAATCTCACGGAATTGAAAGTGAGAAAAGAAAAATCCCTTACAAAAATTCGGTAGTCTAACAGCGCCACATAAAATTTATTAAAATGAATTGATGAGTGTAAGAGGTGGTATCTCATAATATAAAAATAAAAATTACAGTATGGTTAATATAAAATAACATCCTCCAACGTAATAACATGGAGCATAAAATAAATGACATAAAAGAGAGTAATTGAAAAGAAAGAGAGGTCGGATCCCTTACCTCGTGTCCGATTTGACTCGATCATTCTTTAATCTCATAAATAATAAACTAAAGTTAATTTATAATTTATTAAGAACCTTTATATTTTTATTATTATTTTTATATCACTCATTACCATGTTATAAACATTATGTAATCATTTAAGTTAATAACATCCATTTTGTCGATATTTGGTACTGGAGTCAAAAATGGACTTCTTATAATCACATGTTGTTCATGTGGACCATGGATCATTATATCCAGAATTATATTAATGATTTGGATATCATATATATAATTTATATCCAGTATGTACATGTATTTATAATAGTACATAACATTTAGAGGTAAGAAATGAAATGCACAGTTCATGGAGACGGTAAGCCATACGTACGCATGAACACTACTTTCATTTCTATTTCTTATTTTTATGGAAATAAAACATAATGATACATAGGTATATTATAATTCCAGTATAATATCATATATGATATCATTAACTTCATCTTTAATACATCCCACATAAGGCATTAACGAATCAAATCACTTTGAGGGGGCGGTAGTCCGCAGTTCCTCAAATGAGATTATCGTATTTACCCACTATGGAAACCATAAAGGCGTGCTATAAATGGAAAATACAGAATCTTAAAAATACATAAACATAATATATATCATATATAAATAATGTTCCATCATATTTTCCACCATGAGAGGCTGTTGGAGATATTTGAACAATCATCGTTTAGTGAGGTGTTAGTTTTCCATCCACAGAAACATTATGTTCTTCATCCATTAGATGGAGGTGTGTGTAAGTGAAGCTCGAATACTTCTCATAAAAACATCTTAGTATATTTGGGATACTTGTGTTGTTACAAAAGAAAGGAATAAAAATATTTTAGGGGTTGGAGAAGTAAAATAAAAGAAAAAAATTTAAGAGAAACTGTTACCTTTAATTTGTGTAACTTCTTTTGGTTTGAACCAAAAGGACTTCTTGAAGTTCCTTCTACCTAAGGTAAGGCTTCTAGGGGAGGAGAGGGATGTAGGGAGCTTAATTGGGGATATTTTGGATGAGACAAAGGGATTTATAGGTTTGGGTAATTGGTTTGAAGTGGTCTTCTTTTATAAGGGGGAGGAGGGGCTCTTTAGGAAAGTGTGAAACTATTATTTTATTATATAATTATATTCGGTTTATAATGGTCCAAAATCATTAAAGATGAATATAAGGTGACTCATGGTCTAAATAAAATCATCCAATCAGAATTTGACATGTTTTGTATATTATTTTCATCATTATAATTTTATTTATTTAAATGATTTATTAATGAGGTAAATACTGCATCATTAGTATGTCATAAATAATTTAATTAATTTGTTGTCTAAAACTTATAAAAAAATACCATGATGTAGAAAATAATTTTATATTTCCAATTAATATTTATAGTCTAAAATATAACTTATATAACACCATATAAAAATTATTTTCTAAAAGATTTTTGTTAATGTCAATTTTGTCTTTACATTAAATTAATTAATCTAAATTGTCATTAACACACCCAAGTGGCTCAATGGGGTCCCAAAATCGACCCACAGATGACCATGGTCGTTAATGACTCAACCAATAAGGTTTGGAAAAGTGTTAAGGTAATTTTGAATTATTATAATATTCTTTTTACCTTGAATTAACATATTTACCTTTAACTGCGGTAAAGAAGTCGAAAATTACTATTCACCAAAAATTATTTTCATCTTAATGAACCACATTTTATTTCTGAAAACAACCACGTATGTCGGATTTTTGAAATTCAATTCACAGAAGTGGTAAAATTTCATTTAAATGAATATGTTAGTTCTTTTAACTACAACTAAGTGGTTTCACTATTCATCAAAAATTGATGTTTTTCAAAAAAATACAAAACAATCAGCCTAAGCTATATTTGATATTCCAAATTCAAAAATTATGTCTATTTTTTCAAATTCAAAACATAGAAGTGTAATTAATTAATTTTAAAATTAATTCCCATTATCAAAACAAATAGCGTGTTTTTAAGAAACGATAACTTTCAAAAGATTGAAACTTGGTTATGTCCAATTTCAAAGTGAAATTATTTCCAATGACCAACATTGGATTAAATGGCTAAAATATATTGTAATTACACTTTAAAACCAAATAAAAAGAAAATATAACCATATAAATAAATTATATTAAAACACAGTTTTGAATTAAAATACAATGTTTTCACTATTCATTAAAAATGAACTTTATCGAAAAAATTCCAAAAATTTACACAAAGTAAATTTTGATGTCCCCATTCTAAGGAAAGATTTTATTTGGTAAAATAGATTGTATTAAAGTGACAAAAATTAGATTTAATTTGGGTTCTCCATTAAAAGGTGGTAAATTGGCCTTTTAATATAAATTATGCTTAAAATTAGATTCATTCACATTTTAAGGCACTAAATTTTATTGGATAAATGTAAATACATTTAACAAACATGTATAATCATAATTTAGTTAGTTTTATTCATTCTCTCCAACATAACAGTTAGGATTTTACTACCATTTAAAATAATAATATTATATTATTAGTGTGCAATGTAAGATTTCAAAGAAACTCATTGTTGTGTATCAGGTACGCTATCGAACATAGAAACCCATTTAAAGAAAAATTAATATTTAATTCACAAATATTAATAAATATGAAAATTTCATATTCTCCGTTTATCCGAGATGTTACAATTACAGTCCCTCTCATAAGGCACAGGGGGGACTAGTCATATGAATGATGTGTTAAAGTCTTGGAAAAAAATTCAATCTCATTTAAATTATTAATAGATTAAGTAGTATGGACGTCTTAACTTATAAATTTGAGAGCTATCATGGATCTGATATGATCAATGTAGGAAGATCTACATTGAAAGTCCCACTGGTGAGCTCTGATCTAGTTAGAGAATTAGATTATCCATCTTCCAGGGGACCCTTACCACTGGTGGACAATACTGAATCTCAGGTGGATGATGAGACATGACATCAGCCTAATACATGGAGGATAGGATGACATCCATGTGGCAGGGGTGGTGTTCATTGCTCCTACTAATGATGCTCTCCTGTTTTTTAAATGCATCTCACATTACAGCAGTTTCTGTTTCACTGGTTTTTTTATGCTGTCTACATCTTGTATGTGGTTTTTATTTTATTTTAATCTATTTTGAGTTCATGGGTTGATAAGCCATGGTATGCACCATTCTTCCTGTGTATATATATGTATATATGATTATACTTATAAATAAATATTTTTAGAAATATTTTTATATAATAATAGATATATTTATATCTATATATTTACTAATATATAAATATATAAATATATATTATATTATATAATAAATATATTTATTGTAATTTAATAATTATTTAAATATATTTATTAATTTACTTATTTATTTATACTTATAACTACACATAAATAAATATTTATTTATAATTTTAAAATTAAAATAAATATATTAATTGTATTTAAAATTTTATAATTATATATAACAAATATATTAATTATAATTTAATAATTATTTATATATAATTTTTATTTATAATTATAATTATAATGTATTATATATATTTATTTACTTATTTATATATTTTGAATTAAAATTATACATAAATATATTTATAAATATTTCTATATAATTATCAATATATTTATATATTTATTTATTAATATTTAAATATATATATATTTATTAATATATAAATATCTATTGATAAAATATAATTTATTTATTTTAATTTGATAATTATATATATTTATATTTATTTATAATTATATATATTAGGGTGCTTTAGGGTACAATTATATTCAAACACACACACGTCACACACAGAAGTCGGAAAGGCATGTCATAGCCCCTCCAAGGGGATATCCCACCCATCAAGCCTTTTCTATTTATTAAATATATGGCCCGAAGACCCTGACCCATAGTTTCATCATGACTCGAAGCCCCAACATGACTAAACAATCATGCAATGCACCCCATCTGATTGGACTCCTCATCCGTAGTGCTATGAATAGTTCACCCCAACACTTGCACTGCCTCTATCATCATCTTTTATGGGACCTCCACCCCTAACCTTTTCACTACATCATCGTAGGAATCACCCCACGTCATCATTAGGAGACCACACAACCTCAACTATGGGATTTCACCCCACATTGATTGGGAATCCCACATCGCCTCATCACTGAAATCACCCCACACTGACAAGGAGGCAGCACTGCCTTATCATCAAGATTATTTTCCCCACACTGACCAGGATCCCACATCACCTCATTGTCAAAATAAATACCACACAGTTTCAACACATCGGGAGCCCACACCGACACACTGCATGAAGAATCCACATGCTCGCACGTTACCCTGACTTCCTTCCATTGATGCCCATAATGGGCTGTGTGGTTGGGATTCAAACAATTTACTCCTAATAATAAATTAATTTATTGTAATTTTATAATTATTTAAATATATATATAGTTATAATTATAATTATAAAAAAATTTATTTAAAAGGTATTTATATATAATCTATCTTTTATAATGATGATGAATATAATAAAAATTTTATTATTTGAATATATTTATTGTAATTTTTTAAGTATTTAGGGGAACATAATAATTTCATGGTTGTAACATGAATGAATCATACATAATAAGGTAGATTATAAAAAATTTCAGCAGATATATATAGAAATAATGATTAATAAGGGTGTCAATGTATAAATTAATGAATACATAACATATGGATTTGTCATCGTAATATATGTAATCTTAACATTTGGAACATTGCAACCCATAATCAAGTCCTCAAATAAACTTATGATCTTATAACGTCAATTATACTTACTCACACATCAATGTATGAACATAAATAATGCTAATCATGTCAATGAATATCACAGTTATCACTTGATATATTTATACATATCTATTGACCATATTCATTGGAGACATATATTTATTTTAATTATTGAATATTTATATAATTATAAATATATATATATATATTTAAAAAAATCATAAAATTATAAATATATCATTATAATAATATATATTAGGTGTTTTGAGATACAATTATATTAAATGCACACACACCACACACATATGCTAGGCTGGCAGGCCATATCCCCCCAAAGGATATCCCATCCCTCTTGCCTTATTTATTCAGTTCATGGATAAAATGCCCAGTGGGAATGAAGACCATTACATGACCCAAAGGCTCACAAACTAGCCCGAAGTCCCAGTGTAGCGTCATATTTGCATTGTGCCTGTATCCCCATTTTCCAGGGTCACTGCCTGCCTGCATCATACTGGAATCACCACCTACTTTTTTTAATTAATTTATATAAATAAACATTATTTTTAATAATAAATAATATATATATATTATTTTTATTAATAACTTTCAACACTGCTAATAATATTATTGATAAAATTATCCTTTATCAGTGCTACAAAAAGACTGATAAATGACACGCCTTTATCAGTTCTTTTTGTAACACTGATAATGTTTACCTTTATAAGTGGTTTTATCTAGTAATAATAAAAGTGAGGATTTTATCATCACTTTCTTCTTAGTTCTAATAAAAACCTGTGCATCCCATGCCCGGAACTGTGCTAGTGATGTTCATACACAACCATAAGATTTTTTTCTTTGGGAATACACTCAATATCTACCATATGGTTATGTTCCCTTATTTAGGCCTTCCATAATCTAATTCATAAGGATTTTACTAAACTTTATTTGATACCATCTATAATTAATCCTACCTGATTTACCCAGGGTCGGTGTTTACTTTATTACAATGGTAATAGTTAGAAGTGTTCAAATAAAAAATGATCTAACGTTGTTCAGTAGTATTTGAAATCTTGATAAATAATGGAATCTAAAATTGATTTTTAAACATAATATAAATAATATTATTTTCTTTTAGAAAACCATTATTACCTTTAACATATTAAAACATATCAATCATAATATACATCTAGATATCATGGGGAAATTAAATATAAAAAAGGGGTGTTCTATGATGCTCAATAAGGGTATGTTTACAGTGTAAGCTAAATCAAATTAAATTAAACATGAATAATTTGGTAGGATAAATAATAATATAACATTATATATTTCAAATTATATAAATAGGGGACTAAATATATGGATCACATAACAAAATAAATAATCAAAAGGATTGTAACACCCCCGGTTTCAGGTATTTAACCCTTTATTTAGTTGTTTTATGTATATAAAGTAATTCGGATATGTTTTGGGAGGATTGTATGTGTTTTTAATGTTTTATGGGATTCTCTAGAGGTTCACAGTTTAAGAAAGGTAATTAGAAACCATGTAACACCTCTGAGTTTTGCGGATATAATTTCAATCACATCTTAAAACACTCATTTTCTCCTTAATATAACCTCAACATGAATTCATCTCCATCCAATGTCTATGGAGACTCTTCCCCTTGATATATGAGCGATCATTTGGTAGTTCTTGGTACTTTGTAATACTGAATTCCATAGTAAGTATTCATTCATGGTGTTTTTCCTAATTTTATTCTTCTTCACTCAATTGGATTCAGGGATATTTTCAATTTTAAATATATCTAGGGTGTTTTATTTCAATCGTGATGATATATGGCTATTTTTTTTGGAAACAATATCCATGTTGGGTTTTGGAAGATCTTATCCTGTTTGTTGAAGAATTTGTTATGTTCTTCTTTTTCCCTACGTTGTGAGGTAGGTAGCATCACTATCAATGAAAATTGATTATAAATTGAAGTCTTGATTTTAAATTGATATGGTTTCTTGGTTTGAATAGTGTAATTGATATGAAATAGTATTTGAAAACTCTTTTTAGTGATGGATTGTCAAATTTAAAAAAAAAATTGTACGAAGTGAAAAGTTTAAGTCATTTTAAAATGATGATTTTAAAATGATTGTTTGTTTTGATTCATTGAAAATTTATTGGAATGTGTTTTCAACAAAAGTATTTATTGAAACATTTTTCATAGTTGGTTTTCCATTGTTTTTAGCACACATGGTGTGGCTTGAGTTGAATGGGATGGATATGGTTGTGAAGTACCACTATCAAAGGGTAAGAGTATAGATGTGATGTTCCAAAATCAATGGTAACATCAAGAATGAGTGTTTCTGTGTGTGTGAGTGGTTTTGTGGGTGAAAATAAAATTTATTAGGCCAAATTGATTTTTATAAATGGTTCCAAAAAGGTTGTTTGGTTGCATTCAGTGGAAATGGATTCAGGTTTGAAAATTATTTTGATTCTTTGATATAAAATGTTTTAATTTTTTTTAAACAAATTGATTTATATAAATTTTCTAACATGTTTTATCCCTGTTTTATGAGAAAGGAAGTCATTTGGGGAAATCATAATGAGTATTATACTCACCCCCTTCTAGGGAACTTAGGTTCTTTTACATCTATTCTATACCAAGACACAAGTGAATGAACATTATCTAATTTCTTTAGTGATGCATCATAATACCTATAGAGTGGCTTTTGGAGTTTTTATTGGAGATTTTTTGGGAATTCTTCTAGTTTTATTTTTTTCTTTGAGTTTTTTTTTGTTTAGTTTCTTATTTTTCTTTTGATATGATTCATGTTGTAGTTTGGTATTATTGTGTATTCGTATTACTTTCACCTATATTACATTGTTCGCATGCATCATATAGTGGTTGTTTTTTTTCCTTTAAAGGTAAAATCATCCCCCAAACGTTATAAATCCCATGGCATTTATTATGAGCCTTTGGTGTCTTGATGATGTCATATAAGGACTAGTAAAGTCTATACCTTTTCCAAGACAATGGCCGGGGGTGGAATGTTGTATGGATAATAATAACTACTTTCATAATGACTAAATTAATAATGGAATACATTATAACCTTATCTCCAAGTCTTTATTCTAATACATTATACATAAATGGGTAAGGCCGTAACCAAAACCATAACTATCTCACCTCTTGATACATAAATAAACATTGACGTGATATATGGGGAACCACACAACACATACTATGTCTAATGAATCCATCATATAAAAGAGGCGAAAATAATGAACATAAACATTTAGGTCGAACAAATACCATACTAAATGCATACACTTTCACTTATCAATATGTATAACATAATATTAAGCCCTATAAAGTAATATGATGGTTGGAATCAAATTATTATATCAATACTAAATCATAATATTAAAAACATAATTTGAAATATATGAAAATAATTTATAATGTTAATTGCAATATTTTTTGAAGAATATACACATTTTAGTACATCAGTTATTAAAAATAAAAAAATACAATGTATTTTGGAAAAAAAATTATTTTAATGGAACATTTAAAACATATGAAATAATATTAAAATAATTGAGTGGTAATGATGGTGGAAAATTCCATTCATACTGTATAAGATGAAAGAAAACATTCCTTTCATAGTTTTGTAAAAAATCAATATATATGTCATTGAGAAAGGAATAAGAAGATTCCATTGAATTTTTTTTAGAGAATAAAACGAGGGTAAAATATTAAATTTTTATAAATAAACAGATTAGAAAAATTTATAAATTTTTAATATATAATAGTAAAATAATTTACTCAATAGATACATAATCATATGAAATCCAAAATAATTATGATATTTTGATATTATCCTATACCTTATGTTGGAATTCACTCATATGTTTTCTATCCAATTTCACTATAAAACATTTTGAAAATTCTTTTAATTTGAAAATAACCTTGAAATATTATAAAATAGTATTTTTAAAATCATTAAAAACATTTATTGAAGGAAATATAATTTTTTCATTGAAAAAATATTTTTAAAAATATTTTTTGAAACATTTTTAGAAAACTCGGTTTTAGGAAGAAAAATAATTTTTTATGGAAAAGATTAGTTTTTATAAAAAAACCTAATTTAAAATATTGAGTAAATAAAAAGAGGAAAATGAGCATAATAAACTAATTATCATGAAATAATAATAGGATACAAAAATAAATTATAATTATTTATAGTTAGATCATAATATCTCAACAATGGAAACTTAATCTCCAATAATCTTAATAGATGATGAGATTGTAACATAAAACTCTTACCACATTGGTAAGACTGAATTGTAAGACACATGAAATAATAACATTAAATGAAACATATTAGATCGTTAAAATAATTATATTCATTATATAACATGTAAATTAGTCGGTATATACCCCTCATAAAAGAACATATGTGTATATCATAACAAATGCCTCAAAGAAGGAAAATTGAGACAAAACTCCCTTATCGCTTTGCTAACATTGAAACCATAAACCCCATAAAGTGAAATCATAGAATTTATTTTTAAATACATATAAATTTCACAATAATAATAATTCAACGCATTCGTGGGAATTATATACACCCAAAAACAAAAATATTTGGTGAATATGGCATATATCACATAGAAATAAAAGTGTGATGATAAAAATACTTACCTTGTGATTGATTTGTCACACATGGTCTTTATATTCCAAAATAATAAAATTATATTAATTATATTATTGCACTATAACCTTTTACACGTTTTATTTTTACTTTTATTTTACATTTAAAAAAAGTTATATTTAGTTAAATAATAAATTATTTCTAAGTTGGACGTTTTGACCAAATTCGACTTATGTGTCAAAACTGAATTTTATAAAATGATTAAGGGAAATGAGGTCATTATTTAAAAATATCTAGAATAATAAACATGAAATAATTATCTTATATATATATATATATTATATTCATAAAATAAATGATTAATTATGGTTATGAAAATGAACCAACGTTACGACCAGAAGATGGTGGGTCATACGTACGCATGAGTAATGTTCCCATTTCCCAATAATTATTATGGAAAGAAGGTAAGTAATATTTGACTTTCTATAATCATAATTATATAATAAATACCATTTTATTTTATTATATATACTTATATATTTCACTCTTGTGATGTGGTGATGAAAAAATAAGAATCACATCATTTCGAAGAGCCGATTGTCCACTCGTCCACGAACGATATTATCACTTTTTCAGTGTGTGATATGGTAAGTTGAAAATAATATATTATATTTATATAAGTATAATTATATAATTAATTTCATAATTTTTTCATTAATATAAAATATATTCATTATATTCACCATTATTACCTTTCATGTAACATGTTAGTGAAAAATGTTTCACATTGCTTCGCGCGGCGGTAGTCCGCTGTATATATGAGCGATGTTATTTTATTCCCTATGGTATGAAATAAAAAAAAGTTCTATATGATATAATGAATTATGATGGAAAATAATTTTATAAATACCATAAATATCATATATAAATAGGACATCAATCATTAATCCCAACCATGAGACGTGGTAATGGAAAAATGAATGGCATTGATTTCCGAGGTGGTAGTCCTCCATACACATGAATGATGATTTCATCGCCCATTTAATTGAAATGTGTGTGTTTTTAGTTCATAAAAATTAAATAAAAATATATATGTATATTTAATATACTATTTTTAATTTATACGATTTTTTTAATAAGAATCCAAGGGGGTGGAGAAAAAATAAAATTGAAACTCTCGTTGTAAAACATTACATGTTCTTCAGGAATCTACTTTTAGTTCCCCCAAAAGGACTTCCTTGGTTGAATATATAAACTATTTAAGGATTATAGGATGAGTTTATGGATTTTAATAATTTATTTGGGTAGGTAATGTCTGATCCAAAGGTCTTGAGTGTTGTGAACATAGGAGGATAGGTTGAGGCCTTTTATAAGGGAGGTGAGGGGCACTCTTGTATTTTTTTGAAAGATTGAATTCAACCCACATTGTTTCCGTGTAATGTGGAAAATAAAATTAAAAAAACCCTCAACAATATATGGGTTAAGGCCGAAATATTTCCATAAAATGGGTTCTTTAAAGGTTTCTAGGTCATTTTCCATTTAAGTTTAACGTTTAGTCACTTGGTAAACTATTTTTTACCTTAACCACTATGGTTAATTTTAATTGTTTTCAATAATTAATTTTGAAAAAAAAATTATTTTAACCATATTATAAATTATAAATTATTATTATTCCATATATGGTATCAATTTTTTCAAATTAAATTTACATAATTGGAAAATTTTAATTTAATATTTATCCCACAGTCTCGGTGAGAGAGGGGATTTTTAAGAAGAGTATTTTTATAGAATAAGATGATTAAATATTATCTTGATGACTAATAATAATAATTACATGAAACTGAAATAATATTTAATGATATATATTCTATAAATTTTATTAAAAAACTATCTATTACGGATTATTTTAATTAATTAAAATGGTAAAAGATTATACATTTTAAAACAGTTTTTTGAAAAACTAGTCTTTAAACCCCAAAACAAAATTATATTAAAACCACTATAATGTAAATTAAAATTTATTATGTATATTAAATATATCATAGGATACCTAAAAATTTATACAATACATATTAATACGTATAAATTGCATAATTTATTGAAAGGAAATGACTTTTTACACAAATTTGTATTTTTCACTCTTCACCAAAAAATCAATATTTACGGAAAAATCCCAAAATTTCATCAAAAGAAAATATTTATATTACACATCCAAAAATTAAGTTTTCTATCAAATTAATTTTATAAATTTTTTAAAAATTATTTTTAAAATTATTGAAATATAAAAAGGTGACAAAAAGGATTTTTTGAGAAATATATAGTTTTAAGAGAAAATTGGATTTACTTTTATATAATGTCTAGAAAACACATCGGATGAATGTTAAAAAGTTTTATGAATATATTATATATAAATTTACTTATTATATTCAAAAATGTTTTATTTGTTTAATTTATTGATATATAATAATCTTTTTTCATTAAAATTGTTTTTTAGAACAGGATATCGTAATATTTTCAATAGGATTTTATTTTCATTTCTAATTATTTTCTTACCAAATAATTCCATAAATATACATGTGTAAACAATATTTTCTTAATTATAGTAATCATGTTCATTCCTTCTATTCCAATTTCTATGTTATAATGCTAATATGAATCATGGGTCTCTTATATTTGGTGTTTCATGCTGAATATATTATCGAACATAAAAACCATAAGGTTTTGTAGAACTCAATATAAATTGGGTGTCACATGTAATTAAATATAAATATAGTGTTTCATGAAATTTGTACTATAGAATATATTTTTATTCATTTAAAATCATTTGGGTTACTTCCTCACAACCTTTAATAAATTTAGTCCTTAAAATGTAAACTTTTTCTCGTTAATCAAATTATGAACATTTAGAAATTCTTTTATTGTGAACCCACATTGTAAAAATAGTTAATAAAACATCCTCTTTATAATAGAGAAATTTAAGTATAAAGGTCACAAGAAATAACACATAAATAGGTTTTCAAAAGGGATAATATGGTTGGGAATAGAAGAAATTATTAAATAATTATATACAGTATTTGGGTTAATTGATAAAAAAAGAGAATGATCAATGGAAACTTAAGGGTTGCAAAACCATAAATCGGTAATAATCAAAAAAGCCATAGGTTCATCATAAATGAAGGTACTAGGATAATATTTTTTTCAATATACTTTACCTAGATTTAATAATTCTCTTACTATATAGACTAAGTGAATATGGATATAAATTTACATGATTTTTAGAATTTAATAATTTAATAAAATTCCACCACAATTTTATATTTTTCTCTAAATAACTTGTATTTAGGAAGAATTTTTAATTCTTGAAGCACATAAATAACATTTTAAAGACCAAATGACCATAAAATGCATAAAAATACATTCCTCTTATATTTAAACATTAAGCAAAACAAAAATGGTTAGTACATGGTAATATAATTCCCCAAATGTTTAAAACATCATATTATACAATAATATTTAAAATTCAATAGCAATTCCAAAAGTTCAAAATAAATTATTCCATAAAAAACTATCACAACCAAAAAATTTATCAATGTAATTTCCTTATTATAATTATGTTATATATTATCAAACATATACATCATATATAATAGCCAATAAAAAATTTATTCCTATATATTAATAATGAAATAAGTGGTATTTATAAAAATTGAGGAACCAATACTGATTGAACAGACTATTAAAATAGTAATATGACCATTAAGGATAGTAACCCAGTTAAAAAATATTATCCTCACCTATGATATAATAAATTAAATATTATGCATCATATAAATGAAAATATGATATATTTATATCTTGACATAAATAAATAATTGTTTTAAAAATAATAAATTAAGTGTTGGTATTGTTGTGAAACATAAATGTTTATTTACAATTATATAATTAATATAATTATTTAAAAGAAAATTATTTTCATAAATATATTCAAAAATTAAAATTGCTTATCTTATGATTATATAATAATTTTATGAGACATTAATTAATGTTTTAAAGTGTCATAAAATTTGTTATAATATTAAAATAATTATTTTTTTAATAAATGGTATGTTTAATTAAAATTGTAATTTTTCAGATTTAGAAAATTATTTTCATAAAATAAAGTCCATTTTTAAAATCTACATGTCAAAAAATTCTTATGATTTTGTTTTGATTTTTCTAATATAATATAATTTTTTGATGAATAGTTAAATACAATAATTTATGGTATTAAACATTATACGTAAATAAATGAATTTTTGAGTTGTGGAATATGTATAAACCCATTACATTGAAGTAACATGCACTAGTTATTATATATATTTACAATAATCAAAACTATTGATAATATTGAGTCAAAATAATAAACACATGAATAAAATAATCAAAAACACCAGTCTCCTCCCACTATAAATACCGCCCCTCACCACTTCTTCTCCTCATAACTTATAAGATTTTTATATTTCTTATATTATTCCCAATTTGTCTCAAAACATCTTGCCTAAGTCCTAGTCGTTCTGGTCACACCAAAAGACCAAACTTGGTTGCTTTAAGGAGGTTTTCAAGGAGATGACATTCAAGAGGTAAAATCTTCCTTCTTTCTCTTCTAATTTAATTTTATTTTTTTATCCCCCCTCACCTCCCCTATCCAAAATAGAATAATAAATCTAGAATAATATATATAATGGAATGTTATTATTATAATGTAATATCCATAATCATGTATATTCTCTTCTCCTTTTATTCTAAAAATGAATACATGTTATGAGAGGTGTCGATTCACCACATTTGTGGACGATGAGTATTCATTTTACATTATCACCTTCAAGGATGGTAATAAAAAAGTTATCATGGTCAAAAAAATTCAAACATTTATATTATATACTGGTTCATGTTATGAAAATAATATATATGCAGAATATTAAATAATAAAACAAAACTAGTTTCTGATGATTAAAAACCCGCCAAACTAAACTGTTCATTTTTCATTAATGTTTTGTCTAAATAATCATTATAATATATGAAAAAAAGTATATAGTACCATTTAAAATTCTAGAAGTATCTTAATACCATATCATTACACTCCTGTATTTTTTCTTTTATTTTATAAGAACTCTCATAATTAAACTCAAGGGAACCAAACATAAAATCATGAAATGAATGCTCCAATAATGAAGAAATTGAATATTATAAATCATAAAAAGGACATAAATTAAAATAATATAATTATACTAAATCAAATACATGTATAATAGGTTCTTAATTAATTAATTATTTGACCTAGTTTGATCATCAAGGATATTAAGTGCAAGTGAAGAACACATTCGGATATAAGGTAAAGGATCTCTCTGAACCTCCAATTACCTTTGGGTTATGCTTTATCTTTATTTAAACCAATTTATTTATTAATTATGATTATTTATTTATTATGAATTATATTTATATGTTCTATAGCATCCTTAACCCAATTATCCACCCAAATAGTGATATCAGGCCAAGTACTACTGGCCTTAGGCATGGCTCCCTTTACACCAAAGGTTAGCGACTATCAGAAACGGAGTAATAAGGGGGATAGTTGGGAGAATATACACTCAGGTGATGATAATATAATGGGTTTAGTTTGTATTTATATATATAAAAGGCAGTATAAGATAGGACTCAACAGACTCTAACCATACCCACCAATGGCAGAAGCACATTCAAAATCATAAAATTGCAAATGCGTAACTAAAAAGAAACAAGAAAAATAAATAAACCCATAAACATACAATTTTTATGTACTAAAAAATATCATGCATCTATAATAGGTCATACAATACTATTTCTAGTAGGGGTCACCAATGGTTGACCATAGTATAGTCGTATATCATAAGTGTATTGAAGCCAAAAGAAAATCCAAAAATAAAATCTAGCTAAGGCAAGATACTCAAGGTCCCTTACAAAAATACAATGATAAATATCCACTATGATCTAGCTCTTGAGGCCAAATTTTTACACTACTGAAATATCATAATGTTTACATGCATCCCGAAAGGCCTGTGTAAGGTGTGAGAATGAATCACGGTAGGTTACCAACCATGTGTGAATACCATACATATGTGTTTAAGAAGGTGTGTAATATAATGAAGAAAAAAATATCATGAAATTTAAATAAAACAAACAATCTTTTCTAATGTTCAATAGCTACTAGGAAGTTATCAAATACTTCATCCAGCACCAAAAATTCTGAAGGGAAGAGTATCCTTGGCCCATGGTGTAGCACCCCAAACATTTTATGGTATGTTTCTGTTAAATACATTCTATTGATCATTTTGTTCCTTTAAAACAACACTAGGTTATTTATGAGATACTCAAAACATATCCATTAAATATAAATTTTCCACTTCTATGTTTTGAATTTTGAAAAATGGTCATCTAGAGGTGTGATCAGTAAGTCATTTGGAGTTTTATAGAACAAACTTGATTTTTGGTGAATAGAAACATACCCTTATGAATAGTAATATGAATAGTAATATGACCCTTATGAATAGTAAATAATAATATTATTTCATTTTTTTAATGAAATAAGATAATGAGATCTTAAATAGTTTTTCAATGAGAAAAAAAACTAATTGCACTTTAATATTGTTACTTTTCTAATTAACTATGACTTTATTTAAAAATGTAATTAATAATATTTATAAAATTATTTTTGAAAAATGGATTTCACTTTTGAATTCTACACGTCAAAATATGTTTAGGGTGAATTTTGGGAATTTTTCTGAAACATTTGATTTTTCAGTGAATTGTAAAAAATACAGTTTTTAGTTTCGGTGTGTTTATGACATCATTAATGATGTCATAATGATGTCATAATGATGTCATAAATCTGGTAGACTTGTATATATTTAAATAATATTTGAGGTGTCCCAAGAGCCTTTAACCATGGGAAAATACCATGGGAAATCCCATGGTTTTTCAAATACCACACATGAGGTGTCCCTTGGAAATTATTAAAATAATCCCTCACTTTTCCTATAAATACCAACTCTTCCCTTCATTGAATTCATTCCCAATTCCAACTCAATGATTTTATGGCCTACTTACCTTCATATTAGTCCTCCCAAGTTTTCCACAAGCTCCCAGGGTCCCAACATTCAAGTTCAAAGGGTTACTCTACAATGTAAGAAAATTCTCAGTTTCTTTCTTTTTTCCTTTCAAGTTCTCCTTCATGTGGTATATCATTCAAGTTTCCATACCATGTTCTTATCTTTATTCATATTCTTTATCTACTCAATATTATGATTTATTTCTGGATAGTTGACCCTTGTCCCCTCTCTTTTTAATATTCTCTAAAACCATGTTGTGTAGCTGTTAGGCTGCTGAATTTTTGTAAGCGATTTCAAAATTATTCTTTTATTTTGAGTTCTTTATTTATTCTTTCTTCATCCCTTCTTACCCAAGAGGAATTAAATCTACAGAATCTTGTATATTATTTATGTTCTAATATTAATGACACGTGAATCATCAATCTTCTTCTTTCTCCCACTTTTTCCAGGAATTAATAACACGGTCCGTGCCGTGTCGAATTATAGACATCGTAGATGATGTGATTTCAATTCGCATTAATTCTTTCAAGTCTGGTCATGAAACCAATTATATGGTTGAAAGAGGTCATAATATATGTTTTATGATTCACCCATGGTTTTGTAATTATTTTTTACTCATGGTACTAATTTATAAAACAAGATGATCTTGTTATTTTCAAAGAAGCACTAAAACGATCTAAATGAACATCATTAATGTTTAAACTAATGAATCATCATCATGGTATATAACCCAAAATAATTATAAGATCATTAATATCTACATAATTTTGTTAATAATATTTATTAATGATTCTGGATGTTTAACCATGTTTTGAATGAACTTCCATTCAAGGAAACAAGTAACGAACCATGAAAATAAAGGGAGAAAATGCTTCCAAAACAAGAAAATTGAACCAATTAAACCCATTGAAAGGGCCGTGAATGAACCTAATAAGGATATACTAAACAAATTAAATTTATCTGAGGTTCTGGAATTATTATTTAATGAAGCTAAATTTGATTATTCAGGTCATTAAAACAAACAAAGAACCCACTCGAGCATAAGTTAAGGGGTTTCTCATCTCACTTTCATTTCTGTGAGATTTCCATTGTTCGCCAATTATTCCTTATATTTTATATATGATTACTTCCATTTAATATATAATAACATTATTATATTTATATTCATTTTATTCAATGATTCAATTTTTGGTTATTAAGTTATGGTCATATGGTTCGACCGATTACATTGTAGTAAGGGACTTTGTCTCCGCTGCCATTTTCGTTGTGACTATCTCTGTATTGTGCACCTAATATTCCTTATGTGGTGTACCTACTACCCATTTGAGATTAATTTTAATATGAAATTATATTTATATTAAATATCCATAATCTCATGTCATGGATTTGTTTGTTTTCTAAACTGTATACCATTTTACATACGATGTTTATTTGGAATGTTATTTTGATCATGGAACTTTTGATGAATATGTATACTCTACTCTATGCAGATATTGAAAGGGAATATTGCTATTGTATTTAATAAATGTATATAGAATTATTTGTACATGAAATGGCAGTTAGGGCCCGCTATAGCCCCTCGATGCATCGGTAGGTCTCATGAGACAAAACAGTTTGGCGACAACCCCTTTGAGTTTGTTTCCAAAAAATCAGACGGGTTTCTACCAATAGAACTAAACTATTTTTACGGTATTATGATTTCATGTTCCAGATACATGATGTAAAATTAATAATAATTCTCTTTATTCATTATCAGTTATTATTATTATCCATGAGGTTTTCAGTATGACAAAATCTATGGATGCATTTTCATTCTCAGTTTATTAGGGTCCCTAGTTGTTCATTTATTCACTATTCCATATTGATTGTAATTCACATATTATTGTACTCACAATTCCGCTATTTTTAACCCTTACTGAGTGTTTGAGATCACCCCTTTCATTGTCTACCTTCGACAGGTGATGAAGAGAATATCTTTTATTGAGTTCCTGAGGAAGCCGTTTTTAGTTTTTGTGTTATTGTTATGTATTGTATCTTGTAACCTTATCCAATGTAATATGTGTTAAATTTATTTATATAGTTTCTTCAAGACTACTAAACTAATCATTCCTTTGGGATATTCAGTCCTTCTAACCATGCCAATATCACAAGTAATGCACCGGCTCCAGCCTAGTGGGGTCGGGGTGTTACAGTTGGTATCAAAGAAGTTTAGTAGAAAAGATGGAAACTAGAGTAGGAAATTTACAGTAGGGAATAAATCCCTAAGGTAGTATTTTAGGATAAATAGACAATAACATCCTGGTATTTTGATAAGGAATAGATTATGTGAATCCTTCTAAAAAATACATCCCTATCTGGATATGAGCAGGTAGAGGTGGCTCTGGAACAGAGGTACCTAGGAGTGAAAGCTCTGACAAGGAGTTTCGAGGTTTACCCGGGGTATCCTGGTACACGACATGGGCCATGTTGCACTCTTGGTTACAACACTCCCATTGGATATTCTGAGGATAATTCATATTTTCTTTACAAGCCATTATGATGGAGTTAATGTAAATTTTTCCCCAGAGGAACCTTGTTTATAAGATTATCTATGAATAGAATTTCAATAAATGTTGGGTGATTTTCTATTTGAGATTTATAAACTAATCTAGTGTATACCATTATTTTGAAATGGAATATAATGGAAGGAGGGGAGCCAATACTCATGGGAAAGGTAGGGATCTCCCTACCGAGCAAGTTAACACAATCAATATTGGAGAAGATCAGACCATAAACAGATTGGGAAAACTTACTCAAGTTGTAACTAATAAACATTCAACACCTATGTTGATAGTTTCATGTGGAAGAATCCCCCATATTTCAATGGGACTACTAAGCCAGTGGGTTCTGAGGAATGGATCAAGTCCCTTGAAAAGATATTCATGGCGTTAAGATGCCATTAAAGTGAAAAGGTAGTACTGGTAGTATATTGTCTCAAGGGTGACACTGATCAATGGTGGTCCCTGATTCAAAATACTATGGAGGAAGAAGAGATAGAGGATATGGAATAGATGACTTTTATGGAAATATTCTTCAAAAAATATTTCCCTCGCGAGCAACGAAGTGAAATGAAGATGAAATTCCTTAGCTTGAAACAAAGGAAGGAAGATAGTGTTGCAGTGTATGAGGCGACCTTCACAAGGCTAGCCAGGTATACTATGGATTACGTACGTGACTTGGAAGACAAGATTGATCATTTCTTTGAAGGTCTTAAGCCAAGTCCCCAAAGGTCATTGGTTTCTCAATCATTTTCATCATATGATGAAATTGTATCAAGTGCCATCAAAACAGAGAAGGAATTTGCAAGATAAATTTTTTTCAAAGGAAATGAAGATAAGAAGTGTTATTATGATAACAAAGGAAAAGGAGAAGCACCGAAGAAGGGAAAGGTAATGTATAGTTTCCCATTATGCGAGAACTGTTGAAAGAATCATCTTGGGAAATGCTTGAAAGGCGTGGGAGTTTGCTATAAATGCGGATAAAAGGGTCATTGATCTGATGAATGCAAGTGGTAGAAACAATTCAATGATATTCAATGCTTCAATTGCAGAGATATGGGACACTATGAAAATGAGTTTCCTTAGCGCCAAGGAAAAAGGCCTCAGAAAAATCCAATATAGCAATGGAGAGCCTATGTGATTACAACCGTGGAGTTCGAAGTTCTTACTGACGTGGTGGGAGGTACTTTAATTGTTTCCTCAAACATATCCAACACTTTATTTGATTCTGGATCATCGCATTAATTTATATCCTATCAGTTTTCCAAGAAAATTAGATATGTCCAATTTGATTTAAGAAAGGATTTGTCAGTCAAAACTCCCATGGGATGTGTCATTGCAAAAAAGGCATGTCGACTAGTCCCCCTCCAAACACCAAAAAGTGATTTAGTTTCTAACCTTATCATCATACCCACGACTGAATTTGATATAATTTTCGATATGGATTGGCTATCAAATTATTATGCGAGGATTTATTGCAAGAAAAGGGAAGTTACAAGTATTGGAAATGGTGTAGAATCCCTTGTCTTTAGGGCAGAAACTTCGCCACCTAATTCTTATCTAGAACCATCCCCAGTACCTCTATTGAATGCAATACCTGGAGAGGAAGATAAATCAATATCTATGGGAGAGGAAAGAAATCGTCAAATTGAAGATATGCATACAGTGAATGAATACATTGATGTGTTTCCAGAGGATTTACCTGGACATCCTCCTAAGCGGGAAATTGATTTTTCCATTGACTTAATTCCTGGTGAAAGTCCTATATCAAAGACCCCATATAGAATGGCCACTGTGGATTTAGTTGATCTAAAGAAACTCCTAGATTATTTGAGTGAAAAAGGATTTATTCAACCTAGTGTTTCTCTATGGGTATCCCTGGTCTTGTTTGTAAAGAAGAAAGATGGATACATGAGGCTATGCATTGATTACAAAGAAATCAATGCTATTACAATAAAGAATAAGTATCATCTACCCTAGATTCATGATTTATTTGACCAACTTCATGGAGCTCAATAATTTGCAAAGATTGACCTTCGATCCAGATATCATCAACTGAGTGTGAGGAAGAGAGATATTCTGAAGACATCATTTCGAACCAGGTATGGGCATTATGAGTTTACAATGATGCCTTTTGGACAGAAAAATGCACCATCTGTTTTCATGGATTTAATGAATAGAGTTTTCAAGGAATATATTGATAACTTTTTTGTGATATTCATCGATGATATCCTCGTATATTCAAAAATCTATGAAGACCATGAGAGTCACTTGCAAGTTATTCTGGGAACTCTTAGAATAAATGAATTATATGGGAAGTTTAGAAAGTGAGAATTCTGGCTTTAATCAGTTTCTTTTCTAGGCCATATTTTCTCAAAGGATGGAATCCTAGTTGATCCTGTGAAGATAAAGGCAATCCAAGATTGGCCCATGCCAACAAACATAACTGAGGTACACTATTTTATTGTCTTAGCAGGTTACTATCGGTGTTTCGTTTTGAATTTCGCCTGACTAGCTAACCAGATAACCAAGCTCACACATAAAGGAGTTAAGTTTGTTTGGAAAAAAGAGTGCATATAATTCTTTGAATAATTGAAAATATGATTGGTCAATGCTCCAATTTTGACTCTTCCATCTAAAAGTGATGGATTTGTAATATACAGTGATGCATCAAAGAATGGACTGGGTTGCTTCTGTATAAAAAATGATAAATTTATTTCTTATGTATTAAGACAGTTGAAGAATCATGAGAAAAATTATCCAACTCATGATCTTGAGTTAGAAACTATAATCTTTGCTCTAAAAATATGGAGTCATTATCTCTACAGAGAGATATGTGAGATCTACATGGACCACAAGAGTTTAAAATAAATTTTCACACAAAAAGAACTCCACATGAGGCATAGAAGATGGATCGAGTTACTCAATGATTATGATTGTTCAATACACTACCACCCAGGAAAGGCGAATAAGGTGGCAGATGCATTAAGCAGGAAAGATCATGGACTTATGACTCAAATGTGGATTGAAAGGGATACTATGTTAATTGATCTACTGAAGATGGATATGGGAATTATTAAAGAAGGGGAAACATCTCTCCTCTTTCAAATGATTGTTAAACTATATTTTCTAGAGAAGATAAAATTTCTCAATCTGATGATGAGAATCTTCACAAGAAAATTATTGCAGTTAAGGATGGGAGACTGGCTGACTTCGTGTATGAAAAAGGAGTTCTGAAATTTGGGAAGAGGTTATGCGTTCCATCAGTACCTAAGCTAAAAATGGAACTATTAGACAATGCTCATAGCTAAAATTTCTCTATACACCTAGGTAGAACCAATATGTATAGAGATCTGAAGGAATATTTTGGGTGGGATAATATGAAGCGACAAATATCTGACTACGTGTCAAGGTGTCTAGTTTGTCAACAAGTGAAGGCTAAGAGAAAACATCCCAAAGGAGTTATTCAACCTCAACCAATTCCTATGTGGAAGTGGGTTAAAATTGAAATGGATTTTTTCACCGGACTACCGAGGACACCTGGAAGGAATGATGCAATATGGGTAATTGTTGATCGTCTCACTAAATCAGCACATTTCCTTCCAATAAGAGAGGATTTACCACTTGAGAGCCTGAAAATACTTTATATTAATGATGTTTTGAGACTTAATGGTGCACCTCTATCGATTATCTCCAATCAAGATCCCCGGTTTACATCAACATTCTGGAAAAGTCTCCAGAAGGCTTTGAATATGGAGCTTTATATGAGTACTGCATATCACCCTCAAAACGAAGGACAGTCTGAAAGGACTATTCATACTCTGGAAGACATGCTGGGATCATTCTCTCTTGACTTCCAAGGTATGTGGGATCAATACTTTCATTTTGTGGAATTTTTATACTACAATAGTTTCCATTCTAGTATTCAAATGGCTCCATATGATGCATTATATGGAAAGAGATTTAAAACTCCAACTTGTGGGGATGAAGTTGGTGAGAAGAAAGTTATAGGCCCAAAACTTATTGAAAAGACCACGAAAAAGAGAGGAAAATACATGCCCATATTAAAGCAGCCCAAATTAGGCAGAAGAGTTATGCTGACAACCGGAGAAGGGACTTGGAATTTCAAGTGGGAGATCATGTATTTCTGAAAGTATCTCCATGGAAGGGCGTCTTAAGGTTTGGTAAGAAAGGGAAACTGAGCCCCATGTACGTCAGACCATTTGAAATTTTGCGCAGAATCAGATCTGTAGCTTACCATTTAGCAATGCCACCAAATCTCTCTAGAGTTCCTGATGTTTTCCATGTATCATTGTTCAAGAAATACAAGCCAAACCCAATTCATGTACTCACATATGAAGGAATAGAACTGGAACCAGATTTGTCATACTGTGAGAAGCCAATCAGGATTCTCAACACAAGGGAGCATGTATTGACAAAATGAACAACTCGTCTAGTAAAGGTTCTTTGGAGAAACCAGAATATGGAGGATGTAATATGGGAACCAGAGGATTTTATGAAGAAGAACCACCCACATCTTTTTGGTGGGCTATATACATAAAATTTTGAGGACGAAAATTCCGAAGGAGGGAATAATGTAGCACCCCAAACATTTTATGGTATGTTTCTATCAAATACATTCTATTCATCACTGTGTTACTTTAAAAAACCACTATGTTATTTAGGACATAGTCAAAACCTGTCCATTAATTATAAATTTTCCACTTCTATGTTTTGAATTTCGAAAAATGGTCATCTAGAGTTGGGATCAGTACGTCATTTGGAGTCTGATAGGACAAACTTGATTTTTGGTGAATAGTAACATACCCTTATGAATAGTAATATGAATTGTAATATGACCCTTATGAATAATAATTAATTATATTATTTCATTTTCTTAAGGAAATATGTTAATGAGATTTTAAATAGTTTTTCAAGGAGAAATAAAACTAATTTCCCTTTAAGATTGTTATTTTTTGAATTAACAATGTCTTTATTTAAAAATTAAATTAATAATATTTAAAAAATTATTTTTGAAATATGGATTTCACTTTTGAATTCTTCATGTCAAAAAATGGTTAGGGGGAATTTTAGGATTTTTTCTGAAATAGTTGATTTTTCAGTGAATAGTAAAAAATACAGTTTTTAGTTTCGGCGTGTTCATGACATCATTAATGTTGTAATAATGATGTCATAAATCTAGTCGACTTGTGTATAGTTAAATAAGATGTGATATGTCCCAAGTGGCTTTAACCATGGGAAAATACCATGGGAAATCCAATGGTTTTGTAAAAACCACCCATGACGTGTCCCTTGGAAATTATTAAAATAATCCCTCACTTTTCCTATAAATACCAACTCTTCCCTTCATTGAATTCATTCTCAATTCTCACTCAACAAAGTTATAGCCTCCTTACCTTCGTAGTAGTCCTCCCAAGTATTCCTCAAGCTCCCATGGTCACAACCATCATGTTCTAATTGTTACTGTACAAGGTAAGAAAATTCTCAATTTCTTTCTTTTTTCCTTTCAAGTTCTCTTTTATGTGGTATATCATTCAAGTTTCCATACCATGTTCTTACTTTTCTTCTTATTATTGATCTAATATATATTATTATTCATTTCTGTATATGTTACCCTTTACCCTATCTTTTTAATAATTTCTAAAACCATGTTTTGTAGTCGTTAGGATGCCGAATTTTTGTAAGTGATTTCAAAATTATTGTTTTATTTTGAGTTATTTATTTATTCATTCTTCATCCCTTCTTACCCAAGAAGAATGAAATCTCCAGAATCATGTATATTCTGGATTTTCTAATGTTCATGAGAAATTTATCTTCAATATTCTTCGTTCCTCCACTTGTTCAAGGAATTAAAAACATTGTCCGTGACTTGTCGAATTACCGACATCATAGACGATGTGATTTAAATTCGCATTAATTATTTCAAGTCTGTTCATGAAACCATTTATATAGTTGAACCAGGTTATAATATATGTGTTATGATTCACCCATGGTTGTGTAATTATTTGGTACTCATGGTTCTAATTTATAAAACAAAATGAGGTTGTTATTATCAGAGAACCACTAAAACGATCTAAACGAACATCAATTATGTTTAAACTAATGAATTGTCATCATGGTATATAACCCAAAATATTTATAAGATCATTTATATCTCCATAATTTCTTTAATAATATGTATTAACAAATATGTATGTTTAACCATGTTTCAAATGAACATCTATTAATGGAAACAAGTAACAAACCATGAAAATCAAGGGAGAAAATGCTTCCAAAACATGAAAATTTAACCAATTGAACCCATAGAAAGGGCCATGAATGAACCTAATAAGGTAATACTAAATCAATTACATGTATATGAGGTTATTTAAATATTAGTTAATGAAGATAAATAGTTTTATTCAGGTCATTAAAACAATCTATGAACACACTCGAGCATAAGGTAAGGGGTTTCTCATCTCACTTTCATTTCTGGGAGATTTCCATTGTTCGAAAATTATTACTTATATTTGGTATATGTGTACTTCCATTTGATATATAATAACATTATTATACTTATTTTAATTTTATTAAATGATTCACTTGATGGTTATTATGTTCTGTCCATACGGTTCGACCGATTACATTGTGGTAAGGGACTTTGTCTCAGTTGTCGTTTTCGTTGTGACTATCTTTGTATTGTGCACCTAATAATCCTAATGTGGTGTACCTAATAACCATTTGAGTTCACTTTTCATTTTAAATTATATTTATACTAAATATCCATAATCTCATTTCATGGATATGTTTTTTGTCTAAACCATATACCATTTTACATATGGTGTTTATTTGGAAAGTTATTTTGATTATGGAAATATTGATGAATCTGTATACTCTACTCTATATGAATATTGAAAGGGAATACTGCTCTTGTATTTAATAAATTTATAATGAATGATTTGGACATGAAGTGGTGGGTGGGGCCTGCAATAGCCCCTCGATGCATCGGTAGGTATCATGAGACAAAACAGTTTGGCGACAAACCCTTCGAGTTTGCTTCCAAAAAAACAGACGGGTTTCTACCCATAGAACTAAACCGTTTTTTACGGTATTATGGTTTCATGTGCCATATTCAAGACGTCCAATTAATAAGCATTATCTTTATTCATTATCAGTTATTATTATTATCTGTGAGGTTTTCACTATGACAAAATCTATGGATGCAGTTTCATTCTCGGTTTATTAATGGCCTTAGTTGTTTCTTTATTCACTATGCCATATTGATTAAGTCTGATTGATCGTGATTCACTTATTATTGTACTCATGATTCTGCAATTTTTTACCCTTATTGAGTGTTTGAGCTCACCCCTTTCATTTTCTACCTTCGACAGGTGATGAAGAGAATATCTTTTATTGACTTCCTGGGGATGCCATTTTTTGTTTTTGTGTTTTTGTTGTGTATTGTATCTTGTAACCTTATCCAGTGTAATTTCAGTTAAATTTATGTATCTAGTTTTCAAGACTACTAAACTGATCATTCCTTCGGGATTTTCATTCCTTCTAACCATGCCAATATCACAAGTAATGCACTAGCTCCAGCCTAGTGGGGTCGGGGTGTTACGCATGGCCCAAGGTATCCCCTAGTTTTGAATAGCCATAGGTGAACCCTAAGGTTACACCTCTATCAAAGTAATGAGGCACCATGTATCTCCTAAAACCTAATGCCCAAAAAATTTGTTGGAATCTTGAGGTAATTCCCTAGAAAACAGGACCCTAGTCTCTCAGACCATTGCTCGAATAAACCCTTAGGCTTGATGCCCAACTTTTGGAGGTAAAAATATACCTTCCCTTTAATATTAACCACCATCGGCTCAAAGCATGAAGTATCCAGGAACATTGATGTCCATCCTCCAAAAAAAGTCATGGCTGAATAGCCTCAATACAAAGTGCCTCATCCCCCAATTGATGACTTCAACACTATCATCTGATGTCTCCTCACCATACCCATGGATTTCTATAGAAATTACTTCTAAACCGATTTCTTAAGCCACCCTATGAGGCCCCTCTACCCACATGAGTGGTCAAAATACATCATCACTAAATCAACCTATGTGCACATGACTCCAAAGGAACTTTGTCCAATCATAGGTGAGTAGAAATCACCAAATAGAACCTAAGACACACCAAGTCTGACACATCATGATCCTATAACCATGTCACTCATATATGATGTCCATGCCACCCAATATCACATTACATGTGCTCAAATTGATAGCCTTACCACCTCAACCTAATACCATGTTTCCCAACCAGTGATCACATCATCTAAGTAAATCAGTCCTAGCTTATCTAGATGATCACATCACCTCAATTCAAAATGTCCATTTCCATTTCAAAACTCAAGCCAATCTATTCATTATATCTTAGAACTCATCATTACATTCCATAAAAATCACACATATATATATGTAAATATATATCAATTCAATTTAAATAAAAAGTTCAATTAAATTAAAGAAACACACCCCAGTCAAACTAATAAGGTTGTTGATTTCCAATAACCAAGCCTCAGTCCAGAGAATAAGGTTTAGGCGTGTCCAACAAAGTAACATAAGTTAATACAATTAATTTAAAATAAAGAATTAAATTTTATTAGGGTCTCACTCATCTAACCAATTGCGTGCTAAAAGACACACACCCCGAATAGACCACGAAAACACAAAGAACAGTATAAAACATTGACTAGGTAGTTGTAGACTTAGTAAATTAAAATATTTTCCTCCAACTCCTACTAGTTTGGATGAAATCAGAGTGTCTAGAAAACATCCTGAAAATATAGAAAAATGACTCAAACAAATTTTCCAGTCCTTTAGGTGAGTGAAAAGGAAAATATAAAAAAGGGAGAAGATAGACCCACCAATATAGTTCCCACACACCCGAAAATGACCAAAATGGAGCTCAGATGGAGGAGATGGATCACACCCAAGGGGGTGAAGAAATGGGAGAGCCTCCTAGTGCACACATGACCAATAGGAGAGAATGAAGACAAAAAAAGGAAATTGTAAGAGGGGAACTACAAATTTACCTCTTTAATAGGTATAATTGTTAGCTAAAACAATTTTCCAAACCATGCAGAAACTATGAATGCTACAGTGTTGAGGTACTAACTAAGAGGCACTACTCATGAGGCTTGAGCACGGTTTTCCCTAATCATGCACAAACTGTGATAAATACCTCTATAAAAACACCATAGTTTCACACACAATCTTGTTCCCCTAACCACATGTTTTCCCAACTATGTGGTAATATGAAATCAGGATACTTGGTTTACCATGAGAGGCCCCACATTTTACCCAAATCATGTGCCTCAACCTATAACTTCAAAAATAGATACTTTAGGCCTTTAATGTTTCCAAAACCCTTCCAAACATCCGAGGAACTAACCCTGCCTTTAAAACCATAAAAAACAAGGTATTTTATTATGGAAACACTCATAATTGAGTTCTGATGATCAAAAAAGAATTTATCATAACCACAAATTCCAAAAAAATCAAAACTGGTGAAGATTTCGACCCCCTACAAATAATAAGGATATTATAGTCTTCCCAACATAACATAGATCATTCCTAATCTATAAAAAATCATGATATGGTATCAAAACATATCTATCTGAGTAAAAATAAACAAGACTACCCTGACCAAAAGGGGAATAGTTTCACTACCATAAGGGGGCTCCCCAACTGAGGAGTGTCCTACCCCAGTCACATCCTAACCAAAAATGAAATCAATCAAGAGTTTCATCAAATAATTCATGGACTCAAAATTACTCCTATGATTCATATTAACTCTTGAACCACATCAATTGTTCTATTTACATACTTGAAACCCATCATAATCCCACACCACATCGGTTCCCTCCTCATGAACATGTCATGCATTTCACCAACGGGGTCCCGCATCTCATTAGATTATCAAAATAAAAAGTTTTTCCATTCACCTCAATAAAGTACTTCATCGTAATGATTCCCATATACCAACACACCTTAAGTAACCTAAATATGCATGATGCCTAGATGATAACACACCTCAATAAACACACATCCATCAATGCTCACATACAATTATCGATTCCAAACACCTTATATATATATATATATAACGAACCTAAGATTATTCCAACTTACTAAAAAACAAATTTTCGGTCCATACATATATCCTATGCACCTTGTGCAACCAAAATAGAAATACCTCCAGAGGATATGCCAAAGAAAAATAATTGAAATTGGCTATGTCCATGGCATTCCTTTGACCATTGTCGGCTCACCAGCCTACTCTAACCCTAGAATCTCTACAACATGCACTTAGCCTGAAGCCCGACTACCTAAAGCCTAACCTCCATGCGGTCTTTCACCAACCACTGGCCTCTGATCCCACTACTGGGTCCCACTATTTATGTCATATCTTCTACATGCAATTGGTGCTCGTCTACCCTCACCTAGTACCGATCCCAATCCAATATCTGACACTTGAGTATGCCTCGGTCCTTGACAACCAAATATCTGAGAATCCTTCTTGCAGAACCTATCGAGATGCTCGACCTTCCCACATGCCCGAAACTCATTTGAAGTTCTCTCTCACCGAGTTCAGACATGTTCTAGTTGAACACATTAAATGAAAACCATCGACGACCCACTCTGATGTGGTTTTCCTGAGTCCTTGGCCTGACTTTCGTATTGGAACTCATCCCATACTCACTTATTGATGTCTAAATATTCACTACTAAAATATCCTAAAGTAATTTCATAGATAAATCATAACCTATTCATCAAATTTCCCTCAGCTATGAGCGCCCAGTTCACTACCCCTGAGAATGAGGACAATCTTAAGATGCTCACCTACACCAGAATTTTATTCCATAAACCATCATCGAAATGGATCACCCATGAGGCATCATTTCTCACCATTCTAGGTGAAAAACGAGGTAATTTTATGAACATCATTACATAGTCTATGAAAACATGTAACCTTATTGAAGGCTCAAGAACTCCAAAGCTCTCTCTGCCCTCTGTGTCTCTGAGCAAGAAGTTCTCAAATAATCTATTTTCAAAGTCCTTTCAGGCTAATCTCTCCTGTCTAACGTCCTATACCTACATGTACCAACATATCATTTCTTTTCCTCTAAGAATATACATTTCTAGTTTCACCCTTCAACCTGGATGTATATCTAGCCTCTCAAATATCATTTTCGTAGACTCAATCCAGTTCTAAGCCTCCTGTGGACCACCATCACCCTAAAGAAGTGGTGGGTGCTGCGACTAGAAATCCTGAGTAAGATACACCATAGCAGGCTATACTCCCCAATCTACCCTTTTGATACCATAGATAACCCAAACCGAGATTCCTCTGAGATTCTCGTCATGCCACATCCCAAAAGTGGTCAGATATAATGGTTTCCCCTCCTTCCTTGAGCATGTACTTGTGGATCCTGCTCATTCTTACCCTCAAGGGCCTCAACCTACTTGTGGTCCTGTAGTACTAAACCATCACCATCTTGATGCTCCATTTAATCCATCTAGGTGGAAACCCTTTGAATACCATTACATGTTCAAATAGACTAGATAATACACACATATATATATATATAATACAAATAGGGAAATCAATAACAGGTAGAGTCAACTAACTTCCCTTACCCTTCCCCATCACAACCATGACACTCGGCATCCCAACCAAATGACCCCTTTTTACACCCTTATCATATCCAAGTATCACATATTCCTTGGGAAACATCTGTCCTAAAAAACCTTGTCACCTAAAACTGACAACCACATTTTCCATCAAGGGGATCAACATCACCCCATTTCATAGCACATACCTACTCTTATATAATCCATTCTGAAACACACACACAAACACACATCTTACATAGAATATGAAATTTCACAACAAAAATTATATCAATGGAACATGAATATTCAAAAATGATACTACCTATGATGTGCCTAATCAAATCATAAACATGCATCATAATCATTTTGTCAGTAATTATTTACCTAGATGGAAAAAAAGGTTATATTTAATGAATATATGTGTTATATATGACATTATAATTATTCTATAAAGGTTAATTTTTATTTTTATTTCTTTTATTTCATCTATTAAAAATGGAAATAGTGTTCTTGTGTACGTACAAACTACCATCTCCATGAATGGTTTATTTCATATTTCTACCAATAAATTTTGTAAATTATTTTAAATATGTATATAAATAAATTATAAGATACTAATATAACTGTGTAAAGTTTTTATATAATATAAAATTGATCAAATTACAATGACAAAAACTATATAATTATAAAATAGATGAGAAAATAAAGAATTTATTACCTAAATCTGTGATTTTAGAATGTAATTGATTATAGTTAGGTGATAATAGGTTATAACTATATCATATAATGTTAAATATATATTTGAATTATTTTATAATATATTTATAATAAACCTATATTTATAATATAGTAGGTTTGAACATGTATGAAGAGAGTCAAGACTTGAGGTGATAGATTTTTTTCTTGAATTCTCTTCCAGGAGAAAAAAGTTATGTTATGAACCTATATTCTTTTATGAGGTTGATATTATTCCCAATTTACTTATTATATCTGGAATTTATTTTCTTCATGATATCTAATGATTTTAATGTTATTGTTTCATGGGCATTATGATTCAATTTTAACCAAAGTGTTAGTGATTTTATGCTACAATATAATTGCTTATTTGGATTTTTTATGATTAAATTTATTATGATAATAACTTATGAAACATCTCTAATGAAACAAATGATATTTCTTATCCTTTGGTTATTTATTATCAATACATTTTTTCCTTTCATTTTCCTCTTTTTATGCACTCATGAGATAAAAATATTCTTTTCAGTAAAAATTGACTTTATTTCATTCTTCAATCAAAAATTCCATTTCTTCCATGTCTATGTTTTTGAAAATTTATTTAAAAAAATATTTTATAATTATCTAATAAATGTTTAAAGTAATTTTTACCGATGTGTTAAATTTTTGAAAAATATTTTAAATGGAAACTTCTTTTCATTTTCGGAAAGAGGTGTTTTTTACATTTTATCAAAAATGTGAAATGAAACATTGTTTATTAACATATAGGACATGAATAGAAATGTGTTCTATTTTAATGGATAAATAATTTAAATATTATCTTGCATTGTTCCATGGTTATTTTCAATGAAAATTATTTTGTAATTTTTTTAAAAATATTTAGTTATAAAATGTGATTTTCAATGTGAAAAGGTTGTTCTCCTTAAGAAATGTTCCATATTATCTTTCAAATTTTTTCCATATAAGAAGAAATAATTTGATGCTAATCCCACATTATTAATTATATTAACCAAGGATATCATTCATTTTTTTTTATTTTAAATTTTTTTAATATAATGGTGAAATTTTTATGAAACCCATTATTTTTACATGTGTTATGATATGATAATTTGTTTATGATATCCATTTTCATTCATGGGTCATATATAATTAATGTTTTTATAACCTTATGTAAAAAAATTATATGATGTTAATTATGTGTAAGGTGGGGGATATAACTCCTTCCAATTAATTTGGTAAGGATTTCAATCTTAAGGTGTAACAATGGAAAACAATATTAGAGGAGTGATCTAAAATTTGAAATTAGCAGATGGTCTTGGTCCACTATAGGAAACAGGTGACAAGGCCTGATCCAATAGGTTTAACAGTCCATTTCTTAAACTTGAGAATTGAAATTTTTTACTATACGTTTATTGGAAACACACTTTTATGACCTGATATTATGGTTCATGAATAATTATGATTCCATACTCTTATGAATCATGTATTTTGGAAGTACAATGGTTTACTCCACGACTCTTATTTATGATATATGATGGATTGGGTATAAAAATTATAGTTTAAAAAAATAATGTCATAACCTTATGCTTATATTATTTTTTAATATTATATTCTAATGATATCTCAAATGTTTACCCTTATTGATAATATAATATCACCCTTTATTATGTTCCATTTCTTTCGGTTATGAAGAAATGTTTTAAGTAGGGTATGTTTACAAATAATACAAACGTAGAAGATATTTATGGGGGATGTTGAAGATCAATTAATAAATAAGAATAATGCATAACCAGTCTCTAGATACACTAAAACCTAATTCTCCTCAAGCATGTATTTTTTAAATTGAATTAATTTTCAATTAAAATTATGTGATATTATATATAAAATTCCTAGGTTATTTTAGATGGAATTAGATACAAAGATTAGTTATACATTGTAAACAAGAGTGAGAAAACAATAGTGGGAGAATATAGGATAATTATGACTGTAGGAGAACATCTTATGCTAGAGTAATGAAATTAGTGATTTTTTCCCTATAACATCACCCCTTACTAGATTCAACAAGAGGACATATCTCTCGCATAGATATACCTAGGGGAAATAACCCCAAAATTTAGAATTTATATGGACTCAATCATCACCTGGTGCAGGAAAATGAGCATAGATACACACCTGGATTGGCACACCTAGGGGATATGGTTAGGATAATTCATCTTTAATTTTCATACCATCGTGAAGTATTTGAATACATGATGACCATGGGTGGAATAGGTTAATCCTAATATTTCATATATTGGAAATAATGTTTTTGGACTTATAAATCCTATAATTTGTTTTCTTATTATGTGGTTTCATATTATAACTATTTTTTCTTACACCAATATTTTTTACTATAGTGAATGGTTGGAACTGGAAGGAAATAGTTTACAATTAAATGTAGTATAAAATGTGTTGATGATAAATTAAATATATTTATTATTATAGTGAAGAATATTTTGATTATTCAAAATCAGTTATCATGATATATGATCAAAAAATTACACCTCAATCGACTATAAATAATACCAAAGAAGATAATTTTAGATTTTTCTAACAGATCAAGTGGTGGAAACCATAGTGGAATAATATTTTGTGTCATATATATAGATAATATGGGAATAATAACTTAACGGAATATCTCACAGATAATATAATATATTTTATGTATGAAGGATAAGAGAACATAGTATATAATTGGTGTGGAAATGAGAAAGGATTAGTTAAAACAATATATGATAAAATTGGTTCCCAATTCCGTCAACAATGGTTGAATGTATTAAATGTGGAACATTATTTCATTTTGAAAAATGATGTACTAGGTGTAATTCTCAAGAATATAATGACGATGGTTTAATGTATAAGTGTTTTTCTATTGATGATGAAGAGACTACAAATGGCATATAAAATGAAAGAGGTATTAAGGAACAAGATGATGAAGCCTAGTTAATGGATTATGAATAAAGTGGGTGTGTTGAAGTATTTATTAATTTGGATCCATGTATTATTCTATAGAAGTGTTTACCAATGGTATTTTAGTGATACGAGTCTTGAATCATTTAAGGATTATGTTATTTTTTGAAGCATATATCTCTTAATGTAAAATTAAATTAAGAGATACAGATAGCTTCATGGGTTTCTAATTTTATGTTTGATAATATGATCAAATAATTAGACACCAGTTTTTAGGTTCTAAGTGATGATATTTTAATTAAAATAATAACATTTGGGGGAAATTTTATTTTGAATACGTTAAATGTACCTATTAGGTTCAACATAAATTGTTATTGTATAAATAATGATGTTTTCAAAATATTAAAGGCATTGATGACCTTTAGGACTTACATTATCTTTATTTATTATGGTTATTTTTAAGGATTTTAATCATATTTATGGGGATGTTATAAGAATTATATTAATATTTTTTATTAAAAAGGAAAAAGTTTCACATTTAGTAAGGACAAAGGGATTGAAACCACAGCTAAGTGGAGATATGTTATAAATTCCTACCACTGGGACATGTGATGTATTTGTTAGTATAAATGATGTGGAAGATAAATATTATATTAATTTTTTGGACTTATGTTTTATCATAGAAATAACCATGGGATCTAAAAATAATATCGTTTCAAATTATGCATCAGGAAAATAAAAGCTTCATGATAAAAATTATCCAACTCATGATTTAGATTAGATTTTGTATTATTTTACATTAATGATATGGAGGGGTTAGATTTATGGGTAAAGGAGTGATATATACATACTGATCATTAAAGATTAATTTATATATTAAAATAGGAGTTGAATATGTGTTAGATAAGATGGCTGGAGATGATTAAAGATTATGACTCCTCAATAAATTACCACACTGGGAAAGACAAAAAGATAGATGATTCCTTGACGTAAAAGGTTCATGCTATCCTATCCATGAGAAGGATCACAAGAAATCCAATATTTATGGATTTATAAAGGATATATTTAGAAATAATAAAGGAATGGTAAAAATGTTATCTTATAAAAATGAATGTTCATCCATCTATCCAAGTGAATATTAAAAAAATTTAGAAGGTTGATGTAGAGTAACAAAAGATGTTGGGAAATTTTCCCAAGTTTAAACATGATTGTGATGGAATTATAAGAATCAAAACTATAAATGTGTTCCTCTAAGGCCAAATTTTAATAAGAAGATGTTATAGGAAGGTCATAGTTCTTCATTTCCTATTCATATTTGAAGTACAATGATGTATTGATATTACAAAGAGTGCGTCTAGTGGGATGGAAAAAAAATTTATATTTCATAATTTGTATCCTAATTCTTAGTGGGTTGAAAAGTTAAGATATAGAGACAAAACTATAAATATTTCTCACAACCAATACTAACTAAATAATGTAAATGGGAAAATATCACTATTTATTTTTTCATTGGATTCACCAAAACATCTAAAAAGAATAATTATATTTCTATTATAGTCGATCACATTAAAAATTTAGAACACTTAATTACCACTAGAGAATATTTCTTTATGGATAATCCAGATAGGATATAAATTAATGTTATGGTACGGTTTAATGGAGTATCATATTATATTGTATCTAATCAATATCCAAGTATTTCCTTGAAGTTCTTTTAGAGTCATTATAAATACATTGATATAGAGTGTAGTTTTAGAAATTCGTATAATCATAAGACAGATGGAGATTTTTAGAAGAAAATTAAAACCCAATAGGATATTCTAGGATCTTGTTAAATGGATTTAAAAGTTGGTTGGTATCAACACATTTCTCTATTCAAAGTTTCCCACATTAATATAATTCACTCAAGAAATCATAGGTATCTTTATGATGCCCTCTTTGAAATAATTATAGAGCTCCAATGTGGTAGAATGTAGTTGGAGAAATAACATTACTATAATATGATCTAGAATAATAACTAATAGAAAAGTTTAGGTATATTCTACAACACATAAGGGAAGTACAAATTTGACATTAATGTTATGCTGATAATTATCATCGTGATCTAGAATTGAATATTTGTTATAATGTGTTTCTATGAATTTATCCATGGAAGAAGGTTGTGATATTTGAAAAAACAGGAAATATAATCCATAATTATGGTGGCTATTTTAAGATTATTTATTCAGTATGTTTGGTAGCTTATCGTGTGGCATTTCCACTGAACCTCTCTCAAATACACAATGTGTTCAATGTATCACTACTGAAGAAGTGCATATAAGACACATCACATGTACTAAAGTCATAGGCCATAAAACCATATGAATATTATTATTATTAATACAATATAATGGATTTTATAGAGAATAAATAGTATGTTTGTGAAATAAACCACTCACGTGACTAATGTCTTCTTCAAAATCTACAATCTTGAGGAAGTTATATAGGAACCTAAGGATATGATGAGTTAGAAGTATCCTCAATCATTTATATCAAAGTGATGAAATTTTAGGGGGAAATTAATTTGATATGGGGAGAATGTAACACCCTGATATATTATATACTTTATTTTTTAAGAATATATTTTATTTATTGTATATCTTTCATTACATGTAAAACCGAGTTTAAACAAAATCTGACATACAAATAAAATATTATTATTTAATATAATAGTTATCTCTTAGAAATTTGAATGAAGGGTATAATGGGATTAGATATATTATTAATGTATAATATTTATATATATATATAATTAATTATTTCATTACCAATTAAATATAAATGAAAATAAAACCACATGAAAAGATAGGAATTATTTTTCTAAATAGAATTTTTTTTTAAAACATGTTTTATCTAAAAAAATTAAAAAACACTTTTTGCGAGTTATTATTATTAAATATATATATTATATATTAAATAAATTATTTTAACATTCATACTGTTTGTTTTTAGTGTATGCTATAAGAATAAATATCATTTTACGGTTAAAATTGTATTTCTTGAAAAAGAAATTATGTCACATTTTGAGAACTTGTTTTAAAAAATTCTTCTCATGAATATTATGAAATTTATATGAAAAAATTAAAATCATTTTTTAAATAATCATTTAAAAATTATTTTAGAGATAATATTTTATAATTTTCTGAAAAGATAAATTTCACATTGAATAGTGAAAAAAACATGTTTTTATTAAGAATTCTATTTTCATTTATGTAATTTAAAAATGTAAAAATTATTATAATTTGGATTTAAAAGAATAAAATTATTAATTATATTATATAAAATCCAATTTAAGTAATTTTAATCAATTTCATAAAGAATTTTTATATAACTACTATTTAATATAATTAAACCTTTTATTTGGAAAACTATTTTTAATCCTCGTCTCTAGGTTTATTTTAAATTATTTTTTCTCAAATATTTAAATATAATTTGGAAAATATGATTATTTATTTTAAATAATAATATAAAATAGTATACATTAATATCAACTTAATTTTTGGTCGAAACAAATAGTAAAAAATGTAAAAAATAATTACTTTGTTTAGGTAAAATCAGGTTTACCAATGGGTTATACAAAAAAAATAATTGTATGTTTAAAAATAATACATTTAAAATTTTATATTATAGAAATATTTCAAACATATAATACACCAATTTCAAATATATGGTCATTTGGAGATATTTTTGTTATGAATGACTATAATTTTGGATTCATTTGTGAAATTTCCAAGTAGTTTCCATGTGGGTTCATATCCCCACTTATAAAAGGGCACATCCTTTGATATCCCCTTAACACATCCAAAACAATTTTTATCATCCAATAACTTCCCAAATAAATTTTTTACGTCTCTCCCAACATTTTATAAGACATATTTTGATTAGGAAACCCTCATTAAAAGACTTTTGGTGAAAACCTAACGCGATTTTATGAAGAATAGGTACCATTCTTAGTCGAACATATTTATTTTCATTCTTCTTCCACCTCATTAAAATAATTTTAAAATATGTTGATATGAAAATTCAGTATCTCCCATATACCTATGTTTTATTATGTTAATTTAGTAACCAATATTTATACCCTCTTCAATCAAACGAGAAATGAAATTGTTGATCATGTGTACAACAGACTACCACCTCATGAATCGATGTCATTCATTTTCCCTCACCACCTATAATGAAAGGATATTAAAATGTATTTAATATATATATATATATAATATTCATAACAAGTTATAATATTTTAAATATAATATCACATATACCTTCTTACTTTCCATTCTGTGAGAATACGGTAGCGTCACTAATATGTACGGCGGACTACCACCTCGCGAAGCGATGTGATTCATTATTCAGTTAATATTGACAATAAAGGTAACAAGGAACATTTAAATTATTCTATAAGATATATATTACATAATAATTATTTTTAAAGGTGAATAATTCTTTACCTTTCTATTATTCCAGCCATAAAAAATGGAAATATTTCTTATACATACATACAGCCTATAGTGTCCAAAAATGGTGTATTTCCTCAATCAACCTCTACCTTTATGAATGATTTTAAAATTTTATATACTAAATAGATATGATATTAATATCATGGTTAATATTTTGGATATAATTTAATTATGACCATTATAAAAGGTCTAAATCTAATAAATGAAAACATACATAAGAAAAGAAAGTAGTTATTACCTGAAATAGAAATTTTAACCAAGAATTTTTTATAAAAGGGTGTTAAAAAGTTACAATTATATCATATATAGTATTATGTATAATAAAAGTTTCTGGAAATATATTTATAATAAACCTTTATTGGTTATACTTTAGGTTCTAATTTGTTTATGGAGATTCAAGAGTTGAGGTAAGGGATTATTATCTCAAATTATTTTATTTTAGTACATATGTTATGTGATGAAACCATATTATTTCATTATGTGTATATAATTACCAATTTATAATTTATATAATTAGATACTTTTATGGTATCTAATGTTTTTTAATGTTATTACTTCAAAGGGATTACGATTATAATGTTACCAAAGTGGTATTGATTTTATGTTATAACCTCATTATTTATCAGGATTGTTTATGATTAAGTATCAAAAGAATATATATTATGATAAATATATAAATAAACAAAAATATTATCTTATAATTTTCTTATTTACTTGATTATAAATTTTTTCCTTAGAGTTTCCTCTCATTAAGTAACCAAAAGATCACAAATATGTTTTTATTAAAAAAATCCTCAATTTCATTTCCTCGCTTGAAAATGATTTTTCTTCAATGTCTATGTTTTCAAAAATAATTATGAATATATTTTATATTTTACAATTATTTTTTAAATTCATGTTTACCCATGTTTTAATTTTTATAAAAAAAATTAATAGTAAAATTATCATCTTTTTTAGAATGATTTTCTTTTTAATTGTTATTAAAACTGTTGATGTAATCTTATTTATATAAATTTATAGAATGAATTGAATTGTCATATACCATGAAAAATAAATAAACTAAATAATTTTTTATATGTTTCCAAGGTTTTTTTCAAAGAAATGTATTTTTAATTTTCTGTTATAAATTTTTCATTTTAAATTGTTATTTATATTGTAGAAAGGATATTTTACCAAAGAAATGTTCCAACTGATCTTACAAAATCATTTCCACTATATATTTCATAATTTGATGTTAATCATTATCTACTAGATATATGATCTAAGGATACCCTTATTATTCTTTATTATAAGGCTTTATAATTATGATGATTCTGAAAACCCCATTCCATTTTCATGGGTTATGATATGATGAAATGTTTATCAAATCCATTTCCTTTCATGGGTTCTGAAATGATGATTGTTTTTTGATCCTATAGAATACATATGTATGATTATAATTATGTGATGGGTGATGTGAAATCACAAACCCATACTTAGGGATTCAGTGTATAAAAATACTGTGTATTTTTTTATAAAATAAAAATGAAAAATACAGTGAGAATTTTATATACTAGAACCTTTTCCTGTATAGGTTTTTGAGAATTAGACATATAAATTACAAATTAACAAAATGTAAAAACTGTTAAACAACTTTCTTCACATACACTGCCTCCTTATATAAAATACACTCCAAATTAAAATTCCATTACACTTATGAAAATTTGATTTAAAACTTGGTGTGGGAATTAATTTTCCCAGTAAGGGGTTTTAAAAATTATTTAGAAATTATTCTCTAGAAGTCTATAAATTTATGTGAAAAAATTTATCAAATAAAATCACATGATAAAACCATTTAGGATATTATTTTATAAAAATTGAAATTATTTTTCTAAATATCGTTGAATACTGTATAATACATTCAATACCATATATATTCAAAATAATACTTACATTTGAAATAATACTATGGATTTCCCTATTTTTAAAATAATAATTTTTATGTATTATTTATGATACTTAGTAAGACATAAGAAAATAATATGGTCACATAGTCATATCACATATAAGACAATATCCCCTTGAGGTTAGGATTTTACTCACCATATTATAACATATCATTTTATACTCTACTACCTATTTGAAGAAAATATTTCAATGGTCCTACAATTATCACTCATAACCAAAAAAACATTTCAAAACCATACCTAGATTATTTCCTTAATAAAAAATAATCTCACATATTTCTTTACATGGAATAATCATATTTTATTAAATAATTTATAAATAAAATTTGGATAAATCCATATTCATGAATAATTTCCATAGTTCAGAAAACATAAATATATATATGATTAATAAATTACATGAATTCCTAAATTAAAGTGCATGTAATGTCAATAATATCATAAATGGTGGCCATATCTAATGTTATTATTGACATTCATGGTCATATAGAAACAGTTCACAGATACAATTATAGATTTTATCATTTTAAATAATAGACCACATATAGTTATATCCTATATAGATTATATAAAATAATAACTATTCTCATAGAAGATTTATTTTTAAAGTAAACAATTTGAATATAACAGTAATAAAACAATGTTTTATTTTAATTTTAGAATATATTATTCAAGATCATGAAATAGTTATTTTTAGCATGGACTTATAATATATATTGATAGAGTTTTCTTTTAAAATAAAAAAAAATAGATGAAAAGATTTCAAATACTTCCCTTATAGGGGTTATAATTTAAAATAATGTTTGAAAAAAATAGAAATATGTTTTTCTAAAACATATACCGGATGGATGTTTTTGAAGTATTATTATCCTTATTTTATAAAATTTTAATATATATATTTATATACGAATATATAAATTTGAAAATAAAAATACCCTATTCATGTAATGAACCAAAGGCCTGTTGGCTTCTAGACATAGAGAAAGAATGAGGGGATAATGTTTTTTTGGGAATAGTTCAGGTGTTCAAGGTGTGAAAATTTGGGGTTTTTATAAAGAAAGATTATATATTTTAATTTCATTAATCATTCTGCGATAAAATATATAGTGGAACATTATGTAGTTGGAAAAAAAAGTATTTGAGAGTTTGTGTATTATATATGTGTTCTGTTTTCATGTTTTTTATAATATATATATATATATCATGTTTTTTTATTCGAAAATATTAAAGGGGATTCAACAAATTACCCAAGTAAGATCAAAAATTTACTTTAATTTGTGTAAATCATAAAAAAATTGACATATTATGGTTATATATATTATATTCATATCATGCAGTGTAAGTTGAGGAAGAACATGGGTTGGGTTATTGTTTTTACCAATTAACCATTTTGTTTTTAGAATAATCTATGTCGATATCAGGCCATAGGATAAAGGATATTTCAAAAATAAAGGAGCAGGACATGAAGATTTCAAGGGTTTACTAGTTTAAAAGAACTGGGAATGAACCCAATGAATAAGATGATCCAGAGAATGGTTGGATGACCCAGATGCGAATAATTCAATTAGACGGATGGGATCTCAACCTGTAGTGTCCCACATCAAAATATGGAACAAAAATCACCACTTTATAAGAAAAGATCCCCCCCTTGATGACATAAGAACACATGAAAATGGAGCCTTGAACATGGGCTCCCACTAGGATTTGGACTACACTATGCATAAACTAAACAGTCATTACATGGGTCTACACTCATCCCCTTAAGGGTTCTACACTTGAGCCTACTAACTCACATGGTTCCACCCGAGTACCTCTCAATCACCAACATCTTCTCCAGTGCCCACCTAAGCTATGGTTTCATGGATTCTATTGCTGTTGTGTGAGTACTATGGTTTTTTTTCAATGTAAAAAAACAATACTTAACAAGGGTAAGGTAAAAATTACAAAAGTAACATTTATATTTTTTTATAATTTCCAATAAGTTATTTATAAAATTTTAAAAGTTAATTTATTTTAATTATTATTCTAAACTATTTTTATAGAACCATATTTTAAATTTTTTAACTTCTCAAAGTTATATTAAATTTTTAAAAATAATTACTCCTTATTGAAATTTTTTTATTCAAATATCATCCTACTAAATACTATATGATACTTTTCCAAATATAATTTTAAATCCATTTAATTTTTTTTTAAAAAGTCTAACAACTATTAAAACCCTTTACTTTTGTGTTTTTTCAACAGTCAGAAAAAAGTATAATAAATAACTATGCCTAACTGTATTTGAAAAATACATCAAGATTTCACAACATTCAACCCTTACTTCAAAGAATAGTGATATACTTTCCTCTAGTTCTTAGTGTTATTTTTATTCTACTTATTGTTACTTTTTTTAATTATGGAAGACTCGGGTAATGTTGGATACACATTCATCCTTCTTGTGTTACTCGGTGGTCCTCTAGTTGTGATGCAATCACAATTAGTGAGTTTATTGAATTAGTTTCGGTTTCTAGTTTTGTAAAAATGTAATTTAATTGGTGTTCTGAAAATAAATATATTCCCTTTTCTATTTCTAATTTTTAAAATATTTATTTGAAACCATTTTTTAAAAATTCAAAAATAAATCATATATTCATGATGATATAGGTGGTACCTATATGTATCTCCAATGCATTTGTTAAAGATTTATATCTCATAAGAATGAAATGGAAAAAAGTCGACAGGCTAGATCAATAATGAGTGTATGATATCATGAACATAACATACAATGTTCATACCTAACCTATCATAAATCAAAAACATGAGTCATGGAATAAAGTATTATCATTCCAAAATGCACTAAACTAATATGGTCCTTAGGTGTGTCTTTCTAAAATTTATTGAATAATAATATAAAATTATGTGATATTAATTTATGAAAATCCTAGGTAATTATATAAATCATTAGAATTTGGTTGTTTTGTGATAGTATAAAAAACTAGCCTACGTGGTTGTGCTTATACCCTCAAATCATAGTGGATTCCACATGGATATTTTTTGTTTCTTATGCAACGCCATTTTATTAAATTTTAATAAATTCTTGTGTTAATAAATATATTATATTATTAATAAATATCAATATATGATTACCTTGATGTTTTTATTAAAACAATTATTGTTTCATATAAATGATATAAGGTATTTATTTCAAAAAAACATTAGTTATTCATTTGTGACAAAATTATATTCTTGATAAAGATTGAGAAAATTAAAAAGAGGTTATTTTTATAAGATTTTGATGAAAAATATATGAATTTATTTTTTTTAAATTTCCAAGAGATGTAATGCATGTTTAAATGGGTTTTTAAAATAAATGGTACATTTATATTTTTTTACTCTAAAGCGATTAAGATGATGTTTTTTATTGGTAGAATCTTCCTTAATTTTCCAAGGCTATTTTACAATAATATGAATTTTAATTTCTAGTTAGTTCTTTTTCGAATTTTTTCACAATGATTTTGTTGCTGATTATAGAACCATAGTTGTAATCCCCTAGTTCTTACATTTTATATACATTTTTTCATCTTTTATGGGTTGTGTAATGTTTAATATTAATCATTCTAGATTGATATAAAAGTTCATTTATCTTGAGAGGGTATTGGTGGTGAGATGGGGTTTGTTATTTCTATATATTTGTTTTTTTACCAGGTTGTATGTTGATTTCCCAAAGCACCATTTTTCATTTCATGGGAAACCATATATGTAAATGAGATAATTTTTCAAGGATATAGTATCCTTTTGAACCAAATCATAGGTTGGTACCTTTTTTGTGATAGTGGTCTAATTCAACTATGGAACCTAATTTGATGTTGACCCAATAAGACTATGTGATTTTACCTATAAAATTATTCTCTTGGGTTTTTCTATCATGGTATGATATTATGAACTATGTAGTTTCCTATACAACATATTCATTTAATAAGGAAATTAAATTGGGGATTTCAGAAACCATATTTATGTTCATAACATAAGTTCATTATTTTAGTAATGTCATTATTATTGATGTTTTAATTTATTTATAACATGATTATTTCTATAATGATATAATTTAATTTTCTTTTTTTTAATTAGGATAAGTTTACCTCGTTATATATTTTTGGAATGAGTTTTTATAAAAATTATTTGGAGGAAGATAATTTTTCATTCAAATAAATAGTAGTCCACCTTTATTAATATTTCAAGTTAATTTATATTTTAAAAGGTAGACTCCATTAGTTCAGTAAAAAGGGTTTTTCCCTTTTGTTTTGGAATGATATTTTTGAATGATATATGATTTAATTATTACCTAAAATTAAAAAAAAATATTAAAAAATTTGAATATATAATCTATAAATTTATTTATTAATAGAATTGGATATATCCTTTTTTTAAGGAAAATAGGCATAATAATCTCACACCATTCATACACCCTAGTGTGAATATGTAGGTAGCTATCATTTTATTATACATATTCTATGGATGTGACCAATGATTATTTGTTTTTGACTAGTATGATGATAGTCATTGTAGATATGGTCATTTACCCTTAGTTGAATGGAGGTATTAGAGTGGCCAATTGAGTTTTTTTAGGACACTTATCTACAAACCAATTCAAAAATCTATAACATCTATTTATTTATGATGTCCACTGTATGGGGAACTTGTAATGCATTGTTATGGATTTTTATTTTATGAAATTAGTTAGATCAGTTAAATTATTTTCAAATCATTTTTATTTTTTTGTTTGTGATGCCTTATTTGGTTTAGTTTTTTATTTTGAACTATTTTTATATTCATGGATATACATAATATAAATAAACTTTTCTAGATTATTATTAACTCCTATTTCATCATTATTATTATTGAAGGGTTATAAAATTCTAATATATTTTTTATTTCATATATAGTGTCATAATTAAAGTTCTTAGTGATCTTAAATATACACTAGGATTTGTGGTGCAATTTTTGATGCAATGTGTGTGGTCGATCCAAAACGGTTCAATAAAAAATTGTATGGGATCCAGGTTTCTAGTGGAATGATTTTTGATAGATCCCTCTAGTTATTTGAGATGCCTCTTATTATATTTATAGAACTTTGAAACTAAATAAGTAGGTAATTATTTGGTTCATGATCAATAGATTTCATGAAAAAACAAGAAATTCAATATGTAAATGGAATTTTAATTATTGAATTGTTATTATAGATTTCATTAAATTAAGGGTATATTCTTTAACATTGGGTTCTATTTGATATTCTAAGGGTTTATATTAATGTTTTTCGAGAATTTTGAAATAATATGGAGATGCACAGTTGTCTTACATATTCTAGAAAACATGGGGATCCCACAATAGTTGTCATTGAAACTTTTTATAGGTTATCATATGATTGGAACATTTTCATAAAAATCTTTTAGTGAATATAGTTATAGTTATGAATCACATTTATAATTTTTGATCTATTTATATTATTTTTTTCTCCTTAAATGATTTTCATTTACTAGAAATATATCAATGAAAATATAATGATGTGTCAAGGTTGTCTAGATTTGTGATTGAAAGGTTGTATTGGGTTAGAAATATAATAAAAAAATGTTCTGAATTTAAAAACAAAAATTTGGTTGTTCATTATTGAATGAATTTGGAACTCATGAGGAATTTATTAAATATATAGTGATTTTAATAAGGAATTTGGAAAATATTATGGAATAATGGAGGATTTCATGGATGTTATTTTGTTTAGAGCTTATTTGGGTTGTTTATTTAAAATAAAATTTAATGAGCGGTTTGATTTTTAAACATATATATCATCTATTATTTGTACATGATTTTCAACCTTCAAGATATGTTTTGAATGATGTTGATTACACTATTAAATTTTCGGAATAATGATGAAAATGATGTATATTTTTAATCAGTGTAAGGTGGGTTATATAAAAATACTTTCAAATATAAATATATCCCATGAAATATTTTAGTTATATAATAGGAATCAATAATTATTTTATAAATAAAGTGGAGTTATATAATGGGAAAAATGTGGGTCTTTATTTTAAAAAGTATAATTGTTTTAAATTTAGATGTCAATGTTTTGAAAACTCCCTAGTAAGGATGTTTAGATTTTAATGTTTATATTATAATTTTCATTATTTTGAAAATATGGTGGAATATTTTTTTTTTAATTTCTTTTGAATAATTATTTATTGGGTTCTATTTAAATATGATATGTTAACATAAAAATAATGATACAAAAAGAATTATATGGAAAAACATTGGTGTAAGTTTGTCATTATTATAGTGAAACTAGGGGTAAATGTATAGAATTAATTAAAATGAACTCTTTGAAAAGAAATTCAGGGATCTACATATTGGTCCCAAAATTCCATGAAACTATAACATCTATGAGAGAACTAATATTTCAAAAATACCCATCACTAATGTTTTAATTGATTATAAATACTCATATAGATCCTCATTTCTATAACCCAATAAGTAAAATTTCATTTGTATTCTCTATACTACTATAATTTATAATTTGAAAAACTCATATAATAATTTAATTAAATAGATTTATATATGCATCAATAATAACCCAATTACATCACATGAGTCCTTTAATGTATTGAGCATTATTTTTTTGAATTTCTCATAAATCTAATTTTTGGAAAATATAGTTTGTATAAGAGACACATGATTAATACAACTCCAATATTTTCTCATCATTCATCACCAAAAACCATTCAATTAAAGTAAATGAGAACTAATTGTTTAAAGGAAACTAGTCTCACAAAACTCCTTGTGTTATATAAAACCTATATTTCTCAAGAGTTAGACTAATTTCATCCATTTTATTCCTCCAAGCACGAAACACATATTTGAAATTTTTGAGTGCTCATGGACCCACAAAACGTCAATATGGTACTTCTTATATAGAATCCAAACCCATATCCTAGGATATGGACCTTTCTGGACAATCTTTATACACAAAGAACATGATGGAAATCCTATCACCTTTTCTTCTGATGCATCAGAATACTCATCTTGGAGCCATCACAAAATGTTTATTGTGATAATAATATATGTAAATTTCTCAAAAGAATTATTAGAGGGTTAAACCTTTCATGTAAACCCCACTCATTATATCCCAAATCTTTAACAACACATGGGACACCTATTAATTTTACACCCCTATCCTGGAATCATCAATGGTAATTGCCCATTTCATCGTAGTAAACCATGTTCTCCCTTGGGATTATAAATTAATAATCCCTACACTATTTCTCAATTCATCCCTTTTCATAAAATAATCAGGACCTTTTTAATAATTTTAATTGCCTAAAATATCTTTAGTAATAGATTAAGAATTGAAAGCATACCCTAAGTGATGAATTTCAATTTCCCTGTGTAATGATCTTAGGATGCCATGTATGATTTTCATGAAATGCCTCATGTTAAGAGAAGAGATGAAATCTATATTCCAAGAATTCTAAATATTAATACCCATAATATCCCATATTTTCTCCCACTTCACCAAAAATGTATCCTTAACATATGATATTAAACTACATGATAAGGTATTGGAACAATTTTTTATCAAACTCATATTATGTGGGTTTTGATCCATGTTTTCTTAAATAGTGTGTATGTTTACCCATTTAGGTTTAATCCCTACATCAACATAATTCAATCTACCCCTTGGAAGGAAGTATCTTAAAATCCATATCATCATTTTGGTGTATAGCATCCATATCACCATAGCTTCTCAATTTTTCTTCTATATTTTAAAACCATGAGATTACCCAATAGAATATGAACCATCAGTATCCCTAATGGAAGATATACCATGCTTTCCCCTGTGGAAGTTAAATATGAACACACTCATATGACATTAAACTATGTCAAAACATACCAACTCGATTAAAACCTCATCCCACAATTATTTGATGAACCTATTTAGATTCATCCCCACTATAAATTAACTTATGAATTTCCTAATAAGTGATGAATATAAATGGGATGAATCCCCACTAGACATGAAACCAAGGAACTCTCTTATGTTTCTATCATAGTAGTTCATCTTCTATGATCATAGTATAACCCTTCCAAATGAATATGAAACCCTACCCTTTGTGATATTCATAGGGATAATTAAGTAATAATCCTATGTTACCACATATAATGAGTGTGAGAATAAAATGTGATGAGAATAATATCTCTTATCCCTTACCTTACATGATGAACCCCAATAAATTAGTTATATGAGGATAACGAGAATACTTATGTGATGATTATATGTAACCAATTTTATGGGCATGTGATCACTTCATTATCTCTTAATGTGATAAGGCTAGGATTATTACATTATACGATGAGTAATTAATTTCATTGGTGAAGAGATATAGATGACTTAGGTACGGAAATTATGATTCCTCTTGTTAAAAGCAACAAACAAATTAGGAATTAAGATACATATTTTCTTATTGAAATCATGATAATAGTTTTACTCATTACAATACCCTAGCCACAAATAATATGTGTGGGGTTAGGAGATCTATTCATGTAACAATCCATCACAAACATTCTCAACCTATTATATATAACTCTCATATAGATCCTGGACTCTCTTTTCCAATCTCAATTCTTAAACTCATTTTATATAGGGTTACCAATTATATAATTGATTTATATGAGAAATAGGGAGTTATTATTACATGGTAGGTAGCTCATGAAGGCCTAAAAGTTGTGTTTCTACACCAGCATCATCCCCAGTAGGGAACCTAGAGTAAAATATATCACCCTAATAGAATATAAAATCATTATGGGAGTCTCTCCCTAGAGTATTCTGATGTATTTCTCTCTTATACAAAAGTTCATTGGGTTTTTCCTCTATCTAAAACTCCAAATTATTCCCATGTGTTCCATGTAGTATTCCTAGAAACTAACATTCACAATAGTGCAAGAATCCCTACCAAAAAATGAAATGTTTTATCTAATACCTCCTCAACATACCCTTGTTAATAATATACACTTCTCATATCGAGGGTAGCATATCAACCATTCCCCAAAATAAAGTCAATCATATTTACCATGTGTAATATGTTAGCCTCATGTAAACACATACATCTCTCATAACAACCTACGAAGATTTTTTACCATACTGGGATTGAGACCCCAACCAGCCATATAAAATGATTCTTGAAATATCCCAACATATGTATCAATAACCATCTAACATATATTCTTATAAATTTATATATGACCTGCTACAGTAATGGTTCTCCCTGATGAAAATGAACAATCACTTGCCAAGGTGGTCATTCCCATGATTCTAGCAACAACTCACATGGAATAACACCATGTGATGCTTAAAATCTTACAAATTGAGTAAAATACCATTAGTACCATAACTATAGAAGGTGTAACCGACCTTATGATACCTTTTATAATTTAGAAATATATAATTAAAATGATTTATGAGGGACATTAATACCTCAAAAGTCATAGATATGGGAAGGAACCCATCATCTATGGATTTAAATTATTAATATTGAGGTCCACATTGTCACCATTTTCCTCTAAAATAACTATATAATAAGTATATCCAACATTCCATAAAGGTACATTAAATTTAGTTATTCCTTAAATAGATATCATCAGTATTATCTAATTATGAAATGGATGTTATAGGGAAAAATATATCAGTATTGGTTCTTCCAAATGAGGAACATCATACAGTTGAGCAATGAGAACTCTTTAAACCACTTCATCAATATTAGGAAATATAATCTCTACTATAAATGGGAGTAGTTTAAAATCATGATTCATTTGAGAAAGAAAACTCCTCCTCTATATGAAGTCTCTCATAGATGGAACCTCTCAAATCTAAATATCAGTAGAGGAGAAATTTTTCATTTCTTCCTCATTTAACATTGTTTCGATGGGAAAGAGATGACCATGGAACCCTATATGAGGTAAATTCGGTTTATCCTGATAGACGAGTATGGGGGGTTTGATTTCATGAAAAATAATCAACATTAGGACACCATTTTCATTTTTAATGGAAAAACTAAATGGTTCCCTCATCCATAACTAGGTACATAATTTCTTTCCAAAGGTAGGTGGTCACTTGGGGTTTTAGACCCAATGATGCTTATGGATTTTCATTGGTCTAGATGATGGTTGGTAGGGATCATCAAATCCTTTTGGGGGAATTATTTCCAATTCTAGGGATCTCTTATATATTTAAGATATCTTCACAAATATATTCATAATCTCAGTACGGGACTAGATACCCAAACAGAATTATTATTGATTGAATCTATTTATATAGAAAATAAATGGGATCTCATTAATTAACTGAGGAAAGGAGATATCATTAGGAAATCCATCTTTATGTATCTGAGGTTCATCATTTTTTTGAGTAAAGGGTAATTGCTTCGGTGATGAAGCCATATATAAAGGTAATTCAGGATTAGCTTCCACGTAAGGAGGCAGTTATTAATCCAAGGAGGGGATTGAGACAATATGATGAGTCTTATATATCATGGTTATTTCATGAATAAAAATAATCATAGTTCATTAAACCCATGTAGTTTTAAAGTCATGTTGAGAGGATATGTGTGCAAGAATAGAAGAATCGTAGTTTTGAGCTCATGCTTCAAGGAGACATCCTATGTATCCTAGTTATAGCAGGAATCAGAGTTATCATAGTACAATCACACCCTTAAAACGGGACCCAAGTTAGATGCCCATATGTTTAAGGTTTTTTATGTCATTCCACTCACTAGGGATTATATATTGGGATTTCCCTAGGTGGTGGAGATTCATGATTCCAATGAGGTGTTCATTGTGGATCCCTAAGACCATTTGATCTATAATCAGTGTGAAAAACATGGGATTACAATTGATCAACCTCATTGAATATAGATATGGGAATTGAGTAGTGAGACAACCCTTGGACTTTAATATAGATCGCATGACTTGAATAGGCATCCTATGTATCCTGATTATGGTAGGAATTAGATTCATTGTAGTTCATTTGATTTCTCAGTCTTATGAGGGATGAGGTAGGGTGATCATCTCATGGGAATGATTGATTCTTGATGGTTCAAATGCTTGAGACATGGGGCTTACATTAAAATGGATATTTATTTGAGATCAGGACTTAGTAAGGAATCCTGTGTATCCATTTCAATGTATGAATAAATGTTCATGTAGTTTCGTTGATTAGTGCTTAAGAACTAGAATTTCCTTTACCTTGGTAGAGGATTACAATGAGAGTGTTATGATCATTACAGCTCCCTAGTGCCACATGATCTATGCTCGATGTGAGAAAAAAGATGGAAAATGATCAGCCTTACTACTTATGGATATGAGACTTATGTAGCGAGAAAACATTTTGAATGGTTAATATGGATCTTAGGCCTCGGAGATGCATCCTACATATTCTAATAATGGATGTAATCAAATTCTTAATAGTTCGATTGATTAGGGCTTGCACATTGATGTTTACCTTTGTTCTAGGATTACACATTGAGGGTGGACAAGGTTACAATGCTTTGGGATTCCTTGATGACTTGGTATACTTGTTTCCTAACATCTGTTTATTGTTTGATTTAAATGGCTTGATTTTATGCTTGACTTGTTGGAGGATATCTTCTTGACATGTCCTAAGGAAATCATAAAATCTAATTGAATTGTCTGATGGAAGTCACAAATCCTATATGAAATGTATGAGGGTTGTCTATTGATCAAGGATGACTCATCTAAAGGATATCACAAGACATGGCCAGTCAACCTTAGAAGCTATCACATGACCCTCATTGGATTCTCTAGAGGGTGCTTCCTGAACCAGTTGACTTTACCTGTTTTAATCATGAGAGCTAGCTAACACGATTTGATGATATCACAAGATTCGATGCAACATGTGTCAGAGGGTGTCTCATGTCATGACTGACATATCTAGAGGGCATCATGAGACCTAGATGGGGTGCTAGGAGGCCATCACGTGAGCCAATTAACATGCCTAGGTGCTACTATGAGACTCTACTAACATGTTATAACACCATTATATGAGTCAAGAGACACATATTAAGGAAATCATGATAATTGAATGATGAACCTAGAGGGTTTTGCGAGACTTGGGTGTCGTTATTGAGGGGAACCATGTGACTTAATTCGATATTTCTAAAGGATTTCTCATAACCCAAATAGTATACTGAAGGAGAATCATGATATCTGGATGATATGTGTTGGTTTTTTCATGCGTCCTGGATGGTTTTCATGAAGAACATGAAGTTCGACATGTATATCATTAACAAATGTATCCCACCATTTGTTTTTTTTTCTAGACTTTATATTGTGAATTCCTTAGATTTTTTTAGCTTCATTTTATTTTATGTCTCTCAAAATCTAGCGAAAGTGAAAGATGTTCCTCATAAGTGCGGCCATAAGTCCTTTGCATGATCTATGAGTTATCATGAAATGTAATTTATTCATGGAAAAAGACTTTTTTAGTTTTTTCCCAGATATTACCTGATGGGAATTTTTTCTAGTCTCAAGGTTAGATACTCTGAGAAACCTACTCTAGCACCAGTGCATCTAGATGTGAGAGGCCAACTCTTAATGTGGACATTCATGGTGAAATATTCATGTTGGGGTGGTAGATTTATAAGCATCTCCACCCCAGTTGTGAAACCGCTTTTCATAGTGCATATCTCGTGAATCTATACTAGAGATAACATAAGACCTCAGCATCATGTGTCTCTGTGAGGCCTTTCTGTAGGTATCCCCAGAGACATCGCTTAACTTTCAACGACTGTGGGATCATCTCTTAATTTCATAATTTATTAGATTATTTCCAATCAATGGGAATTTTTTTATCACACAGACATTTCAATGTACTCTCATTTTTTCAATTAGATATGCCCAAGGGTCTTCATGAGATCAAGGAACCTCTATAAGGACCTTATATGATCTCTGGTGACTTGTCTTCGAATTTCTATGAGACAAGGATGGGTTGCCAATGGTTCTTCATGGGGTCCGGCTGAATTATCAAGGGTTATTGAGTGACCTTATTACATACATCTTTATCTTGTAATGAGAGTTTTACAACCATGATATTGTTTGGCCTCCTCCCCATCCTAATTTCACTTCTTTATTTTACAAATATCAGGGATTTCACTTGTTTTCATTGATTTTTTTGAGGAAAATTAACTTACTTACTCATTAAAAATCCTGTGACCACAAAAGGTATTATAGAGATGCGCAATAATTTCATAGAAAATTCCATATTCTTGTCCTTATGTATCCATAATTTGGAGCATGAAGCCGTCTAGACATACCTAATACCTTCACATAATGAGGATGATAAGCCAAAGAGATTTCATGAGATGATGTGAGCACATCGTTGTGTGTTTGGGGTGTATTTTAGACATACAAGGGTGAATTTCATGTATTTTATGACTATAATAGGCTCCCAAAACCTTCTTAATAACTTCCATTTTCTATTGTGTAAAGTTTGGGGTCTCACAGGTTTTCTTGGATATTTTTGAGGGAAATAATCCTCTCCTTCGGCATTGGGTCACAAGAATTTTACGATAGTAAGAGGCTCCCTCCTTCTATAAAATTTCATCCTATTTTTGAAGGATTTACATATGGTTTGATAGTAACCATCCAATTGACAAGATACATGAGTAAGGGAAGCTTATATGGATGTCACCATGTGGCCATTAGTTGTCTGGGGTTCCTTTGAAAGAGAATAATGTCTTGTCAAGAGGGGTTCCATGAGATCCATTATAGGTTATGCACTATAAATGGTTCTTTTGCATGACCTCATGATATTCATGAGATCATGTACCCCTTTTAGGTTCACACGATCCATGGGTATCAACCCCCTGCTCCATTTTTTTTCTTTTTGAGGAAAATAATCCTCATATCCATGTTTTCTTGTCCGTTTTTCGATGCTCATTTTTTGGGCATCAACAAATCCCCCCTCCCCTCATGAGTTATGTCTATGGGGAACAGGTCTTAGTTATGAGGAAATTAAAATCGTTCCTGGGTATTTGGTGTTATCATTAATCGGTGTATTGGGTGACATTTGGTCTGCTAAACTTTCCTTGGTATTCTGTAGAATTTCCTATATATAGGGGATTAGAGATCAACCTCATTCACTAGATAATCAATCTTCTGAAAAATATTCTCCATACACCTATTTCATGCCTTTATCATATGACACTTTTTCAAGATCGGATCCTGATACCTCTTCATGATCCCATTTTGCATGAGCCCCTCCACAAGACTATTTTATCTTAGTTGTCTTCTTGAACCAACCATGAACTAGACTTTGGTAATTCCTTGTGCTTTGACAGTGAGGATGATAGATTGTATTGACGGGTTTTTATGATTTCGGGGGCTTGATCATGTGATCTTCTGGCTATCATGATTCTCACATGACCATTTCTAGGTCACAGGATCACGAGTCCTCTTAGGGTTCATGAAATTGAATGATTCCCTACAGGTTTATGTGACCCGCAATACCTTCAGATGTTAAGCGATTCACAAGACCTCTAGGAAATTTAGGTATTACTTTTTTTATTCATGAGATAAAACAATATTCTTCAATTTTATACCTTTTCTCCAAAAAGATATTATTATATCTGTTTGAACTATGCCACTTAATTTTTATCAAATAGATTATGGTTCTCATCTATCTTCTCACAAGCCTTTGAAGAAGGAGAAAACGCAGTGAGATCCTGTCGTGATGATAAAATGGCGAGCATGGATCCTACTTTCTTCTATGAAATTGGGTAACTTAAACTAATCCTGATAAATATAATGGGAATAAAATTTTTGTAATACCTCCTTTCATACTTTTCCCTTGTATGGGTTTGTTCATACAAATGATGCTCCCATTCCTATTCCAGAGTCATCATTTTCACCCTCCTCCTTGATTTAAAGGACCCATAACACATTCTATGTGAACATTTATCAGGGGAGCTACTTTTCACCCAGGGAGACTGTAAATATGGGAATATACTAACATACATGCATACAGACTTAAACAGGACCAATCTTGCACCCTATCAGGATGTTCCTATGTACCTCTCAACAATATGGATGTCTTTCTCCAATCAAAATTTTGGGTGGGTTTTCAATTGGGACACCTGATTAGGAGTAATATTTGGCAAGTTATAGGGTGGCCATTTTGAGTATAATAAATTTCTTCCAAATTCACTGATGAGTTGAAGAAAATTAAAATATATGAGGTTCATTGTATATCATATATATCTACCTATTGCAATAAGGTTCTAATGATAGAATCATTCCGAAATGGGATTGTGGAAAAGAACACCTTCCACCTCATGCATGGAGAGGTTGGAATCACCCTTTGGTATATGGATCAGATCTAGATTTAACCTATATTATGTGGGATGTATGATGAGTAATTTCCCTCATGGTCTTCTTGGGACGATGTAAGGAGGACTCCTCCCAAAACCCCTGATATGATTAGGCTAGATTATAATTCCCTCCCAAATAAACATTTTAATGGTTAAGATATCCCATTCAAGACATTGGATGAATTTTTTATCAAGAATACTAGCACTGATATTGAATCTAAGAAGCCAAAATCCTACCTTACGAAGGACTCCTACAGTGCACTGGGTGATTACTGGCCATTGGTTAAGGAATGGAATTTTAAAGAGTGGGGATGGGTGGTTGACCATGGTATTAATTGGTCTATCCAACTATCTTATTTACATGGAATGTACATATGTGGTTAATTACTAACCATGAAGGGAAAAGTTGGAGTTGGAGTTTTCACTTCACGATGGAAACCTCCATGGAAGTGGGAGATCATATCAGGCTAGTTGTCCCTATACTGGAAAAACTCAATTTCCTTATGAACAATATTTATAAGGAAAAGTCACCTTATAAGATTATGTACACCTTCTAAGTATTATGGTTTTTTATAAGAACAGACCTAGGAGGTTATAAATATTATATCATCTAGGATATCCCTAATGTCAAATTCATATCATACCTATATTGCATTGGTGGGGTAAGACCATCTATAATAAAAGATTGGGATATTGAGGATTGTATGATCCTTATGACTATATATCCTTCAGAACCAATAGGATAGTGATAATAAGTAGTTTTTTTAACACTATTGAGGCTATTCTTGACACATAGGGTTACATGAGTTGTTTTGAAAGGTAATTATCTCCACTCCTATTGATAGGGACCTCATCCGTGAGTGGTATGAACTATGCTTTCTCAGCATTAAATTATTATGTGTTCATAAAAGATGTATTCACTTTATTTATTTTTGATCTATGTAGTATATTATGGTATCTCTCTGATTTTGACCGATGTTTACCAGGGTGGAGACAGATGCTGAGATAAACCTTCCACCCTGGAATGTAGTAATCAGTTTATCTCGGGTTTATGTAAAGGATTGGATTCACTCGTATCCCAATGATAAATTATCCAAATTAGTAATTGAGTCCTAGAAACCACTGTCTATGGAGCACAATCCCAGGTTCAAGAAGAAACTAGCATCTAGAGGTATGGTATCCATGAGAACACCTCACAAGGATGTCAGATATTTTCCATTTTCAGTAAAATAACTCATTGTCAAAACTACACAAAATGTGGTTCCATAGGATGAGACTATGATATATTTATTGTTTCCTATCACCTCTCATCAATGGATTATTGGGGGATGAAAACAAAAATTAGGCTAATATTTGGGGTATGTTGTACCAAATAGAGGTGATTTTGGAAGGTTTTTCCAATATCACTTCCCCTCTAGGTATCATTTTATAAGACTGCCCAGAGGAGGTCAGGTCCATTTTATGATACCTTGGCATAGCATTGGTGTGTTTAAGGGTTTATATGTTTTATTCCCCATTGGACCACAAAATGGTTATCTAGGGAACGTTTCAAATTATTGTGGATAAATAGGGTTATCCTATTACCTATGTAGTGGTATGTCTAGTAACACATCTATGTTTAAGGGTTTGTGGTTCCATTTCAACCATAATGAATTTCATTTTGGTTTTTTGATAATGGGGGAGGTTGTGGAATATCATCTTGTTCTCCTTTCCCCTTAATATTCTCCCCATGGTACAGTGGTGGGTGATGAAATTGGAAGTGATTAAGTGATCGGTGATGAAGGGTCCCCGAGTCAACTGGCCTAGATGGGAGTAGTGAGTGCCTCTTATAAAACATTTACTTCATAATGAATTACATCTGAAGATCAATCCATATAAAGAAAGAGGAAAAGTAAATGGAATGAATTTTCATAGTCTTCTCCCCCTTAATCCTCAAGTAAGTGTAGAACATTACACCATTCTTGTTTTGGGTCATTCTGGAGACACGTCTTAATTTTCAAAAATGTTTAGATCCCTGATGAACTCATTTGGAAGAGAACATATCCTCTTTTGAGGGTGTGGGGGGCATTCAATCACATTGGAAGATCCTTCACTATTAGGCTCATCCCATCAAGAGGAAGAGGTGGATGAGGTGCTTGCTCAATCATGCATATTTCTTGAAGCTGACGTCTTAGGGATCGTACCTCTTAACATGGAATGGGTAGACACACATTTGGAGGATACTTACTCATGTATATATTAATATTCTATGTTATCCTTGATGGAATAATGTTTTGGAGAAGGTGAATACTTCTTCAAGACTAAAAACTTTTCCTACTTGTGTCACATCACCTGATATTATCTTTGGTTCTGGTAGTCTGTTGGGATGGAGAGTGAAGCACATCATCCGGAAAATCACTAGAAGTGATGCAGATCCACTCATCATAAGAAGGAGTCTCTTCTTCTCGTAAGGATTAGGTTGGGGCAGTGGAGGTTTCCTGTGACACGATTGTGAAAGGTATGTTTCTATCCTCATTCATATCCACCGATCACCCAGTGATACTATATTATTCATCATGTAATTGATAAGCCTCTATTCCCCTTACTACATCATCTTTACCCAGATGTTTAGAGGCTATAGTGCTTTCTCCCTTGTGAGAACCTCTGACAACATCAACAAACATATAGGTTGGTTACCTTCCCTTTTCATCAAAGATAATGAGCACAACCCTTTCTCTTAGTAACCTGGTCCCATAATATATTCATGTTCCTAGGAAAAATCTAGACCAAGGCCCTGATTCTACATCAGTTTATCAGTCGATGTGGAAAAAGATGTTGACTGAGGTCTTAATTTTGGTGTTAAAAATCCCATTGGATGAGCTGAAGGAATTATTTTTTCATCTTCTATGTATATTTTTCCTAGTTTATGAGAGTTTTGACTACCTTTTACTAGTTTTTTAACCTATTTCGATGACTATATAAAATCATTTTAGGGTTGAGTTTTTGTAATTATACAAGAGACAATATAATAATATTTATAATGTATTAATTTTTCTACGTGAATCCATATAGAGTACAATAGTTCTTTTTGATATTAATAAATAAGGATCAATGTGACTCGGTATTGATTATCAGGAACTTTCCATGATCCAAATCAAGAATAACAATCCACATTCATGTATTGTTTATTTTTCAATAAATTGCATTGACATCAATATATGTCTAATATTGTTCTTTTATCAAGATAATATCAACTGAGGGTAAAATGTACTGACATACTCAATGCATCCTTCTATATAATGTATAGAAACTATAAATTTATATTTATTCCATTTTTTCTTACTAATTTCTCCTCTATCCTCATGGATTAATAATAATTTATTTATAGATTATGTTGATTGGTTTATGGTAGTCTTTATTGAAAATATTATTGTATATTCTAGGAGAAAGTAAGAGCATGTAGATAACATTAGGATTGTATTAAAGACCCCATTTTTTGAAGAAGCTTTAAAAAATTAAAACATTTGTGAATTTGTGAAATTAAAGTTTTATTTTTAGGTAATATAATCTCACGTGGTGGTATTTTGGTGGATCCATCAGAGTCAAAAGTAATTAAAAATTATCCTAGACATACCAGTGTGACATTGATCAATGGTGTGCTTGTGTTGGATTTATATTATTAATGAATTTTGAACAATTTATCATGGATATCAAATAACATCATGATGTATACATGTAAGGGATTAATTTTTTTATATATTAAATTGAGGAAAATATCATGCTGCTAAAATTATGGATGGTGATTGCACAAATACTCTTACAACCCTACTCTGGATAATGGTTTTTTATATACAGTGAAGCATTTATGGAGGGCTTGAGATCCGTTATTATGTACAAATATATGGTTATAGCTTATTCCTTCTTCGAAATGAAGGTTCATGATGAAAATTACCAAAATAAATATTTGGAGTTGAATATGACAATTTTTTCATTACAAATATGTATTCATTATGATTACGGGGAATAGTGTAACATATATACTAATCCTCGAAGTTTTAATTTAATATTCACATAGAAATATTTGAATATAAACCTTAGATTTTTATTGGATTTGATTATATATTATGAACACAGAACACATTAACGCCCTTGGAAAGAGAACATGCTTGATGATACTTTATGTACAAAGGATCAAGAACAATTATCACTAATATTGATAAAATAGGATATAATATATCAATATTTCAAATTTATAGACCGTTAAATTATGAAATAAGGTTGTAAATCATACCTTTCATAAATGTGAGTTGAAACATTGATCCATGGGAAGAGTAAAAATTCACATAATGAATATAAATTTCTGTAAAGAATAGTATGAAATGTTAATAAGTTCAAAATTAACTATTATTTAATAATAAGGATCAATAAATGATTAGAAGTATTATAAATCTTAGACATAAATTATGAGCTTCAGAAAGAATCCCATATATCATCATTCTCTATGTAATGTCCTGGAAATTTGGAATATTTTTTTAAAAAATTATATGGAATTATTTTGAGATGGAATAATTTGACAGCACACGATTCCGAGGCCCGAAGTTCCTGGAATGATCCATCGATGTTTTGTTAAGCTTTAATTAGCGCACATAAGAATTTTTCCTAAAAAAGTGGAATAAATCTTAAATAGTTGCTCGGATCAAGAATCTGAGGGCACTGTTGTGTTCAAGATGGTGGGTTTACCATTGGTGCGACTTAAGTTTGGTCGACACAAGCCTCCAGTGAGAATACCTGAAAATAGAATAACCATAAATAAAATAATTAAATAAAGTTATTTTCTTTTTCATAAGCTTATAACTCACAAATGATAACTCTTATTACAAATCTAAGACCACCACTGAACTCGTGAGATTATGTTTTTTTAGGCAGATACTAACCTTGGCCGGCGCTGGCCACTAGTGAGTGTTAGTTTTTGGCCATAAATAAAATAATTAAGTGAAAATTATTTTATTGTAAAATCCATACCTTTTAAATGGTAACTTAGATTGGAAATAAAACAGTACAGTTGGGTTGCTTGGGGCGTATTTCACTTAGACAGATCCTATCCTTGATTGGCGCGGTTCGAGGGTAACATTAAATAATTTTCCAAACTTCTTTTTGGGTACGTTCAGTAAACGCTCGAAAAGAATTTTCTATCTTTTGAACTGGTGCTCGGAATTGAAATCTGAGGACACCGTTGAACTCGCAACATTGATATTCTCTTAAAGAGTCCATCAACTCGACCGCAGTAGGTCGAGGGTAGGAGTTGGATTTTCGTATTTTTTAGGGAGGGTTCGAAAAATAATAAAATAAAATAATTAACTTTTATTTTATTTTATTTTTAACCTCCCATTTGAATCATAATGGTGGAGACCACATGAGGGTGGTCGATCATTTAATGTTGGGAATTAAATGTCCAGTTACACAAAATGTGTAACCACTTTTCCATTTAATTAATTTGATACATTAATCTTGAATTAATAACCCAACATGTTAATGAAGAGTTATTTTATTAAATCTTATGGTGGGTTGTATTCCCGTTGGTGAAAGGGAGAGGACGCATGGGCTGGATAATCCCCCAATGAAGAATGAGGACGATGCACGAGCCCAGATCGGAAACATTTTAAGGGAGTGACAAACGCCAGCATCCCCTTCAACGACCTCATCATCCACCTTGCGACATCTCCAATAGACAATTGAGGTAGGGGTTTTAATTTGAATAATGATTAAATCTTTCGGTTGATTCTTCATATTCTTGATTCATAAGGACGATGGCCAAACAAAAATGGCCATCTTTCCGCACTTATACCTTGACCTCTTTTGTTTCGTTCTTCATGCGTTATTTGTGTTTTATTTGACGCCAAATAATTTATGACACTAGAAACACAATGTCTCATTGAGCATGACATATGGACACCGAACCCTCAACCTGAGGATCGATAATATGAGAATGAAATAATTTTTGGGCATGAAACAAAGCCACAATGGCTCGCAAGAAGAAGGCGGTGGCCGGCACCCTGCTGACTGTGAGGAAGGAGGGCGGCGAGCGTCTGCACTGTTGGTTGACTATATGGTCATGGCTCGTTGGCCGCAGTGGAGTATGGTGGTGGTCGTCATCTGGCCGCTGGCGTGGCGGAGCGGCGGCGTGCGTCCACACCGTCAGATCAGGAGGTTGCGACCGCTAGGCCACGACAGAGGTCGAAGGGTGGCTGGCACCTAGCTGGCCACAGAGGACAGTGGATTCCTGACGCCACTAAGAGGAGGTCAAACCGGAGAACTGGTCGGTTGTGGCGCACTACGGAGTACCCGTCCTGGCGGCTCCTGCTTCCAAAAACCAAACGACCCTTTGTCCATTCAGGAGACCGGAGAGGCGCCCCCCTCCCAGGCATTGGCTAGGGTGGACCCCGCCATGGCGGACCACCCAGCCAAGAGGGTCACACCAGAGTGGGCCACGCCGGTGGGCCGCACCGCAGCGGCCCACGCCACCGGGCCCTGCTCATTGGGCCACACCATCGGGCCACGCCTAGCGGGCTGGGCCGGACCATGGCCCAGCAGACTGGGCCCACTGCGGCCCATGAAAACCGTGCTAGACTCGGACTTGGTCGGGTTGGCCCAATCAGGGTCGGTTGGCCTAGGTCGGGTCGGTTCGACCAGGTCAGACCGGACTCGGGCCCATCTGGACTGATTTTCACCTTTTTTGCCATAACATATGATCTGGGCATTTTTTTTATGAACCATTTACGGTGCCATAATCCTTTGATATAGACGGTAATTTTGGTATACTCCACCTACGTTTTGGATAAATTTGGAGTACACCGGGGTTGGATCAAACCCTAAACCAACCGGGCCCTCAGAACGGAAACACTAATAACTTCCAGACCAGGTGTATGATTGACTGAACGTCTGTTGCATTGGGTCCCTTATGACATGAAGGACCTTTGGGATACTTCTTCATGGAACTTTCTGGCAGTTGAGTTATAATCGATGGCTTCTGGGGCGGTACTCCCAAACATGCTAATTGCGGGAATCAAGTGGCTGGCAGTGAGGTGGAGGTTGGAGACGGATAATATGGAGGTTAGTTACATATCGACTCTAGGCGGTTCAGATCCTGTGTGGGTAATTGAGAGGGTTAGTACCTATTGATTCTATATGTGTCAGCGCTCAACGATCCTATGTGGTTCTGTGAATACTAATCCTATTTGGGTCAGATCCTGTGTGGGTCAACGCTCAACGATCTGGTGTGGGTCAGCGCAAGCCGATCCTGTGTGGGTCAGATCCTGTGTCGTTCAGTTCCCATCAAACATATGTGGGTTTGCGCATACCGATCCTATGTGGGTCATATCCTGTGTGGGTCATTTCGGGGGTTAGTACCTATTGATTCTGTGTGGGTCAGATTTTATATAATCAGTAGCAGTGCCTCTTGGCAGAGTAAGATGATCTATCATTGTGACTAACCAACTATACATCTATACTTCACTAAAAAACCTGGTTTGAGGTGAGACTCTGTTTGAACTAATACTTTTACCTACATGGTATTATATTACTCATGATACCTGTGTGGTACTTTTACCTTCATGGTACTATCTTCATGGTGATACCTATGTAGTACTTTTACCTTTGTGATACTAACCTTTGTAGTGTTACCTATGTGGTACTTGTACCTTCGTGGTGTTACCTTTGTGTTATTCTTAACTCATGTTTGAGATGTGTATATCTTGATAAATTAGGTGTATGTATGGGAATATACCTAATCAGAGTTTATGTCTTGCTTTGTGGTTTTCCTTTGTGGAACTTTAGGAGACCTACGAGGTCTCGGGGTCCCTACTGAGTATCGTTACACTCACCCATGCACGGGCTTCACCGTCACCTTGTTGTGTCTTGTGCAGATAATGTAAAAAATTGATTGATGATGAGGGATCCAGGGCTAGATGGTACTCTGAGGAGGACCATTTGGTGTGACATGATACAGGGACTACTAATCATGAGTTGTACCTACCCTTCAGGTAGGATCCGTGGTGGACGATCCAGGAGCATCTTTTAACTTTTCAGTTGTATTTTTACTTTTGCTTTTTTACTCGTACTTTTAGTTGGGCTTGTATTCTGGCCCCTTTACTTTCAACACACTTTTTAATATATCAGTTTACTTAGTGGTTGCTTCTTGTTGTGTTCAACTCTGTGTGTATGTATATGTTTAAAGGGAATGTCTTCCCATTTAAGGGATACACCTTTCCGGTGCTAGTCGTCATCCCCTACCCTATTGAAGGGAGGCTTGGGGTAGTCACGACATGAGCCCTAGGGGATGGCTCATGACAAATTGGTATCAGAGGACTTCAGTTATACCAAAGAACTAGGACTCTTATCTTTTCTGTGAAGCAATAGTGTTAAGTGTTATGAGTATGGTTTTTAGTTCTGGGAGTCCAGTGTTGGTGTGGCAGCTGATGTATCTATACACCAGGACCCTGAATTATGATTTCTGACTCAGCGCATGAAAACACTGATTGTGTTTGTTTTTAAAAAGATTTTCTTTTGATTTCTTTGGAGTCATATCAGTAAGTATAACATAATGACCATGGAACACCTGTTCTTTATCTGGATTCCACTTCTTAGATAGTTAGTTAGGATTCCCGAGAGAGTACACGATGATGGCCCACCGAGCGATGATGCCTTGGTGTAATTCCCCTTACAGCGTTAGCATCTTCGGGTGGTGTATCATCAACACCACTACCCGTCGGACGAGCGTTGCCACCAGCCCCACCAGTAGAGGATGCATGCTGACTGAGCATGTTGCGCGAGTTCCAGTGATAGAGACCTTCGAGGTTTCAAGGTGGTTGAGAGTTCCCTGGGGATTTTATAGCTTCGGTAGGACTACATGTCGATAGCTGAGTATTCATCGAGGTGTACCAGCCATTCCTGGTACTCGATGAATACAATACAATCAGTGCTTCAAGGATCAAACTTCCGAGCGAGGTGTATTTAGGGACATTCGAGTCAGTACTATTCTTCTATGCATTCCTACCTTTGTTAGGGTTCTAGAGAGAACCTTTCTGGTTGAATGTTCTTTGGATGAGTGCATACAACCAATGAATGTTAGTAGTGGGAAAGTAGGAAACTAGCACCAGTCTTAGAGACTTGGGCGTGTAAAAAAACTTCAGGAAGAAGAACTTTTAGGGACAGATGAATATGAAGGGTAGAATATGTAGAAGCAGAGTTGGGAGAGCATCATGAGGTGGTGTACATTTTGATATGTTACAACCATCCCCCTTTTTGGTCCCCACCAGGCTCAGGGTGCTGGAGGACAGGAGTAGGGAGTAGCTTCATATGATCAAGGAGTGAAACCCAAGGACTCTAGGAATGATTTGATGAGCATTATGTTTCTACTACATGTTGCAGTATTAATAGGCATTGGTACCAATCATTCCTTCCTTCCACGAATATTGTCAAAGACTTAGAGTTTTTGGTTAAACTGTTGACTTTACCCTCACATCTAGAGATACAATTAGGAGGAGACTCGATAATCACACTTATGTCGATGGTGTGATCTGACCCTTGAGGAAGGATTTTCGGTTGGAACCTCTTTGTGGCAGCATCGAGGCCTTACTACGTTAGTTTGGGTATGGACTAGACATCCACATTTCATACTCAGATAAATTTTATTAGGAAAAAAGGTTTTGGTTTATCTACAATGTTGGGAAGGGGTTTTCTGTAGTTAGAAAAAAAAAACCCAATCAGCATAGAAAAAAATCATGAAAAGGAGGGTGTATCTGATCACGCTTGAGTCATCCAATCCTACCCTCATGGAAGTGGGAGTTTTGAGTTTTCAGTTATCAAAAAAAATGGATAATTGTTGGGGAAATCCTTTTAAAATATGTTTCTATGTTTACCTCTATGAAGAGAAGGGACTTCTACTTTGGTTGGGTACTACCGGAGTTTTGGACCAGACTTCTCTAGGGTAGAGACACCCTTGTCTGCTTTGGCGAAAAATGGGGAGCCTTTCCTATGGAAGGAGAAGTGTTAGTAGAAATTTCAGGATCTGAGATAGAGACTGACGAGTAGAACTATGCTACCCATGACCTGAAGTTTGCAGTAGTAGTCTTTTCTTTAATGATGTGGTGGTACTAATTGATGGGTGAATGGTTTACAGTTTACTCAGATCAAAAGAGTCTCAAGTATATATTCTCACAGATGAACCTGAACCTGAGACAGTGGTGATGGCTAGAGTTCTTCCATGACTATGAATTTGAGATAGTCTATACTTCTGGGGAGGGGAATGTGGTAGCCGATGCACTCAAGAGGAGGTCTGGTCTGCAGTTGCTGAGTGAGGCGACATAGCAGCTAGCCGCATTGCAGATACCATTCATGGATAGAGATGGAGTAGCATACCATAAGCCTATGATAGTCACTCCCCACTCCTTCAGCAAGTTAGTGAGGTGTAGCTTGGGACACTGACTGTGAGGCTCGACATGCTCTGATATTCACAAGATTGGCACCTGATGTATTTTCTGAAAGTGGGGAGAACGTCATCACCTTTAGAGGACATAATATGGTATCGTTGGTGCCACGGGAGGAATTGTTGAGGGAGTTCCATATGTCCCCTATGGAGGTATATCCAGGAGTGGCAAAGATGTATCAGGACCATCGTCTTTAGCACTGGTGTCTAGGGATGAAGAAAGTAGTGGTAGGGTTTGTATCACAATGTCTCACATATCAGTAAGTGAAGACTGCATAGAGATGGTAGAATTATTATGTCGACAAGAGACGGAGACCTCTGGAGTTCCAGGATGGGGCACCACGTTTTCCTATGAGTCTCTCGTTGACGGGGACTACGGAGTTTTGGCTGAGGTGGCATGTTATCACTGAGGATTATTGGACCATTTCTGATACGTCGACGTATTGGTGAGGTGGCATACCACTTGGCACTACCACCACGATTGGAGTGGGTGAACGACATCTTCCACGTATCCCAGTTGAGGAGATACGTGCATGACCCTTCTCAAGACATCAACCATGGAAAGCTGGACTTTGACGATGGGGGGAAATTTATGGAGGTTCTATTAGATATTGAAAATCGACAGGAGCGGATCCTTTGTGGGCAGTCCATACCTCTGATGTGCATTCTCTAGTAGTACAGGAACCTCTAGGAGAGAACATGGGAACGAGAGGCTCATATCCTTGCTCAGTACCCCCATTTTTTTCTTTAGTCTATGTTTTGGATTTTAGGGACGTAAATCCCTAAGGTGGGGAGAATGTAATGTCCTAAAAATTCTGTATAATTTTTTTTAATTATATGAAATTATTTAGAGACTAATAAATCTAACTACGCGTGATTATGAGGCCCAGAGTGCGTGGAATGATCCGTCGAAGTTTTGTTAATCTTTAATTAGCGCATATAAGAAGTTTTCTTGAAAAAGTGTAATAACTCTTAAATAGTTGCTCAGATCATAAATCTAAGGGAATTTTTGTATTCAAGATGGTGGTTTTAGCCTTGGTGTGACTTAAGTTTGGTCGGTGCAGGCCTCCAGGGAGAAAACCCGAAAATGGAATAACTATAAATAAAATAATTAAATGAAGTTATTTTATTTCTCAAATGCTTGTAATTCACAAACAATAACTTGGATTAAAAATCTGAGACCACCACTGAACTCGTGAGGGTATATTATCTTTAGTCCGGTACTAACATTGGCCGGAAAGGGAAACTAGTGAAAGTCAGTTTTTCGCTGTAAATAAATTAATTAACTGAAAATTATTTCATTGTAAAATCCATAACTATTAAATGGTAACTCTGATTGGAAATAAAAGACTACCTTTGGGTTCGTTGGGGTGTGTTTCACCTAGGAAGATCCTAACCTCGACTGGTGTGGGTTGAGGGTGACTATTAATAATTTTCTCAACATTTTTTAGGGTACGTTCAGTAAACGCACGAGCGGCATTCTGTAACTTTTGAACTGGTGCTCTGAATTGAAATCTGAGAACACCGTTGAACTCAGAACACTGATATTCGCTTAAGGAGACCATTACCACGACCACTGTAGGTTGAGAGTAGGAGTTAGTTTTTTGGATTTTTGTGGGAGGGTTTGACAAATAATAAAATAAAATAATTAACTTTTATTTTATTTTTTTAAAACCTCCCATTTGAATCATAATGGTGGGGACCAAACAAGTGTGGTCGGGCATCTAATGATGGTCATTAAATGCCTGGTTATACATAATGTGTAACCACTTTTCCCTTTAAATAATAGGATAAATTAATATTTACTTAATAACCCAACATGTTAATGAGGATTTATTTTATTAACTCTTATTGTGGGTTGTATTTACGTTGGTGAAAGGGGGAGGAGGCATGGGTTGGATAATCCCCTAATGAAGAACGAGGACAATGCACGAGCCTGGATTGAAAACGTGTTGCAGGAGTGAAGAACTTCAGCGTCCCCTTTAATGACCTTATCTTCCTCCTCAAGGAATCTCCAACAGATGATTAAGGTAGTGATTTTAACTTGAAGTATGATTTTTTTTTTTGATTCATCATATTCTTGATTCATAATGACGATGGCCAAACAAACATGTCCATCGTTCTGCACTTCTACCATGAACCCTTTTCTTTCAGTCTTCGTGTGTTCTTTGTGTGTTCTTTGATTCCAAATAATTAATGATGATGGAAACACAATGTCAAATTGAGCGTGACATATGGACATGGAGCCCTCGACCTGAGGATCGTGAATATGAGAACAACATAATTTTTGGGCTTGGAACGAAGTTGTGATGGCTCGCGGAAGAAGGTGGTTCCCGACACCTGGACAGTAGCGAGGAAGGAGGGAAGAGCGTGTCCGCACCGCCGGTTGAGTATGAGGATGAGACCTGTCGGCTACAGTGGAGAAGAGTGGAAGTGTGCATCTAGCCGTCCGCATGGTGGAGTGGCAGCGCGCGTCCGCACCGCCGGAGCAGGAGGTCGTGGCCGCTGGGCCGCGGTGACAGCCGGAGGACGGCCAGCACCTGAGCGGCCGTAGGGGATAGTGGTGTCGTCGCGCCTCTGAGAGGAGGACCGGCCGACGAACCGGCCATCCATGTTGGACCACACAACACCCACTCTGACGGGTCTCACTTCCAAAATCTGAATGGCCCTTTGGCCGTTTGGGTGACCTGGGAGGCGCCCCACTCTCGTGTGTTGGATACGGCAGACCCCACCACGGTGGACCACCCCACTAAGCAGTCTTCACTGTAGGGGTCCGCTATGGCAGGATTCACCCCAACGGGCCGCACCACAAAGCCATTCCACTAGGCCTCGCCCAATGGGCTGCACCACTGGGTCGCACCAAATGGGTCGCACCATCGGGTCGTGCCCAGTGAGCCGCACCCTTCACGGGTCAGGCAGGAAAACGGCCCAGTGGGCTGGGACCACTGTGACCTAGAACAACCAGTCCGGACCCAGACCAAGTCTGGTTGACCCAAACCGGGTCGGTTCGGCCCATGTCGGGTCGGTTCGACCGGGTTGGACCGGAACCGGGCCCATCTAGACCCATTTTCACCTTTTTTCCATAACTTGTGATTTAGGCATCAGTTTGACATACCGTCTATGGTGTCAGAAAACTTGTATCAAGACAGTCCTTTTGTATAGTCCACCTGTGTTTTGGATAAAGTTGGAGTAAGGCTAGGTTGGATCAAACCCCAAAACCAACCGGGCCCTCGGAATGGAAACACTAATAACTTACAGACCGAGTTTCCGATTGACACATCGTATGTTTCATTAGGTCCCTTATGATGTGACAGACCTTTGGGATACTTATCATGGAACCTTTTGGTGGTTGATGTATTAATGATGGCTTGGGGAGTAGTACTCCCAAACATGTTAATAGCGGGAATCTAGTGGCTGGTAGTGAGGCGGAGGTTCAATACAGATAATAAAAAGGTTAGGTACCTATCGACTCTAGGCGGTTCAGATCCTGTGTTGGTCATTGTAGGGGGTTAGTACCTATCAATCTTGTGTGGGTCAGTGCTTAGTGATCCTGTCTGCGTCAGCGCATACTGATCCTATGTGGGTCAGATCCTGTGTGGGTCAGCGCATGCCGATCCTATGTGGGTCAGATCCTGTGTGGGTCAGCGCTCCGCGATCCTATGTGGTTCAGCGCATACTGATTCTATGTGGGTCATATCTTGTGTGGTTCATTGAGGGGGTAAGTTCTATTGATCCTTTTTGGTCTAGAATCTATATAATTAGAAGAAATTCATCTTGATATAATAAGATGATCTAGCTTTGTGACTAATCATTTGTACTTTAATACTTCACTGAAAAACCTGGTTTGATCTTAGAATCTGTTTGAAATAATAATTTTACCTATGTAGTAATATCTTTGTGGAGATACCTATGTGGTATTTTTACCTTCGTGGTACTATCTTCATGGTGATACCTGTGTTGTACTTTTACCTTTGTGGTACTAACCTTCGTTGTGGTACCTGTGTGGAACTTTTACCTTCATGGTTTCACCTTCATGGTGTTACATTGGTGGTATTCTTCCCTAATGTATGAGATGTGTATATCTTGATAAATTTGGTGTGCGTATGGGAATATACCTAAGTATAGTTGAGATTTTGCTTTTTGGTTTTATTTTGTGGAACTTTAGGATACCTATGGGGTCTCAGGGTCCCTAGTGAGTATTGTTATACTCACCCCTACATGGGCTTCGACCGTAACTTGTTGTGTCTTGTGTAGATGACGTAAAACATTGATCGAGGATAGGGGATCCAGGACTGGATGGTACTCAGAGGCAGACCATTTGGTGTGACGTGACATAGGGACTACTGATCGTGAGTTGTACCTACCCTTCAGGTGGGATCCGTGGTGGATGGTCCGGGAGATGCTTTCACTTTTCTATTGTATTTGTACATTTGAGTTGTACTCGTACTTTCAGTTGGGCATGTATTCCATCCCTCTTACTTTAAAAACTCTTTTTACTAAAGCAGTTTACTTAGTGGTTGCTTCTTATTGCATTCTACTTTGTGTGTATGTACTGGTTTAAAAGCAATTCCTTCTCGTTTTAGGGATATTCCTTTCTGGTGCTAGTTGTCTACCCATGTCCAATGGAATGTGGGCTTGGGGTAGTCATGGAACGGACCCCGGGGGATGGGTCGTGACACTATATTCATCCTTGATGTATAAATATTATAAATATCTGACAGAGCATTTTCTAGTAGGACAACCTAAAGAATGACATTGAATAGTCTATATATAGTGACAAAAGTTTTTCTTACATAACTATTACACCATTTTAAAGATAAAAACATAATAAAATTAAAAAACCCAGATCCAATAGTTTATTATCTTGGGAAAATTAGGATAACAAACAAATTTTACATAATAAAACATAAAAATTATTATAATTCCTTCTTATCTAGCTTCTCGGTGGCTCTATTTTCTCCTTAGTATAAGTTTTTACCTGAGGATATACATCAATGAAAGGGGTGATATAAAGTCCCAATAAGAGGATATATAATAACACGAATCAATATAACATGGGTGATAATAATCATAATTATCATAACGTAATTATGGTATCATCATCTTAAACATGAGAGGAAGCCTTAGTTAAAGGTAGGGAATATGGAAATGCATAAAAATGAATCATGAAGTCTTAGTGGCCAAATACCACACATAGTTGTGAACAAATCTAGAAACATTCCCACACATAACATATGTGAATATTCATAAAGTCATAATTATAATGGTTTTATGACCATCCATTAAGGTGATAAAGAAAAATTAAAATGCATCGTCCATTATGGTGGTAAATCGACACATCTTGGATGATGTTCTCATTTTATATATAAAATGAAGAGGATAAGAGGTTTGATGATGGATTATACCATTAACATAATAAAATTATAATATATATAATATAATGGAGTTATCATTCCGTTGGGATAATGGGATGTGAGGAGAGAATAAGAAAAGAAAAGAAATTGAAAAGAAAGTAAATGAAAATTAAAGAGGATTTTGCCTCTTGAATTATTCTCCTTGGGAACCTCCTTAGGAAAATTGGATTTGATATTTTGTTGAGACCAAAGGATCCAAGATGTTTAGGAGAGTATTTAGATTATTATCGATCATAATTTGGTCAAGATTCAAAGCAATGGAGGCGTCAGGGGAATCTGTGGTGAGGAGTGGTATTTATAGGGGAGGAGAGGGGAGTTTTTTTATTATTTTATTCATTAAATTTTTATTTCAGCTCAAGAATATGAATAGTTTTCATTCCCATGAATAAATATAAGGGGAAGTTGAGATTATGGTGTTGACATAAGCAATGACACAAAAAAATAATGAATTTAACTTATAATGTTATATACTGTAAAATATTGTATTTCACTATTCATTAAAAAATCAACCATTATAAAAAAACCAAAAAATTAACCCTAACTGTTTTTTGACTTGTATATTTTTTAATATGAAATAAATTTTATGAAAAATAATTATAAATGTTATAAATTTAATTTTTAATTAAAATAATTCCTTCTTTGAAAAATACTTATTCTAAAATTATAACTGATTTAATGACACTTTGAAAAATTAATTAAGGGATAATGAAATTATATTACAATATTAATAAAAAAAATATTAACTAATGAATATCTTTAATAAAAATATATTTTCTCTTAAATTATTATATTTACTATAAAATTTTAGATAAACATTTATGTTTTCAAAAAATACCAACACTTAATTTATCATTTTTAAAAAAATTATTTACTTATACTATTATATAATTATATCATATTATAATTTATAATATGGAAAAAAATTTATTTGAACTTTATAGGTGAGGTTACTATTCTGTTGGCTAATTTATTATTCCTAATGGTCACATTACTATTTTAATGGCCATGTTACTATTCTATCAGTATAGGTTCCTTAAATTCTAAAAAACCTATTATTTAATTAATTCTAAATTTATAAAATTTGTATTGTATTCTCAACGTGATTTTTTGTGATTTTTACTATATGACATAATTATGTGAAGGGAATTTCCATTGATAAAATTTTGTGTTATTACATTCTTCATGCTTATGAAATTTCACCCTTGAATTTTTTTTTACATTCTATGTAGAAAACATCTGTGGGTATTTCTCCTTCATCACTTCCTCTAGTTCCCATGTTACCTTTTCTTACTTATGGTTCTTCCATAGAACATTAACCTAGTGAGTATTCTGGTTTCATAGAACATTATCTCTGTGGTATGATATCTTCACCAGTTGCTCATCATAAGAGATATTATTTTAAAATTGTACCACCTCTGAATTCAATACATTTGATGGATCTGGTAAGAACATTATTAAGTAGGATATATGGAATACATCGTGTACAAAAATGGTTAGTGGAAGTGATATTCGGTAGGTTATAGCTCTAACACTATCAATAATATCAAAGGCGCTAATGTACCTAGGAATTAGCTTTCCTTTCTTCCCATATCTCATAAACATATTCCATGGATATAAGTGGAGGAATACTATGAATCCAACATTAAACTCCATGTCTCATAAATGATTATATGTATAGATATTTTTTCAACATTGGGATTCCTTGATGTGATGCTTAATGGTTTTTAACTATTCTACCATTTCTTCAACCATTTCAATTTCTAACATATTATGGTCACCAACTTCATCTCATCATGGTAGTGTTATTCATATTTTACTATAAAGGGACTTATATGATGTCATTTGGATTCTCAAGTGGAAACTGTTGATGTGAGTGAACTCAACTAGAGGTAGATGTTAGTACCATCCTCCTTTGAAATCCAGAGAATATGAACTCAACATGTTGTCCAGGTTTTAAATAGTCCCTGAATTTTGGCCATCAGTTTGAGGATGATAAGTCATAAGGAAGTTCAACCTAGTGTTTAGAGCATGAAAGAGACCAATCTTGGATATGGAGGTGAATCTTGGATCTCAATCAGAAAAAATCCATAGTGTTTGTCACGAACCACCCTCGGGCTGCCCCGAAGCCGGTGTGGAGCTAAAATAAAAATCGGTGAGTAAATTAATTTATAAAAAGGAAAGATCAAAATACACACACATGTTCCACTAGAGAGAATCGTTTGGGTTTAGATCCTAGAGAATCATATACAATTATTACATTTTATTCAAAATTAAAAGTCAAAGAATCACCACAAATATTCCATCGAACAAAGTGACATAAATATATTAAACTTGTAAAAGAAAACATATTGAAAACATAGGGTGAGCATACGAATTCCTAGTAAGGGGTTTTAAAAATAAGATAAAATACCTATTAAAAACCTTTTGAAAAACATTTCTTTAAAAATTATTCATAAAACATTCTCTTTAGGAATGTTGTAACACATGTATCATAACATAACATTTTGTATAAGAATAAAAAGAGAACATTTCATGGATTACTAAAAAAATTACAAAGCAACAAGTTCCAATTATAAGCATGCTCATACAGAAATAATAATTAGAGACATTCGAACTTTAATATGTATGACATGTAAAAATAAAAGTACAGGATTTAAAAGTGAGTATTACATGATCAAACTTCTTCTAATTCTCATAAACGTAATCTCTTTAACCAAGAATATTATAATAGTAGAATATTCTTCTGGTTAATTAAATTACAAAGTCATAATGATGGAAGTGTATATTCCATACAATGTCAAGGCCTCGTGTCAAGACCATAAACTCTCTATAAAGGCCTCGGCCAAGAAGTCTAAAATGATTAATCCCTTAGCCAAAATCCATAAATCATAATTGGGAAAGGACTCGGCCAATTCCACATCTAATTATCTCGTGAGACCTAGAGATGCATCAAGGGGATATAGTGGGGCCCATCGGTCACATAATAAGACTAATTCATTCCTCATTTTTTTTAAATCAATGTATCTCATAACACTGTGATTTATTAAATTCGGTCTCTTATTCAAAGTGTCACATTCCACTTTGAATAATATAATTTCATCTCTTATTCAAAGTGTCCCTTACCACTTTGAATAATTAATTTTTGTCTTTTATTCCAAGTTTCCCATACCACTTTGAATAATTAAATTTTTATTTAATAAATTATCATAATTGATAAATAAATAATATATTGTTTGATTTTGTCACATAAAATAATAACTTTAAAAACCCTTCCATGGTAATTACATGTTTAGGACTTTAGAATAAATATTATTCATGCTCAATTCATGCAATGATATATGGAAATGGATCATAATATGTCAGTTATTATTTAGATAACAATTTTCTCAAGGACATCCATAAACTAGCTTTCATTCATTGTGTTTGTGATGTTGATTTAAAACACACAAGTAATGAATTAATGGGGTTATCACATAAAATGATAATTTCGTAATTTTCAAAATCCTTGATTCATGGAAACGGATACTTAATAGAAATACATGCCTTTTAATACACTAGGTGAACATGCAAATAGATCAAATTATAACTTTTATTAACTAACAGTTAATTATTGCAGCATGTTCATTATGTAATAAAACATTAAGTGAGAATAACATGATAACATTATTCTACACATCCTTTTTCCCCTATTATATATTTTAATGCATTATTGCATACTTATAAACTCATATTGGTTAGAAAACTCAAGATTAATTCTTACTAAAATAATACAAGTATTAATTGCATCAATACATTAATTAAATCCTATTATCCATCACTCGAAAATTAGTGTTTGAAAATCACACACACACACACACACATATATATATATATTTAATTTTTGTTGGCAAAATTTTCAAGAAATGAAAATATAACCTTCACAAATAATTTTTTAATGTAAGATCACATGCCACACATAAAATTATAAGAGAATAGTTCAAAAATAATAACAATTATTCCTCTCTTAATATAAATCTGGGTGATATCATGATAATTTTCCCATTCTTCTAAAATTATATAATAATGGAAAAAATATCTATATATATATATATATGTACTTGAAATTTGGATTATTAAAATGTGATAAACATATGCATGAAATACTTTTAGGTATAGTAATATGACGTGATATATGTAAAAATTCTTAAAAGTTTAACATTTCCTTCCAAAAACATTCATTCAGATTTATAATATTAACAAGAGATTGTGATGTATATAATTTCTTATATGAGATTTGACTAGAAAAGGTTCAATCATATTGATTTTAATTAGAGATAATCCTCTTATAAAATAGAAACTCTAACGGAAAAATAATGTCAAATTAAAGATGTAGTTTTTTTATAAAATCATCATTTAAAAAATTAGTTGAAAGTGCTCAAAATAATAAATTAATGATTGAAGTAGAATTAAAATACTCAAATGAATTTAAATAAATAAAATCAATATATCTTTTATAGTAGATTCTCCAAAATGCAACGTAAATAATAAATAATAACCCTTGCACAAAACTAGAAAATAGTGTATAATAAAAACCATTAAAATAAATATTAATTCCCTTACACCAAAAAATATTTTAAAAAATAGTTTTGATAAAGTAGAAATAATCTTGAAATATTTAATTGAAGTAGTATCTTACTAAATAAAAAATTGTAATTTGAAGTGATAGTATTTCAAAGATAATAATCCCTTAGAAAAACCAAAAATAATTAAAATTATAAATTTGAGATAAATAAATGAGGTTCCTTCGAGAAATTTATGTAGAACATAAGGCAAAAAAAATAATAATTAATCCCTTACTTGCCTGCAGAAACATTGATCTATTTATGTTGTCTTGAACACACCCACAGAGCTTCAAACAAAGATTTCCCCAATTCAATTACACAAAGAAGTAAGGCCTTTATAGCCATACCCATACTCTTTGGTTGGCACCAGTAGAGACATTTTAATAATTTTTTAATTGTGACGGGTTCAGACTTGTGGTGCAATCTCACAATCGGTGAAATCATTCAATAAAAGAAATAGGGCCAATCTGTGAAAAAACAGAGCAATGAAATGGACAAAAACATTATAAAATGTTGATTGCGAACCTACAAGCAGACCAACAGTAGTTGGAAAGGTTCAAAAGGCAAAAACATAACAGTTAATAGCATCACACAAAAAACAGTAAGACATGGAAATTAGAAAATATCTAAAAACTCATTATGGTCAACATCCTACCTCTGTAACAAAAACATACCTTGATCTAGGACTGGGAAAATTAAAACCTTAACCAGTCAGACTATTTGACAGAGCATAGCCTCAACCTCTGTTCTTATGGTCTGAAGTGAATCACCCCATCCGTGTAACATGGGGACTTCGACCTGACACAACTCCACAAATACAAACATTGCTAGACGACTGTACTCCGACAGCCACGACACGTAACTCCCGCACGACACCTTCCCTCATCCCCAACTGCGGATGTGATCTCCAACACTGGACCTCGCTCAACGCCCTCACCGGCCCTTCTCGAGCATCATGCATGGTCTCCCTCAGATTGGGATCATTCTTTCCTAGCCTTATTAAGATCCCAGGTGCCGCGACGCTACACCCAAAGCCCAAAACCGTGATTCTAGAAGTCAGGACCCCCCCCCCCCCTTTATAGCATGACACCCTCATGCGGACTCCCCTCCCATCACAGATCTTCTCCATTTTTTGTCATTTATTATTTAGTTTATTATTATTATACTTTTATAATTTATTTAATCTTATATAATATTATTAAAAACATTAAAAAAAGTTAAATGTTTAATAAAGGTACTTGTCAATTAAACTTATTTTATTAATACTTTTCAAAAATAAAATGTTATTATTAATAAAATATTTTATAAAACATATATTTATATATTTCATATTATATACTTATAATGTTACGAATTAAATTAATAATTGAAAATGTATTATCAAAATAATAATTATCAAAATTTCTACCATATATTTATAATTTTGAAATCCTAAACAAATGTTAATATGATATATATATGATTCAACGTAAAATTAATCTTTATTAAAAGATTATTAATATATGTATAATATTAATCATTCGATTAAAATAGTTTTATTATATATTCAAATTGATAATAATTTTATGAATCTTCAATCCAATCAAAAATTTATAATCCAGTAATTATAAATATATGTGTGTGTGTGTATGTCATATTTTTTAAAATATATAAAACTCAAATAATATATTAAAAAATTGTCTGAATAATTAAAATAGTGCACTTTTACAAAATAATTCCGTTAAAATACATTAAAATAATAATTTTCAATATAATGTATAACCTCAATATTAATGTCAGGACCCGTACCCTAGGGAATGTGCCGACCCCATGCCCGCCTTCCATAGGCCATAGGCTGGTGACTATCACCAAAAGCATATTCCCTAAAACCGGGAATGCATTACCTTTATAACCTGCAAGAACACGTAACCAAGAACACAACAATATAGGAACACAAGTAAACTAAATTGTAAACAGAGTGAGTATAGTAAGTAAAAGGGTCCAGAATAAAATCCCAACTGGAAATTACAAGTACAACTGTGATACAATACAACTGAAGAAAAGGGAAAGTCAGCTGTTGGGTTATCCTCCAAGGTTCCTACCTGAATGGTAGGTACAGATCGCCTCCTCAACACTCCACGTCCACCTGTATCCTCTTCATACTGACACACCATATGGTCCACCTCTAGGTATCATCCAGTCTAGGTACTCTCAGCCTCAGTCAGTGTTGTCCATCGTCTGTATCCAATACAACAAGGTGCGGGCATAGCCCATGCAGGGGTGAGTATAACGATACTCAGTAGGGACCCTGATACCCTCTCCATCTCACAAAAAACAACAAGGATAAACCAAAAAGAATGAAATCAACATGTAACCTTACATAGGTATATGCCCATTCAAATGCCTAAGTTATAATGTAATCCATCTCAATCGTGAGGAAAAACACAGAGGTTCTGACTCAGCTCACACCATAATTTATTCTAGCGGTAGTGTTAAGTAACATTCCCAGTAACAATGTCGAACACCTTGGATACTGGAGAAATCCTCCTCTATTGAGTACAATGAGTCTACCACGTCACACAGAGGCAGTTCCCACTAACCTTGGACTGCTGAGGTACTCCTCCTGTCGTGTATCGTGGGTCTTCCGTGTCACACGGAGGCGCTCCCGACCATGGGCCTGTCACGTCACACAGAGGTGCTCCCCCATGAGGAATAATGAGGTAATCCTCCTTTTGAGTATCGTGGGTATGCTCAGACACCAAGGCCCTCCTCACCGTGCATCTACCGCGCCACCAAGGCACTCCCCACTGGGCCTGTCGAGTCACACTGAGTCGAAACGATCAGCAGTCATCAAGTCTCAAGAAACCACTGGATTCTTGCACAATTCTCACTCATATCTAGGAGGATCCTCTCCACAGGTTACTGGTCGATACTTCAACTTACATGAAGTCCCGTAAATAAGTTTCTTGATGGTCCATCACATCATAGGGGCCTCAACATAACAGACAGTGTGTCAATCGGACGCCCGGTCTATGAGTTATTAGCCTTTTAGTCCCGAGGGCCCAGTTGGATTTGTGCTCAATCCAACCTGACTATTCCCCATCTTAATTCAAAGCACAGCGGGGCTGTCACTCAAAGGGATGATCTCGCTCCAAGATTTCTAGCACCACTGACGGTTCGTCAAATGGACTTCTGGTGCGAAAGTTAGGGGGCAAAAAGAAATTAATTGGGTCGTAATGGGCCCAGGTCCGGTTCGGGTCGACCCGACCCGACCCAATGGGTCTAGCCCATCCCACAGTGCGAGCCGACCCATTGGGTCTGGCTTGGCCTGTGGGGCCTCCAGGATGCCTCAAGGGTGGCTCAATCGAGGGGTACCACGAGGTTGTGGACCGGTCACGGGTACCGTGAGGGTGAGAACCTCCTGTGGGGCATGGACCAGCCGTAGGGGCGCGGACCAGCTGTGAGGGCGGTGAACCAGCCGTGAGGGTGTGGACCAACCGCGAGGGTGCAGACCGATCACGAGGGCATGGACCGGGAACGAGGGTGTCAACCGGTCACAAGGGCGTGGACCAGATGCGAGGGTGCAGGCACGAACCAACCACGAGACGACAGACCGGGCGCTAGGGCGCAGACCAGTCGCAAGGGCGTGGACCGGCCACATGGGCGTCGGACTAGCCGTGGGTTTTCGGACCTACCACGATTCGGTGGACCAGCCATGAGGTTGAGGTCTGGCCACGAGAAGGTGGTCTGATGGCGACGTCTCAGCGAACGACGGCGGTGGCTCGGCGGATGACGGCGGTGGCTCGGCGGACGGCGGCGACAGCTTAGAAAATGGTGGCTCCAGCTCAGTGGACAGTGGCAGTGACGAACGGCAGATCCATGAGTGGTGGAGGTCATGTGACGGCGGTGGCCGCGGGGCGGTGTCATTGCGATGTCGCCTTCATCGCGTTCATCCCCACAAATCATCACAAAATTTTCAGAGGGGTCGAGCCATGATTGTGGGCCCATACCCTCCGCGTATGGTGGTTGAAAATAGCTCTACATAAACAAGAATGAAGAATGTCAGACCCTCCCATGATGATTGTTCCAACCTGAAAAAAAAACACCCACGTTCTTTGTTTTAAAAGGGGAATAACATGGGGATATAATCACACAAAAATTACCCCTACCTCGGGTTGTTCGTTGACGACGGAATGAGGAGGAAGAAAGTGAAGTTGTCTACGTTCATCTCGTTCTCCACACACCTCCAATTCTGGGCTCATTCATCAGTTCTTCGTAGATGAAGACGTTCCTCCTTGGAGGGTATCCTGAGGAAGAAGTCAAAGTCAAGGTCGGCATTCTTCATTGGTGGAGCGTTCTTTGTTGGGAGGTGAAGTTATTTGTTAGAGAAATTTATTTCTCCCAAAGCTCTCTCTTCTCCCAATTCCACCAAAAATAATAGGGTGCCCCAAAATAATATATTATGTGTAGAACCGAAGCCCGAAATACATGGACATTAAATTACTTTTGCGGAATACTTAGTACATAACAAAAACACACACACAAGGATCGTAATAGTTTAGTGTATTTGGAAACTCGGAATATAATCTTCTAATCGTGGTGAAAGATCTTCAACATCTCCCATAAAGATCTTCCTTTGTTTTAATACTTAAAACCTTTCTTTATATCCTGGGGAAAAGAAAACATAAAATGGTGAGCTCAAATGCTCAGTAAGGGTAAACAAAAGAAATATCAATCACATCATATTCATAAGAACATAACATTTTGGAAATCTTAACCTGCAAAAGAGAGAATAATTTCATAACATGGGATAAATCATAGTAGTGAAATGAAATCCCAATAATCATAACTTAAAACATTAAGCTTTGTAAAATACACACATAATCATAGAGAATCGTATCTTATTAGTCAAGACTCATTGCCAAGACTATCTTAGTGGACAAAGTCCATTTCTGAACTGAGTCACCCCTGTTTCAGTCCTGTTTCACTGAACCGGTATAACCTACCGTTCCAGCCATGTCTCTCTCATGAGATATAAAATATTTACCCAATGCATTGGAGGGAGATATAGGTCCCACCCATCTCATAATGATACCATTCTTATGTGTTCCACAAAATCATAAATCATACATCATTGCATAACCCATGTAATAAAAATGGGAATCTTAAACATCGTGACATCCTAAAACAATTCATATAAGATAAAGGAATTCATAAAAATATTTCCATCACAACATAATCAAATCAATGTAATAATAGGGATAGAGATAGATCCCTTTATTATTTTAGATGGAAAATAATTTTGATAAAACTCTTGAACTCCATTCTTGAGGAAAATATCGTTTTTACTTCAAAAACATTTTTCCTTTCTTAACATGTCATACAATTTTAAACTAAAATAAGTTGATTAAAAATAAACATGAAAAATTGTAAAGGATGATTCTTGGAAATAATGTTTTAAAAATCCATTCATGCCGTATAAGTTAAAAGAAAACATTCTTCTCGTACTTTTGTCGGAAAAGTCAAAAAGTACCTCGTACGAAAAACGACAAAAGATACATTTCATATCTTTTACTAAAAACTCACCGAAGGGTATAATTGGATATAAACTATTGTATAATGATGTAAATATTAAATATTTATGAAACATGGATGTGGATGATAAAATACACCCCAATAAATACCAAAGTATAAACAATCTCGGATAAAAATGAGATTGTGATATTTTCCCTTACCTTAAGTCCGATTTGCTTCGTAAGTGTCTGAATATCCTGTATAATGATTTAAATAATGTCATTAACATATTACAGAATCATATTCATTGTTATGATATCATATATTGGTCACTTATGACTTTATATTACCCGTTCTTTTGTAAATTCCATGTTAAAGAAGCGTTTTGGGTAAAATTGTTTCATTTATCGTAGGTGTTTGGACTTGTTGTTCTTGACATTATTATTACTTATATAATGATTTAATTACTTCCAGAATATAAAACATGATTTATATATCATATATATTCAGTATATATATATAATAGATAGATAAATGAAATGAAACACACCATTCATGGAGACGGTAGTCCGTACATACGCATGAACGATGTTTTCCTTTCCTTATTGTCTTGAATGGAAGTAAGTAGATGAAATACATATATACATAAATACAGAAGCTTTATAATGTCATATCTTTCATTATTATTTCTTATATATACTTTATAATCATTCTTAAATGGTTAACATGGAGAATGAATCTCATCGCGTCGTGGAGACGGTATTCCGTACATACGCACGCGCGGTGATTTCCTATTTCCGTAGGATGGATAGAAGGTTAATTATAGTTGTTTCATATTTATAATAACATATCAGTATATAATAAATACTGATGTTATTACATTATCATGAAACAACCATATAAGAATAAGTTGAAGAAGAAGGAAATTGAAAAAGATCGGTAATGGATATTACCTCTTTTTGACGCGCCTTTTCTTAACCTCCACTTAAAGAACTAAGGATGGTCTTTAAGAAAGACCAGGACCTCTAGGATGATACTAGGTAAGTGGAGAAGATATTTTTTCAGGGTTTGGACGAGATTGAATGCTCAAATTGGTGTGAGGAGGAGAGGGGGGAGGTGCCCTTTTATAAGGCAGGAGAAGGGAACCTTTGGGAAAACTAAAAATATTATTTTATTATAAAGTCACGTTCGGTTTTAAATAGGTCCAAATTGATATATTTCGAAACTAAGGTGGGTCTGGGTCGAAATCCTTTCATCCAATAGAATTTAGACAAGTTTAGGTATCAATTTTAACCTTATCATTTAGATTTAACTTTAAGTTAGATAATTTATCTTTTACCGTGTCTTCTTGTTTTCTTACACTATAAGGTTAATAAACTTACTATATCAAGCCAAACGAACCCCAAGTTGTTTATTATTAATATATCTATCCTTATCTAAGTCATTTGGCCGAACCTTAGATTTTTAGGAATTAAATAACAATTAATAATATAATATTTTTTTTAAAAACTAATTTATGTCAATTTTGACACTATTTTGTACATGATTTTTATGAAATTTATAACAGAATGATAAGTTCTAACCAAGTTACTTATATCAACAATAACATGTCATATTAACCTCGAAAATTAATTTAAGTCATAAAAAGTCTCAAATTACATTTATTTGGGTATTTATAACATCAATTATGTCAATATTTCATTAATAAGATAATTACTCCATCATTGTTGTGTCATAAATAAATTAAATTATTTAATATCTAAAAATTAAAAATAAAATACCATTATGTAGGAAATATTTTTAGCTTTCTAATTAATATTTATAGTTGCATTTATCTTATGTATAACCCTATATTAAAAATTATTTACTTATTAAACTTTGATTTTAACTATTTTAACCCTTCTTTAAATAAATTAATAATAACTGTCCTAATCTAATCCAAGTGGGCTTAAATGGTCATATTTTATTCCTAAGGTTGTTTTTGGTCGAATTACACTTATCCAATAGAATTAGGACATGTGTTAGGGTAATAATAATATCATTTTTACCCTTAATTACCCTATTTACTTTTAACCGTGGTAAAAAAAGTAAAAAGTTACTATTCACCAAAAATTATTTTCATCTCATTGAACCACATTTTACTTACTGACATCAACCGTGTCTCTCGGATTTCTGAAATTCCACTCACAGAAGCGGTAAAATTAAGTTTTATGAAAAATTCATTTTTTTAACTACCACTTAGTGGTTTCACTATTCATCAAAAAATGAAAGTTTCTAGAAAAATACCAAAAATTAGGCCTAAGATATATTTGATATTATGAACTCAAAAATTATGTCTATTTTATCAAATTCAAAACATATCAGTTTCATTAATTAATTTAAAAATTGATTCCCGTCGTCAAAACAAATAGCGTGTTTTTAAGAGATAATAACTACCAAAATATTGACACTTGTTCATGTCTGGTTTAAATGTGAAATTACATCCAATAACCAAAATTGTATTAAATTGTAAAAATATATTCTAAATATACTTTAAAACCACTCAAATTGATATTTTATCACTATTTAATTATTTCGATTAAAAAGGTTGTTTTTAATTAAAATTTAGTAATTTTCACTATTCATCAGAAAATTAAAGTTATCCGAAATGTACCAAAACTTCACCCTAAGCTAATTTCGATATTCCTAATCCAGAAATGAAGTCCATAAAAATTACAAAATTTCAAAAAGTGTTTATTACTATTCATAACACTAGTTTTAATAATATTTTAATAGCATATCGTTGTTTAGTGAAACTCGGTATTGCGTACTACACACGCTATCGAGGAAGGTCGTGATTGCGTGTAATGAAAGGCAAGTCAAGGATGTGTGTTGTGCAAGATCCTTTTAGTATAGTGTACAACACAAGACATTAATGAAATTAAAAAGAATATTTTTCATAAAATCTCCGGGTGTTACATTCTACCCCCCTTAAAATGAATTTCACCTTCGAAATTCGTCGGGGTTATAAATGGTTTACTATTGGAAAGTTTCTTTAATAGAAATCCACATCGTAAAAAGGAATACCAAAACCAATATTTAAAAACAAAAGTATGAAACATAACGGTTACCCAAATAAACTAATCACTGGGTTTTCACATAGGTGAAAATATGGATATGGAAGAGAAATCTAACCATCATGTTCTGATGGAGAATGGTAGAGAACATGTCTATGGAAAATCCAGCAATCACAAATCCATATATTTGTGATGATCTAAGGTACCATCTAATTCATCATATATAAGAGCACTAGGACAACATTTTTGGTTTTCAAGATCATTTCCCTAAAGATGATGAAATTGGAATTAGAAGAAATACTTTCATGATTTCGGTATAGTCTCACCGTTGGTCGTTCTTTGGACAATTTCCACTTCATCTATTAAATAAATGAAGTTAAAATTTTAATTCGTGATGTGATAGCAGATCATGTGATGAAATTATGGGTCATTCCATCTGTCTCAAACAAAAGGTTAGAAAAGTTATCAAAAAATACATAAGTCCATCTATTGTGAGATTAATCATATATGGTTCCTAAAATGGACTTATACTTCATATATAATACTGCTTAATATAATAAAACTAGTTTCTACTAAACAGGGACTTCTTGTAGGCCAGTGGTAGGTGATAAACGAAAGTCGCACTTCGGTTGTGGGTTTGATTCCCACAGCCTTGTCCGACGCGATGGGCTGTCACCCGTCCTGCAGGTTGTCCTTTTTCTAAAACTATATTACTATAACATCCCATCAATAATATTGAAAAAACTTCTATCCTTAAACAATAATAACTTATGTCCAACATAATCCATTACAATATTTAGGCTTATCCATAATACTGCATTCCACTCTCATAATATAGTGAAAATGATTACCAGAGATTTAATACCATCGTTGATCCCCATATATCATAAGATATGTCTTTTTGGTCACATTCCAAACATTCGAAGGCCTTAATCATGTATTCTCTTGAAAAATGAATACCCATTAAACCTTAGTGAAAACATGAATGCTATCAAAAGTTAACTATTTCCACATACCAAAATCCAAAAATTCTATATACTCAAACCATGATATAACCTTCTCCTTATATCAGTCATGAGCTCATGAATACTATCAAACCTTTAATTTTCTCCTTATCCCTTCATTATGCGCATATCATCTACATTCCAAAAATATCTGAATAACCTTTCATGGATACTGGTACCATTAATCATACACTTTCAAAAATCAAGGAAAGACAATAGTGTAACAATCCTTAGATGTCTCTTTATTCCATAGTACCATGATATTACTTATACAACATTACACATGATAAACATGTAATCATTCCACTACATTCTTAATACATTGACCGAGCTTCAACAGTTATTTCATCTCACATATCATTTTTAGTCTCTTCATCATCAACAAAAATACTACCCATACGACCATACTGATTCTCTTCATGAGTCTTTCCCTTAGGGCATTAGTTTGCATAATGCCCGTACATTCCACATTTAAAACATTTAACCATTGTTGATGTCGTAGCAATACCATTATCCTCATCCCTGGTGTTAATTGAACCTTTTACTTTGCACTTACTGGCTTTGTGTCCTTCTTTTCCACACCCAAAGCATCTTCCAGTTTCTTTAAAACATTCTCCTTGATGCCTCTTCCCACATGATTTACATAGGGGAAATTGAACTTTCTTTCCTCTATGATCATCATGAAACTCCATCTTTCTCTTAATAGCCGAGTCAAGAAACTTACCAAATTTTACTTTATTAATCATATTATGAGATTGCTAATTCGTCATAATGATGATGTTTGGACTTCCAAATCCCATTTCATTTGGTTGCTAATGAAGAATATCATTCCATTGTCCATCATATCCTCCATTATCGTGAATCATCTTGTTTCCAGCCATTTCCTAAAACCCAAAAAGCATAGTGTGAGAGGAAAAAATCCTAATAAAGGGGGAGTAACATCAATATGTAACATCTTTGGTTTAATCTAATATCGTTACCATAGTTCTAGGACTATATCCTATACGTATACTTATCCTTAGGGACATCCCTAGACATATCTTAGAAATATCTCTAGGGATCTCACTAACATTTTCGCATCCTAGTTTCCAAAGGTTGACTAAACCTTTCCTCTGATACCAACTATAGAGACCCGAATCCTGATGTACATGGACATTACATTACTTTTGCGGAATACTTAGTACATAACAAAAACACACACACAAGGATCGTAATAGTTTAGTGTATTTGGAAACTCGGAATATAATCTTCTAATCGTAGTGAAATATCTTCAACATCTCCCATAAAGATCTTCCTTTATTTTAATACTTAAAACCTTTCTTTATATCCTGGGGAAAGGAAAACATAAAAGGGTGAGATCAAATGCTCAGTAAGGGTAAACAAAATAAATATCAATCACATCATATTCATAAGAACATAACATTTTGGAAATCTTAACCTGCAAAAGAGAGAATAATTTCATAACATGGGATAAATCATAGTAGTGAAATGAAATCCCAATAATCATAACATAAAACATGAAGATTTGTGGCATAAACACATAATCATAGAGAATCATATCTTATTAGTCAATACTCATTGTCAAGACTGTCTTAGTGGACAAAGTCCAATTCTGAATTGAGTCACCCTCGTTTTAGTCCTGTTTCACTGAACCTGTATAACCTACCATTCCATCCATGTCTATCTCGTGAGATATAAAATATTTACCCAATGCATTGGAGGGAGATATAGGTCTCACCCATCTCATAATGATACCATTCTTATGTGTGCCACAAAATCATAAATCATACATCATTCCATAACCCATGTAATAAAAATGGGAATCTTAAACATCGTGACATCATAAAACAATTCATATAAGATAAAGGAATTCATAAAAATATTTCCATCACAACATAATCAAATCAATGTAATAATAGGGATAGAGACAGAACCCTTTATTATCTTAGATGGAAAATAATTTTGATAAAACTCTTGAACTCCATTCTTGAAGAAAATATCATTTTTATTTCAAAATCATTTTTCCTTTCTTAACATGTCATACAATTTTAAACTAAAAGAAGTTGATTAAAAATAAACTTGAAAAATTTTAAAGGAATATTCTTGTAAATAATGTTTTAAAAATCCATTCATGTCGTATAAGTTAAAAAAGAACATTTTTCTCGTACTTTTGTCGAAAAAGTCAAAAAGTACCTCGTACGAAAAACGACAAAAGATTCCTTTCATATCGTTTACTAAAAACTCACCGATGGGTAAAATTGGATATAAACTATTGTAGAATGATGTAAATATTACATATTTATTAAACATGGATTTGGATGATAAAATACACCCCAGAAAATACCAAAGTATAAACAATCTCGGATAAAAATGAGATTGTGATATTTTCCCTTACCTTAAGTCTGATTTGCTTTGTAAGTGTCTGAATCTCCTGTATAATGATTTAAATAATGTCATTAACTTATTACAGAATCATATTCATTGTTATGATATCATATATGGTTCACTTATCACTTTATATTACCCGTTCTTTTGTAAATTCCATGTTAAAGAAGCGTTTTGGGTAAAATCGTTTCATTTATCGTAGGTGTTTGGACTTGTTGTTCTTGACATTATTATTACTTATATCATGATTTACTTACTTCCAGAATATAAAACATGATTTATATATCATATATATTTAGTATATATATATATATAATAGATAGATAAATGAAATGAAACACACCGTTCATGGAGACGGTAGTCCGTACGTACGCATGAATGCAGTTTTCCATTCCTTATTGTCTTGAATGGAAGTAAGTAGATGAAATACATATATACATAAATCAAATAGATTTATAATGTCATATATTTCATTATTATTTCTTATATATACTTTATAATCATTCTTAAGTGGTTAACATGGAGAATGAATCGCATCGCATCGTGGAGACGGTATTCCGTACGTACGCACGCGCGGTGATTTCCTTTTTCCGTAGGATGGATAGAAGATTAATTAGAGTTGTTTAATATTTATAATAACATATCAGTATATAATAAATACTTATTTTATTACTTTACCATGAAAAAACCAAAGAATAAGAAGTTGAAGAAGAAAGAAATTGAAAAAGATCGGTAATGGATATTACCTCTTTTTGACGCGCCTTTTCTTAACCTCCACTTAAAGAACTAAGGATGGTCTTTGAATAATACCAGGACCTCTAGGATGATACTAGGGAAGTGGAGAAGAGATTTTTGCAGGGGTTGGCAGAGCTTTAATGCTCAAATTGGTGTGAGGAGGAGAGGGAGGAGGTGCCCTTTTATAAGGGAGGAGAGGGGCACCTTTGGGAAAACTAAAAATATTATTTTATTATAAAGTCAATTTCGGTTTTAAATAGCTCCAAATTGATATATTTTGAAGCTAAGGTGGGGATGGGTCGAAATCCGCTCATACAATAGAATTTAGACAAGTTTAGGTATCAATTTTAACCTTATCATTTAGATTTAACATTAAGTTAGATAATTTATCTTTTACCGTGTCTTCTTGTTTTCTTACACTATAAGGTTAATAAACTTACTATATCAAGCCAAAAGAACACAAAGTTTTTTATTATTAATACATCTATCCTTATCTATGTCATTTGGCCGAACCTTAGATTTTTAGTAATTAAATTACAATTAATAATATAATATTTGTTTTAAAAACTAATTTATGTCAATTTTGACACTATTTGGTACATGATTTTTATGAAATTCATAACAGAATGATATGTTCAAACAAAGTTACGTATATCAACAATAACATGTCATATTAACCTAGAAAATTAATTTAAGTCTTAAAAAGTCTCAAATTACATTTATTTTGGTATTTATAACATCAATTATGTCAATATTTCAATAATAAGATAATTACTGCATAATCGTTGTGTCATAAATAAATTAAATTATTTAATGTCTAAAAATTACAACTAAAATATATTTATGTAGTAAATCTTTTTATCTTTCTAATTAATATTTATAGTCGAATTTATCTTATGTATAACCCTATATTAAAAATTATTTACTTATTAAACTTTGATTTTAACTATTTTAACCCTTCTTTAAATAAATTAATAATAAATGTCCTAATCTAATCCATGTGGGCTTAAATGGTCATATTTTATTCCTAAGGTTGTTTTTGGTCGAATTACACTTATCTAATACAATTAGGACATGTGTTAGGGTAATAATAATATCATTTGTATCCTTAATTACCCTATTTACTTTTAACCGTGGTAAAAAAAAGTAAAAAGCTACTATTCACCAAAAATTATTTTCATCTCATTGGACCAAATTTTACTTACTGACATCAACCGTGTCTCTCGGATTTTTTAAATTCCACTCACAAAAGCGGTAAAATTAAGTTTTATGAAAAATTCATTTTTTTAGCTTCCACTTAGTGGTTTCACTATTCATCAAAAAATGAAAGTTTCCAGAAAAATACCAAAAATTAGGCATAAGCTATATTTGATATTATGAACTAAAAAATGATGTCTATTTTACCAAAATCAAAACATATCAGTTTCATTAATTAATTTAAAAATTAATTCTCGTCGTCAAAACAAATAGCGTGTTTTTAAGAGATAATAACTACCAAAAGATTGACACTTGTTTATGTCTGGTTTAAATGTGAAATTACATCCAATGAACAACATTGTATTAAATTGTAAAAATATATTCTAAATATACTTTAAAACCACTCAAATTAATATTTTATCACTATTTAATTATTTCCATTAAAAAGGTTTTTTTTAATTAAAATTTAGTAATTTTCACTATTCGTCAGAAAATGAAAGTTATCTGAAATGTGCCAAAATTTCACCCTAAGCTAATTTCGATATTCCGAATCCAGAAATGAAGTCCATAAAAATTACAAAAATTCAAAAAGTGGTTATTACTATTCATAACGGCTATTTTTAATAATATTTTAATAGCATATCGTTGTTTAGTGAAACTCGGTATTGCGTACTACACACGCTATCGAGGAAGGTCGTGATTGCGTGTAATGCAAGGCAAGTCAAGGATGCGTGTTGTTCAAGCTCCTTTTGGTGTAGCGTACAACACAAGACATTAATGAAATTAAAAAGAATATTTTTCATAAAATCTCGTGGTGTTACATTATGATATCTAGTTTGTTGTCTTAAAATTCAAATTTGCTAAATTAATGTGGTGCGTTGGCATAATTAAGCGGGGAAGGGTTGGAAAAAATTAAATAAGGGAGTGGTGGCACCATTAAGTGGGGAGCTCAAGAGGTTTCTCTTCACTTAATAGGTAATTCATGAGGTTTTAACCTTGGGTGGTCCCCACCACCAAATCCTCTCTTGGGAGGTTAATTCAGGTGGCCACCACCACCATAACCTCTCATGGGAGTTTTAGTTCGGGTGGTCCCCACCTGAAATATTCACATAGGAGCTCAAAATAAAATAAAATGATGTTTATTTTGTTTTATTATTTACATGAAAGACCCAAAAATTAATTTCACCCTCAACCAACTACTGTCTAGGTGAAAGTCTCCTTAAGCGAAAACTGATGTTGTGAGTTCAACGGTGCCCTCTGATTTCAATTCCGAGCACCGGTTCAAATGTTATAAAATCATGCTCGTAAGTAAACTGAACATACCCAAAAGAAAGTTCAACAATTAATTTCAGGTACTCCGGGTCTCAGAATCATGTGTCGTAAATTTTCATGGACTCATAAAATTTACAGATATTTAAAAAAATTATATGAAAATTATAGGTCTTTAAATTCTCCCCACCTCAAATATCTAAGTTCTCGTAAGCCACAACTCAATCTAGGTAAAGAAGTGGGGGTACTGAGCACACATCTGAGCCTCCCACTCCCATGTGCTCTCATGGAGGTTCTCATGCTGCTAGCGAATGCGCACCAGAGGTATCAACCATCCACGAAGGACCCACTCCTGGAAATCTTCAATCTCTACTACAACATCCATAAAAGACACCCCATTGTCGACGTCAATCTCTCCATGTCGATGATTTGAGAAGGGTTGTGGACATATCTCCTCAGCTGGGATACGTGGAAGACGTCGTGCACTCGGTGCAACTAACGGGGAAGAGCTAAGTTGTATGCCACCTCACCAACTCTACTGAGGACCTGAAAGGGTCCGATGAACCTCATAGATAACTTTCCGCCTCAGCCAAATCACCATAGAACTTGTCAGGGTGAGACCTTAAGAATGACGTGGCCGCCATCCTCGAACTCCAGAGGTCTCCGTCTCCTGTCGGCATACGACGTATACCTGCTCTGTACAGTCTTTATCTACTCCTAGATGATCTGAACCTTCTCTGTGGTAGCCCGTACCATCTCTGGTCCCACTAGTGCTGACTCCCCTGGGTAATTTCAACATAAGGGAGATCTGTAAGCTCCCATGTACGACGTCTCGAAAGTTGTCATCCCAATGGTGGAGTGGTAGCTATTCTTGTATGCAACTACACCAAAGGTAACTATTCCTCTCAGCTATGACCGAAGTCAAGGAAATAACCACGTAGCATGTCCTTGAGGGTCTGAATGGTTCGCTTAGTCTGGCCATCCATCTGAGGATGGAAGGCGGTGCTTAAACAAATCTGTGTCTCGAAAGCCTCCTGCAACCCCTTCCATATCCAGGATATAAAACATGCATCCCAATCGGAGACAATCATTGAGGGTACTCCATGTATTTGTACAATCTCTTGCACATAGAGGTGTCCCAAGCTCTCTGCTGAACCCTTCTCTATGATCGGTAGGAAGTGGGCCGACTTGGTGAGTCGGTTGATGATCACCCAAATCAAGTCATGTCCTATGGATGTATGTGGAAGTCCTGTCACGAAGTCCATGGATATCTTATCCCACTTCCACTCTGGGACCTCTAAATGGTGAACCAATCCTGCTAGTACCTGATGATTCACTTTTACTTGCTGAAAAGTGAGGCATCAAGAGACAAACTTTTCTACTACTTTCTTCATTCCCGACCACCAAGGTTGTCGTCGGAGATCTAGGTACATATTTTCCACTCCTGGATGTACCACTAGAGGGGAAGTGTGGAACTCCCTCAACACTTCCTCCTAAAGTGACACTGGTACGAGGGTACGTCCTATGAAGAAGATGACGTGGTCCCCACCTTCAGAAAATCCATCAGGTGCATGTACTGCGGATATCTGAGCACGTCGTGCCTCGTAGTCACCATCCCCATGCAATGCCTCCCTGAATCACTGAAGAAGTGAGGGAGTGACTATAAGAGACTATAGAAAATTTTCTCCATCTCTATTCACAAAGGATATCTGTAAAGTAGCCAGCTTCTCCATCACCTCACCTAGCAGCTTTATACCAGAACTCCCGCTGAGTGCATCTGCTACAACATTCACCTTCCCAGGAGTATAGACTATCTCAAAGTCATAGTCCTGGGGGAACTCAAGAAAACGTCTCTATCTAAGGTTCACATCCTTCTGAGAGAAGATATAGCTGAGACTATAGTGATCAGAGTACATGATAATATGCTCGCCCATGTCACCACATCTTCAAGGAGAAGACTGTTGCTGCTAACTCCAGGTCATGGGTAGTGTAGTTCTACTTCTGTTGTCTTAGATATTGATAATCATATGCGACCACTACTCGCTCCTACAATATAACACATCCGAGCCTGGTCCTTGATGTATCGCAGTAAAATACATACCCTACGCCCTCCTCTGGAAGCCTCAAGATGGGGGGCACTAGTCAGCATCTTCCTCATATCCTAAAAAATCTATTTTCATCTCTCCAACCACATGAAGGGTTTCCCTTTCTTCGTTAAGTATGGTAGTGGTGCTACAACTCTGGAGAAATCCGGCATAGATCTCTAGTAGTATCCTTCCAAGCCCAGGAAACTTCGTACCTCTGTCACACTTCTGGGTAGCTCCCAAGAATATACTACCTCAATCTTCAATGGATCCACTGACAATCCAGCCTCTGACATGACATGTCCTAGAAAGTGAACCACTCTTATCCAAAACTGGCACTTCGAGAGCTTACCCTAAAGCTGGTTCTCGTGGAGTATGTCCAGTACTACCTGCAAATGATAGGCATGCTCCCCCTCATTAGTTGAGTACATCAGAATTTCATTGATGAAGACCACTACAAAGCGATCAAGGTATGGCTGAAAGATCTTGTTCATGAGTCCCATGAACACTGCTAGAGTATTGGTCAAGCCGAATGGCATAACCAAGAACATGTAATGGTCATACCGATATCTGAAGGTCATATTCTACACATCCTTGTCTAGTACTCTGAGCTGGTGATAGCCTGATCTGAGGTCTATCTTAGAGAACCACTGTGATCCCTTCAGTTGATCAAATATTTCTTCAATCCTCGAGAGTGGGTACTTGTTCTTCACGGTCACATGGTTCAGACACCAATAGTCAACACAAAGCCTCAAGATCACATCCACATTCTTGGTGAACAAAATCGAGGCTTCCCACGGAGAAACATTGAGTCGAATGAATCCCTTCCCCTAAAAGTCCTCCAGTTATACCTACAACTCATGAGGCTCCACAGGATCCATCCGATATGCTAGTGTAGATATCAATTCCGTCTCGGGGTACAAGTAAATGTAAAAGTCCAACTCTCTGGGAGGAGGTAGACCCAGAACATCATCAGGGAAAACATCTATGTATATTTCCACCGCTACAGGATAGCTCAGACTCTTCATGACAACTGCTCTGAGGGTAAGTCTAGACAACTAATGAGTGATCGGTTGCACTCTCCTCCAGATAAGTTCATCCTGCTCTGCAAATGCTCCCTTCTCGCCAGTGAAGGTAAACCTGGTCCCATCTGTATGGGAACACCGCACTTTGCGCCTAATATAGTCTATTAGAGCATGGATATAGATAACCAGTCCATACCCAAGATGATTTCGTAAGGCCTTTCCGCTGCTACTAAGAGATCACACCCAAAACTCTCTCCTCCTAGAGTAAGCTCACACTACCAGCACCAGTGTGTAATCTTTGAATCCGCTCTCGTAGAAGTCTCTAGACGTAAGTATTGAGCCAACGGATCCATTAGAATCTCCGAGCTCCAAATGAGGGAATTGGAAATAAAATAATGATTGTCACTTGTGTCTATAAGTATTGCAGATATGGTGGAGTATACACAGATCATACCTCGTATCATCTCCAGAGAACCGTGATCATAGGCCTCAGCTGCCTGGAGAAGAGCTCTCTCCTATCCACCTGCTCCCAACAGTCGGGGTGGACCTCTTGGTGGTGGTGGTGGTAATACCTTAAATCTTCGCCCACTGCCAGCTACACAGCCAGCTCCCCTGCCATATCTGCCTACTCCCTACAGACCTCCTTGGTCGAACCTCTATCTCTACCTAGGCTGTCCTTCAACCATATGCTGATCATCTGTATGACGAGTCAGACAGTCATGAGCCATGTGACCCTGCCTGCCACATGTGTAACATTGTCCACTCCTGGTATAACAGGCTCCACCTCAGGTTCCCCACACAACTGATCATGAGTCATTCGGTCATCCACCTATAGGTATGGTCCTCTTGGACCTCTGTGATGTCTGTCTGCTACCAGCTACGGAATACTCCGCTACGTGGTGACTGGTAGTGGTTTTCCCCACTAGTGACAGCTCAGCAAGGAAACTGTCCACCCAGAGGAATCTCTCTAACACCCCTACATGTTTCAGGATGCTGAGTGAGATCAACGAAGTCCTGATCTTAACCAGAGCCCCTTCTCAAAGGTATGGGCCCTGAAGAAAGGGTCCTACAACATATCCATGGAGTAGCGTGAGAGGTTAGTGAACCTCGCTGAGTACTAATTCACAGTCATGCAGCCCTGCTGCATGATTAAGAAGCTCTTGTATGCATTCTGCATGAAGAGTTGCTGGGACAAAATCTGCCCGAAACAGGCCCTCAAAGTCTACCCAGAGAAGCATCACCTCATCGGCAACCTGGAGCATGAAGCTCCACCATATTCCTGTTACTTCCTATAGAAGGATAGCGGCAAGGATCACCATGAGATCGGCTGGTGTCCCTACAAGTCATAAGACTCTCACCACAGCCTCCAACCAATCCCCAGCCGCCTGTGGGTATGTCTCTCCCCTGAACCTGTGTGGCCTCTGGAACTGGAACTTGTGCAATGCGCTCAAGTGGTGTGCACCATCTACTACTGGGGCTGGTGGCATCGGTGGCCCAACAGGGAGTGGTACCGTTGGTGCCACCGTTGGTGCCTCTATAGGAAAAGGGCCCTACACCGAGGCCTCATTGATTGGTGGGCTATCAGTGCATACAAATCTTGAAACTCTAGATGGCTATCTTCATGGAGGAATCCAGAAAAACAACTGTGACATGATCAAAAAGTTATACCTTGTGAGATAAATGTTCTACCTGGTGAGCTGCCTCAAAAGATCACAAAGAAAACTTTTGAAATCACACATGCAATCAGTATTTTCATACACTGAGTCAGAAATCAGATGTCAGGGTCTTAGTGTATGGATACTTTGGCCACCATACCAACACTGGACTCCCTGAACTGAAAACCACACTCATTACCCTTAAAAATATTGCTTCATAGAAAAGATCAAATTCATAGTTCTTCGGAAGAACTGACTCCTATGATACCAATTTGTCACGACCCGTCCCCTGAGGCCCGTCTTGTGACTACCCCAATCCCACCTTCCATAGGCCATGGGCTGGTGACTAGCACTGAAGGCATATTCCCTAAAACTGGGAATGAATTACCTCTACAACATGCAAGCACACATAACCATGCACACAACAAGATAGAAACACATGTAAATTGAACTGTAAACATAATGAGTACAACAACTAAAAGGAGCCATAATAAAAGACCGGCTAGAAAGTATAAGTACAACTATGATAAAATAAAAATGAATAAAATGTAAAGTCAGTTGTTGGGTCATCCTCCAAGGTTCCCACCTGAAGGGTAGGTACAGATCGCCTCCTCAGCACTCCACGTCCACCTGTCTCCTCTACGTACTGACACACCGTATGGTCCACCTCCAGGTACTATCCAGTCCTGGTACTCTCAGCCTTAGTCAGCGTTGTTTTTCCTCTGAATCAAACACAACAAGGTGCGGGAATAGCCCGTGCAGGGGTGAGTATAATGATACTCAGTAGGGACCCCGAGACCCTCTAGGTCTCACAAAATACAACAAGGATAAAACACTAAGTATGAAAACAACAGGTAACCGTACATAGGTATATGCTCATACACATACCTAAGTTATCAAGTAATCCATATCCATCATGAGTAAAAACACAAAGGTTCTGACTCATCTCACACCAGGAATTATTCTTGGGATAGTGTCAACTAACATTCCCAGTCCCAACATTGAACACCTCAGCTGCTGGAGAACTCCTCCTCTATCGAGTATAGTGTGCATGCTATGCCACACATAGGTTCTTCCCACTGACCTTGGACTATTGAGTTACTCCTCCTATCGACTACCATGGGTCTTCCATGTCATACAGAGGTGCTCCCTGCAATGGATCTACCACGTCACACAGAGGCACTCCCCCTTGAGGCCTGCTAAGGTACTCCTCCTGTCGATTACTCTGGGTCTGCCACATCCCCAAGATACTCCTAACCATGGGTCTGTCGCATCACCAAGGCACTCCCCACTAGGCCTGTCGAGTCACTCCGAGTCAAAATGGTCAATAGTCGTCAAGTCTCAGCCATCCACTGGGTTCTCACACTATGCTCACTGATCTCCAAGAGAATCCACTCTACAAGATACTAGTCGATACTCCAACTCCCACTAAGTCCCATGAATAAGTGTCTCAAAATTATGTCACATTATAGGGGTCTCAACGTAATATATGGCATGTCAATTGGACACCTGGTCTGTGAATTATTAGCCTTTTAGTCTCGGGATCCTGATTGTATTTGTGCTCGATCCAACCTAATTGTTCCCCATATTAATCCAAAACACAGGGGGGTATCACTCAAAGGGACCGTCTCGCACCAATATTTCCAACGTCGCTGATGGTTTTTCAAACGTACGTCTAGTTACAATGTTATGGTGAAAAGAAAGTAACTAGGTCAGAGTGGGCCTGGGTCTAGTCCGACCCACAGTACGCCCCGGACCATTGGGTCCGACCTGGCCCGTGAGGGCCGTGAGGGTACTACGAGGGCGGCTCGGGCGAGGGGTACAGTGAGGGCACGAACTGGACACGGGGTGCGAACCAGTCATGGGGGTACAGACCAGCTGTAAGGGCGGCGGACTGACCACGAGGGTGTGGACCGATCGCGTGGGCACAAAACGACCGCGACATGGTAGACTAGTCGCGAGGGCGCGGACTGGCCACGAGGGCACGGAACGGCCATGGGTCGGCGGACATGCCAAATGGTGGTGGTCCGGATGCAATATGGCGTTCTGGCAGCGGCTCGGCGAACAATGACGGCAGCTCGGCGGACGGCGGCGGTGGCGAGGCGGACGACGGCGATGGCTTGGTGGATGACGGTGGCGGCGGCAGCGGAGGTCGCGAGGTGGTAGTGGCTACAGGGTGGTGTCATTGCGTTTTCGCCTTCGTCGCGTTCAACAACACAAATCATAACAAGATTTGCCGAGGGTTCGGGCCATGATTGTTGTCTCATACCCTCCGCGTTAGGGTGGTAGCAAATGGCTCAACCTAAACAAGAATGGAAAATGTCAAACCCTCCCGTAATGATTATTCCTAACCCACAAAAGAAAACACCCACGTTCTTTGTTTTGAAAAGGGAAGAACATGGGAATATAATCACACAAAAATTAAACCCCTACCTCGTGTTGTTTATTGACGTTGGCGCATGGAGGGGAGAAGGTAAAGTTGTTGATGTCTGTCTCATCCACCACACACCGCCAATTCTAGGCTCCTGCATCAGTTCGTTGTAGATGAAGACTTTCCCCGTTGGAGGATGTCTTGAAGAAGAAGTCGATGTTGAAGTCGGCGTTCTTCGTTGGCGGAGCGTTCTTTGTTGGGAGGTGGAGTTCTTCATTGGAGAACTTTATTTCTCCCAAATATCTCTCCTCTCCCAATTCCACCAAAAATAATAGGTAGCCCCAAAATAATATATTTTCATATCTATAATTTAGTTTGTTGGCTTAAAATTTAAATTGGCTAAATGAATGTGGTGAATTGACATATTTAAGTGGGGAAGGGTTGGCACAAATTAAATAAGGGTGTGGTGGCACCATTAATTGGGGAGCTCAAGAGGTTTCTCCCCACTTAATAGGGAGTTCAAAGGGTTTTAACCTTAGGTGGTACCCACCACCAAATCCTCTCATGGGAGGTTAGTTCTGGTGGCCCCACCACCATAACCTCTCATGGGAGGTTTAGTTCGGGTGGTCCCCTCCTAAAATATACACATGATATCTCAAAATAAAATAAAATGAAGTTTATTTTATTTTATAATTTCCATGAAAAACCCAAAAATTAACTTTCACCCTCGACCAACTGTCGTCTAGGTGAAATTATCCTTAAGAGAAAACTGGGGTTGTGAGTTCAACGGTGCCCTCAGATTTCAATTCCAAGAACCAATTCAAATCTATAAAATCTCACTCGTATGTTTACTGAACGTACCCAAAAAAAGTTCAGAAATTCATTCTGGGCACTCCGGGCCTCAGAATCAAGTGCCGTAAATTTTCGTGGACTCGTAAAATTCCCATATATTTAAAAACAATTACATGGAAATTCTGGGTCTTTACAATTAAATTATAATTATATAATATTATTAGTTTTATATCATAATTTCATATAATTCAAATCTAGTATACATATGTATATATATATATATGTATATCATATTTTGGAAGCAAACAATAAATTAACTATATTTATATATTAGTATAATTATTATTTAAAATATAATAATTCGATAAGAATAAATTTTTGTTTAATAAAAACAATGTGAGATAATATTTACTTTGAAAGTCGCACTAGTTAGTACGATAATTAAACCATAATATATTATTATTAAAATGAAAAATGTTCAAGGAATCACATTATTTCCCCCTTAAATGAATTTCCTCCTCACAATTCCTTCGTGCACTTAAGCTTCCCATTACTTACCCACAAAATTCACTCATAATGCCCCTTCACTAGGTCCACCATCGTCGGAGACTTTTTTCGTTGGTTCTTCTAGTTAGATTGATCCCCAAAACATCATTAAACTCTTCAATTTCATTTGTCTAGATACACCTCTCACAACTTGAGTCAAACTCATGCAGGCAGAAGTAGGTCCTCAAAAGGGTGGCACTAGAGGTATAGAGTTCAGAGATGTTGGAATGAATGTGATTTTGATAGACCAATCAGATGACTTGGTTTTCGAAAAACCAGATGTTATAAAGTCTCTCGTGCCTTCTATAATTCATGACTTTGAACATATAGGTTGTGTGAGGGTTTCCCACCTCTACAGCTTCCTGGAACTTCTCTAGGGCAAATTAAACCTCAGATAGGGTGAAACACAAGAAGAGGCCTTTGTAGTACCTTCTTTTGTGTGCATAAAGGGAAAGTTGTGATTAAAACATGAGGTACTAAATGTGACTCAGTACTTGATAAATTTGAAGGATAATTGGGTTCTTAGACACTTGATAAAGGCGTTTACAAGTAAAATGTAGGTTCATAAAAGGCTGGTATGTCTCTGAACATGACTCAACAATTATATGTTCTTAGAGAATTAGATATTATCATTACATTTCTTTCAAAATAGGAAGACAAAGAAACTCCAAAAAGCTGCCACCAAAAAAAGTGACTTAAATCTAGTAAACCTATAAAAGAAAACAGATTGAAAATGTAGGGTGAGAATACGAATTCCTGGTAAGGGTTTCTAAAAATAACATAAAATATCAATTAACAACTTTTTGGAAAACATTCTTTTAAAATTTATTCATAAAAAAATTTTCTTTAGGAATGTTGTAACACATGTATCATAAGTTAATATTAGGTATAATAATTAAAGGAGCACATTTCTTGTATTATTAACAAAATTACAAAGAAACAAGTTCCAATTATAATAATTCTCATACATAAATAATTAGTAGAGGCACACTAACTTTAATAGGTATTACATTTAAAAATGAAAGTAAATAATTTAAAACTAAGTATTACATGATTAGAGTTGTGCATAAATAATAACTTCAATTTCATCCTTTACTAATTTGAAATAAACACTGGCTAATAAATCTCTGAGTACTGCATAAATAATATGCCATAACTTTTACTTCTTATGATTATCATAAACATAAGATATTTAACCATGAATATTCTACTAGTGAAATATTATTATGGTTAACTAAATTACATAGTTATAATAAGGGAAGTACATATGTCAGACTGTGACAAGGCCTCATGCCAAGACCATACACTCTCTATCAAGTCCTCGACCAAGACGTCAAAAATGATTAAGGCCTCTGCCAAAATCCATAAATCATAATTGGGAAAGGCCTTGGAAAAATCTATGTCTATTTGTCTCATGAGACCTATTAATACATTGAGGGGCTATAGCAGGCCCCACCCATCACATACTAAGTCCAATTGATTCTTCTTTTCATTAAATCAAAGTGTCTCATAACACTTTTATTTATAAAATTCCTTCTCTTATTCAAAGTGTCTCATACCACTTTGAATAATTAAATTTTGTATCCTATTCAAAGTGTCCCACACAACTTCACATAAATAATTTATTTCTCTTATTCAAATTGTCCCATACCACTTTGAATAATTAAATTATTATTTCATAAATTCTCATAAGTGAAAAATAAATAATAAATTGTTTAATTTTTCACATAAAATAATAACTTTACAAACCCTTCCATGGTAATTACATGTTTATGAATTCAGAATAAATATTATTAATTTTCAATTCATGCACTGATAAATGGAGATTGATTATAATATGTTAGTTATTATTTAGATAAAAATTTTGTCATGGACATGCATAAACTAGTATGCATTCTTTGTACATGTGATGTTGATTTAAAACACACAAGTAATGAATGGATGGGGTTATCACATAAAATTATAATTTATTAATTTTTAAAACCCTTGATTCTTGGAAATGGATACTTAATATAAATACATACCTTTTAATACACTGGGTGAACATGAAAATAGATTAAATAATAACTTTTATTAACTAACAGTTTGCAGTAGGTTCATTATGCAACAAAACATTTAGTGAGCATAACATGATAACATGATTATATACATACTTTTATCATCTATTATATATTTTTTATGTGTTATTTCATACTTCTAAACTCATATTAGTTATAAAATTCAAGTTTAATACTTACTATGATCATACAAGTGTTAATTACATCAATACATTTAATAAATCATGTTATCCATCACATGAAAATTAGGGTTTGAAAATCATATAAATATATATCATTTTTTTGGGAACAATTTTCAAGCAATGAAAATATAACCTTCACTGATAATTTTTTAATGCAATATCATATGCCACACATAACATTATAAGAGAATAGTTCAAAAATAATAACAATTCTTCCTTGCTTAATATAAATATGGGTGATATCATGATAATATACCAAATATTTTAAAATTATATAATAATGGAAAACAAATATATATATATAGACACACACACACTTAAAATTTGTACTATTAAATTTTGATAAACGTACTCTTGAAATAATTTCAGGTATAGTAATATGACGTGATATATGTAAAAATTATTAAAAGTTTAACATTACCGTCTATAGACATTCATTCAGATTTATAATATTTATGAGATATTGTGAAGTATATAAGTTATTATATGAAATTCAAATTGAAAAGGTTCATTCATAGTGATTTTAACTAGAGAGAACCGTCTTATAAAATAGAAACACTAATAGAAAAATAATGTCAAATTAAAGATGTAGTTTTTTTACATAATATTCATTTAAAAAATAAATTAAAAGTTCTTAAAATGTTAAATTAATGTTTGAAGCAGTATTAAAATACTGAAATGAAGTACATGAAAAAAAATCAACATATCCCTTATAGTAGATTCTCTAAAACACAACGTATATTATAAATAATAACCCTTTTGCAGAACTAAAAAATTAAGTATAATAAATACCATGAAAATAAATATTAATTCCCTTACACCAAACTTGATTTAAATAAATATTTTTGATAAAGTAAAAAATAATATTGGAAGATTTAATTGAAGTCGTCTCTTACTAAATAAAAATGGAAATTTGAAATGATAGTATTTGAATGATAATAATCCCTTAGCAAAACCAGAAAAATTAAAAATTAAAACCCTAAGATAAATAAATGAGGTTCCTTCCAAAATATTTTGAAGGACATAAGTCACAAAATAAATCATAATCAATCCCTTACTTGATTGCACAAATGTTGATCTATTTATGTTGTATTAAACACTCCCAGAGAGCTTCAAACATGGATTCCCCCCCCCATTCCATTACACAAAGGAGTAAGGCCTTTATTGACATCCCCATTCTATTTGATTGGGACCAGTAGATACATTTTAATAATTGTGTTATAGTGACATGTTCATAGTTGTGGTCCAAGCTCAGAATTAGTGAAATCATACAATTAAAGTAATAGGGACAATCCATGACGAAATAGAGAAATGAAATGGACAAAACATTATAAAATGTTGATTGCAAAACTAAAAGTGGACCAACAGCAGTTGGAATGGTTCAAAAGTCAAAAGAAGAATAGTTAATAGCATCATGCAGAAAAATAGTAAGACATGGAAATTGTAAAAGATCTAAAAACTCATTCTGGTCAACATTCTACCTCTGGAACAAAAGCATACCTCGAACTAGGAACAAGAAAATAGAAACCCTGACCGATCAGACTCGTTGACGAAGCATAGCCTCAGCCTCAGTTCTTCAGGTCCGAAGTGAAGCACCCCGATCAGGGGACGTGGGGAATTTGACCTGAATCAACTCCACAAAGACGAACACCGCTAGAAGACTGGAGTCTGATGGTCATGGCGTGTGACTCCTGCACGACACGTTCCCTTGGCCCCGACTACACCTATGATCCCCAATTGCAGACCCCACTTGACGCCCTTACTAGACCTACTCGAGCATCACACCTAGTCTCCTCGGCATCTTCTCATGCTTTCTCAGCCTTCTAGAGATCCCTGGTGCTATGACTCAACACCCAAATCCCTAAACTGTGATTCAAGAAGTCGAGTCCCCCCTTTTATTTACGGCATGACACCCTCACGCAGACTCCCCTCTCATCACAGATCTTCCCCCCTTTTTTCGTTTCTTATTAGGTTTATTATTATAATTTTATCATTTATTTAATCTTATATCTTATTATTAATAACATTAAAAAAAATTCAAGAGTTTAATAAAGCTACTTATCTATTAAACATATTTTATCAATACTTTTCAAAAACTAAAAGTTATTATTACAAAATTATTTTATAAAACATATATTTGTATATTTCATATTCTATACTTATTATGTTATAAATTATATTAATAATTAAAAATGTATTATTAAAATAATAATTATCATAATTTGTACCACATATTTGTAATTCTGAAACCCTAAAAAATGTTAATACAATATATATATGATTCAAAGTAACATTATTCATTATTAAAATATCATTCATATATGTACAATTTTATTCATTATATTAAAATAGGTTTATTATATATTCAAAATGTTAACAATTTTATGAATCTTTAATAATATCATAAATTTATAGTCTAATAATTAGATATATATGTATCATATTTTTGAAAATATATAAGACTCATATAATAGATTAAATAATTGTATGAATAATTAAAATAGTGCACTTTTACAAAATAATGTCATTAAAATACTTTAAAACAATAGCTTTCAATATCATTTATAACCTCAATAGAAAATTATAATTTTATAATAGTATTAGATTTATATCATAATTTCATATAATTCAAATATAGTATACATATGTGTGTGTGTACACACATATCATATTTTGGAACCAAAAAACAAATTATCAATATTTATATATTAGTATAATTATTATTTAATATATAATAATTTGATAATAATAAATTTTTTAGTAAAAAAATTGAGATAATATTTACTTTGAAAGTCGTACAGGTTATTACGATAATTAAACCATAGAATATTATTATTACAATGAAAAAGGTTCGGGGATTCATAGTGTTAATAAATGATGTCTTACCACATATATAATATATATCAGTGAAAGTAGATCCATTGGAAGTCTTCTTGAATTTTTATAAAGTGATCTATCATTATGAATTGATCCAAAACAACCCATATATCATTGTTTCCTCTATTTGTCTTCCAATGTCTGGTGACAAATTCTATGGTGATGTTTTCCCATTTACATGTTGGTATTAGTAATATTTAAAAAATATTCCTGGACTTTTTTCTTTCAGCCTTCACATTATGACATAATAGGAACTTTAATATATATTCAGTGATCTCCTTCTTCATATTGTCCCACCAATAATGATCCCAAAAATCATGATACACCTTTGTGATTTCTGGATGAATAGAAAAATCAGATCAATGTTTGTCATTTTGAATCTCTTACATTATCTCTAGGTTGGATGGTAAAAATAGTCATTAAAAAAATCTTATAACTCCTTCCACATCAATTTTGAGCTCTGAGGATTTACCCTTTCTCATGGCCTCTACCTTCTTCTGAATTTACACATCATCTCTTTGAGCATCATTTATTTTGTCTATAATGGATGGTTGAGAAATTATCTCAGAAAGGATTTATGAGGTTACTTACTTAATTATTCCCAAATCCATCCTTTGAAAATATACGAATATTATATCCTTCTAAATTCTCATCATTGATAATATTTCAAAATACATTCTACGTAGAGCATTCACTGCTTTATTTTCTTTGTAAAGATAGTAGTGTATTGAGAAATCATATTATTTGATGAATTCTAACCATATTCAATGGCACATATAAATCTTCTTCTATGTGAATATATATTTTAGGCTCTTGTGGTCAGTATATATCTCACACGTCTCCCCATAGAGATAATGCCTTCAGATTTTCAATGCGAATATCACAACTACTAACTTCATATCATGAATGTCATATTTTTTCTCTTGAATTTCTAACTACCTTTAGGAATAGGCTATCACATTATCATTTTTCATCAGAGCAAAACCCAATACCTTCTTTGAAGCATTTATATATACCACAAAGAGTTCCCCACTTTTAGGAAGTGTGAGTACTGGTGTGGTGATAAGACTTTTTTAACTCTTGAAGTTGTATTCACATTCTCTGATCCAGATACATGTTTCTCCATTTTGATTGATCTTGGATAGAGGACTTGTAAACTGAGAAATTTTATTCTCAAAATTTCTGATAATACCTAGCTATACCAAGGAAACTACACATCTTCGTTACACATATTGGCCTCATCCACTCTTTGATTTCCTTTATCTTGTAAGGGTCTATATATATATTATTTTTCTAGTGATAACATGCCCCAAGAATTACACGTCCTCCATAAAAAAAATCAAATTTACTATAATTTTCATATAAATTCTCCCTTCATAAGGTCTTTATCATAGTATTCAAACACACCTAATGTTCCTCCTTTATCTTGGAGTATATCAGAATATCATCAATAAAGACGACCAAAAAAATTTCAAGGTAATATCTATAAAAAAATATTCATTAAGTCCATAAATATTTTCGGATAATTAGTGAGTCCAAAGGGAATCAGAATGAAATCATAGTGTCCATACCCCATTCGAATGTTTTTCTCGGGAATATCTTCTTTCTTCGCCATTAATTGGTGATATCCTGACCAAATTTCCGCCTTAGAGAAATACTTGGACCCATGTAGTATATTGAATAAGTAATATATATTTATAAGGGAATACTTTTTCTTTATAGTGACTTAATTGATATCACAACAATCAATATAGAGGTGAATCAATAAATAATTCTTCTTAAAGAAGAGTACTAGAATACCCCATGGTGAAGCACTCAAACAGATAAAACCCTTTTACAAATTCTCTTATAACTACTTCTTAGGTTCCTTTAACTCAATGGTGGTTATTCTAAAATGTTTCTTTGATATAGGTATAGATCTAGGAATAAGTTTAATTGATGACTCAGCCTCTTGATAAGGGTAAATTATCTAAAATTTCTTGGGGAACACATCACCATAGTTCCTCACAAAGGGAACATCCAAGAGAATTAACCTCTAATTTATTTCAATCGTTTTATCTAAATATGTTTTCTCATAAGGTAATAATATTCAATATTGAGTTGATGAAACTAAAAGAGATTCATCCCCCTCCCTACACATGTACAGAATTGGAGGATGCCTCAGAATCTGAATAGTGACATCCCTTTCTTGATAATTGATGTAGGATTTGTATAAAGATATCCAATCCATTACAAATATTTAATCAAACTCCACCAAAGGAAGTAAGACCCGATTTTTTGGTTGGTTCAATATACAAACATTAACCAAGGAGGAGTTATATACTTAGGATGCAATAATTGCCCCATTTTTTATTCTCACATATAACTCAACTTCTAAATTTTTATTAGGGGTTTTAAATGTTATTATAATCTTGAAAGATATAGAAAAATGTATAGAACTAGAATAAAATAGAATGTCATGTATTCTTGAATGAATAACTATCATACCAGTCACCACATTACTGTCAGAATCTACCTTAGTAGTAGTAATGGTATAATATTTCCCTTATTCTCTTATATGTGGTGGTTGCTGACACTGATCACCCTCACGGATTCAATGTTTAGTGCATTGGAATTCATAGTGTCCTTTCTCATTATAGTTGAAATATTGAACCATGGGTGTTAATCCCATTTCCTACACCACATTCTCATGATTCCTCAAGTATCATCTACATTCATGATCTTTGTTTCCTTCTATCCCACACATGAATCATTTCCTCATCCCTTTTAAGTAATTCACATGATGCTTCTTACCATATTTTTGACATGTGATTGTTTGGGTTTTCTTTAAAACTTTGTCATTAGATATTCCAGTTTTATGCTCCATTTTTTTCATCTCTTTATATCCATGGGACCATTATCCAAACTCTATATTCCCTTTTAGATCCAATTGAACAAATTCTTCATAACTCCAAAAGTATTTAATTTCTAGAGCTTTTCAAAAGTTTGGTTTTAAACCACTAAAATGTATATCGTTTTTTCTATCATTTTTTATAACAAAACATGAGGAATAACTTTTAAGACTAGTGAAATTTTCTCAGTATGTTGTGACATACTCACCTTTCTTTTATTTCAGCTCTATCAATTCTCTATATATATGTGTCTGAATATATTGAGGGGAATACTTATTAATTAATATTGTCTTAAATTATTCCCACTATATCTCGTAAATTTCATCATTTATCATGGTGTTCTTAATTAACACCCACCATTAGTTGGACTCTCGGTATATATGATAAACAGATAGATTCACCTTCTTCATCTCATAACAGTGAGGTAAAAAAATGATCTTCTCGATTCAGTTAACACATTGTTCCAAGACTAGTGGATCAGAAGATAAACTAAAAATTGGTGGCCATTACTACATAAAGTACTCTATATCTATTTGATATATCTTAGAGGCAGGCGAATGTTCCATATTATTCAGGTAATTTTTCAAAGGCTTAGATGGATGGGTAAGCATCACTGTGGAATTTTGAACTCCACCTTTTATGGAAATTGGTATGTCTTTTGTCTATCACTTCATTATCAGTCAAAAGTATTTTTGAACTGGTTTCTCCTGATTCACTCCATTTTCTAAAATAGAGGTTATAAAAATAGAAATCAAAAATTTATGAATAAATAATTTATTCATGAGTTCTATTAACAATAAATTCATATCTTATGGGATACTTATGTTTAGTATTTTTCCAAAAAAATATTCTTTGGTTCTTATATATACATAGTATCATAAAAAGGGTTTTCATTAATGTTTTATAATAATAATTCCCAAATTAACTAAACCTGTTTTGATATAGACTATAGTGAACTTAAATTTTCTTATATAATTATTACATCATTTTAAATATACACAACATAAAATCATTACAAAACTAGGATCCAAAGGTTTGGTGTCTTGGGAATATTTGGACCAAACACAACGTTTACATAATAGAACATAACTATTATTCTAATTCTTCATTATCAAGATTCTTAGTGTACCTTGTTTTCCCCAAATTATAAGTAGTCACCTAGGGATATACATCAAAGAAAGGGGTGATCTAAACACCCAATAAGAGGAAAGATAAGAATATGAATCAATATAACATCGGTGATAATAATACTTGTCATCATAACATAAGTGTGGTATCATAATAATAATCATGAGAGGAAGAATTAGAAAAAGTCCGGGAATGTGGAAATGCATAAAAGTGAAATATCATGTCTTAGTGGTAAAATACCACACATAGTTGTGAACAATACTAGCATCATTTCCACACATAACATATGTGCATTGTAATAACACCATCATTGAGAACAAATCTATAATCATGTTCACACACATTTCACATTAACTCATGTGATATATCACATTAACCAATGCATTGGAGTGCTATATAACTTTGGGTGCACCCATCACATCATAACATTTACATAATCATGCATGCCACATAGAACTTATTACAATCGTCATAATAAAATAACCCATGGAGAGGAATGAGTTTCATAAAAATTTCAAAACTAATAAATTAAAGAATAAATATTTGGGCTAAAAAATAAAACTTTAATAACATACTTTCTTTAAGATTCATCAATATTGATTGAAGATGAAAAAATCTCAAGAGAAGTAAAATATGTGTTTTTTAGAAAGAATAGTTATTTCCAAAAAAATCATTTATTTTTTCACTAAATAAGATTTGAAACATGTATATCCTGGAAAATAAAAGTTAATGAAAATGAAATTATATTTTGGCAATGTGAAAAAAAACCACACTGAAATTTGGAATAGAAGCGGAATAGTCCAAAGAATGGAAATTAGGTTGAGAATCCCCTTACTATATGCTTTAATTCTTTATTCACTTTAATATCCAAGATAATAAAATTACTTCATTAATTACTAAATAAATAACCTATTATACATTTATTTTATTCATTATAATTTTATTAATTTTGTTTATATCCACTTTGATGGGTTATATAGTTCAATTTCATCATTCAAGGGAGTTTGTTTTCTTGGTTCTCATGATCAGTTCACTTATATATATATATATATATATGGATGATCATATAAAATGGGAATAATTATATAAAATTGAAATTTTATGTCATTAATGAACTTTAATAAGTTTAAATTTTCTTATACATTATTTTTTCCAGATATGCGGATGATTCATTAGATAAAACATTAACAATAATCGTCTATATTAATTTGGCATTTTTCTGATCACAAGAAAAAAATTGTTATTTAATATAATGTATATATGTTAGTTATGAAACATAAAAAAAGTTATAAAATAAATTTTACAATCTGTTTAAACCATTATAATGGTTTTATGACCATCCTTGAAGGCGGTAAAGAAAAATTAAAATGTATCGTCGACAATGGATGGAAATTGACACATCACGGATGATGTTATAATTTTTAGAATAAAGGGAATATTAGAATATATTTGAGGATATATTATTTCATTTACACGATAAAATTATTATATATAAAAGATGTAGTATTTATCATTCCACTTGGATAAGGGGAGGTGAAGAGAGAATAATAAATGAAAATAAATTGAAAATAAATTAAAAAAAATGAAAGAGGATTTTACCTCTTAAATTCTTCTTCTTTAAAACCTCCTTAGGGACATTGGATTTGGTATTTTGTTAAGAAAAAATGATCCTAGAAATGGAGTAGAGTATTGGGTAGAGTTTTGGGTATAATTTGGATAATATTCAAGGCTTTAGAGGTGTGATAGGAAGAGATAGTGAGGGTGGTATTTATAGGGGATGGAGGTTTTTTTGAAAATTTTATTCATTATATTATTATTCTATCTAAAGAATATGAATAGTTTTTATTCCCATGAATAAATAAAATAAATAGAAAATATTAGTTTGATATTATGGTTCTTACATCACCAATGGATCAATAAATAGTGTATCTAACTTACAATGTTATATACCTTAAATTATTGTATTTCACTATTCATCAAAAAATCAACTATTTTATAAAAATCCAAAAAAGATTACACCTACCATTTTTCAATGTGAAGAATTAAAAAATTTACTCAATTTTATGAAGATAATTTCATAAATATGAGAAATATAATTATTAATTAGAATCATTATTTATTTAGAAAAATACAGATTTTAAAATTATAATTGATTTTATAAAACATTGAAATATTAATTAACATCTCAAAAATTGTATTATAATCATAAGAAAAAAAATATTAACTTATAAATCTATTTCATAAAAATAAATTTTATTTTAAATTATTATATTATTTATAAAATTGTAAATAATCATTTATGTTTTAAAAAAATATCAACACTTGATTTATCATTTTTAAAATATTTGTTTACTTATAATATGATATAATTATATCATATTATCTTTTATAGATTACCAAATTTTATTTATACTTCCATATGTGAGGATACTATTCTATTGGCCTATTTACTATTCCTAATGGCCCCATTACTATTCCAAAGGCCAAGTTACTATTCGACCAGTATAGATTTCTTAATTTCTATAGATACATATTATTTCATTAATTCTTCATTTATAATCATTTTATGGTGTTGTTTAATTGATTTTATGTGGTTTATAATATATTAAATAATTATAAGAAGTGAATTTCTATAGATAAAATTTTGGGTTGTTACAATGTATCTCAGAGATTAATATGTCAACTATATAAGATTGAGAGTATTATTTTCATGTATATTTTTCATCCATTAAATATAAATTAATGAAAATGTGAAATTTTCATGGATGTTTTTTATTGGAATCAACAAAATATCTATGTTCTATAACTCTATTTTGGTGATATTGGATTATCTTATAATTTTTTAACGTTTCATTATAACAAGATTATATTTCCATCTTGATCATAATACAAGTATATAAATTAAAGAAGTTATAAAATTGTATGGATTTCCAAATTTTATAGTATCTAGATGATATCTGATGTCTATGTTGGTGTTCTTGTGATGCCTTCATCAATATCTAGATATAGATTTTCATTTCAATATTTATTATCATCCAAATATAGATGGATAATATGAAATTAATATTTAAACTCTATAATATATTATATTATCTACTTCATTAGGTTAACAATGGATTTGTGGTCAACGCCTTACTATTTTTGAGTTCTCAAAAAATAATATCTTTCACTCAAGAATTAAGATGGATACGTATGAATCCATATATAGAGGGAAGTGATTAAATTCAATTTTATTAGATAGATATTGAGAAATAAAGATGTTGGGAACTATATTAGATAATGAAATAACATTCAATATTATATCCATTATTCAACACATCATGGAATCCCAATGTTGACAAAAATGTTATGATTATAATCGTGACCAATTTCTAGAATACAATATTTTTGGGAAGGTATTATTGAAAAAATATTAGCTGAATAAGGTAATGATATATGCAATGATAATAAAATTCAGCCTTAAATATATCATCTCTTAAGATATAATTAAATGGATATGGACTATTTCTAATATCATGGAACTTCAAGCTAACCTCTACATTTTTTCATGTTATGTACCATATATGACTATATTGGATATACATAATATATCAATAAATGTTCGAAACATATCGGTTATACCACTATATAATGACATTTAATATTGAGAAAAATCTATAAAAATATTAGTTAATAGTTATAAATTAATATAGACATTGATTATTCACTATGTTAAATTTCTCTGGCGGTATCCAAAACTTGGGAAAGCTACATAGGAACTTGAGGATCACGTGAACCATATATATTATTATTTTTTTTGTATTATAGTGGTGGAATTTTTATTAGAAAACTGATTATTAATGGTATTATAATGTAATATCCCAATATTTTATATGTATTTGTTTTGAAATAGTCATGAAGTATTTTATAGCTTGATTTATACGTAACCCCAATTCTAAATGAACTATGCTATAATATAACTTTATTACCTATCCATTAGAATAGGTTGTATAAATTGGATTTACTATATAATTATATATATATATTTCTTTCTAAATTAAAAGTTATAAATCAAATCTTTTGAAATAATCAATAAAGTTTTCATAAAATCATTTAGTATTTAAAAAGCTTATTTTTTGAAGAAATTTATTTTTCTATAAGTTATGAATTATTTTCTAAAACATATATTTATAATTAATAAAAAAAATTTCAATGAAGTATAATGATAATTTATATGAAAAACTAATAAAAATATATATTAGGTTTCTAATTGTTAGGATTGAGGGTAAAATAATTTATAAGTAAAAGAGAAAAAAATTTCATAAAACTATTTTAATATGAAAAATGTTTTTTCATATTTATTAATTTTCAAAAATAATTATTGATTAATGGTTTTATATAAATTTATTGATTATATATTCAATAATATATATTTTTAATAAATTCTTAGAATTTTCAAGGAAATTAAAGAATGTGATTTCAGTTATATTCTTAAAAATGTTTTTACATAAACATGGGTTTTTTATGGTTTTATAGGCCTATTAGAAAATTAATTTCTACCGCTTATAGAAATTTAATTTCATAAAATTTATTAAATAATTAGAATCATAATGTAAAAATTTGAAAATTAGGTCACATTAATTTTTTTTAAATAGGTTTTAATAAAATTTTAAAAAAATACCACATGGTTGGATATAATGATGATGGAAAAAATATTCTACAACTCATTTTCATCAAGTGAAAAATGATTATATTTTTCGTGTATAGGTATTTCCTAGCAACATAATGTAGTGATATGATCCAATTTTCATCATAGAATCACATGGTTGGATATAATGATCAACTGAATAAACATATATAATTAATATAATATAACTATTATTCATAAATTATAATATATTATATATATATATATATATTTCATTATTTTTATTATAAAATTTAAACATCTTTCATGCTTATATACGAACTACCATCTCCATGAATGGTGTAATTAATTTTTCAATATATACATTGGATGGACAGTATTAAATATTTTTACAATGAATTTGTTGGATAATTATATATTGGTAAAAATTCTAGATATTATTTAACTCTAACAAAAGTTCAACGGTAAAACTTATGAACATAAACATTCATAAAACCCCAAACTTTTAAAACCAGAAATAGTGAATTCGGTAAAGTATTATTTATTAATGGGTTTTAAGACATTATTAGTGGATAATAAGTGATATTATATGTATTTATAAGGTTCTTATATAGATATATAATATATTTAAATTTATTATTCTAGAGTTTACATATATTATGATGTAATTTTAACTTAAAGTAGTTGTTTTACATTTTAATCTAATTTTTTGTTGGATTGTTTACACTTAAATTTATATAATATAACAAACCTAAATATTATATCTATTAATATACTATTTTTATTTATAGATATTACATTTTTACCTTTATTTTCCTTTCCATGTGTACTCAAAATATATAATGAATCTTTTAAGGTTAACCAAATTTGTTTATCTATTTGACCAAGATTATTTTTAATTGATGGAAGTATTTTGCATAAAAAAATTAATAATGTTTTTAATATTATCCAATTATTTCTTATAATTTTTTTCAATTTTTAAAATTATTTAAATATATGTAGATTAATTTTTAATTTATTTTCCTAAAGAGAGACATTTAACCAAAGGTGTGATCATAATATTTGTTTTAACGTATACCTTGGGAATGACTTTTTCATCCACCTTGAATATTATTTTCATTTCAAATTTATTTTCATTATTCTATGGTTAATTTAAATAAAAAAATTTCATACTATTTTTAATTTTTTTATATTTGAAATAATTTTTTTCAAATTGAAAAGGGTTTTTTCTTAAGAAATATTCAAGTGATTTTGCATACAAATTTTTCATCCATGATACATACTTTGATGTTACTTATGTATCATTAGGGATATGATTCTCGGATTATATCCATATTAGTTATTATTTTTATTAATTATGATATTTAAATATTAATTATAAACAATTTCTCCTCCATGGGTTAAGCTATGATGAAATTATAAATGTTTTATTGATCTGGGTGTATGTAGGTAAATGGATTGGGATAATGTGATGGGTGAATTTGTTATATCAATCCAATTCATAGGGTGAAGATTATTTTTTTATGAATAATAATGATACATGGGAATTCATTTGAATCCAATAAAGTGAATAAAAAGGAAGCTATATGAATCCCAAAATTATGGTAAACATGAGGTAATACCATGCTCAAAGAAGGTACATTAATAGTTATCCCATATGTAATATATTAAGAATGGATTCCTGTGTATTTTTGACATTATAATTTTATGATTAATATTATTACAAACATTATACAACACATTAATGATAATATCTTATTCCAATTTTATGCTCTCATAGATCATGTTTATTTAATCATTTATGATTGATGACTTATGAAATGAAAATATGTATTCCATGACTCATGATTGTGATTGACAAATTATTTGGTACGGTTTTAAAATGTTAAAATTATGTTATAACATACTTTTCTCTTATTGTGGTTAAATAATCATAGATATATCCCTTGTTTTACCATTTTGAGCATGTAATGTTACACATTATTATGTTTTCTTTTTTTATACTATAAGAAGAAGGGTTTATGTGTGATAAGAATATAAAGGTTACTTGTTTTAAGAAAATATTTTTGATGATATAGATATTCTATGAATCAAAGATTCTAAATACATTAAAAATATATGGTTATATTATGGATCACAATTATTAGTAATTAATGTTAACCAAATAAGATGTATAATTTGTGTATTTAGTGTTTGGGTTTCCTTTATAAACAAATTTTTGTGTCATTAAAATATTTTTCAATTATAACAGTTTTCCCTATATAAAGGGTTAAAGTGATTAAAATTTAGTTAACCTAACATATATGGTATAAATTATCACTATAAAATTGTTGGATTTGATTTGATGAGTTTATTTCAACCATAATATATCCTATAATTTAAATTTTTGTTATTCAAAATTCTTATTAAAATAAAATTTTATTATTTTAATTTCTACCATACTTAGAGAAATTCCCCTAATATCTATTATAGAAATTATCATATTCTCTTCATGTTTCCTCAAACATTTTTAACGTTATCTAAAATAGGAAAAATCCAAATAACCTCCCAACTCTCCTCTAAATTTCATAGAGGTTCCTTTCTCACTAAAATACCCACTTAAAATGGATTCATGTATAAAACAATGTAGTGTATCTAAAGATTTTGAAAATTTTTATGTCAACCTCTTTTAACTTTATTTCATCTTCTAAATCCTGAAAATATACAATAACCACATAAACAGAAATTAGTAAGTATTATATATTTACATAAATGTATTTATTTTAATTAAATAATCATTATCTACCTCCCTTACACTTAATGGGGAATGGAAACATTACTCATGTATACATGCTGAATATGGCCTACATAAAGAGATGTATTTCATTTTACATCTCTTCCTCTATTCAATGGTTATAAATAGGGATTTTATTAATATATATTTTATTTTGAAAATAAATTTTTCTAAAGAGATAAATTATTATTTATTTATTTTTAATTTCACTAATTTAATAATTAAAACATCGCCTATAATTATGTGCATACTACTTCTTCACTGAAGTGATGTAAATAATTTTTCATAATTGGCTAACATGGATAGTTCTAAATGAGTATAAAATGAATAAATATTACATTTAATACATGATATAAAATATGTAGATATTGAAACCTTGAAAAATATGAAATGATCAGAATCTCCAAACCATAAAATATGTGGATAACATAACATTTGACATCGATATATTTATATTTAATGTAGAATTATAATTATATATGAAATTAAAAATTATTAATGAAATTTATATAGTAATTTAATTATTAATAAGTTTTTTTATAGAATTATAATTTTTATTTCATTATTATATAAGATGTTAGAGTTAGTACTCAGATAGTTGGAACTATTGGAAAGGGTTTGTTGTATAATACCACATATAATTGTAATTTTTCATGCTTCGTTATCCATTATATTAAATATAACTTCCCCCACCTAGAAGCCGGTAAATCGATTCCCCGAGCCGGTTCACCACATGACCTTTGACAAGCCGCCCCGTATGCTAGAGGTAACCGACTAATAGAGAGGGTTTGTCAGTTCACATGGGGAGACTATACCCTCTTTATTAGAGTAATCTACATTATATAAAATAATAAATTAATGAAACAATATAAAATAATAATAGACATTCATTACAAACCATTTCCAAAAAATGGGTACAAGCCCACAAAAAAATAGTGAATATACTATGTCATGTCATATCATTCCAAGTGAAAGAAAAACCAAAATAAATATATAGAGATTAATTCCCAAAAAAAATACCTAACACCAACTCCACATCCCTCATATATGAATATCCCATTCCCAAATAAACACATTATCTCAGATTCTATTCCCTTTTCTTTACCTGCAACCAGGAAATCTACTCGGGTACCCAACAACATTCTAATGAGGGTGTGTGTATAACTTATTTGGGAACCACCAATGGTGTCAACAAAATATCTATTCTAAATAGAAATTTTATTACAGTAACAAATAAACAATAATTTAAATAAAAATATAAAGTAGGTGTAATTAGTTAACAAAGTCCACTTAAACCATTTCCATCATTTATCTCTTGGGTTAGGCATTTTCATCAATTTCACTTCATCATGTTCTGATCAACTACTATAAATAAAGGGACACATAAAGTTCCCTATCCCTCTTGCGAAAACATTTTAAAATAATACATCCCAATTATCTTGGATCCTCAGTCGAGGAAGTCTCATCAAATGAAACTGTTAAAGGAATATATCATAAATCTTACCTCTTTAACCCGTGAATTAAATGGGGTTGGGTTTAGAGCCTTAGTCTAACTCGACCCATTTTCATACATACTCAATTACAATACCCCACACATAACACAAATCCATTTTCACATTATTATTTAATCATAACACATTTATCAACCGTAACCATAACCATTCTACATATTCTTCATTTACAAAAAAAATCATTCAACACATACCCATCATTATTCCTTATCCAATTTAAATATTCTCATTTTCATTCCTTATCCCAATTAAACAATTTATCCTTCAAATTAATTATCTAATCTACAAAATTAACCATTTAATCATTTACTCACTTAACCCATAAATATTTTACCATACAACCCCTTATGCCATGTTAAAAACTAAAACAAATTACCATTAGCTTTATTTCATAACCCAAACAACCATTTCAACACATTTTATTTTTGGATCTATGACATAGTAATTAAATTTTATGTTTAAATTTCAATTTCCATGTTCACGAAGTGGCACACCCCCTGGGTTTCCTATAACATAGTCAAACTAACCTCAAATAATCTTGTGGGGATCATGAGGGTTTATATTAAAAAATTACTAAATCAATTTATCATTTCAACCAATGAAAACAAAAAATACAACACAATGTAACAAAATCAAAACCAAATACACATAAATAATCAATAAGACTATGGGATATAACTTTTAGACCACCTACCTTGATTTTGTAAATGAATTCTCTCTTAACCCAATCCTTTGGTCTAGATTCGAACACTAATTGAAGCCCTAACCTATGATCGATTAGAAAAAAATGTATTTTAGGGATTTAGAAGGATAAAAACTGCTCCATAATACCTATTTCAAAAAATAGAGGAAATAAGGGTGTAATACTCACCTAGATATTTGATTCACAACCAATGACACTCTAAACTGATTAGAAATGAGGGAGATTGGTCCTTAGGAGGTCTTGAAATATTTGGTTCATCACTAGATATAATGTAGGAATAATGGAGGAAAACCCGAAGTTATAAAACTTAAGACCCAAGAAGGTAAAATAGTAATATCCCAATTTTTAAGGGGTTTATGGTTTGGCCACATGTTTGGCCAAACTGTGCACCAACCATGCCATTCCTTCTATGCAAGAGGGTCCATACTGCATGGTAACCTAGGAATCCTTCAAGGTTTGAAAAACTGAGTGATGACTTTGCAGGATGGATATATCCATGACCAAATGATTTTTACTTACACCATGAAAGGTTTCATCAAACTATGCACCTATCCTCTTGAAAATAATGGTTAGGATGTACAGTAACTACTAACCATGTTCCAACCATGAAACATTCCCTAGATGGTCCCATTATATCTTATTTCATGTCTCAAACCCTCGGAACACCCATGATCCTACACATAGACATGGATAACTTTTCTTTAACCTCATTAAAGACATTTAAACCAGAATTTTAAACAAGAACAAACCTCAATAAAGTTTGAGATCTTACATCCTCCCCACCTTAGAATGGATCATCCTTGAGCCACACTCCCAAGCATCACTAAGCTTCCAAGGTAAAAATATCAGGTCACTGAGCCCACATATCCATCTCTATCTTCCGTGTTTCTTCTCGAACCTTACCATACTTCCTCAAAAATTTAACTAAAGGCATGATCCTTCCCCACAATAATTTGTCACTATGATCCACAGTATGAACTAGTTTCTCCTCAAATGATGCATTTTCCTCAAGCTAAATTTGATTAACATGAATAAAATGAGATGGTTCAGGTAGATATTATTAAAGAAAGTACACATGAAAATCATTTTTCATACCACTATATGACTATGGAATATCCAATTGGTATGCCTCTGGTCTAATCCTCTCCACAATCTCAATTAACCCCATGTACTTGGTTGATAACTTACCCTATTTTCAAATCTGATGGAAACCTAACCAAGGTAAAACCTGAAGAAACACATGATCACACACCATAATATCAAGAGGATGATGAATCTAATCCACATATGTCTTATGACTACTCTAATCCATATCAACATTATTTGGAATGAACTAAACTTGTTTCTACATATCAAGTATGAGACTCGATCCCAACAACTCTGAGGCCCCTCCCTTCATCCAACACAATAGTTATTTACAAAACCTCCTCTAGATCACCTCAAAATGTTTCATATGAATCATTTCATGGAAAATATTTTTATAAGCAAACTCAAAAGGAACAAAGCACTTCCTCCAAGGTCAACCAAAATCAAGAACAAAATCCATCAACATTTCCTCAACCAATAGAATAGTAGGCTTCAATTACCCATCCATATATTGGTGAAAATACTTACTAAAAACACTTGGGTATCATGATTATTCTAAAACCCATTCCAAAATAAATAATTAAAATGTGGATAATGAAATAAAACTATATTTTCATGGAACCCTATTCAAACACACTACCTCCCGAACATACAACTCTACTAACTGGTCAATAGTAAAAGAATCTTGAATCGGTAGGAAATGTGACACCATGGTCAATCGATCCAAAACTACCCGGATCAAATCATTATTCTAAGGAATACTCAGAGGAACCACCACAAATTCCATCATCACATCATCACACTTCCCCTTTGGAATAGGCAAGAGCTTTAAAAACCCACCAGGTTATTAATGTTCATCATTTACATACTGACATGTACAGCATCGTACCATGAAACCTAAAACTTATTTCATAATTTATAGACACAAATACTATATGAAAAGGCCATGATTAATTTTTGTCAAACCAGTATTCACTAACCACTTTGAGGAAATAAACTCATGTATCAACTCTTCCTACATACAAGTAGGCATGAAAACATGGCCATGAACATAAAGGATATCATTTTAACCAATAGTAAAATCATAATGTGACCCCACACCATCAAGAGTTTCCCTCAATAAAAAACACTTAGCATACACATACTACCTCTTCTTGATCTAGCTCAAAATTATAGACTAAACTACATTGGATGAAATGTTCTTATTCTCTTGTTCATCCTAAACCTATAGGTGCATATTAGAAACCAACGCCATCATCCTCCACTCAAAACTAGATTCTCAAATTATATTGCCTTGAGTTTTTTGGATGAAATAATCCAAAACATAGTTTCAATTTCATGGAAATCATACCATTCCAATATCAAAGGATTGCATTTACTCAACACATATTTTCTACTGAGGATTCAAATCGCAGTGGGAGAAAATGTACTTAAGGATTTGAGGATCAGTATACACATTAATAATCTCTTCAAAACAAATAATTCCACCAACACTTTGAGGAATAAAATATGATAACCAAATAAAAATCAGTCCTAGATAATTCTATTCAAGAGGCCTCAACTACCATGACCTATATACCCCAACCTGAGCAACCTGCATCAGTACATCCTTAAATCCAAAACCCAAAAAATAAAAAACAATATATACTCTTTACCTGGCTTAGGGAGAATAAAAATTGGTGTAGTAGTAAGACTCTTCTTTAACTCTTATAAAGAATTATCTTATTCCCCATACCATTAAAATTTGATCCCTTTTTGACCATGCCGGTGATTGGTAGTAACAAATGGAAAATTTCTTGGATCAACCATCTATAATATCAAACAAAACCTAGTAAACATCAAAAATAAAAAACATTCTTGGGATTATCCCAAGATAGAGAAACTTTAACTTTATACGGGTCCACAAACCCACCTTTGTTAGAGTTTATGTTACCTAATAGATGTACCTTTTCGATCAATAAATATAATTTGGATATCTTGGTGTATAGCCTATTCTATCTTAGTGTACTAAGGATGGATTCAAGATGTTTGGAATGATCGTCATGAGTCTTAGAGTATATCAAGATGTCACCTAAAAATACAACTAAAAAATGTTCTAGGTACGGGTGAAAGATTTAGTTCATTATGTATATAAACACTATTAGAGATTTTTTAAACCTTAATAGCCTCAAAATAAATTCATACAACCGATAACTACTCCTGAAATATGTCCATGGTGCATCAGAAGGCCTTACCCTCAGATGATGATACCCAAATCTCAATTCAATATTAGAGAACATTGAAGCACCTCTTAACTAGTCAAAAATATCATTGATTCATGTAAGTTGGTATTGGTTATAAAATTTCATATATTTCAGCTTCTTATAATTGACACACAACCACAAGGGTACATCAACCTTCTTGTAAAACAACACTGGAGATCAAAAAGGTGACATACTTAGAAAAATAAACCCTCTATTCTCAAATTCCTCCAAATGAGTTCTATGTTCCTGGAGATATATTAGTTCCATTCAATATATTGGAATAGAAACTAGTATTACCCCTGGAAGTAACTCAATCATCAACACAACATATATCTCATGTGCAAGCCACAATAATTCATCAGGAAACTAATCCGAAAACTGATCCACCATGGGAGGAAAGAAAATCTACTCTACTCCCCAATCATCTAATAGAATATAAGATAGCTGGGCTGTGATTTCACCCAACTATTGACAGACCGGCCCTACATGTCTTGCTCAGATATATCATTCCCCATGGTGAACATAATTATTCTACTCTAGAGACATGAACGTTACCCTACCATTTTAATAGTCAGTATGGAATTGGTACAACACTATCCAATCCATCCCAAATCTTATATCAAAACCAAACATTTTGAGGATAAACACATCCCATAAGAAATGTTACCCACCAATATCAAGGGAACACTACATACATTGTGGGATATTTTATATTAATATCCCTAATGGTGTAACAATAGAAATAACCCAACACATATGTTCCACTGTTAGTCCCAACACACTCACAAAAAGGGAATATATAAATGAATTCATCGAACTTGTATCAAATAAATCACTATAAGCCTTGGAAGATACAAGAATCATACCTCGAACTATCAATGATCCAGTCTGACCACCTCTAGGTGATTGCTAGATTGCATAAAGATGGAATTACCCTCTACTATGGGTTCAGACCTAAGTTCATGGTGCTGGACTACCCTAATGATATGGATGCTCTTGTCCTAGATTACCATTTCCACCACCTCAACTGGTAGGACCAATAGAACTCCAAATCCCCTCCTGTTATGGAGAAACTATCCCTCTACTTATACTCTAGATCGACCTTCATCCTTCACCATTTCCTACCTTTAAAGGGTTCCTACAGAACCTCTACACATTCCATATTCTTCCACATGCTCTACACTCAACTAGTTGTTGGAGTAATTGACCACACATCTCTCCCATCCTTCCACACTTATAATGAAACACTTTTTCACCACATTGAGAGACTGGTCCTGTTCACTAACTTCAATTTACAGAACCTCCCTAGTTAAGATTCCAAAAAAAATGCTTCCTACCATCATAATTCACACCACTAGATCATCTAACCGAAACCACATGTCCAACACCATATTCCTGCATTAAGTTCTATTCTAAAATAAAGGTATGATCCACCACCTCAGAAAACCTATTTAATCTAAAAATATTTACCTGGTACTTGATTTCATGTCTATTTTTATCCTAAAAAATTCCTTTTCATAGCTTCCTCATCCCCCATCAACACTGGGAAAAATAATTGCTGGTGTTTGAGGATGCAAGAATAGTCCATCACTCACATAGTTCTCTACGTCATCCTCATAAACTATGAATCCTTCTATTATCTCATGGTCACAAATAGAAGTGTTCTAGAAAATTTTGATTTTTGGAACTTACATGAGCGCACCACGGTGGGACTCCTTGACTCAAAGTATATAATGGTTTGATTCTCTTCGGAGGAAGATTTGATCTTGGCGTGGTCATTTGCTCCGCGTACATGTGATGATTCACATTTCATTCTCTTCCAATGGTCTTATGATTTTCATATGAAGCATGAATTTTCGACCATGGTGATATGGCTAAGATTTATAGAATTTCTATTTCCTTTTCAAAATACTTCCATCCTCCGCCTTCTTGAGAACATAGTCGGTCGTTACTTTTGTTTGGACAGTAGAACTAGGGCTATTTTCCATCCGGTTTCACTGAGAATTTGTGTTGAAGTTGATATTTCTAAACATCATGTTACGTCGTTTTTCATTACTATGAGTGAGGAATTTTGATATAAAAATTCCGTTCTCTTTGAGTCGTGGATTGATTATTGTTCCTGCTGTCTCAAAGTTGGGCATTGGATGGAAGACTGTAGAGGAAAATCAGTGGTTATGTAGGTGAGTTTGGATCAACAGGTTGTAGATGTGGTGGATTTGGATTCTCAGTAAGGGAAGTAGGACCTGGGTACTAGATTGCAGATAGGACCTTGTCTTGTTGTTAGTAATTCAGTGAATGGTGGTAGGATGAGGGAAGCAAAGAAGTCCTTGAATCCAACAGTGGATGCGGTGATTGGAATACTGCGGCAAGATCTTGGGGTCCTCAAGGAATCCTCTGTGAAGACTACAGTTCAATATGCTGGGGAGGCGAGTGTGAATCGGGTAGTGGTACATACTAAACATGATGAGGTTTCATACATTCCTATATTGAAACCGCAGGTAGTGGGATCTTTGTATGAAGCTTCTATTTGGGTGTGGGTCTCAGGTGGGATAAAAGAACAGCTGAAGAAACATGTGGCTTCTATTGAAACTAGTAACTACTTTGAATGTCTGGAGAGTGGAGATTTGGAAGTGGGACTGGATGGAGATTCTCCTATGACTGATCATGTTGCACCTATTTTTTCTCCTGGTCGGGTGTCCACTGAAGTTTATGAGTTTCATGAAAGTTGAGTTCTGGATCTGGGAGAGCGCTGCAACCAAAGTGGAAGCAAGTTTGGGAATGTACAAGAGCAGGGTGCTTACAATCGTTTAAAATAACTTAATCCTGGGGGATCCTTTCATGCTGAGGAGGAATTTTCAAGGAGTGAAGATGGAAATTTGCAGATCATTCTTTATTCTGAAGATGTTTCATCTAGAGAAGGTTTATTGTAGAAGGGGGAGCAGGAAGGTCTTGAGCTTTCAGTGAATCCACAATGCCTAGAACTGCTTGATTCTAATAGCCACATTGAGAAGGGGTGATTAATGGTTGTTAAGAGGTGATTATCCCTGGGAAGTGGGGGACATTTCTGAGAGTGAGAAGGAGAATTATTGTGGGAGAGTTCAAACCTCCTATAGCGACGTTGTTCAGCGTGGAATGTAGAATGTGGAAGAGAGTTTTGACGTTGTGAGTGCTCCATCAAGAAGAAGACAGAAGAAGGATTTTTCTTCTATGACAAAGTCAATGCCTACCAAATCTTCCATAATCAAAGGAAATGGAATGCATTCCTCTGATGAGTTTTTGTATTTAGAGAAGTTAAATCTCAGAAGGAAGTATGTGAAGACTCAGAAGCTGGGTGAAAGCTCAGAGTGGGAATCGGCTACTACGGATAAAGCAATTGATCCTGGATATGGTGACACGTATGGATTTTATGATATTTAATTGTCTACTTTGGCTTGTGATACTTTCTTGTTTCACTTTTCCTTTGTTTTAATAAATTATCAGAGACTTTGTCTATGGCTGGGATTTCCTGGTAGAAACTTTTCTTGAAGGTATTCTCATAGTATACCATCTTCCTGCTAAATCTTAACCAAAATATCCAACTAAAACTTTACTGATACCTAAAACATATAAGATTCCAACTTGAAACTCTTCTCATGAGGAATCTCCAAGTTATCCAAAATCATCTCAAAGGACTCTATCCAGAACTACACTACCTCAGGACCACCATCTCCCGCAAATGTTAGTGGGTGCTACAATTGGAACACTCTAGTCTTATTGACCATAATCAGTATGACCTTCCCTATGTAATGTTATATCATCTATATAAAACAATAAAATTTCTCATAGAAGTTATCCACTCCTAAATTATCCTAAATCATTGTGGTTTCTTACTCCACCTTTGGAGGTGCATTCTCGACCATATCCACTTGTCGACCACCAGTCACATCTTTTTGTGGTGGTATTTCTCTAAAGTTTAAAATACACATATCATAACACATAACATAAAACAAATTCAATTTTTACAAAATAAGGATATCTATTAGATATAATATCTCATTTCACATAAACTAGACCAATAGAAATAGTGTCAACTATATCACTACCCTTTTCCATCCCTTCCATGGGTCATGGTAAAACATGGGGCAAGACAACTCACACAATCACTCTTGTAGGGTAAATCTTTTTCTTTTAGTAACCTTTCCATATCTACCACTTATTACAAACATAATTTTAACGCATTTATAACCTTTCATTAGGCATTAATCTTTTAACCATTCTTCTACATTCCTTCCATTTACCCAATTCCATATTTTTTGTTAGACACTATTTTATTCAAATTTTCAATAAAAAATAAATGGATTATATCCCTCATGCCCCACACATCTTCCCATGTGTGTGCCTACCATGATTCATGCCACTGATATCTCATAGTCCCTAAAATGGTTCATGTATTCACATCCTTGTTCATCATTATGCATGAGAAAAATATTATAAAATAGTCATATCCTGCAATAAGTGCATCACCCAATAGTGAAATATCATTAAACTGTAACAAAACCAATCAAGAACATCAACCCCACCCTGGGTACTTGTGTTTTCACACATACATGGGTTAGAGACTCCCATGAACTAGCTTATTTCTATGTCCTGATACATTTTAAAATTCTATCTGCCATCTAGAAATTGTAATACAATAGAAAATAAAACCTCCTATGATACCACTTTATAACATCCCCATCCTATAATCCACTAAATTGATGCCCCAATCTGGGTCACCACATGAACTCAGGTGCACCTCCCTATACGCTAGGGGCTACCGAATAGAAATAAGGGTATATTAAATTCCATGTGGAGATTGTACCCTCTTTATTAGAATAATCTACAGTTGATAAAATACAAGATTAAGGAAACAATAAAAAATAATAATAAACATGAATTACCAACCATCTCCCAAAAAATGGGTACAATCCCAGAATAAAATAATAAATATTCTATGTCATGTCGTACAGTGCTTGGTGAAAGAAAACTTGAAATAAAGATAAAAAAAGAAATCTAAAAAATGGGTCATGACCCAATGTCTGGATCCCTTTTCCATGGGAATTCCATGTCCAAATCAATACTTTATCATAGAGAACTTTCCCTTATACTAACCAAAAACCATGAAATCATCTTGGATAACGAATAGCAGCCCAAGAAGGGTGTGTGTATAACTCAGTATGATGCAACCAATGATGTATTCAAAATATCTAGTCCCAAAATATTGTTTATGAAAGTACCAAATAAAAAATAAGATAAATAAAAAATATGAACCATGTCCAATTCGTTAAAAATCCACTTAAACCATTTTTATCATTTATATATTGGGTTAGTATAATGGCATGAACCTCTCCAGTCCATTAATTTGTGAAACTCTAGTGTTTGAACTATTCTGGGAGGTCAAGGTGGCTTATTTCAAAACGTTGATAAATTCTGAGTTTTTCATGTTCTCCAATAGTGAGTCGGGAAAGTGGGTCAGAATGGTGAGTTAGGATGGTGAGTCATGTATGGTATCTCGTGATGGTGACTCATATTGGTGACTCATGATAGTGACTCACAATGGTGACTTATATTGGTGACTCTCACTAGTGACTCGCACTGGTGACCAACAATGGTGGCTCACACTGGATACTCGTAATGGTGACTTGCACAGGTGACTCGTAGTGGTGACTCACATTGGTGACTTGCAACAGTGATTCATTCAAACAATTTGTCAATTTTTTCTAGTTTTGTTTTTCAGTTTCTCCCTTTTTATGTATGTTTTGAAAAAAATGAGTTTAATTCAATATTTAAGTGGTTTTAGAGCCATTTTAATGGATTTGAATCATATATTTAATTTAATAAGAGTCTAGAGGATTTTAATTAGTTAAAGTGGGTAATCTTGACTAGATGCGACATTAATGGAAATTTAAAGATTTATTTAGACCAAGGACCCATTTTACATCTTCCAAGGGATGAAAAACTCTTCTCCTAGTTATTTCTTTCTTGTTATCTCTTTATACAAGGTGCCTAAAACCTTTATCGCCATATGAGTCATTCCATTGTTTTTCACCAATTGGTTCATGTTTTCCTTGGATTTCCTACTACATATTCTCCCCTATATTAGTTAAATCAGGAAGTTTTGATCTTCTTTTCATCCAATTAGTTTTTCCTTTTTATTTATTAATTATGAATCATGCAGGATAGGTATATGGATGTTTCTTTTGTGAAACTAGTTAAACTAGGATTACTAAAGATGATTGAATTGGTTTAAAATTAATAAACATGGGGTTTTCAAAAGTAACTCATGTTTTATTATTTTATTGTTTCTCTTAATGATATTATGATCTATATGTTATATCTACCCACTAAAAATAATCTTCATTCTCTGTCCTTGTTTGTGCACCAAGTAATGATTCTAGAATACATTATGTTTGGTTATCTATTAAAAAATTGTTATGGAATCGGTCAACCACATACACTCACCTAATAAATGGATTCCCCAGGATCAAAATGTTTCTGTTATTACCCCTAAATTAACAAGATGAAATTGAGTGAGAAATGCCTTGTTAAATATGAATATTCCTTGCCTTGGTTAGTGTGGTGGTGTGTTGTGTGTGTGTGATTATTCTGACATGTGTTGTAGTAGGGTTTTGGGAATGGTTGTGTGATGTGGGGTGGTTCAGGTGGTGTAGTGGAATCTCAGGTTGAGAGATTGATTGATTCTAGAATGGATGAGAAGTGTTGTTAAGAAGGGCTGAAATTAGGTTGTGCTTTGTTAGTGTTGCTGAATGTAGTCAAGATTTGGGGACATTTTTTGGTTGTTATGGGTACTTCGCCCAAGTTTTCTCCATGTCTGAATTTTTCTATGTGTATTTTTGTGTGATGTGCTTGATAGTTTCCAAGATAGTAAAATAATAAATTAATAAATAATGGGTAAATTATATTTTGAGTTGGAATGGTTTAGTGTGTTTAACGGAATGGTAATTGGTTGATTAAATTGGTTGGGAATTGAGAAGAAGTTGTAGATTATTGTGTGGTGATTTCATTAGAGGTAGCATCTATGTAGGTAGTATTTTGAGCTAGTTGATTATTTTATAACCCATAGATTGGGAAGGAGTGTTTTGTAATATATCTACATATACATGTATTTCCTTTTTTATTTCTATATGCACCCCACCCAAGTTGATCAATGTGTGTCGAAGACCCCCATCATCATGAGAGATGGTATATTTCCCAAACATCCCAGTGGGAGGATGGATGGATGCCCACCTGATCTTCTTTTCTCCTTCTTCTAGATGGAGGTAGCCCAAGATTCTTCAGGTAAGTTGTGGTTTGTGTGGCCCAGGTGTGTGCAGGTGAGTTGTATTTTACCAAGTGTCTTCAGTATGAGATTTTTTGTGTTTTCCAAGTTTTCTTGGGGATTAAATGTGTTGTGTTATCCTATGTGTTTTTAGGATGTGATGTATTATGTGAACTAGGTTTTTGTGGGTGTTATGTGATCTGGTATGGGGTATAGGTATTTTTGGGTGAGATTTGATGTGGCTCATGGACCTAGAAATTGGACGAGGTGTGGTTGTTAGTCCTAGGTGTGTGTGGGAAGGTTGTGATGTGATGTGTTCGAAAAATTTCGGAGCACTAAAGACAATTATTTTGTGGTGTTGGATTGGATAATAAGTGGTAAAGTGGTGAAGGGTACCCTATTATCGATGAGAATTATATTACTTTACTTGAATTTCATTATTTGGTGAATGTGCCTTGGTGAAGTTGGGGTAGTTAGTATACCTGCTTAAGTGATGTTTCATTATTCATTTTTCTTACAGAAGAATTAGTATGATTATTTCATGTTTTCATTAGTGACCATTGTTTTCATACTAAGTATACTTGTATACTCACCCTATATATAAAAAATTATTTCAGGTTTCTAGGAAGACTAGTTAGACCGTGCTGGGTGTTACTAGCTTGGACTTTGGGATAGTTGTCGTGTCACTACATTTCCTTACTTTTACTACTTACTTTGGATTTTTATTTCATTTTAATGGTTTAATTTCAAACATACATGTGGTATGTATTGTCTATATCTTTTATGTATGTCTTGGAGTTGTTTTGAGGTTGATACATGTTATCTCTTGATTGTGTTTGTCAAAATAAAAAGGGAAATGACTCCCATTTTTGAGAGAATATATATACCCTTGGTGCTAGTCGCTACCCCGGTGCCTATTGGTGGTGGGACTTGGGGGACATTATCTCCCTTTATTCATTGATATCCCAGGAGGCATATCTCTTGAGGGAGGGGGTTATGACATAATGGTATCATAGTTGATGGTTGATAGATAAGATGGATTTTGGAGTTTGGAATAATGAGGATTGCATGGGTTGGTAGGAGAACACTGTCATGTGATCTTAGTTCATGACATAGGCTAGGTGAGACCGACTAGGAAATGAGATTTTTGGGGTCCCCATGGTAAATGAAAGGACTCTGATCCTACCTAACTACCATGTGAAGCTACACCATTTGTATGGTAGAGACCTAGGAAACGTACATGCATCATAATGACTTGTGTTCCTGTCTGATTTGGGTTGTTTGGGGAAGATTAAAATGGATAAGATAAAAATAATGAATTAAAATGAATATTAACCAAAATTCCATACTACTCAGTCTTAGGACTTCTTTATTTACCTTTCAGATATGGCACCCGGTCATCGTCTGTATGTGGCTCAGGTGGTTGAGGCTCAGTAGGCTGATCCAGTTGATTAGCGGAGGGTTGATCCAGTGGAGGAGGATGACCAGTGTAAGAGAACATTGTGTTCTTTCCATCAGATGACCTTGGGAAAGTATGGGGGAAATGTTTCGGACACAGAGACAGAGAGCTGGCTTGAGGAGATTAAGATCTCCTTCAGTTTGATCTGGACTCTGACAGAGTACGAGGTTAAATTGGTAGTTAGTCAGATTTGGGAAACTACGTGTTATTGGTGGATTCTTTATCTTAGGGAGAGGAAGTAGGGATATGTCTTTTAGATGAATCCTTTCATCAATTATGAAGGCAGAGGAGAGTAAGGAGTTCTGGAAGGACTATAGATTGTTAGAGGTATGATTATCTTGTTTAGTACCCTTGATTGTGCTCTGTTTGATTCAGGATATTCACACTCCTTTGTTTCACCCTCTCAATCCCATTCTACAAAACTATATGTAGAGATACTTCTCATTACCCTAGTGTTGAGTATTCCTTTCGGAGGTCAGACCAACTTGTTTGAGGTATGTCGGGGATGTAGATTGATGACAGGATCGTATCAGTTCTGTGGGGATCTATTCTTTATATAGATGTGACCATATGATGTCATTCTCAGTATATACTAGTTGTATTCTATATATGTTTTTATCAACTATGTACTATTTAGATTTTTGTTTTCTTATGTGGATTTTCAGTTTGTGGTTTTCGTTTGTGATAAAGGTTGTCTGGTGGGCAGTCGGCATGTGGAGCATATTCTTTCCTTGTTGGATGAGCTATCAGTGGAATCAGTGGACACTGAGAAGGTGGAAGTCCCCAGGGTTGTTGGGGATTTCTTGGATGTTTTTTCTTAGGATGTTGTGACTCTACCCCCTCGACGTGATGTTGATTTCGGGATAGACCTGCAACCTAATGCTTCCTCGATTTCGATGGATCCCTATTTGAAGGAACCTTATGAGTTGTGGGATTTGAAGATTAAAATTGATGATCTAATTAATAAGGGATTTATTTAATCCATTTTATCACCATGGGGTGCTCTATTATTGTTTGTGAAGAAGGTGTATGGTGGTCTTAGGATATGGGTAGACTACCAGAGGTTGAATCAAGTGATGGTCAAGAATAGTTACCATCTCCTGAGGATAGAGGATCTTTTTGACCAGCTGAGAGGGGAAGGTTGGTTTTCTATGATTGATCAGTAGTCTATATATCACCATTTGATGGTTAAGGAGAGTGATATAATGATTATTTCTTTTAGATGGAGGTATGATCACTTCAAGTTCATAGTCATTAATTTTGGTGTTATGAATGCACTATCTATATTCATGGGACTCGTGAACTCCATCTTCTATGAGTTCCTGGACTTGTTTGTCATTGTATTCATCGATGATATCTTGATTTACTCAATGTTATAAGAGGATAATGTCGAGCGTCTCAGAACAATTATGTTGGTTCTTAGATTGCAACATCTCTAGAAAATGTTTTCCAAGTGCATTTTTTGTACATGAGAGGTGTATTTCCTCAAACATGTTGTGTCTCAACAGGGTGTAGTGGTGGACCCGTTGAAGGTTGAAGTAGTTTTTTCATGGGAAGAACCGAAGAGTGTGGTTGAATATTTTAGTTATCTTGGTCTCATAAGATATTATTGAATGTTTTTCCTGATTTCTCTTGATTTTATTCCCCATGGATAGATTTTACTTGAATGGATCATAATTCTTGTAGTGTGATCAGTTCCAGGCAGCATTCAGTTACCTAAAGGATAAGTATGTTAGCTCCCTAGTACTTAGGTTTCCTGAGGAAGGGGTGATGTTTGATGTGTTTTGTGATGCTTCGTATTTAGGTTTGGGATGTTTTCTAATGTGGAAATGGGGAGTGATCTCTTATGGGTATAGGAACTAATGTCCCGAGGAGTGTAACTACATCACCCATGACATGGAGTTAGAAGATGTTGGTTTTTCACTAATGTTATGGTGGAATTACCTCATTAGGGTGTGATTTGTGGTCTTCATGAACCATAAGATCTTGAGTTACATCATTTCACAGTGTGATCTGAATTTGCAGTAGCATAGGTGAATGGAGTTTCTATAGGACAATAATTTTAAGATCTCTTACACCTCAAAAAAGTGGAATGTTGTGGATGATTATTTGAGAAGAAAGTTACATAAGTAATTCATTCTAGAATATATGGATTCTTGGAAATAGATGGAGGATTTGGTTTCCATTAAATTAAATGAAGAAATGGATGGTGGTAGAGTCTATTTTTTTAGATGATAGTATAGTCTTCTCTAATGTCGTAGGTGGAAGAGTCTCGGTAGGGAGACTCAGAGGTAGAGGTGTTGCATAATCAAGTTACTCATGGTGATGCTCTGATGGGATGTTTAGAGGATAATGAAAAGTGAATGTTGTTCCATGGGAGGTTTTTTGTTCTACTAGAAATGCATGATTGATTCCTCCGGGAGTTTCATGTATTACACTTTTAGGTACACCTATAAATTTCTAAGATGTAAGATAAATTGAGGATGCAGTTTTGGTTTCCCAGGATGAAATAGGTAGGGGCAGATTTTGTAGAAAAGTGCTTAGTATGCTAGCCAGTGAAGGCTTAGAACAATGTTCCTTGTGGTTTGTTGTAGACTTTAGATATCCGTGAGTGGAAGTGGGATGAAATCTCAATGGATTTTGTCATAGGGTTACCCAAGGATCTAGGAGTCTATGATATTATTGGACTCCTCATGTGTCAATCATGTTTTTATGATCACAAATCCTATACATTCTATAAAGCTTTTTAATCCTATTTAATCTATCTAAAATCATTAGTATAGATGATTAGTTTCTGTATACCATAAATAATTATTGTAAACTATTTTTTTTATAATGAAATTCTCTTATGAATGGTTAAGTTTAATTCATTCTATGAATATCAATGTTTAAGTCTGTGTACAGATATTTGAATAAGGCTGAGAAATCATGAGTCTACCACCTATTCTGTTTTTATAACAAAGGATCCAGACACCATGACCATCCAGACACTGTGACCATCCAGACACCGTGACCATCCAGACATTGTGACCATCTAGACACTATGATAATCCAGACAATGTGACCATCCATACATCGTGACAATCTAGACACTGTGACCTTATAGACACTATGAACATTTAAAAACTGTGACCATCTAGACACTGTGACCATCCAGACATTGTGACCACCCAGACACCATGACCATCCAGACACTGCGACCAGACATCGTGATGCTAACATCACATTTGTGCTACCAGTTCCCAATCTCTATACAACTATACCATCATAGTTGTCTCACTGCTCAAAGACAAAGACGGAAACATCATTTTTAGGAGACACTGTTTAGAGACAGACTATGACACTGTTTCTTAATATGTTTTGTTATTTTTCAATTTAATTTATAATTGTAATAATCAAAGTTTTTAAATACACTGGCATAATAAATGTTTCTTTATAGACATGTTACCTGATTGTGTGTGGTACGAGGTGCAGAATAAATGCATCATGTTAGATCCAACACATGCATTCTAAGAATAAAAAGAACAAAATGGACAGAAGAAAAGTGTGTGGAAAGAGACAATAGAGGAAAAATAAAAAAATAGTGTAAGAAATAAAAAACAAGCACGAGCATTCATCGACACATGCAACATGACACTGTTGAAGAACAGATGAAGAAAACTAGAATTCTAGAGTTAATATTATTTCCACACTATCAACTCCATGATGAACACAAACTAGATCTATCCGAATTATGATACTATATTTTCCATGATAGGACTCAATTTCTACATCTTCTTCATCCCAAAATTCCAAAGTTGCATAGACTAACACTCAAAGAACTTTTAACTTTATCTCATCATTTCTTCTCTGTTGTGTATTGTGTTTTGTCTTTCAAACTGTCTGTGTGTCTGTATAAAAACACAAATTGTCTCTTACATCAAATGGAAATATACAATATATCCTTTCTCTTACATCTTTTTACACTTGTGTATTCCCACAGATAATTATAGAAGAGGTCCCTGTGTGACCTGATAGTTCATACCCATGAAGAAATGTTGAAGAGGTCGCGTGACCTAGATAGTCTTGTGTGTTGTTGTTAACCCTGTTCTATGGTGTGGATAAGGATTATTTATATAAACTGGTTGGTGGCGGGTGATCACAAAGTGGAGTGGATTAGGTCTCATTTTGAGACTGAACCACTTGTTTTATATCTACTGTGCTATTTATTTTAGTTTTCTCTATTTTACTTTTCAATTCAGAAATCACTAAATTTACTTTGATAGTTAATCTTGGAAAAAAGTTATAAATTTTTTCACTTATTATAATATCTTCAAAAGTAATGTTAATAATTGATATTAAGATTACCTAGAATTAATCAATCTTCTATGAAGTTATTTAAACCGTAAAACCTTCATAACCGTATAACTTTGATTAAATGATATGTATTTAAATTTATTGGGAACCCTTTTAATAATAATTTTTAAAAAGAAATTTTTATAGATACTAAATTCACCCCCCTATTGAGTACTCTACTCCGACCAACATTTGGTATCAAAGGTTTGTTTATTAAGACTCTGTTTTTTACCCTATTCAACTGTGATTGTAGTTATACATTAAAGATCTATAAATTTCTATTAATTCTAAATTTATAGATCTTTTAAAGTATTTCGTTATTATGGATAATATATTCGAATGTGCTGTAAAAAATAGACCAAAATTCATTAATGGATCTAATTTTTCTAAATGGAAATAAAATGAAAATGCATTTAGAATGTATTAGCTTTGAAATCTGGAATTCAACTATAGATGAATATAAGATTCATGCTACTGATAGAATCACTTGGAAGGAACCTACCAAAACTACATATAATAACAATTGCAATGATATGAATGCTTTATACAGCTCTGTAGGAGATGAGGAATTTAATAGGATCTCTTCATGTAAAACCGCCCTTGAAATTTGGGATAAATATTCTGTTTCACATGAAGGAACTTCTAGTGTGAAAGAAATGAGACTTAATACTTATAATATTAAATATGATAACTTTAAAATTAAACCTGATTAGCCTATTTCTGACATGTATCTCAGGATCAACAAAATTTTCAACACAATGAGTTCTCTTGGAAGAGATTTCACTTCTAATGAACAAATCATGAGGATTCTCATAAGCCTACCGGAAAAATGGAGAGGAACCTCTGTCTCTATTATAGAGTCATGCGACATCAACAAGTTACCTATAAAATAACTCATTGGAAAACTGATGATGTATGAAGAGGAGCTCAAAGACAACAAGGAAGAGGAGGATGAACACAAAGAATATATTGTGTTAACGACCACCACCACTAAACCCAACGAAAAAGGTAAAGTGGATGTTTTTGTAGAAAGTTCCAGCAGTGAACAATCATCACCTAATAGTGATGAGGAGACGACTCAATTAGCCAGAAGGTTTAAGAGATTTTACAAGAAGATGAATTTTTAAGAAAGCCTCACTTAAAGGGAATATATGATCAAAAAGGAAGTAGAAATAATGATTTGAAAAGAAGTGACAAGTCTGATGAGATTGACTGCTATGAATATAAGCAAAAAAGTATATATCAAGGCTGACTGTCCCAATCTCAAGTACAAAAAGAAATATGAGAGAAAATATAGAATGTATAAAATGGAAATGAAAGAAACATAGAGTGCTTCTGGGGACAGTTCAAGTGACTTCAAATCATCACATGATGAAGAGGATAACAAAGACAATATGTGTTTTATGAAAAACACATTTGAGGTAACACTGGAATATCCTATACAAAATACCAATTATTCTAGAGATTAAAGTGACTCGAAAAATATGTCTAATGAAGAAATATTTGAGTACTGTAATATTCTTGAAGTGACATGCAATTAAATAAATGATAAATACATGTCTTTGAATAAACAACATGCTCTTACCTCAACTATTAAAACTAAACTCTCTATAGAAAGGGATAAAAATTCTCAATTGCTCAAATAGAACAATGAACTAAAACTATCTAATAAGAAATTGAAAAAGGATATTAATAGTTTTACTGATGGTAAAGATACCTTGGTACAAATTCTAGGTAAACTGATTGATCCTAAATATACTAATGGAATTTTCTATCAACCTGGTAAAAGAAATTTTGGAAGAACTAATTTTGTTTCTAAGTCTAGGATATACAACATTACTCTCAGTTCTGGAAAACATTCAGGTAATTTAAGTTATGATAAACTCTCTACTTTCTCAAGCTCTTCTAGACCAAATAAAGATTATTTTTCAAACACATTACATAATTATTATAGGAAACCTATGAGGTAGATATGGGTTTCTAAGGCACTAGTCACTAATATTATGAGACCCAAACAGGTATGTGTACCAAAATATGTTTTTATTTTACTATTTTGTAGGAATGTTACTTAAAGAGTTCCTGTAAAATATTATGGTACTTGGAGAGTGGTTGTTCAAGACACATGATAGGAGACTATTCATGCTTCAAGAAATTAATAAAAATTGATAGCAGACATGTCACCTTTGGTGATAATTCCAAAGGAATGATTATTGGTCTTGGACAAATTGGTAACTCTAACTCAGTTTTGATTTCCAAAGTACATTTTGTTGATGGATTAAAATATAATATGCTTAGTATTTCACAACTATGTGATGATGTATTTCATTTCAAATTTTAAAATGATGCTTATAATGTTTTTAATTATAAAAATGAATTATTTTTTTCTACACTAAGAAATGAAAATGTATATTCTGTTAACATACATTCTTAAGCTTCTAAAAATGATTCATGTTTAAGTGTGTTTCACAAAGAGTCTTGGATTTAGAATAGGAGACTAGGACACTATAACACTCACTCCCTAATAAATTTAACTAGAAGAAACTTTGTCAAAGACCAACCAAAACTTGAGTTCCCAAATGATAAAGTGTGTATTCCTTGTCAAAAAGGAAGGAAACACAAAATTTCCTTCAAACCAAAGAAAGAAGTGTCAACTTCTCAACCTCTCAAATTGGTTCACATGGATTTGTTTGGACCATCTAGAGTTTCCAGCTTAAATGGGATGCACTATGTTTATTTTCTTGTAGTAGAATTTTCTAGATATACCAAGACTTTCTTTTTGAATAAAAAATGTGAAGCTTGTTCTCATTTTACCAAATATGCCAAAAATGTATAAAATATTAATGGAAATAGAATTAAATCCTTATGAATTGATCATGGATGTGAGTTTGAAAACCAAGAGTTTAAATCTTTTTTTAGAGAATGGCTATAGTCATAATTTCTATGCCCCTAGAACACCTCAACAAAATAGAGTTGTAGAAATAAGAAATAGAACCCTGTAAGAGATTTCTAGAACCATGCTTAGTGAATATGACCAACCTATTTACTTTTGGGTTGAAGAAGGAAATAAAACATGTTATATTATCAATAGAGTATTGATTAGACCTATTCTTAAAATTACTCCAGATGAGTTCTGGAACAATAGAAAACCCAAAGTTAACTACTTAAAAGTATCTGGTTGCAAAGTCTATATCCTAAATATTAAGTAAAATCTTGAAACATTTGCATCCAAGAGTGATGAATGAAAATTTTTAGGATATTAAATCTCTAGTAAATACTATAGAGCTTTTAATAAAAAAACTAAATATGTGGAAGAATCTATACATGTCAAATTTGATGAAATAGAACCACATGATCCAAGTACCACTCAAGAGAACCTGGATTATGATGTATCAAATATGGACATTAATTAAAAATATTCTAACCATACTATAAAGGAATATGTGAAAACCTACAGTTCTAAAACTTCATTAGATTTGGGTCACAATAAACCTAAACCGATTGAAGAACCTGAAATCACCAATCCTTTTTTCTAGAGTTGTTAGAACTCTTAATAACCATCCCTTAGAGGCTGTTGTAGGAGACTTTGAAAAAGGAACTCAAACTAGGGATTCTCTTAGAAATCAAGTTGAACATCAAGTCTTCTTATCACAACTTGAACCTAAAAAAATTAATGATGCCATCAATGAAGATATCTTTGGTGATGGCTTTGCAAGAATAACTTCATCAGTTTGAAGGGAACAAAGTTTGGAAACTTGTTGACATACCCAAATACACATTCACTGTAGGTACTAAATGGGTGTTTAGAAATAAAGTAGATGAAGTTGGTGATACAGTTAGAAACAAGGCTAGATTGGTTGCACAAGGCTATAGTCAAGAAGAAGGAATTGACTATCAAGTGGCCTTTGTACCAGTATCTAGACATGAAGCCATTAAAATTATGCATACTTATACTGCACATATGAGTTTTAAACTATATCAAATGGATGTCAAAAGTTCATTTCTAAATGTTTGTTTTTTAGGACTACCAGAGAGGTCCTCTCCCTCTATAGGAGTTCTTTGTTTTGGAGTAATTGTTGAGAAGTTTAACTAGAAATTGAACCAAGAGAAGAGCCAAAGCTGCTGAGCTCGATAGTAAAACTCGGCTTGTATTTATGTTTGTTCGGAATTTTATTATCCCTAGAAAAGGTTATTTTTCTATACTCAATTATCAGGATATTTTTTTGATACATCTCATGAAAAATGGACATAAGATCCATCTATTAAATTATTTTATACACCATATGTGTGATTTGATCAAAACAACCTCCAAGTCAACATCCCAGTTCTATTCATGGCTTATCTCAGCTATGCTTCATGCAAAAGGATTGGTTGGACCAAACAATGAATCCATTAAAGACTATGAGTTCTTTCTTTCAAAAGTTACAGTAAATAGAATGAAATTCAGTTAGAATACATGGAGAAAAACATGGGTGGAATAAAATGATAGGGTTTATGAAAATTTTAATCTGGTGGAACACCCTTCAAGACTTAAGGATATTTTTTATCCTAGTTTGGAGCCAGATGAACTTGTTGAGTATTCTGATGAGGAAGAAGAAGCGGTTGTTGTAACTCCAAGAGAAACTATTCTGGTTGAGGAAGATGGTGAATCTTCTCCTCAAATATTATTTGAGAAGGAAATGCCTATTCTTGAAGAAGTTGTTGATCTGGAATAAAAAGTTGTTTCCAGAGAAGATTTTTTTTCTAAGGTAGGTGAAAAGGATGTTGTATATGAGAATATAGAAGTATATCATTCTATTGTACAAGAAACTTATCTTGAGGAACACCTAGAGGAACAAGTTGTTCCTAAAGTTATTCCATATAATGAAGAGAGAATGGGTAAAGCCTTTTAGATGGCTAGAAAGGAAATGGGTGAGTAAATTAGGGATGAAATTGAGGAAATAGATCAAGGATCTAAATCTCTCAGACCTAAGAAAGATGCACTTGTTTAGGGGGAGAAACTCCCCAATCTAGAATCTGTTGAAGTTCCTAATCTGATTGATCCAAGCTCAGTGGATACATGGTATAAATTCCCCAGTTATTTTGATGTCATTGATTCCTATGAAATCTTGGTTAAAGGAATTGATATGTCTACTATGATTCACTTAAAACTAACATCTACTCCTGACGATATCTCTACTAAAGAACTTTATCCTGTCTCAGCTTCTATTCCTGAACCACTATAAGAACCTCTAAACTTGGTGAATAAGAATGATTTGAAAGCTTTTGGAGATACCCTATTGGATGGAGTTGAAACACTCATGAATACCCAACTATATCCTATACCCTTTTAAGTGAGAGTGATGATTCCATGTTGTTGGAAAAGATAATATGGAAGATTCATCCCAAGATGCTTCATGATATTCAAGAAGTCGGAGTCAAGAACAAAAAAACTATGATGAAGTAAAAACTCTCATAGGTAAGGTTGAATATATGAGTGATAACCTCAAGACCAGAACCTGTTTCTTATTTTATTGAGGATATTGTTAGTCAAACTCCACAGGAAGTAGCCTCATTGATTCAACCTAATATAACTTCCTTAGCTGAGAAGGTAGCTGAAAGGAACATGTAGATTATTTAAGAGATGTGTGAGCTTGTTATTGGTCTTAACAAGTTAACTGATGAGTATAAGGATTGTCTCTAGAAATTTCTAAATCAACAGAAATACCATACCTTATCTATCACTGTTTCTCGTACTTCTGGAAAATTATATCAACTTTCTTTATATAGTGATCTGCTCAAAACAGTTGTCAAGGAAGAACTCCAATCGGTGCTTAGTGGCTTTGACAAGGAATCTCTATCTGAAGTTATCAAGAACAGTGACAGATTTCCTAATTTGGTGAGAATTTATTCCAATATTTCCAATGATTATTAGCAATTCATTTCAAATAAGGTGTAATTTTACATCAATCGGATCTTCTTTAAGAATGACATGACCGGACACATCAAGTACCTTGTAGAGAATATGAGGATTTCTCCTGTCACTCAAGCTTTCAAAACCCAATTCCAAAAGCTCTAAGATTTAACTCCATTGATGGATAAGTTAATGGAGAACAAGGATAATTTTGTTAAAGCCATACAGTATGGTGGTGATATAATTTCTGACTTCATCAATCTTTTGAGGACTTATCTTCATGTCTAGAGTACTGTAATTTTTTCTCCTGAAGTTGCACCCCTGAGATCTGGTTTTCCTACTTTCTCATCCTCTTCGCTTGCCCCTACATCTATGTATATCTCTTAGGATCTGAGTCAGATCATGCATGTTATCCTTGATAAATAGTATCCTCGGTCTTCCACCACACCTACCTTGGCCCCTTATATTTTTGAAGGTGTCCCCTTACCTTATATGTCCACTTGTTCACTCCCTTCCTCAACTTCAACCTCTGATCCTATGGCTTCTTCTTCTGATGTTGCTGCCAAGGACAAAGTGAAGACAAGCCAGTGTTGAAAAACAGTGACTACTATCTTTTGATAGGGATGTTTTCTATATTATTGTTACTTACTGTTTGTAATGATACTTTTTATCCATCTAATGCATTGTGCTCTTTCCTTTTTTATTTACTCTTTTTGATAATCCCAAAAGGGGGAGAAATATGTATTCTATCTAAAAAAATGTATTCTATATGGACACTAAGGGATAGGCACATTCCCTAGGAAATGATATCTCATTCACAAGATTTATGATAATATAAAAGGGGGAGATTGTTGGACTCCTCATGTGATAGTCATGTTTTAATGATTATAAATCCTATAAATTCTGTAAAGCTTGTTAATCATGTTTAATCTATCTAAAATCATGTGTACATATGATTAGTTACTTTATTCATTAAATAATCATTGTAAACTATTTTTTTTATAATGAAATTCTCTTATGAATGATTAACTTTAATCCATTCTATGAATATCACTGTTTAAGTCTGTGTACAGATATTTGGATAAGTCTGAGAAACCTTGAGTCTACCACCAGTTGCGTTTTTCTGAAAAAGGATCTAGAAACTGTGACCTTCCAGACACTATGACCATCCAGACACCAGGATCATCCAAACACCATGACCATCCAGACACCGTGACCATCCAGACACCGTGACCATCCAGACACCTTGACCTTCTAGACAACATGACCATCAAGACACCGTGACCACCCAAACATCGTGACCATCTAGACATTATGACCATCCAGACACCATAACTGGACACCGTGATCCAAACACCACATTTGTGCTACCGGTTACTAATCTATATAAAACTATGCCATCATAGCTGTCTCACCATTCAAAAACAAAGAAGGATACATTGTTTCATAGAGACACCATTTACAGATAGACTGTGACACCAATTCTTAATCAATTTTGTTGTTTTTTAATTTATTTTTTAACGGTCATATTTGATGTCTCTAAATACGCTGACATAATTAACGTTTCTTTGTAGACATGTCACCTGACAGTACTAGGTACGAGGTGTAGAATACATGCATCTTATCAGCTTCAATACATGAATTCTAAGAATAAAAAGAACAGTGTGTCTAGAAGAAAAGTGTGTCAAAAGTGACAATATTGTCAATAGAAAAAACAAGTGTCTGTGCGATAAAAAACAAGCACAAGCATTCATCGAAACATGCAACCCAACACTACTGAAGAAAAGACGATGCAATCTAGAATCCTATAGTCGAAAAAAAATTGTACTATCAACTCCACAAAGAACATGAGCCAGATCTAACTGACTTACGATACTCTTTTTTCTGCAATAGGAATCAATTTCTGCATCTACTTCATCACAAAAGTCCATAGCTATATAGACTAACACTCATAGCACTTTTACCCTTATCTCATCAATTCTGATATGTTGTGTATTATTTTTTTCTTTATAGTAGTGTGTATGTCTATATAAAAACACACATTGTCTCCAGCATCAAACTGAAGTATATATGATATCATTTCTCTTGCATCTTTTTACACTTGTGTATTCCCATAGATAAGTGTGGAAGAGGTCCATGTGTGACCTGATAGTTCATACCCATGAAGAACTGTGGAAGAGGTCGCGTGACTAGGATAGTCTTGTGTACTATTGTTAACCCATATCCAGGATATGGATCAAGTTTATTTAAATAACCTTCTTGGGGGCATGTGATCACCAAGTCGAGTGGATTAGGTCTCGGATTGAGACTGAACAACTTGTTTTATATCCACAGTGTTGCTTATCTTAGTTTTCTTTATTTTACTATTCAATTTACAAATCAAAAAAATTACTTTGATAGTTAATCTGGGAAAGAAGTTAGAATTGTTTTTCCTTATTAGAATAGCTTCAAAATTAATGTTATTAAATGATATTAATATTACTAAGAATTAATGAATCTTATAAGAAGATATTTAAATATTCAAACATTTATAGCTGTATAACTTTGATTAATTAGGTTGTGTTTAAATTTATTTGGAACCATTTTAAGAATACTTTTGTAAACATAAATTTTTATAGATACCCAATTCACCCCCCCCCCCTCTTGAGTACTCTACTCTTACCAACAGATACTGTCTAGGTAGTAGTGGATCGGTTAGTTAAATTGGCTCACTTTTTAGCAATCAAGGAGTCGGGAATAGTGGATGTCTTATCCAGGAGGTATGTGGATTATGTGGTATAGGTTCGTGGAGTTCTAAGATATATTTTCTTAGGATGGGACACACGTTTTACCCCATGACTATGGAAGGGATTTTAGCATTCTTTTGGCACCCAGTTACACATTAGAGTTTCCTTCCATCCTAAAATAGATGGGAATATTGACCAAACTATACAGACCCTAGAGTATATGTAGAGAGTATGTGTATTGGACTTTTTTGGATCATGGGTGTGACACTTTCCCTTGGTAGAGTTTTCTTGTATTAATATTTATCACTCTTCCATTTACATGGCTGTATTTGAAGCATTCTATGGAACACAATGTTGTTCTTCATTGTCCTAGATGGAGGTTGGAGGGATAGTAATTCTTGGCCCTGAGGTAGTTTTGAGAATGAAAAATAAGTTTCAAACTTTTCTTGAGAGGATAAAAGCATCGAAGGTCCGGCAGAAGTCATATTTAAATCACAGGAGGAGGCCCTTGTAGTTCGAGGTTGGGGACCATGTGTTCTTGAAGGTTTCCCCTCGACATGGGTAGTATAGGTTTGGTTGAGGGAGAAATATTTATACTAGGTTTTTTAGACCCGTCGAAGTGTTGGGATGAGTTGGAGAAGTGTCATACCAGTTGGTGTTTCCACCAAAGTTGGAGATTATGCATGATGTCTTCCATATCTCTCAAATTCATTTGTATCTTTAAGATGACTCCAAAGTCCTTTACTAGGGAGAGTTGGATACTGAGGATAATGTGACATATGTGGAATGACCGATAGAGATCCCAGATCATTAGGAGAAGGTTATACATTGATGGATCATTACTTTTTTCATGTGTGGTGGTGGCATGGTGTCCTGGAGGAGAGAAATCAGGAGTAAGAAATGCATATGCATGCCCAGTACCTGGAGTTGTTTTGATTTTTTCCTTGTCCTTTTTTTTCAAATGTAATGCTTGAACGTTGTTTTATAAAATTAGTTTTTTCCCTTGGTTGAGATGTGTGTGGTACGATTTATGATAAATTATGGACATGTATAAGGGTGGGACCAGATTCCTAATTAAGACGCATTAATTGTGATGTGATTAAACCCGTGCGGGAGAGTCAGTGATGCCCATAGCGGATAGTATCTTGACATGGAGGATGAAATTACCTGATTTGTTTGTTCGAGATGGTATGGTTGATGTTTTTATGTGGTTTGTTTGTGATTTTTTAGGTTGACATGTTCAGCTGGTGGTAATTCTCACGGAGGGACAAGAGTCCTAAGAGATATCTCACAGGGTTATATTTCTGACCACTTTTCACTTTGGGGTTTGGTTGAAAATTATCAAAGATGAGAATTGTTTGCGAGGTATCTGATGTAATAGACCAGAACTCACTAGTATATTAAATTGTAAAAATCTAGTGTTTTAAGTGTTATTATGGTTCATGGTGACTTATTTTAGCACATTACAAAAATCCCAGTTTTTCAAGTTCTCCAATATTGATTTAGAATGGTGGGTCAGAACAGGTGGTCAGAATGGTGAGTTAGGATAGTGAGTTAGGTACAATAGATTATGATGGTGACTTGGGATGTTGACTCATGATGGTGACTTCAAATGGTTACGCACACTAGTGACTCACACCAGTGACTCGTAATGGTGATTCAAATAGATTAATCACACTAGTGACTCACAACGGTGATTCATTCCAACATTTTGTCAATTGTTTCTAGTTTTTTTCTAGTTTCACCCTTTTTACATATTTTGTGACAAAAAAATGTGTTTAATGACATATTTATGTGGTTTTAGAGCAATTTAAAGGGATATGAGACATATCTTTAATTTCCTAAGTGTCTAGGGGTTTTTAGTTAGTGAAATCTTGTAATCCTTCTTAGATCAGACTTTAATGGAAAATTAAAGATGTATCTAAACCACGAACCTATTTTATATATTTTAAGGGATGAAAAACCTACCTCATTATTATTTCCTTATTTTTATCTCTTGATATGGGGTTACTAGAACCTTTATTCCAATTAGATTCATGCCATTGTTTCTCACCAGTTGGTTCATGATTTCCTTGGAGTTCCTGCTGCATATGCGCCCCTGTCTTGGTGTAATCAGGAAGTATCGATTGCTTTTTATTACAAGTAGTTTTTCCTGTATATTTTGTAATTTTTAATCATGTGGGATGGGTGTATGGTTGTTTCCTTTGTGAAAATAGTTGATCTATGATTACTAAATATAATTGAATCCTTTTTAAATTAACAAACTGTGGATTGTAAAATTAACGTGAGTTTTACTCTATTATTGTTTTTTTGATGATATTATGATCTATATGGTATAGATAACAATTAAAAATAATGGTTAGTGGTGTTACGTATTTTCAAAAAAAGTAATTATTCTGGAATTCATGATGTTTGGTTATCTTTCGAATAATTGTTATTGAATTGGGTAACCACTTTCACTCAGCTAATAAATGGATTCCCCCTAATCAAACAATTTCTGTGATAACTCTTGAATTAAAAAGAGTAAATTTACTGAGGATTTCCTTGTTAAATATGAAAATGTATTTACTTGGTTAGTGTGGTGGTGTATTGTTTGAGGGATTGTTTTTACATGGGTTGTAGTTGGGTTTTGGGCATGGTTGTGTGGTGTGGGGTGGTTTAGGTGCTGTAATGGAATCTCAAGTTATGAAATATATTAATTGTGGAATGGATGATCTTTGTTGTTCATAAGGGATAAAATTAGGTTGTTATTGTTTAGTGTTGTTATATGTTTTTGAGATTTGGGGACTTGTTTTGGTTGGTATGGGTACTTCTCCTCGACTTTCTCTCTGGGTGACTTTTTTTATGTGTCCTGTAGTGTGATGTGGTAAATAGTTTCCAAGATAATAACCTAATAAATTAATAAATAATTGAATAAAAAAGTTTTTAATTATAATGGGTTTTTGTGGTTAATATAATATTAATTATTTGATTAAATTGGTGGGTAATTGGAAATAATTTTTGGCTTGTTGTGTAGTGATTGCATAAGAGGTAGTAGTGAAGTTGATAGTATTGTGATCTGGTTGTTTGTTTGAGGATGCGTAGATTAGGAATAAGTTTTGGGTATTATATATATATATATATACATATATTTACTTTGTTATTTCAATACATACCCCACCCAAGTTGAGAACTATGTTCCAAAAACCCCTATTGTCATGGGGGAGGGAGTCTTTTTCAAACCTCCCTGTGGGAGGTTGGGTGTTTTCCCATCCACTCTTCACTACACCTTTTTTCGGGAAGAGTTAAACCAAAATTCTTCTAGAAGATTGTGGTTTGTGGGGCCTAGGTGTGTACGGGAGAGTTTTATTTTCAAAAGTGTATTCGGGATGAGATGTGTTGTGTTTTCCCAAGTGTCTTCGGGAAGAGATGTGTGGTGCTTTCCCATGTGTTTTCAGGATATGATGTGGTATGTGGATTAGGTTTTTTTAGGTGGGGTGTGATATCATATGGGGACATGGTGTCTAAGGGTGAGATTTAATGTGGCTCATGGGCCCAGTGATGGGATAAGGTGTTCTTATTAAGCCCATGGGTGTGCGAGCAGGTAGTGATGCGGTGTGTTTGGAAGAGGTGGGAGTGTAAGGACTTTTTCTGTTAGGGTGTGAGAGTGGATAATCAGTGAGAATGTGGTGTGGTGTATCCTATTATCAATTTGGATTATATTAATTTACTTGACTTGTGTTATTTGGTGAGTATTTCTTTATGATGTTAGGGTTATTAGTATACCTTCTTAGGTTCTATTTGGTTCTGTTGTTTTCTTATAGGGGAATTAGTACGCTTATTTCATATTTTCATGAGAGACCTTGGTTTTACTACTATGTAAATGTGTATACTCACCCTACATATAAAAAAAACTGATTTCGGGTTTCCATGAGTACTACATGGACCGTGTTGGGCATTACTAGCTCAGACTTTGGGATAGTTGTTATGTTTCATCTTAGCCTTACTTTTGGAACTTACTTTGGAGTTTTACATCATTATAACAGTTTTATTTTAAACATGCTTGTGGGATGGATTTTGGATTTCTTTTATATATGCCTTGGAGTTATTTTAAAGATAATACATATTATCTAATGATTTTTTTTCAAAATAAAAAAGGTCAATTCCTCTTATTTTTTTGAGATTATATATACCCTTGGTGCTAGTCTCCACCTTGGGGCCTACTGGAGGAAATACTCTGGGGGGTCATTATCTCCCTTTCTTCATTGCCTATCCAAGATGGTTATATTTAGAAGGAGGGGGGAATGAAAGTTATTCAATATCATCAATTTCACTTCTCCATGTGATGGTAAACTACTATGAATAATGGGATATATCAAGTTACCTATCCCACAAGTGGAAAATTTTTTACAAACAATACATCACAGTTACCTTGGAGCATCAGTCTAGATAGTCTAATCAAATGAAACTGTTAGTGGTATAGAACCTCAGTCTAACCTCCATATCCTGTGAATTATAGGTTTTGGGGTTTATATCCTTATTCTAACCTGACCCATGGTCTGAGATCCTCAAGTCTAATACCCCCACACATACCACTAATGCATGTGAAAATTACTCTTTAATCATAACACATTTATAAGCCATAAACATAACCATTACACATATTCATTATTCACAACAAAATTTTATTCAACACATAGCCATCTATATGCCTTGAACCATTTATATATTTTCATTTACATTCCATATCCCAATTAACATATTATCCCTTCATTCTTAATCCAATCTACAAAATTACTCGTTCAATTCACCACATATGTAACCCACTAACATGATACCAAATAGCCCTTTATGCCAAGTTAGAAAATAAAATATTTACCATTATTTTAATTTTATAACCCGTGATAACAAGTCAATACATTTTATTGTGGGATCTATAAAATAATAATTCAATTACACACTAAAAAAATTTAATTTCCATGTAAATTAAGCATCACACCCCATAGGTGGACCATAACCTAGAAAAATTAACCTCAATTCATCTCGTAGGGTTCATGTGGGGTTCAATTAAACATTTAACCAATAAATTTACCATTTAAACTAAGGAAATACAAATAGAAAACACAACGACACCAAAGAAAAACCACATAAACATAAATAATCAATAAGGCTCAGGGATATAACTTGTAGTCCACCTACCTCAATTTTGAAGACGAACACATTCTTAACTATATCCTTTGGTCTATATTCCAACACTACTCAAATCCCCAACATATTATCCTCTAAAAAATAGAATTTTAGGGTTCCATAAGGTGAATAACAGCTACTCAAGCACTAATCCAAAAATGGGAAGAAAGAGGGGTGTTAGACTCACCCTGAGCTTCGATTCAAAACCATAAGTGCTCCAAACAACATAGAAATGTGGTTGATCGATCCTTGAGAGGTCTTGGGTGATTTGGTTAATCAATTGGTCCACTGGAGAAATAATATAGGAAAATAATTAAATGGAAAACTTAAGTCCCAAGAGGGGAAAATAGTAAAATTTCAATTTCATTGGGATACGCCCTTTTTCTGCACTATTGGAAAAACTATGCACCAAATGTACACCACCCTCTATCCAAGAGAGGGGTCAGGCTGCCCAGTTACCTAAGTATCCCACACAATTTGAAAAACCATATAGAGACTATTTTGGATGGATCTATCCAATCCCGCGTGGTTTGTTCTTCACCCTTTCATGGTTTCTTCAAACCATGCACCCATCCTCTAGGAAATCATTGTTAGGTGGAAATATTACTAATAATCATGCCTTAAGAGTAAAACATGCATTGGATGATCACATTATATGTTATTTTGTGTTCTGAACCCCTGAAACACCCCTGATCCTCCTCGTAGACGCAGAAAACATTTTATTAACCCTACTAAAGGTATTTAAACAGTAATTTTAAACAATAACATTTCTTAATAAAGTACATGATCTTACATGAGATCTATAAAAAAAAATTCATTGGAATTTTTTTCTTTTATTTATATATTTTTAAAAGAATGTTATTATGGAATTCTAAAAGGTCCATGTTTTCTTTCATTACATAAGTGTAAAATGATTATTTTTTGATATTTATAAAATGAAATAACTTTACCATCATATTTTCTATTTTGTATTATGTATCTCCCATTACAATTATACAAGGGTTTTCAAGGAAAATATTTTTTTCGTTGTTCTATTAATTTGTATTTTTTAAAAGATACCCAAAGAAATTGGTTTTCATATTTTTTCAATTAATATTTATAATGATTTTATTAATGAATTTTTAATAAATTTCAAAAAAATAAATATTTTTACGAATCATTGGGGATATTATCATATGAGAATATTCACATTATTTCTATATAAGGATTATGATGATTCTATTATAAGGACATTTTTATCAAAAAAAAAATTACTCGGTTTAATTATTCTATGTTGAAATAAAGAATTTTTTTATGATCTTATAGCATAAATATATATAATTTTCATTATGTGAAATTTGGAATTAGAATTATCATTCCCTTAAATGCATTAAGTAAATGATTTTATTTTATGAAATAATATGAAATATAATGCAGAATGACTTCATATATTTTGGGACATTGTTCAGTATATATATTTGAATAGTGGGTAGAACCAATCGATTATGGAGTTTTATTCCATATAAATATATAAGAATTTATACTTCACATCAGAAATTATTTTATATGATTTTTTTTGTAATAGAAATATATATATATAGAAAGATTATGAAATTCATTTTTTTCATTATTAATTAATGAAGATTATTCAATCTTATAACTCATGTTTTTTATATGAAAAAATATATAACATGACTCATGATTTATGGTCGATGATATTTTGGAAATCATTTCACACAGTATGATGATGTTATTAAACCCCTAGGACATTATTATTATCAACTATGAACATCGATTGATATATAATATGTTTACATGCACTGATTATCTGAGGTCACCTTTTATTTTTTTTTTAATTTCTAAATATTATTTTTTGTGGTTCTAAGTAGGTTATGAATTGAATTGGAAAAATTATAAGGAGTAATTTTTTGTAGTTTTTGGATATTTTTCAATATATAAGTTGATTGTATTTTTAATCATTAAAGACACAAAAACTTAATAATTATCTTGTGGGTAGTTTTTTAATATGTATTAAATATAAATATAAAATATTATAATATTTATGTTAGTGATTTTTTGGTCACCTCAGTTTCGGTATCCACCATATCAATAGTCCACTACAATTGAGGAATAGTTTTTTAATATACACATTCTTGTGTTGGAATCTATCATGGACACCCATGCTCATGGAATTGGTGTGTCTCAGTAGAACCCAAAATTTAAATTTTATCAATTTCATTAGTAATTCCTTATTTCTATCATTAACCCTAATATAACCATATTAAGAAAGGGAACACATTACATGGGATTCTATTCCCATAAAAGAAACATTGTAACGTATATAAGTGAATATAAAATTATAATCCACCAACTCTACCAGTGAAACATAGTTGGATACACTTAGTGATTCGATATCTGAGTACATGTCACCCATCAAGAGTTATTCAGAACCTAACCAAGATACTCTTGATGGATTCTATATCACATGAAAAATAAAATGTAATTAAAAATAAATGTTGATCCATTAGACCCCTCAAAGAAACCTTCTAAAAAATATCTACATGTTTCATCATATATCTTCATTACTCAGGTATGGTGTGTTTCAAAATTGTAGGACCTATAGTTTCATGTGGAAAATTCATTAGAGATGATTGTTAGTGGAGGTATAACAACAACAACTCCACTATGAAAAAACAATAGGGTAATTTTAAATCTTTAAACTATAATGTCGCTTGAAGAGTCTTATCATTTGGTAGTGGAAATATAATAGAGGAACCAAGATCTTAAAATGATATTATGAGTGGAATGGATTCAATATTAATTTTTCATTGATAAAGGTGGTTTGGATGAGTAGAACATGATATATAACGAATCAATACTTAGAGTAATATCCATTCTTGTAGAGTCGAAAAAATTTACTATATTGATGATGCTACAGTTGTGGGGATGGATAGACATTGGAATTGTGTCAATAAAACCTAAAAATCAATTACTAAGATATAAAACTACGTATTGGGAAATTTTTTATACTCTGATATTGTAAAGCAAGACTCCAAATTTTTTATTGCATCCCTTCTTTTTATTACAAAACATTTCATTACATTTTGCAAATAGAGGATAATTAAAGTATAGTGTCTTGAAAATGAGAAACAATAAACATGAAAACAACATAAAACATTATTATAATACAATTTAAAGGATTCATTATAAGTTAATCCTAATTACAATTACTGCATCTCATAACTTGGAGACATACATCAAAGAAAAGGATGAGCAGGTGGCCCAATAAAAAAAGAAAGTGAAATTGTTTACATGTGAACATGAGAAATATCAATAAGATCATGGAGATGAAGAGGAATATCAAAATAATAACTTGAAACATAACATTATGTGGCTACAAAATTTAATTTATACATTCATTAAAATATCACAAAGTTATATCCCTGATGTTTCATAAAAAATTTACCAAGGTTATTCACCAAGGTATCGTAAAACTTTTCATCTCTAGAGATTAAATTCTTTACCTAGAGCATTAGAGCACTATTAGGGTGAAACCTTAGTGTTTATTTATTTTCATGTGATCTACATAGATCATAATCATACATTTTATAAACAACCCAAATATAATAAAAGAAATGTGTTTCATATCAAAATTGTGACGTTTTAAAAAAGTGCTTAAAACAAGATCACTAAGTCATTTATAACCAAAGGAAAGGGAATAAGGGTTTTATGTATGTCAATTCCCGAATAAAATATATCAATTTTATGTCTTGATTATACCCCAATAAATAAAATTGGTTCGGGTATTCACATAATGAAAATAATAGAATTTCTTGAGAGAAAGAGAGAAACTTTGTGACGAAATTTCTACTACATAACAGCTATATAACATGGTTTTAGAAAACAATAAAAAGAGAGGGGACAAGATTATACAATCCCTAAATGAATAATTTTACAATATAGGGATAGAATAAATTATAAATATGACTATTTTGTGGATATTTTAATGACGTACCACATGAAAAGGAAAATTGAAAAAAGAGAAAAAGTTATTTCTTTTACAAAAATTGGGCTGCCTAATGACGTCACTTAAAAATTCTAAAATAAATTGATGAGAGAGAAAAGGGTCTATAATAATTTTTACATTAAATGGATAGTAATAAGTATATATAAAAACATACCCCAACAAACTAATATGGAAACTAGAATACATAATATAAAGGAAGTCATGACTTAAAGGAGGAGGGTGAAATGCTCCCTTACCTTGAAGAGTAACTTCAAAAGCTTGAAGGTTGGGAACTTGGGGGCTTGAGGGAAACTTAAGAGGACTCATTAGGAGGTAAAAAGACCATATCCTAGTTGAGGAAGAATTTGGAATGAAATTATTGATGGAATGGGTTGGTATTTATTGCAAAAGTGAGGGAATATTTTATTAATTTCCAAGGGACACCTCATTGGTGGTATTTACAAAACCATGGGCTTTACCGTGGTATTTCCCCATGGTATTGTCCACTTGGGACATCTCATAAAATATCATACTATTATAAAGTCTACCAGATTTATTACATCATGATAGAAAGATTAATTATGTCATTAAACACATCAAAACTCAAAACTGTATTTTCACTATTCACCAAAAATCAAAAAAAATTATAAAAATCTCATAAATTCACCCTATCCTAATATAAATTCTGTAAATTAAAAATTGAACTCCATTTTATGAAAATAATTTTCTAAATATTTTTAATTTAATTTTAAAATAAATCATTATTTATTCAAAAAAACAACTATAAAATGATAACTTGTATTGTAACACCTTGAAAAAGTAATCAAGGTCCCATAAAATTATCATATAACCCTAATAACATAAAGTAAAAAATTTATGATTAAATTATATGAAAATAAATTTCCATTTTAATTTATTAAATTAATTATAAAATTTATATCAAATATTTATGCCATACAAAAATACCAAAACATAAACAATGATAGTTTTTCATGTTTAGGATATCTAAATTGTATTTATACATTCATGGGTGAAGTTTCTATTTTTTTGGTCAATTTAATGTTCATTAGAATTCATTACTATTCATAAGGGTATGTTATTATACACCAAAAATTTATTTTGATCTTATTTTACAACATTTTTCACCCTGATTACAAGCTTGTATGATCGATTTTTTAAAATTATTTCACAAAACAATTTATTGAATAATAATATATTCTTTTACTATTCATCAAAATAAAACTATTCATCAAATACTATTCATCAAGAAAACACTATTCTTCCAACACTATTCTTCAAAAAATAATTTGATCTTATTAGACTCAAAATTTCTTACTGGTCACAACTATAGAAGACCATTTTTCGAAAATCATTTCACATTATTAATTATTTAATGTATATAATTTTTTTTAAAATACCCTTTTACAAATATTTACCAATAATATGGAACTTCTATAAATTCATCCTATATTTATATTAACATTTAAAATCGAAAAATTTAACATAAAAACAAGTAACGTTTTAATTTATACGAAAGCATTACACAACATATCTAAGGTCTCATTACATGGCCCATTATAACACCAGCATAGGAACTAAGTGTAAGGTGTGCTATAGTGATAGAATCTTGGGGTGGCCAGACAACATTGCCCGAGTGGTGATTTCTATCAGCATGAAATTCTCTTGTAGTAGATTCCATTCAAGCTTCACATGTTGAAGCTCATCTTGGACTTGGTCTAGAGCAAAGCCTGGAGATTCTACCTCATTCCCAAGCTCTGACTGATGGGCATCATACGACCCGATTCTACTGGATGATTCTATCAACTCCTATTTCTATATTTATTAACCAATATCACTTGTATTTATAAAGAATAATCATAACATTAAGAGTTTTGTTTCCAATAGTCATATTGACCAATGGTCATATAATAGTTGAAACCCAATGGTCTCATTTTAATTATACTCACTTCATTAATTAAAGGATATAGTTTTTTTGAGTACAAAATTAAAAAACACACAAATTTAGGAAACTAATATTATTAAAAAGTTCAAGTCATTTCATTCTTCCCCCCTTAAATAATTTCATCCCCAAAATTTCAACTCATACCCTAAGAATTGAAAAGGTGTCGGTACTTCTGCCTCATAGCGTTCTGGTTCCCACGTGGCTTCTTCACATTTTTTTTTCTCCACAACACCTTAACAAAGTGGATAGTCTTGTTGCGTAGAACCCTATCCCTATGATCCAAGATCTCCACCAGCTGCTCCTCATAAGAGAGCACATGTTCCAGTTTTACCACCTCTGGGTTTAGTACATGTGATGGGTTAGGTATTTAATTACTCAAGTGGGATATGTGGAAGGCATCAAGAACTTGTGCTAGATTTAGAGGAAGTGAAAGAAGATAGGCCATTGCTCCTACGCGACCAAGGATTTCATAGGGGTTAATGTACCTAGGGTTGATCTTCCTTTTCATCCCAAACCTCATGACTCTCTTCCAAGGTGTAATTATAATAAAGAATTTATCACCAACATAAAACTCCAAGTCCCTTAAACGGTTGATGACATAGCTCTTTTGCCAACATTTAGCATCCTTAATGTGTTTCTGGATGGAATGAACATTTCTGTCATCTCTTGCACAAGATTAGGCCCAAGAAGCTTTCTCTCAACAGCTTCATACCAACAAGTATGAGTTCTACATCGCTTACCATATATAGATTCATATGGTGCCATTTTAATGTTCGAGTGGAAGCTGTTGTTGTAAGAGAACTCAACTAAATGGTGATGTTGATTCCATCCACCTTTAAATTCCATTGAGAATGTTCTCAGCATGTAATCAAGTGTTTGAATAGTCCTTTCAAATTTCCCATTATTTTGGGGGTGATAGGTCGTATAGAAATTCAATTTAGTGCTCAAATCATGTTGAAGATTTCTCTAGAATTTTGATGTGAACCTTGGATCATGATCAGATATGATAGAAAGTGGAACTCCATGTAGCCTTACCACATCGTTCACGTATATATGGGAAAGTTGATCAAAATATAAATCTTCCCAAATAGATATAAAATGGGCGGTCTTGGTGAGACGGTTAACAGTAACCCATACCACATTGTTTCCTTTGGAAGTTCTCGAGATACCAATGATAAAATCCATTGTGATATTGTCCCAATTCCATGATAGTATGGGTAGTGGTTGCAATACCCCTTTAAAAAGTTGCCAATCTACTTTTACTTGCTGACATACCAGACACCTTGAAGTGTAGTCAGAAATCTCCCTTTTCATATTATCCCACCAATAATGATCACAAAGTTCTCTATACATTTTTGTAATCCCAAGATGTATAGAGAATGTAGAGTAATGAGCTTCATCCATCAGCGCCTTCTTTATTTCCAGAATAGATGGAACACGTAGTCTTGTACGAAATTTCAATACACCTTCTTGATAAATATTGATCTCAGGACACTTCTCACCCTTAACATCCTCAAACTTCTTCTGTAACAAAGGATCTTCTTTTTGAGATTTCTTGATCTTCTCTAGTAATGACGGTTGAGAAATCATTTGGGTTATGTTTGATAATATAACTTACCTTATAATTCCCATGTACATATTTACTAGGTCATTGATCAAAGGGTCTCTTTGAATCCTCGTAATTGAAAGAATAATAGGGTCTTTCCTTGTTAATGTATCAGTGACTTTGTTTGATCTTCTGGGATGATAATGAATAGAAAAATCATAGTCTTTGAGAATTTCCGACCATCTCCTCTTACTCATGTTAAATTCATTTTGTGTAAAAAAATACTTCAAACATTGATGGTCTGTATATATATATATATATATATATCACATTTCTCTCCATAAAGATAGTTCCTTCATATCATCAGATCAAAAAAGACCACACCCAGCTCCAAATCATGCATTAGATAGTTCTACTCACAATTCTTCCAATGTTGAGATGCATAAGCAATGACTTTGTCATTTTTCATGAGGATTCACCCAAGAAATTTAAGAGATACATTTATAAAAATAATAAATCCTTCTCCACTTGAGGGAAGAGTTAACACCGGTGTGGTGACCAATCTCTTCTTCAGCTCTTGGAAACTTTCCTCACACTCCTATGTCCAGATGAACTTGACCCCCTTTCTAGTTAAATTGGTTAAAGGATTAGAAATTCATGAAAAATTTTTCACAATCCTCCTATAATATCCTGATAATACTAGGAAACCATAAATCTTAGTCCTTGTTGTAGGCTGAGTCCACTACTTTGCAACTTTTTTCTTTGCAGGTTCAACTGTGATTCCTTCATTAGTAGCAATGTTCCCCAAGAAAGCAACTTGTTGTAACAAATATAAACATTTTCTAAACTTTAAAAAAAATCCTCTCCTTCCACAGAGTCTACAAAATAACCCTTATATGATCTTAATTCTCCTCACAAATTTTTAAATATATCAGAATATCATCAATAAAAACTACCACAAATTTATCAAGGTAGTCCTTAAAGACTATGTTTATCAAATCCATAAAAATATCGGGTGCATTAGTCGGTCTGAAAGGAATAACAACAAACTCATAATGCCCAAATCTTGATCGGAAGGAAATTTTTGGAATATCTTCTTTCTTCACCCTCAATTGATGATAACCATAATGAAGATCAATCTTAGAGAAGAATTGATCCCCATGAAGTTGTTCAAATAAGTCATCAATTCTAGGAATAGGGTATTTGTTCTTCATTTTTATCATGTTTAGTTCTCTATAATAAATGTATAGACACATTGATTTGTCCTTCTTCTTCACAAAGAGAATAGATGCTCCCCAAGGAGACAGACTTGATCGGATAAACCCCTACTCCATGTGATCCTGGAGTTTCTTCTTTAGTTCCTCCATCTCCAAATTTTCCATCCTATATGCGGTCATTAATATTGGATGAGATCTAGGTATGAGTTTAATTGATAACTCTACCTCTTTTTCTAGTGCAGGTCCGGGTAACTCCTCAGAAAATATGGGAATGTATTCCTTGATGATGGGGACATTTTCTATCCTTGTACTCTCATTTCATTCATCTACTTCACTGATCAACTCTATAAAGAATAATAAATAAGGTCCTTCTAGAAAATGATCAGGTTGAGATATCTCTCCTTGGAAGATAACTATTGTTTTCCCATTCAAGACTACTAATATTACCTTTCTTCTGCATTTGATCATAGCATTATTCTTTGAGATACAGTCCATCCCTATTATAATGTTGAATTCCAACATGGGAATGACTACTATATTTTCAATAAGATTGTTCTCACTAATGTAAATACTAGAGTTTCTAAACACTGATGATTCTTGGATAATACCACAAGGAGTCTTGACTGATAACTCTACTTTTATCAAAATGGGGGTTGATTCTAAATTCTTTGCAAACTTGGAGGAAATAAAGGAATGCATAGAACCAGAATCAAACAAAGTACTTTATATCCTTGAGAAAACAACAATAGTACATTCCACCACATCACTTGGTGCTTCAACTTTAGTCATAGTGATTGAAAAAGGATGACCTTGTTCCCTTGTCCATTGCTGAGGCTGATGGTGATTCCCCTCCACTGCCCTCGGATTTGGACAGTGCCGGGAAAAGTGAATAAGTTTTCCACACTTATATCATTGAACAATAGGTAGGGCATGCACCATCTTCCCCTTTTTAGTAGTGTTGGGAAGTTGAGGGTTCACCTCACTATAACAATTCCATGAAATATAGTCATCTCTTCCACACTTATATCACTTTTTCATCCCAAGAAGGCAGTTATCTGAATTCTTCTTCCCACATTTAATACAAGTGGGATGTTACAATTGCTTGCCTCCTCTTCCCAGATCATAATTACTCCCTAATATTGGATCCATCGATCTTTTCTTGTCATTGGATTTATGATACCCTTGAATCCCACCAAACTCTATTTTGACTTTAATCGCACTTCACACGATCTCCTCATAGATATCATAGGCTTGGTTGGATGGATTCTTCCACAGATGAGGTCTTAGTCCACAAATGACTCTAAAACCCTTACCATTTGGATTCATGACAAATCTAGAGGTGTAACACAAAATCCTTGTAATGTTCATCTCGTAGCATCACACAGATTTATTCTCCTTTTTCTTTATCTTGAGAAAATCCCTCTCCATTCTTGTTCTCATGGAATGAGGGAAATACTTACAAAAGAAGATCCCTTTGATCTTTTCCCACACCAGAGCCTCATCCTCCTCTCTTGGCCTCATGTTTTTAATTAGTTCCCACCACTAATAATCTTCTCCCTCTAAGTGGTAAATATCCAGGGTGAACTTCTCTTGTTCTGAACATCGGAGCATAAAAACTATCGTCTCGATAGTATTAATCCACTATTCAGAAATCAATGGGTTGGTATATCCACTAAAGTTTGATGGTCGTTGATGCATAAAGGACTCAATATAATTTTGTTCCCTTCATGGTGAGATCGGTCTCTCAACTTTATTCAAGTTATTTCCCATAACTTTAGTCAGTTGGTTCATCATTATCATGAAAGTTTCCATTTTTTCTTCCATCAGAGTGCCATCAACGCTTATTCCATTGTGGTCACCATTTACATGGTTTCTCCTATTGCCTACCATTTTCTAAAATAATAAAACCGTAGTGAGAATATTATTTCATTTATGAATCTTTTAAATATAAGAGTTTTTATTTCATAAAACATCATGAATAAGCAATTACATTTCCCTATAAATCCTTCGTAATGATTCATAAAAAGCTTATGATTAACCAAATATATCCCCTGGGAGTGTCAAACCAGAAGTATAGAAAGGCCCATTGTCGTGTACCATGATACCCCAGGTCAAACCTGAACATCCTTTTTGGAGTTTTCACTCCAAGGTACATCTGGTCCAGATCCACATCCACTTGTTCATATCAATACATAGTTTTATTTTTTCAAAACCCACTTACTTAATATTTCACCAAAATACCAGGAAGCTTTACTGTATTTAAACTTTTCTATAGGTTTCTTCCTAATTTTTTCATATCCTAATTTCCAAAAATAACTAAACTATCCATTGATACAAACTATGGCATCCTGCCTTTTTATTACATAACTTTTCATTACATTTTACAAATAGAGGATCTTTAAAGAATAGTGTTTAGGAAATCTGGAACAATAAACATGAAAACAACATAAAAAATCTTCTAATAAAATTTTAAGGATTCATCAAAAGTTCATCCTATGTAAAATTATTGTATCTCATAACCAGGAGACATACATCAAAGGAAAGGGTGTGCAGGAGGCCCAGTAAGGAAAGCAAGTAAAAAAGTTTACATGTGAGCTTGAGAAATGTCAATAAGATCCTGGAGATAAAAAGTAGTTCCATAATAATAACTTGAAACATAACTTGAAAATGTGGCTAGAAAATTTAATTTATACATTCAATAACATATAACCATGGTATATCCCCAAGGTGTCATAAAAATTTACCAATGTTATTCACCAAAGTATCGTAAAACTTCTCATCTGTAGAGGTTAAATTATTTACTCAAGGAATTAATGTGATATCAGGTTGAACCCTTAATATGTCATTATTTTCATGTGCGACACATATTTCAAAATCATAAATTTCATAAATAACGCAAAGAGAATAAAACAATTGAGTTTCATATGAAAATCGTGACGTTTTAAAAAGTGTTTAAAAATAAGATCTTTAAGTCATGTATACCCCATGGAAAAAGAATAAGGGTTATATGTAAATAAATTATAGATATAAATAAATCAATTTTATGTATTTATGAACACCCCCATAAATAAAATAGGTTTGGGTATTCAAATAAATAAAATATGATAATTTCTTGAGAGAAAGAGAGAAATTTTGAGACAAAATTCCTGCAGTATAACGGCTATAAAACATTGTTTTAGAAAAAAAAAAGAGAGGGGAAAAGGGTATCTCATCCATAAATGAATAATTTTACAGTAGAGGGACAAAATTAAATAGAAATATGATCATGTTGTGGATATCTGAATGACATGCCACATGAAAAGGAAACTTGAAAAAAGAGAAAATGTGATATCGTTTACGAAAATTTTGCAGCCCAACGACATCACATAAAAATTCATAAAATTAATCGATGAGAGTGGAAAGGGTATCTAATAATTTTGACATTAAATGGACAGTAATAAGGATATATAAGATTATACCCCAACATAATAATGTGGAAACTAAAAGAGATAACATAAAAGAAGTCAGGACTTAAAAGAGGAGGGTGAAAGGGACCCTTACCTTGAATAGTAACTTCAAAATCTTGAAGTTTGGGATCTTGGGGGGATTGAGGGCACATTGAGAGGACTCCTTGGGAATTAATAAGACCGTATATTTATTGAGGAGGAATTTTGAATGATATTAATGATGGAATGGGTTGGTATTTATAGCAAAAGTGAGGGAATATTTTATTAATTTCAAGAGATACCTCATTGGTGGTATTTACAAAACCATGGGCTTGCCCATGGTATTTTCCCATGGTATTGGCCACTAGGGACACCTCATAAAATATATTACTATTCAAAATAAGACCGTATTTATTATATAATGATTACCACATTAATGATGTAATTAAACACATCGAAACTCAAAATTGTATTTTCATCGTTCACCGAAATACAAACCATTTTATAAAAATATCATAAATTAACCCTAACCTAATATCGATGTTCTAAATTCAAGAATGAAATCCATTTTGTGAAAATTATTTTATAAATATTTTTAATTTAATTTTTAAATAAAATCTTTATTTATTCAAAAAAACAACTCTAAAATTATAACTTATTTTGTAACACATTGAAAATTTAATCAAGGTACCATAAACTTATTTTATAACTATAATACAATAAAGAAACTATTTATGATTCAATTTTATGAAAATTAATTTCCATTTCAATTTTTTAAATTAATTATAAAATTGTAAATTAAAAATTTATGACATACAAAAATACCAAAACATATACTATGATCATTTTTTTACTTTTAAGATGTCTAAATTGTATTTATACATTCTTGGGTGAAGTTTCTATTTTTTGGTCAATTTTTTATTCATTACTATTCATAAGGGTATGTTACAATTCACCAAAAAATTATTTTGATATTATTTAACAACATTTTTTACCCTGATTACAACCATGTATGATGGAGTTTTGAAAATCATTTCACAGAAAATGTTATTTAATAATAAAAGATTTTTTTACTATTCATTAATAAAAAACTATTCATCAAAAAATATTCCTCAAAAAACACTATTCATCCAACACTATTCATAAAAAATTATGTTGATCTTATTAGACTCTAAATTTCTTTCTGATCACAACTGTAGAAGAGCATTTATTGAAAATAATTTCACAATAATAATTATTTAATGTATAAAAAAAATATTTTAAAATAACTTTTTTCTAATCTTCACCAATAATATAGAAGTTTTATAAATTCATCCTATATTTATTTTAACATTTGAAGTCCAAAAATTTAACATAATAAGAAATAAAGTTTTTATTTATAGAAAAGGATTACACAACATAACTAAGGTCTCGTTACATATCCCCTTATAAAAACTGCATAGGACCTAAGTTTAAGGTGTGTTATAGTGTTAGAATATTGGGAAGGCTCAGAGAACATTGCTTTAGTGGTGATATCTATCCACTTGAACTTATCCCGTAGGCGATTTAATTCAAGCTTCACATGTTGAAGCTCAGCATGGGCTTGGTCCAAAGCAAATCCCATAGATGCTACCTCCTTCCCAAGCTCTGACATATGGGCTTCCGACGGCCCGAGTCTACTGGATGAGGCTATTAACTCCTCTTTCTGTATTAATTAACCAATATCACTTGTATTTATAAACAATAATAATAATATTAAGAGTTTAGTTTCCAGAATTTATATTGACCAAAGGTCATATAACAATCGAAACACAACAGTCTCATTTTAATTATACTCACTTCATTAATTAAAGGATATAGTTTTGCTGAGTATAAAATAAAATAACACACAAATTTAGGAAACTAAAATTATTCAAAATATTGGATTGTTACATTTTCTATAATTATCTTCCCTTAATCAATTAATGAAAACATATATATTGTCAATCATATTTTATTTATTCAAATATCATTCACAATGATCATAACATCTAGAAATACATGTTAAACTATTGAAAGAAATTTTAAGATAACATGAAACAACTAAAATAATGAAATAAAATTGATAAGTTCCAACCAAGTTCCCAAACCCCTAATTATGAAGGATTTCATCCTGGGTATGGATCAAAGATGGGTATTGGAGTTGGTTACATTACAATTAACTGGAGTTTTTCTATTTAGATAAGAAATGATTTCCTCTTGTACATGGACCTGAGATGTGAATAATCCTAAATATCATTTTTACACTTTTGGTGGCCTATTTGAATAAGGAATATTTCCTCCAAGTATTGGATCATTATTGGGAATTGGAATTGATACCATCATCATACACTATATTTCTTCAAAATGGATATGGATGAGATGAATCAACAAGTTGAGGATCATGAAGGGGTAATATGGAATGAGGATTCCACTTTTCAATAGGGTTCAATCCCCATAAATATGTGTCTTCAAAAATTTTAAAAATTTATCTAAATTTATATGTAAAATGAATGATCTAGGTTTTTCCTAGGCCATGCCTGAGATAAGCCCTCTGGCAGATAGCTAACCCCCACCCGTAGGCAGATAACAGGCCCCCACCTTAGACTGGACCAGATAACACATGGCAGGAACTATCCCCTACCTGACAAGGATTTAAATTGCCTCCCCCGCAACTCAAACCTGTAACCATGGTCTTAATAGCCAACTGGGAAGCATTACAAGTACCACTAGGCCTTTTTATGTAATTAATATGGTAGGCATAAATCACAACGAACTCTTCCATGCCCGAGCTCATCTCTCTGGCAGATAACAGACCCCCACCCGCAGGCAGATTACATGCCCCCACCTGAGACTGGCCCAGATAACATGTGGCAGGAACTTTCCCCTACCTAAAAAGGATTTAAATCACCTCCCCCTAAAATCAAACATGTGACCATAGGTTTAACAGCCAACTGAAAAGTGTTAGGAGTACCACTAGGCCTCGCCACCCCCGAAACTCATACACATGATTATAGGCTTAACAGCCAACCGGGACAGTTCCTTCCACATGTTTTCTAGGCTAGTATGAGGTGGGGGCATGTTATCTTCCTACAAGTGGGGGTCTGCTATGTTCCATAGGGATGGTCTTTCGTGTGGCTGAGTTCGTTGGGCTTTAGTCCTACTGAGTTCGTTATAGTGAGAATGATGCATAGATTTGTAATATTGATATTATTTAAAACCCAAGAATAGATGTACAATTGACTATGTAAATCATAACCCATATAGATTGAATCATGAATGATATGATAGAAACATTATATTGGGAATGATTTTTGACAATATTCGAATTATGGGTTTCACTAAAATGTTATCCATGAATATGGGAATTCGTGGACACTTTTCATTGGATAAAAATATTTCACTAGTTGGTAATAAATATTTGGGGAATTTATGCATATCGATATAGTTCCATTTCTATATATCGAAAAATAGGTTTCCTTTGACACTATATAAACTCATTACTGATATTCATGGATGGGTTGTGAGATTCAAACACTTGAAAATTGAAGTTGGTCCATTCAAAAGAGGGTATTCAAACATGGTTATAGTGTTCTAAAAGTCATAATGTTTTGTATTGGACTAATTATTTAGGTAATGGGACATGATATATAATTTCACTTAATTTTTCATGGACTAGTGGCTATAAAGAGAATAGATTGTAGTTTATAGGGAGTTTTTATGGGTTCCATAATTTTTGTTCAATTTTTTATTTGAACTCTAATTTCATCCAAAGAAATAAATTTACAAATCATGGTGATTGAAGACTCGAAATTTAATTAATCCACCATTTATGAGTTTTAGATTATATTTTTTAATTAACATTCACCAGATGTTTATAATTTTGTGATTTGGAATTTTAAGTTATAGATGATGAAATCATACAATATTGACCATAATGTGTTGATTTTATGTTCATATAGCATTATCTCATGGATAATTTAGTCTTATTAGTTCAAAGTTATTCTTTTCCATAGTATCATAAAAGGATTATTCCAAACATAGAATTGCTTATGGAAGGGTGCACACAATTTAATGTTTTATATCATGGTCTATATAGTGATATTCTCTATCTAAAAAGTGTATAGTGAATCCTTATGTGAATATAAATCATAATGTAATTATTTATTATCTAACCATTCAGTGAACAATGTTTGAGTTCATAGTGCATTGGCCAATGTATCAAGGGGATATGTCAAAAACAATCTAATTCGGGTTAATCTTCCAATAAAAGATGAATATATTTTTAGTATTAATTGATGATATTGTAAATAAAGAAATAATTTTACTATATTAGGAATAATAACAAGGGGCGGGTATTAAAGGAATGACATCTATCCACATCATTTTGATGGGATCTTCTTCATTGTGGTAAGGGAATATAATGATTAAAGGAAATTTTTCTTATGAAAAAAAATTCCTCTTGATGGTATGATATATTATGGGTTTTATGTTTAACCATATTTTTTACAATGCCTTACCTCAGTGGATAACCATCCTCACCTGTCAACGAATGATGAGAGATAATTACCACCTTACCCCCCCCCCTCAAGTATGGCCTTATATAGTCCCTGTTATGAGAACAAGCACTGAGGGTATAAAATATCACACATGGGAGGAATTACCCTCTTAAAAAATAAGATTGGGAGATATGACTAATAACCACCAAGAATATATAGTAAATAATAAAATAAAATCCCTAAATCCGTCAAACAATTATTTATCAATGTATACAAGTATGAATAAATTTTCCCTATATATACAAAAAGACATGTCCAACAATAAAAACTTAACAAAATCTCCATACCAAAGTGTAAAGACCCAGAAATTTCCATGGGAATTTTTTTTCATAAATACATGCGAATTTTACGAGTCCGTGGAAATTTACGGTGCTTGATTCTGAGGCCCGGTGTGCCCGAAATCAATTTCTAAAGTTTTGTTAGGGTACGTTCAGTAAAAGTATGGGTGGGATTTTATAAATTTTGAACCGGTGCTCATAATTTAAAATTGAGGGTATCGTTCAACTTACAACACCAGTTTTCGCTTAAGAATACTTTCACCTCGACGGCAGTTGGTCGAGAATGAAAGTTAGTTTTTGGGTTTTTATGAATAAACATAATAAAAATAAAGTTTTGGATTTATTTTTATTCTTGTTGGTTAAAACCTTCAAGAGGAGGTTGGAGGTGGGGGCCACCACACCTAAACCTCCCATGAGAGGTTATGGTGTTGGGCCCACCCAAGGTCTGAAACCCCTCTTCATGTGGAGTTAATGCGGTGGGGACCACCCAAGACCACTTAAACTCTTGAACTCCCCTCATTAATGAGGGTAAGCCTCTTGATCTCCCCTAAACTTAATGGTGACAACCCACCCCATTTAATTAATTGAGCCACATCAATTAATTAAATGCCTCTTTTTTAATTATGTGCCAAAGATTAAATAATAGGTAAGATTAATCTATTATTTGGTTGGAATTTTCCTTGGGAGAGGGGAAAACATGGGAGAAGGCTTCCGACGAAGAAAGCTCCTCCTAATGAAGAACGGTCATCAAAAAATGAAGATTGAATCATCCAACAATAATGGATATCTTCTTCTTTGATCACTGACAGGAACTAGGGATGAACGGTCATCCTTGAAGAATGCCAATGAATTTTTCCTCGACTTCTTCTTTTTCTTTAACAATGTCAACGAATCCAAGGTAGGGGTGTGTTTTGATTAGATAAACATTGAATCTTCCTTCCATGATTGTTTCTATTAACCCGCTAGCTACCAAACTAATGTGGAAGGACCAGGCCAAACGAACATGGCCTGATCTCTCCATCGTTCTTGTGAATGTTTGGTGTGTTCTTCGCTTTCTTCATGGGTGAAGAACAATGGATCGTTGCGATACTGTTGAGTGACGCAATGATCCCAAATTCAAGACCCAACATCAAAACAACCTAGTGGATGTGCGACGATGATAGTGGGAGATGGATCAGACCAGAATGGGACGGATCGTTCCTTGACCGTTCTTCGAGTGGGAGAATAAAGTCATGTTTTCAGAGCCGATTGGAGGCCCGAAAACACCAGAGACGACTACGGAGCATCGGGGTAACCTAGTGTCTAAAGTATCATGACAGATGGACCGTCATAATGAAGATCGGACTTCATGGGAGGTGTGCTGGCCGGAGGTGCCATTTCTGGAAAATTATAGAATACATACGTGTACTTCTAATGAACACTCCATGTAGTACGGGCATTCTATGGATTGAGATACGGACATTGGACAAGTAACACATGGCATGTGACCCTGGTCACATGGCATGTATTTTCTATACAGAATGGTAAAAGCGGATTTTCGAGACATGGCGTGTAATCTGGTAAATACATGGACACAAGTTGAATTACATAGCCAAGAGGTACGACGTGTAGTCTCTACGTAGATTGGCAGAAGAAGCTTCACGAGAATTAGCATTTATATCAGGGGTACACGGACACGGGGTGGAGTACACGGGCATGTACTCCACCATACGGCCATGCATGGCCAGTGGTACGGGCTGTAAGGGTTGGTGTCCTGAGAACCAACTGTTTTGTACTCTGATTACAATAATTTTCACTTATTGTATTATTCATTGTTCTGCATGACTATAATATAACAATTTCCTGAAATATTTGTTTCATTAATAAGGTCATGGAAGATCCCCGCTATGATGAGACCCTTGAAATGCTATAACAATATTCTTAAATAAAGTTTTTCGGTTGGATGACATACTATGATGGGACACATAGTATACAGACTGTCATGTGTGAGTACTCGTAAGAATACGAGACTCCCTCTCATGGATTTCACACTTGGTAATATCCAAGATGGGAGATTATGAGAACAAACCTTCCAGTAGCAATTCCGCATGTCTTGGTGTCATCAGACATTTCTATCTACGAGCGTGTGTAATAGTCCATAGACTGGAATATTATCATTAAACTCTTGTCATGACTCGCACACTTATATTTACTGACGAAATTAGTCACGCAGACAGTTGGCAGTAAGTTGGGTACGTTGTGTGCGTCACAAGTGACATGTTGTTAATGGATAAGTCGAGGAAGGATTTGTCCCTTCCATTTATGGAAGTTGATATCTCGGCCCTTTGATTGAAATAGAACTGTCGCATTAAATTCCATGGTCATGGTGTGAACGACGAGTTTATTTCAGGAAGTCAAAGAACGAAGGATCAAGCATATAGGTTTATGACATTGCCATGAAACCTGCTTGATGAGATATCAAGACAAAGGGATTAAATTACACAGTAAGCGGTCGTATGAGGTGATACGTCAATGCGGCGTCAACTTCTTTCTCTTGGGTGACTTGACCCGTTACTGGACAGTAATCTTGGACTTTAGGAAAGCCCGCCTAATGCCAATGAGAAAGAGGCCTAGAGGGTCACACACTAAGTGTATTTAAGTATCTCAAGTAGAATAAATATTATTCCCGTATGTGGTTTAATAATTATTCAAGGAAGCCTAAATTTTTTTAATGTTGGAGGAAGAATAAAAATAAAACAAGTACATGTCGTATATCAATAATTACACATCGTGTAGTTTTATTTTGAAACAAGTACACGCCGTGTATTATTAAATTTACACGCCATGTTGTTTTCAATGAAAAACAAGCACACGCCCTGTATTTATTAATACACACTGTGTACTTTTTCCAGTCGGGATTTTGAGGATATAATATTGTTTTAAATGATATTTATTATAATCAGTGTGGGATCATGTCAAGGAATTATTTATTTTACATGGGGGTTTTAAATAAGAGTCAATGAAATAAATAAAACACGTAACGTGTTTATTTATTGTCATAACTCTACAACCTCAAACTTGATTATAAATATCCTCACAACCCCAACTCTTTTCGGACACCTAAGAGAATCTTTGTGCACAACAACTCTGCAGAATTCTTTCAAGGCCGAAAGAACCTCTTACTCCAAGAATGCAATCAAGACCGAGAGAGATCCTCTACCATTGGATCAAGACGATCTAAGGCGGACAACGCAAGAAAACGTTTCTCCACGCTAGCACCGAGAGACTCCTTTGGCGACGTCCCAAGATATGAGGTACACGTTTGGATCACCGCTAGAGGAAGTCTAAACATGGCTTCTACGACGCAACGACGAATCAGATCGGAATGTGATTAAGAACATCAACGAAGAAAGAACACCCAAAAGGTATTTATTTTCAATTGATTAAATCAATTATAATCAACTTGTAATGATCCTTATTTTTTGTTCCGGGACAAACCTTCTTATTTGTCTTTTTCTGTGATTTGATCCGTGGAGACTGGAATTTATCTTCATATTGATCCCGGATTGATCATTTCTAATGAAAAAAAGCCAAGTGGGCACATTCACCCATGCGCTTCCGCTGCGCCCGAAACCATCAAATGGTATCACAGGTAGGTTACAACATTGATTATAGTTATTTAATTTTCGTTGATAATTTACGCATTTATATTTGACTCAATTTGAAATATATCGTTCTATTAATATGAATAAACGATATCTATTCTTCCTCCTTAGTTTCTCGATTCATATCACATAAACGACCTTTTAATTTTAATTTTTGATTAAAATAAAAATGAGAAACTCATCCTGAGGAGCTTCTCTTTCTGTCTGTACAACACGGGATTACACGACATGTAATTAAAACTACACGTTGTGTACTTAGGTTCAATGAACCGGCACTGGTCCGCCAAACCATGCCATGTGAATTGAATATGCCTAAGTATTAATCGCGCCATGTTGACCAGAATTGAACGACGCGTGGAACTGGAATACACGGCGTGTATGTTGGAGAAACACGCCGTGTAGTCTGTTCCGGCCCATGTGAAATCGTGTACAAGGATAAGCCACGTACCGCGTACACTGGATCGTCAGGCCAGTTACCATGTAACAAGGAAGTACACACCATGTATGATTTATCTACACGCTATGTACTCCAAAATTTCCAAAGTTCAAAAAACACACCAAATCCCACGGCGTGTACTTTGCATAAAGGGTGAAAAGAAAGACATGTCGTGTAATTATAAACTACACGCCGTGTACTTTCCTGAAATCTAATTTTACCAGGTTTCCTCCAATGTAATAATACCCATACAAGGAATATTTATGAGAAGAATCTCAAGGAAATTCATAAAGTACTTTAAGATAAAGAATTGATTAATTATAAGATCATAATTAATTGAATTCGAGTGCGACTTATCTTAAATGAATAAACAATTAAAATAATTTTAATTCTAAATATGTGTAAATATCCTTTAATGCTATGGATGATCATGAGCTAGACCAAAGACCCTTTGTATGAGTATGGTTTCATTTAAATTTATTTAATTTAAATCTATTGGCCTGCGAGCCTTCTTCCAATAAAATGTAGGGCATGCGTGCCCATGGTTTCTTTAATGTAAACCCATGTAATGGAGGATCTCCCAAGCCAGAGGAGACTATTCAAATCCCGAAGCCTAGGTGAAACCGATGCAAGAAGATACAAAGGTGGACAGGTGGGAGCTGGAAAACATGAACCACCAGGTTCAAGGTGTTTTCCCCTAGGTCAGGGTTAGCTTATCAAAACTGCTATATAAGCTAACCAATATAAGCTCATGATCATTCCATCTAATTTTATTTCTATCTAAATTGCATGGTTTATTTATTATGTATGTGTTGTCGCAATCACATAGTTAATAAGATGAACAAGCATGCAAATATGGAATAAAATAAAAACCGGACTATGCGTAAACATTATCGTAACATGGTTAATCACTTAAGCAAGCATCACTTAATATTAACAAGAATGTTATAATGCGAAACTACGCAAAAAAGATTAAAATCCCTCAATTCCATATTAAGTTGGACCAAAACTTATGTTACTTGATTAAGGGAAAGACTCAATAAAACTATGTGTTGGACCAACCCTTGTTGGGACACTTAATTTTATAAAGGAAGCCCTTATGAAAGGTTTCAGGGTGATTTAACCATATTAAATCAAGAGCAGTAGCCCTTGTTAGACTTGATGTAACATTGGAGGCAAGAGTTGAGGAAATCCATGTCAGGATTCCAGGATTGGGGAGTCCACTCAACAGATCAAGGAACTGTAAGCTCACAGTTGGAAAAGACAAGCCTACCTAAATACCTTCAAATAGCTTGATCAGCCCTTGTTGGGGTTATGCGAAGGGGAATATGTATCCTTGCCACTATAATTTCAAAGAAACTGGACATTCCAAGTTCAATGGTGAGGGCCATTGGGACTTGATAAAATAGTGAGAGAATTAATAAATTCATTTATTATTTTTATAAAATGTAATCAAGAAAGTACTGATAAATCTGCTATTTTAATTTATAGAATCAAAATGAAAAACTCATCAACCACATTTTCTCTACGATCAATTCCGGAAAAAGACAATATTCTCACTAGTAGTAACTTTCAGAAGTGGTTTAGGCACCTTCGGGTTGTCCTACACCATGAACGAGAGTATTACGTGTTGGAGTCCTTACTTCTTGATCCTCCTGCCCAAGGGGAAAGTGATGAAGACTTACTTATCTATGATCAACATTTGAGTGATGCACTTGACGTTCAATGTTTGATGCTATCATCAATGTCAAGTGAACTCATGAAGTCTCATGAGGACATGGATGCCTATAGAATGCTTGAGCACCTCCGTGGTCTACACTAGGAGAGAGCAAGATAGGAAAGGTTTGAGATCTCTAAGGCTCTATTCCAGAGAAATCTTGGAGAGGGTTCCCCAGCTGGGCCTCATGTAGTCATGTTCATTGGATACATTGAGCGCTTGGAAGTTCTAGGGTTTAAACTCCTCGAAGAACTGGGTACCGATCTCATTTTTGCATCACTTCCCCTGAGCTTCTCTTACTTTATTGTGAACTTCAACATGAACAACATTGAGAAGTCTCTGTCTAATATCTGTATCCTTATTCGCCAAGTGGATAATGACATGAAGTGTGAAAAACCTTATGTCCTTAAGGTGAATAAAAGGAAAGGTAAGGCGAAGAGATTTAAGCCCAAAGCTTCATCAAAGCCTTCCAAGAAAAGGAAGATCGAAGGGGATGCAAAAGAACAGGATGTTGTTTGTTTCGCATGTGGCAAGAAGGCCCACTGGAAGAAAAACTGCACCCATCCAAGGAATCAAGGGGAAGCTTCAGGTGCATTTGTTATCGAATGCAGTCTATCTATTTCAAATAATTGGGTATTAGATACTTTTTATGGTGTTCACATCTGTATCCAAATACAAGAACCAAGTAGATTCATAAAGATTGACCGAGGTGAGGTGGATCTACGAGAAGCCAATAGAGCCAGACTCGCTGCTGTAGCTGTCGGAGACTACCACCTCATATTGCCTACTGAGATGATCTTGGTGTTAAAGGGTTGTTATTATGTTACTTCTGTTACTAAAAACATTATTTCAGTATCCAGATTAGATACTGATGGATTCATATTCAATTTTGGAAATAAATGTTGCTACTTTTATAAAGATAGAATTTGTTTTGGTAAGGAACATTTATATAACGGCCTTTATGTGTTAGAATACACAAACCAAGTAATGGAAATCGATGACAAAGTAAATTCACATGACTCATACCACACCCAACTTTGGCATCACCGGCTAGGTCATGTCAATGAGAAACGTTTGACATAATTACATCTAGATGGGTATTTAGATTCTTCTGAACTAAAACCACTTGGTGTATGTCATGCATGTCTACAAGGCAAAATGACCAAAACCCCATTTAGTGGGAAAGGTGAAATGGCTAAAGAGCTTCTATAATTAGTTCACACAGATGTGTGTGGACCATTTCTAGTTGAAGCAAGGGGTGGGTTCTCATACTTCATAACTTTTACTGATGATTTTAGTAGATATGGATATATCTACTTAATGAGGTATAAGTCAAATTCTTTTGATCATTTCATAGAATACAAGAATGAAGTTGAGAACCAGCTTGGTGAGAATATTAAGAAACTCTACTCAGACAGAGGAGGAGAATATCTTAATCAGGACTTCATTGATTTCTTATGGTAGTTTGCGATTCTATCTCAACTCACTTTTCCTTACACGCCACAGTGGAATGGTGTAAGTGAAAGGAGGAACCGCACCCTGTTGGACATGGTGAGATCAATGATGAGTCATGCGAGACTTCCATTATCCTTTTGGGGATATGCATTGTAAATAGCAGCACACATACTAAACCAAGTAAAAAATAAATCGATAAATGATTTTCCATACGAGTTATGGAGTGGATGCAAAGCCATGTTATCGAATATAAATGTGTGGGGTAGAAAAGAATTTGTTAAGGCCTCTTCAGGTAACAAACTTGCACCCCGAGGCACAAAGTGTATCATTATTGGATATCCCAAGGAAACAAGGGGATATTACCTATACAACCTCTCAGACAAAAAGGTTATAGTGGCAAGACACGCCATATTCCATGAGAGGGAGAACATCTCCAAAAGTGATAGTAAGAGAAAGATAGACATTGATGAAGTCAAGGCTCAAGATACACAGGAGTTGGTACAAGAATAGATTCCACAAAGCCCCGTGGAAGAACAATCTGTTCCAGAGACACAATAACTACATAGGATCACGAGAGAGGTAAGAGAACCAGAACGACATGGTTTTCTTGTCACTGAGTATGGTGACTCATTATTGGTTGATAATGATTATCCTCTTACCTACAAGGAAGAAGTTGAAGGCACAGACATTGCCAAGTGGGAAGAATCCATGAATTCTGAAATGGATTCCATGTACCAAAACCAATTATGGATTTTGGTAGATCCTCCAGTTGATGTAAAGTCTATTGGTAATAAATGGGTATTGAAGAAGAAACTGGACATGGAGGGGCAAGTCAGCACCTATAAGGCATGACTGGTTGAAAAAGGTTTTAGACAACGTCAAGGAATTGACTATGATGAAACCTTTTCACTAGTTATGATGCTTAAATCCATCAAAATCCTATTGGCCATTGCTGCTTACCATGACTATGAAATTTGGAAAATGGATGTCAAAACAGCCTTCCTTAATGGGAACCTCCAGGAAGATGTCTACATGACACCACCTGAAGGGTTTGTGACTCCAACGAATTCCAACAAGGTATGCAAGTTTCAGAAATCCATTTATGTATTAAATCAAGCATCAAGGTCATGGAACATTCATTTTTATGAAGCTATAATGGAATTTGGCTTTGTTAAGAATGAATGTGATCCTTGTGTCTACAAGAGGTTTAGTGGGAGTGCAGTCATTTTCCTAACAGTATATGTTGATGACATATTACTAATTAGAAACGAAGTACCTTTCTTACAGTCAGTTATGGACTGGTTGCATAAATACTTCTCCATGAAAGACTTGGGTGAGGTAGCATATATTCTTCGGATCAAGATCCATCGTGATAGATCAGAGAGAATGCTGGTCCTGATTCAAAGTACAAACATTGAAAAGATACTGAAGAGATTCAGTATAGAACAATCCAAGAGGGGATTGTTGCCAGTGTCACATGACATTCATCTTTCCAAGAAAATGTGTCCTCAGACACATGATGAAAGAAAATGGAAAGGATCTGTTACACATCCGTGTTTGGTCCAGTAATGTATGTTATGCTATGTACGAGGCTAGATGTTGCTTACGCATTAAGTGTGGTAGGCAGATATCAAGCTGATCCAGGAGACCGCCATTGGATGGAAGTCAATACTATCCTTAAGTATCTGAGTTGTACTAAGTATATGTTCCTGGTTTATGGAGGAGATGAGGAACTAGTCATCAGAGGACATATAGATGCTAGTTTTCAGACTGATCAAGATGACATGACGTCGCAGACTGGATACATCTTCAGTTTGAATGGAGGTGCAGTGAGCTAGAAGAGCTCGAAACAAAGTGTGGTGGAAGATTCTACAGTGGAGTCCGAGTATATCATAGCTTCTGAGGCAGCTAAAGAAGCAGTATGGATGTGAAGCATCATCCAAGAGCTGGATGTAGTACCGAGTAGTAAAGATCCTATCACACTCTATTGTGATAATACTTTAGTGGTAGCACTTAAAAAAGAGCCAAGGTCACATCAGCGGACAAAGAACATACTTCGTAAGTATCATCTCTTGAGGGATTTTTCTCAGAGAGGTGAAATTGTAGTGAGCAGTATTTCCATGGAAGACAACGTGGTGGACCCCTTGACTAAATCCTTGAGTCAGAAAAAACACGATCATCATGTGAGGTCTAGCATACTAAAAGTCATAGGCAGTTGGCTCTAGTCCAAGTGGGAGTTTTTAAGGGTTGGTGTCCTGAGAACCAACTGTTTTGTACTTTGATTACAAGAATGTTCACTTATTGTATTATTCATTATTATGCATGAATATAATATAATAATGTCCTGGAAATTTTTTTGCATTAATAAGGTCATGGCAGATCCCCGCTATGATGAGAACCTTGAAATTCTATAAAAAAATTCTTAAATAAAGTTCTGTCATTGGATGACATACTATGATAGGACACATAGTATACATATTGTCATGTGTGAGTACTCGTAAGAAGAAGAGACTCTCTCTCATGGAGTTTGCACTTGGTAATCTCCAAGATGGGAGATTATGAGAACAGACTCACTAGTAGCAATTCTGCATATCTTGGTGTCATTGGACATTGCTATCTACGAGCATGTGTAATGGTCCTTAGACTAGAATATTATCATTAAACTCATGTCATGACTCGCACACTTAGATTTACTGATTAAAACCGTCACGCAGACAGTTGTCGGGAAGTATGGTACGTTGGGTGCGTCACAAGTGACATGTTGTTAATGGATAAGTCGAGGAAGGATTTTTTCCCTTCCATTTATGGAAGTTGACATCTCATCCCTTTGATTGAAATAGAACTGTGGCATTAAATTCCATGGCCATGGTGTGAACGACGAGTTTATTTCAAGAAGTCAAAGAACGAAGGATCAAGCATATAGGTTTATGACACATCCATGAAACATGCTTGATGAGATATCGAGACAAAGGGATTAAATTACACAGTAAGTGTTCGTATGAGGTGATACATCAATGCAGTGTCAACTTTTTTCTCTTGGGTGCCTTGACCCATTGCTAGACAGTAATCTTGGACTTTAGGCAAGCCCGCCTAGTGCCAATGAGAAAGAGTCCTAGAGGGTCACACACTAAGTGTATTCAAGTATCTCAAGTAGAATAAATATTATTCCCGTATGTGGTTTAATAATTATTCAAGGAAGCCTAAATTGTTTTAATGTTGGAGGAAGAATAAAATAAAACAAGTACACGCCGTGTATCAATAATTAAATATCGTGTAGTTTTATTTTGAAAAAAGTACACGCCGTGTATTATTAAATGTACACGCTGTGTAGTTTTCAATGAAAAACAAGTACACGCCGTGTAGTTTTTCCTGTCGGGATTTTGAGGATATAATTTTTTTAAAATGATATTTATTATAATCAGCGTGGGCGCATGTCATGGAATTAATTATTAGACATGGGGGTTTTAAATAAGAGTCAATGAAATAAATAAAACATGTAACACGTTTATTTATTATCATAACTCTATAACCTCAAACCTAATTATAAATATCCTCACAATCCCAACTCTTTTCGGACACCTAAGAGAATCATTGTGCACAACAACTCTAGAGAATTTTTTCAAGGCCGAAAGAACGTCTTCCTCCAAGAACGCTCTCCAGACCGAGATAGATCCTCTTCCATCGGATCAAGATGATCTAAGGCGGACAACGCAAGCAAAGGTTTCTCCACGCTAGCACCCATAGAGTCCTTTGGTGACGTCCTGAGATACGAGGTACACGTGTGGATCACCGCTAGAGGAAGTCTACACTTGGCATCTGCGACGCAACAACAAATCACATCGGAACATGATTAAGAACATAAATGAAGAAAATAAAACAAAAAGGTATTTCTTTTCAATTGATTAAATAAATTATAATCAACTTGTAACGATCCTTATTTGTGGTTCCGGGACAAACCTTCTTCTTTGTCTTTTTCTATGATTTGATCCGTGGAGACTGGCATTTATCATCATATTGATCCCGGATTGATCATTACTAATGAAAAAATCCAAGTGGGTATATTCACTCATGCGCTTCCACTGCGCCCGAGAATTAGCATGTATATCAGGGGTACACGGACACGGGTTGGAGTACACAGGCATGTACTCCTCCACACGACCATGCATGGCCAGTGGTATGGGCTACCCCATGTACTAGTTACATAGGTTAGAGAACACGGGTTGAGGCTGTGTACGGGCACATGGCCAGCATACATGAAGCTGACCCTAGTTTCTTGGACATGGTGTGTAACTATACCACATGCCGTGTACTTAATTTTCTACACGATCAGAATTTTTGACAAGGGCTATTGAAAACGGGTAGTACCCAATGTCTGTAGACACGTCATGTAACCATACCACACGCCGTGTACTTACTATTCTACACGACCAGCCCTTTGACATGGGTCATTGTACATGGGCAGTACTCGAGGTTTGAAGACACAACTTGTGCCTTAATCCAACATGTCTTGTAATTTTTGGAAAATGGCTTGGTCACCTCATCTCTGTGTATTGGAAATGTATTTCATGGATTTTCCCCTATGACTTGGCAGACCTTTCAGACACTTTGCTTGATTAGAGGACCCTCCTAGATTCAAGAATGCTTCGTGTGGAACCCTGTGCATGGTTGTGCACTAACGACTATTCCTAGACCAGATGTTGGTCCGACAGTTCTGAATTCTATTCCTAGATCATGTGTTGGTCCGAAAGAATGGCTGCTGCTAGATCATGTGTTGGTCCGACAGCTCTAATGACTATTCCTAGATCATGTGTTGGTCCAATAGTTATAACTTATATTCTTGGATCATGTGTTGGTCTCACATAATAGCTGGTCCTGGATCATGTGTTAATCTAACAACTCTAAAGATTGTTCCTAGACCATGTGATGGTCTGATAGTTTTAATTTCTGTTCCTGGATCATGTGTTGTTCCGACAGAATAACTGGTCCTGGATCATATGTTGGTCCAACAGCCTAGATTATTTAGTGTCTATATCTGATCATATCTAACTCTCTACATAAGTTGTATACCTGTGTGAGCTGAGTTAGTAACTCGTGTTTTCCTCATGATTGATATGGATTACTAGATAACATAGGTATATTTATGGGCATATACCTAAGTGGGGTTATCTGTTGGTTTCATACTTTGTGGTTTATCTTTGTTTGATTTTGTGAGACCTTGAGGGTCTCGGGGTCCCTATTGAGTATTGTTATACTCACCTTTACACGGGATATGCCTGCACCCCATTATGTTAGATACAGACAACGGACAATGCAGACTAAGGCTACATAGCAGGACTGGATGGTACCCTGAGGTGGACCTTATGACGAGTCGGTACACGGATGAGGCGGACGGACGTGGAGTGCTGAGGAGTCCATTTGTACCTACCCTTCAGGTAGAAACCACGGAGGATGACCCATTAGCTACTTTTTTTTAGTTATACTTTCACTTTCTAGTTGGGATTGTATTTCCGACCCCTTTTCTTTTCGGCACTCTTTTGTATACAACATTACCTAGCATTTAATTTCAACTCATACTCTGTTGTTTGTGTGTTTTCTATTTATAAAGGCAATTCCTTCCCAATTTTAGGGATTTACACCTTTGGTTCTAGTCTCTATCCCCTAGAATATAGAAGGCAGGCTTAGGGTAGTCATGGCACTGGCCCCGGGGGACGGGTCGTGACAAATTGGTATCAGAGGTGTCGGTTCTACCGCAAAACATTGGACTCTGATCTTTTTTTTCTATGAAGCATTAGTGTTAAGGGTACTGAGTGTGGTTTTCAGTTCAGGTAGTCTAGTGTTGGTGCGGCGGCCGACGTATCCATACACCAGGACCCTGACATCTGATTTCTAACTCAGTGCACGAAAACACTGATTGCGTGTGTGTTTTCAAGAGTTTTCTTTGTGATATCTTAAGTCAGATCACTAGGTATAAATTATTGACCGTGGTGCACCCGTTTCTTTTCAGGATGCCTCCACGAATATAGAAAGTTAGGGTTTCGAGAGATGTATGAGATGGCACCCCACCGAGCAATGAGACCTCGGTGTAGGGATCCATCATAGCAGAGGCACCTGTGGTACACCTACCTAATGGGCCACTGATACCACCAACCCTAGTTGTAGAGATTGCATGCCTCTTGAGCGCATTAGACAAGTTCTAGCTCTAGAGGCCGCACAGGTTCAGGGGGGAGACGGAGCCTCAGGTAGCTGAGTATTGGCTGGAGGTTGTGGTGAGAGTCTTCAGACTAGTAGGGACACCAGCAAACCTTATGGTGATCCTTGTCGTGAGTCTCCTTCAGGAAGCCATAAGCAAATGGTGGAGCTTGATGCTCCTGGTACATGACGAGGTGACACTAATCTAGGTTGACTTCAAGAGCCTATTTCGGGCAGAGTTTGTCACAGCCACCCTACGTGCAGTACAGATACATGAGCTACTGCATCTACAGTATGGTAGCAAGACAGTGGCATAGTACTCAATGAGGTTCACAGATCTCTCGCGTTACTCCACAGATATGGTGCAGGACCCATTCTTCAGGGACCAAACCTTTAAGCAGGGCCTCAGGAGAGAGATCAGAGCATCGATGATGTCACTCAGCATCCCAACGCAGGCAGGGGTGTTAGAGAGAGCCCTTCTAGTGGAGAGTTTACTTTCTTAGCAGTAACCAGCAGCGAGACCCACCACCGGGCATCACATAACGGAGTCTTCTGTAGCTGGTATCAGACAAATGTCACAGAGGTCCAAGTAGACCAGACCATCCGGTAGACGACCTTAGGATACAGGTTTAGTTGTGAGTGGCACATGAGATAGAGCCATTCATGCCAGGAGTGGGCAATGCTACACTTGCGGTGGGCCGGGTCACATGTCTCGTGAATGTCCATCCTATCGCACTAATGATCAACAGATAGTTGAGGGACCTCTCAGGCAGAGACAGAGGCTCAATCGAAGCGGACCGTAGGGAGTAGGCAGACGTGGCAGAGGATCTGTTCGTATAGCTAGTGGCGGAAGACGATTCAAGGTGTTACCTCCACCACCACCAAGAGTTCCACCTTGGCCACAGGGGGAAGGTGGACAGGGGCGAGCTCAGCTCCAGGTAGCTAAGGCATTTGATCATGGTGCTCTGGAGATGATTCAAGGTATGATCTGTGTCTACTCCACCTTAGTTGCAGGTCTTATAGAAATAGGTTCCAGTCACTCTTTCATTGCCACTTCCCTCATTCATAGCTTGAAGATTCTGACAGAGCCGTTGGATCGATTCTTAAGGCTACAGACTCCAACAGGAGCAGACTCGATGATTACGCACTGGTGCCGGTAGTGTGAGATTACTCTGGGAAGTGAGAGCTCCGGCTGGGATCTCCTCGTAGCGGCATCGAGGCCTTACGACATCATCTTGGGTATGGATTGGTTATCTATACTCCATGCTCATATTGACTGTATTAGGTGCAACGTGGGGTGTTTCTGCATGGATGGGGAAAGGTTCACCTTCACCGGTGAGAAGGGAGACTTCGCCGCACAGGACAGACTTACTCAGAGGAGGGTGTAGCTGATCACTCATCAGTTGGCCTGCCTTACCCTCAGAGTATTTGATGTGGAAAGTCCAAGCTATCCTGCAGTGGTGGACCAGTATGCAGATGTTTTCCCTGACAATGTTCCAGGACGACCTCCTCATAGAGAGGTGGACTTCTACATTGACCTGTACCCCGAGACGGCACCGATATCTACACTATCATATCAGATGGATCCCACTGAGCTTCGTGACCTAAGCATACATCTAGAGGACTTGTAGAAGAAGGGATTCATGCAGTGTAGTGTTTCTCCCTAGGCAGCCCCGATTCTGTTTGCCAAGATTGCGGATGGGAGCTTGAGGCTCTATGTTGACTACTATCGCTTGAACCAGGTGACTGTGAAGAAAAGGTAATCACTTCTGAGGATTTTCGGCCTCTTTGATCAGCTGAAGGGAGTACGATGGTTCTTGGCATAACAAACTCTCTGGCAGTGTTCATGGGACTCATGAATAGGGTCTTCCATCCATACCATGATCTCTTGGTCGTAGTCTTCATTGACGACATTCTAATCTAATAGACTACTAAGGAGGAGCATGATTACCATTTGCGGGTAGTACTGGACACACTCTGAGAGAACCAGCTTTATGTTAAGCTCTTGAAGTTCCAGTTCTAGATCTAAGAGGTTCACTTCATAGTACATGTCATCTCAGAGGCTGGATTTGGAGTAGATCCAGCAAAGATTGAATTGGTACTTGTTTGGGAGCCACCCAGGAGTGTGATAAAGGTACGAAGTTTCTTGGGTTTGGCTGGATACTACCGGAGATTCAATCCAGATTTCTCTAGAGTTGCATCTCCACAATAAGCTTTGATGAAGAAGGGGAAACCCTTCGTGTGGTCGGAGAGATGTCAACAGATCTTTCAGGAGCTAAGGAAGAGGCTGACTAGTGCCCCCATCTTGTGGATTCTAGAGGAAGTTGTAGGGTATGTAGTCTACTGTGAAGCATCAGGGACTAGTCTTGGATGTGTCCTAATGCAGAAGCGAGCAGTGATCACATATGGTTCTCGGTAGTTGAGACAGCATGAGCAGAACTACACTACCCACGACCTGGAGTTAGCCGTAGTGGTCTTCGCCTTGAAGATGTGGCGACAATATCTGATGGGTGGGCGTTTTATCGTGTACTCTGATCACAAGAGTCTCAAGTATATATTCTATCAAAAGGACCAAAATTTGAGACAGCGACGGTGGCTTGAGTTCCTCTAGGACTATGACTTTGAGATATTCCATACTTTTGGGAAGGGGAACATTATTGCAGATGCACTCAGCAAGAGGTCTGGTATACAACTTCTAGGAGAGGTGATGAAGTAGCTAGCATCTTTGCAGATATCCTTAGTGGATAGAGATGGAGAAGCCTTTCTATAGTCTCTTACGATCACTCCCCCACTCCTTCAACGATTCAGGGAAGCAGATAATAGGGACGCTGACTGCGAGACACGATGTGCTCAGATATCCACAAGGAAGGAACCTGATAGATTTTCTAACGGTGGGGAGCACGTCATCCTCTTCAGAGGACCTACCTTGGTACCAGTAGCACTTCAAGAGGAAGTGTTGAGGGAATTCCACACATCCCCTTTAGCGGTAAATCTAGGAGTGGCAAAGATGTATCAGGACCTCAGATGACAGCACTAGTGGCCAGGTATAAAAAAGGTAGAAGTGGAGTTTGTCTCTTGATGCCTCACTTGTCAGCAAGTGAAGGCTCAGCACCAGGTACCAAATGTCTTGGTTCAGCCTTTATAGGTCCCATAGTGGAAGTGTGATGTAATATCCATGGAATCCATGAAGGTTCTTCCATGTACATCCAGGGGTCACGACTCGATTTGGGTGATCGTTGATCGACTCACCAAGTTAGCCCACTTCCTACCGATCAGAGAGCAGGGTTCAGTAGAGACATTGGGATGCCTCTATGTGCAGAAGATTGTGTGGCTACATAGAGTACCTTATTATTTTGTCTCTGATCGTGACACACAGTTTACATCCCAGCTATGGAAGGGGTTGCAGGAGGCTTTCGGGACGCAGCTTCATCTGAGCACCACCTACCATTCTTAGACAAATGGTCAGACTAAGCAAACCATTCAGACCCTCAAGGAAATGGTTTGTGCCGATGTCCTCAACTTCGATTGCAACTGGGAGGACCACTTACCATTGGTGGAGTTTGCATACAATAATAGCTATCACTCCACCATAGTGATGGCACATTTTGAGGCATTGTATGGGTGACCTTGCAGATCACCCTTTTGCTGGACAAACCCTAGGGAGTCAGCACTGGTAGGACCCAAGATGGTATGAGCTACCATGGAGAAGGTGCTGATCATCTAGGAGAAGATGAAGACTGTACAGAGCAGGCATAAGTCGTATGCTTACTGGAGACGGAGACCTCTGGAATTTGAGGATGGAGACCACGTCTTCCTATGGATCTCACCTAGATGAGGTATACGAAGATTTGGCCAAGGAGGAAAGTTATCTCCGAGATTCATCAGACCTTTCCAGGTCTTCAGAAGATTCGGCAAGGTCGCATTCAACTTGGCTCTTCCACCTCAGTTGCACCAGGTGCACGACGTCTTCCACGTATCCCAACTGAGGAGATACGTGCATGAACCTTCACACATCATCGACCGTGGGGATTTGGATGTCGACGATGGGGTGAATTTTACAGAGGTTCCATTAGAGATTGAGGATTGACAAGAGTGGGTCCTACATGGATGGTTGATACCTCTGGTGCACGTTCGCTGGCATCATGAGAACCTCCAGGAGAGCACATGGGAGCGGGAGGCTCAGATGTGTGCTCAGTACCCCCATTTGTTCCCTTAGTTCGAGTTGTAGATTACAGGGACGTAAAACCCTGAGGTGGGGAGAATGTAAAGACCCAGAAATTTCCATGGAACTTTTTTCTTAAATACATGGTAATTTTATGAGTCTGAAAAAATTTACGGCACTTGATTCTGAGGCCCTGTGTTTCCAGAATCAATTTCTGATATTTTGTTTGGGTACGTTCAGTAAACTTACGGGTGGGATTTTATAAATTTTTAACTAGTGCTCAGAATTTAAATATGAGGTCACTGTTGAACTTGTAGCATCATTTTTCGCTTAAGAATATTTTTACCTCGATGGTAGTTGGTTGAGAATGAATGTTAGTTTTTTGGGTTTTTTTAATAAACTTTATAAAAATAAAGTTGTGGATTTTTTTTTATTCTTTTTGGTTAAAACCTCCAAGAGGAGGTTGGAGGTGGGGGGGCCACCACACCTTAATTTACCAAGAGAGGTTATAGTAGTTGGGCCCACCCGAGGTCTAAAACCCCTCTTAATGTAGAGTTAATGTGGTGGGGACCACCCGAGACCACTTAAACACTAGAACTCCCCTCATTAATGAGGGGAAGCCTCTTGATCTCCTCTACACTTAATGGTTCCAACCCACCCAATTTAATTAATTAATCCACATCAATTAATTAAATGCCTCTTTTTGAATTATGTGCCAACGATTAAATAACATGTTAGATTAATCTATTATTTCGTTGGCATTTTTTTTGGGAGAGGGGAGAACTTGGGAGTAGGCTTCCGATGAAGAACGATCATCCCAATGAAGAACGTACATCAAAGAATGAAGAATGCATCATCCACTGACAACAGATATATTCTTCTTTGATCAATGACCAGAACAAGGGAGGAAGCGCTGTCCTTGGAGAATGTCGATGGCGTCGTCCTCGACTTATTCTTTTTATTTTCCAACGTCAACGAATCTAAGGTAGGGGTTTGTTTTTATTAGAGCAACATTGAATCTTCCTTCTATGATTGTTTGTCTTGACCTACTCACTACCAAACTAATGCGGAAGGATTGGGCCAAATGAACATGGCCTAATCCCTCCGTCATTCTTGTTAATGTTTGGTGTTTTCTTCGCATTCTTCATGGGTGATGAACAACGGATCGTTGCAAGACCGTTGAGTAATGGAACAATCCCAAATTAAATACCCAACATCACAATGACCTAGCCAAGGTGCGATGATGATATCAGGAGACAGATCAGACCAGAATGGGAAGGACCATTCCCCGACCAATCTTTGAGCAGGAGAATCAATTCGGGTTTTTGGAGCTGATCAGAGGCCCAAAAACACCGAATATGAATACGGTGCATCGGGGAGACCTAGTGTCTGAAGTATTGTGATGAATGGACCGTAGAACAAAGATCGGACATCATGGGAGGTGCGCTGGCCAGAGGGTCCATTTTTGGAAAATTCCAGAATACATGGTGTGTACTTCTGACAAACATGCCGTATAGTATGGGTGTTCTGTGGCTTGAGATACTGATGTGGGACAAGTAACACATGGTGTGTGACCCCGGTCACACGGAATGTATTCTCTACACAGAATGGTAGAAGCGGATTTGTGAGACATGACATGTAATCTGAGAAATACACAGACACTGGAAGAATTACACGTCAAGAGGCACAACGGGTAATCTCTACACAGATTGGCAGAAGCATATTCACAAGAATTTTCATGTATCTCAGGGGTACATGGACACAGGGTGGAGTACACGGGCATGTACTCCACCACATGGGCATGTACTGCACCACACGGCTAGGAATGTCCAGTGGTACGGGCTACCCTATGTACCAATTAAATGGGTTGGAGAACACGGGTTGAGGCCATGTACGGGCACATGAACAGCGTACACGGAGCCGACCCCAGTTGCGTAGACACAGCGTGTAACCATACCACATTTTGTGTACTTACTTTTCTACACGATCAGACTTTTTGACATGGGTCGTTGCACACGGGTAGTACCCGAGGTCTGTAGACATGGTGTGTAACCATACCACACACCGTGTACTTACTATTCTACACGACCATGCTTTCGACACGGGTCATTGTACACAGGCAGTACTCGAGATCTGAAGACACAGCGTGTGCCTTAATCCAACATGTCGTGTAAATTTTGGAAAATGGACTGGTCACCTCGTCTCTGTGTCTTGGACACATATTCCTTGGATTTGACCTGATGACGTGTTGGACCTTTGAGACACTGGTCTTGAGGAGAAGACCCTCCCAAATTCAAGCATGCTTCATGCGGAACACTATGTATGGTTGTTCACTAACGACTATTCCTAGATCATGTGTTGGTCCAATAGTTCTGAATTATATTCCTGGATCATGTGTTGGTCTGATATAATAGTTGTTCTTGGATCATGTATTGGTCTGACAGCTCTAAATACTGTTCCAGGATCTTGTGTTGGTCTGACAGTTCTAACTTTTGTTCCTAGATCATGTGTTGGTCCGATAGAATAGTTGGTTCTGGATCATGTGTTGGTCTGATAGCTCTAATGACTAATCCTGGATCATGTATTGGTCTGACAGTTCAAATTTTTGTTCCTGAATCATGTGTTGGTCCGACAGAATAGATGGTCCTGAATCATGTGTTGGTCCGAAAGCTTAGATGATTCAATGGATATATCTTATCATCTCTAACTCTTTACATAAGTTTTATACCTTTGTGATCTGAGTTAGTAACTTGTGTTTTCCTTATGATTGAGATGGATTACTAGATAACTTAGGTATATGTGTGGGCATATACCTAAGTAGGGTTATCTGTTGATTTCATACTTTGTGGTTCATCCTGGTTGGATTTTGTGATACCTTGAGGGTCTCGGGGTCCCTACTGAGTATCTTTATACTCACCCCTACACAGGATATGCCCACACTTAATTGTGTTGGATGCAGACGACGGACATCACTCACTGAGGATGAGTAGCAGGACTGGACGGTACACGGAGGTGGACCTTATGATGATTCGGTACACAGAGGAAACTGACGGATGTGGTGTGCTGAGGAGGCCATCTATACCTACCCTTAAGGTAAGAACACTAGAGGACGAACCAATAACTACTTTTCTTTTTCATTTGTACTTGCACATTCCATTTGGGCCTGTATTTTCGACCCCTTTTCTTTTCGGCACTCTTTTAAATACAGCACTACTTAGCATTTACATTCAGGTCATGCTCTATTGTGTGTGTCTTTTCAGTTTATAAAGGAAATTCCTTTCTAGTTTTAGGGATCTACACCTTTGGTGCTAGTCGCTAGCCCCTAGCCTATAAAAGGCGGGCTTGGGGTAGTCATGGCACAGGCCCCGTGGGATGGGTCGTGACACAAAGCTAGAAATTTCTAGCTTATTCCCCAATGTCCTCTAGTAAACATGAAAAATGGTTTATATATATAGGGTGAGAATAATAGGTATGGTCAGTAGAATCGGACCCAAGATATCAAGTACACGTGTGAAAATATATTTCTTATTCACCAGTGAAAAAAGTGGAACCAAAAATCACCAAAACATGTCAACTAACTGAACCCATACTCACTATGACATCCTACCCAAATCATACATCGAATATAGTGACATAATATCAAGTATATATTAAATAAGGGTACCCTACAACTGATTACCCGCTAATTTCCCTCTCTCATCCACCAACAATGAGCCAAATATGTTGCCATCCCTTTTTTACATACCACATATTGTCACATCACATCATTGAATCGTCACATTATATCTCTCCTAATGTCGCTTGGGATTACAATTCACACCTCTCCAAAAGAAACTTATTCCAACACATCACATCTCAACCAAAGAAACTTAGGTCAAAGCATCCAACCTCACCCGAAGAGTAATTTTCCATCACTACTTCCGAATGATGTATAGGAAAGAGGGGGTAACTAAACATCCATATCACTACCTTTTTAGATGTGGGGGAAAATACCTGAATCCTAGAACCACTAAGAGTTGGTAAGGTTAAGATGCTTCGGATAGGTGCATATTTAAATAACCTAAAATACACGATTCATAGAAAAAACACATTACCCAACACATGGGTTCACAATAATTGTAGTAATGTACACCAACAAACCAACAATATGCCAAAAATAAACCATCACGACTATTACCATAACTACATGAAACACACCAAAAAACCACCATTGAATGAGCAAATATTCTGACACTAGTTACTAGTTCCACTTTTTTTTAGATTTAATGAGTTTACACCAACTCCCATTATTAAAACGTTTTATTCATAATTACAATGCCCATTATTTTATTAAATTATTTGAATCCATATTCCATATATCAATTCCATCCAAATAACATTCATTAATAAACCCATTCATTTATTCAATTCAATCAGCATCATAATTTATCCCATGGATAACTGGGAAACTAACCCACCCACACTACAATATAATGGGAACAACTCATAAATCCATCACTACAACACCATGCCTCCCCCATTTTCACCACGTCAAGAAAAGACACCTCACCGTAACATCCACACATTACACAACCCAACTATATTTCATAACAAAAATTTCACACAGTACAACTACAAATCACCACCACACATCATCTCCATATAACTTCTCCACCACTACGCAACATAACCAGCTTGTAATTACCCATTTCACATACATTAAAATGAAACACTACATCATATCCCAACACATCACACTACCCATATTGTAACCTCCAACACAACACAACATCTAAAACTATGATGGGTAAAATGACAATATTAGAAACACACAAAATAAACACATCCCATGTTCTAAGATTTATTTAGGGGATTTTACCAAATTACATATTTATTTATCATTGGTATTATTAGAAAAACTATATTTCCCTGAGAACACAATTATCTTAAAAATATAAATTAATTTTCATTTTTTATAGGTGAGACCACATAAAAACCTAACAATGTTGTCTATAGATATCAACTACAATGAAAATTGGACTCACAACAATAGTTATCTTTAGTAATATCAACATCAGGAATGACACATAAACAATAAAATTGGAATTAGTAAAACATTTGATTACTCAACATCAAGTTATAGTGGGGGTAAATGAGATGAAAGTGAGCAAAAGTGAACTTATATACATGTTGTATGTCACCCCATTTATGGCATAAATTATATACAAATTTCATAAATTCAATTTTTCCACGGGTTAAAGGCTTTAAAACCCATATTTAGGCTGTAAAACCATTTTCTATGAAGAAAATATGGCACCTTTAGCTAGATTTAACATATATAATAAATCTACTTCATACTATGTAAATCCCTTTCATGTTATTTACTAGGACACATGCATGTCATAAAACATAATAATCACAAGATATAAAACACACTTTCACTATGTAAATACATCTATTATGATGTGAATTTCCATGCTACAATACAACTATATCTCTAACTCATAAAGATCCTCTCGAACCTCCTCTAAAAACAATACAATAACAAATCGAGTAATATAACTAGTTAGAAAGGCATATGACATTACGTTATATACCTCTCAAAAAATTATTATCCTTAAGAAAAAAAAAGAAAAAAAAAGAAAAGAATGGCTTCTAGATAATAATTATGTTGGATACCAATCATGTTTCACATCAAACCTCTAACACAACCATAAGACAAACATTCCAAACCAAAATATGCAAAAACACATCACATAATGATACCACCATCACCCTTCAAGAACAACACCAAAACATGTGGTACAAGACACATACCACATACTTTTATCACAACCATACACACAACCATCACATCATCCAAAAACCAAAACCATTATCAACCACAAATAACAAACAAAACACATCCCTAAGCACATGAATGAAGGAATTCCAGCCTCTATGTCATGATATTTACCTATTTGGATGGAATTAACTCACCCGGTGGTTTTAATCATGTCATAGTATAATGTGTCTTGATTAGTAATCAGGTTTTCCACTCCAAATATACCAGAATCATGATCACATATCATATCACAAAGGAATCATCACATCTCATAAAATAGAATGATCCAAACATTACATCATCAAATCAAAATTGGGTGAGGAAATATATAAAACATCTCTAGGTACTTGTTGTGAATCGATGTATCTTGGTCCAAATTAATCTCTTATAAGCCACCATTCCTACACAACACATGAAACAAAGGAATTTTTTTTCCACATATCACATTCTCTTAGAGACATTGGTTCTCTAATAGCTTCTCTGTAAATAAAACATATTCCTAAAAATAAAAAACTCCCCAGTCAAAAACATGGGTTTCATCACGAAGATAACAATGAATTTTGGACATGTGGAAGACATCATTTATCCTATTTATCCATATTTGAAATGTTAATTGATACACCACCTTCTTAACACACACCAATAACTTAAATGTTCTAAAAACTAGGGAGAAATCTTATTTCCTAGATCAATCATCCACTTCCACATCAAGGGGAGTCTCTGAAAAACACATGGCCTCAACCCTCAAACTATAGGAAACTATTATCATGATCATTATTGGTATTCTTATGGTATTTCACTGCCCTAAGATTATCTCAATCAAACTGTATCATCTTGGTCAATTTGTACACCAAATTAGGTTCAATAAGATCTGATTCCCAACATCCATCGAGACAAACATAGAATGACACATTCATCCCTATCACACTTAAAAAAGATAAATAACAGTGGATGATTGATAAATATTGTTGTAAGAAATTTCTACCAATAATATGTGACTTCCCCCAGTTCCACCATGGTCCAAGTCACAGGATCACAATATATCCTAGAGTTTTTGGAAGGTCTTATCCATCTTGCAATCAGTTTGAGATTAGAAATAAGTGCCTATGTGAAAATGGGAGCCAGGATCATGTTGTAATACCCCCAAAACTCATAAGGTAAAATTAGGATCCTAATTAGATATGTTAATCCTTACAACCTACTGAATCCTAAACACATTTTCCTTATACTACCTTTCCATGAAATCAATGACACTTGAGTCACATATCACAAGAAAATAAGATGATATCCTTAGATGGTCTACTGTCAATAAAATATCTTCAAAACGTCCCTATTCCTAGGGTACCCCCATGAATATTTCCACTAATATGTCTTCCCATTTCTAATTTATAACATCCAAAGAATACAATGAAACTCCAAGAACATGGTTCTCCTCTTTCATCTTTTGAAAAACCAAACACCTCGCCAAACAAATTTCCACTAACTATTTTATCCCTATGAAACAAAGATATATCCTCAAGATATAATGAATCTTTGTCAGACTGGGATCTACCAATAAAGGTGAGTTATGAAACTTGCAGATAACTCCCACACACATCACCGATGGAATGAATAGCCTCTCTTTGAATAACATCTAGTTCTAGCCATCCTTTTACCATATCTCAATGGAATCACTATGGACAACATGATCATACATCACAATTTACATTGATCGAACCTATTAATAATCCTCCACTATATTTATCAAGGAAGAATCCAAAATAATATGATAAATACAACCATAGAAAATAATATCTCCAATATCCAGAATCATTAATACAATATCTTCCATCCATTATCATGACATCATTACAATCCTGAATCACATCCCCTCAGTAATTATGACTATACACAATAGAAAATATATTCCTCTCTGCCATGGTGTAAGATATATCAAAATAGTAATCCTAGAGAAACTCTATCCACCTCAAATGTCATAGATTCAGATTCCTCTGAAGGAAAACATATTTTAGGCTCTTGTGTACTGTGATAACCACAAATTTATTTCTAAGGAGTTAATACCCCCATAAATTCAGGCAAAGAACAACTATAATCAACATTAGAACATGAGTAGTATAGTCACACTCATGAGGATGTAACATCCTAGATGCATAAAAATCACCATTGTAACATCACAACACTCCTCATTAGCATAAGAAAGTAGAAGGAGATTAATTTTCCTTAAGAAACTTCCCCAAGACACCAAAGTATGGAAATAAATTCCAAGGGATTCATGAAAATGTGTGGGAGGATTTTCCCTTTGAAAATAAAACAACCAACCAAACATGCCAAAACAAGATAAACAACTACATGATGAATGCTTTAAATAAAACTCAACTTAAAGAAAAACCAATTATATCAACACCAACAACAATGATTACCAAATTGGAATACACTAATCAAAGTACATAGAGGAAGAAAAAACTAACAACTCAAAGACGGCCACATAACTCCAAAGCTCCACCATGCCCTATGCTCCAATATCCACAGAACAACCCAAGTATCAGGGAAAAGTACAAGAGAAGTATGATAATTTACCTTTTCATGTATCTCAATAAATAATATCTCTAAAATAACCAACATGAAAAATCAGGGGTGAATAATGAAACTCATTATGATTTCCACAAATGACTTCTCTACTCACACCACTAGGATAAAAAATGTTAGCATAATTATATAAAACATTTTATATAAAAAAATTCTAAAATAAATATATTAAAATATAAAAAAGTAAAAAAGTAAAATTGTTTTATCAATAAAACATTATGTTCCATGTAAATTAACTAAATAATTATCTAAAAAAATTCACAAATTCCATTTTGGAATAATTAATTTCTTCCCACATATCCACACATCCAACCATGCATGCAACCTAGACCACCCTATACTCATCATTGGTGAGTCATCCTTTCACTAAGTCATCACTTATTGAACCATTTTTATTGGGGTACTTCATGAAATTATCTATCATCACCTTTTTATTAGGGTACTTCATTCCCTTATTCATCTCAAATTCACATTAACACACACAACCCTCATGATAAAAACCAATGCCAAAGAAACAATTTCAACAATTTCATTAAAACCATTATTTTATTGAAAACCCTTTCAAAAAAACATTTCAATAAAACCAAACCATTTTTTAAAACTCCTTTCCTTGTATTAAAACCAAACAATCATTTCAAAATCACCATTTTAAAATCATGTTATAAATTTCACTGCAAAAAATGTCCAATTTACATATTTCTATAAACCATCACCCTAGATGGCTCCCAATAATAAAATCAAAAAATAATTCACAAAAAATTTAAATAAAAATTGTAAATTTTAAATTAATCATCCTGTTATAAAAATATAAGTCAATAGAAAATTCACCTACCTATGGTGTTTGATGAAAATGATAAACGGTGTGAAAAAACATCCATGAAACTGAGTCAAAACTCAAAAATACTCCATAGATATATTATACTAACCTAAAAAAGGGGAACTCTAATCATATTTGGCACCAAATACCTTATATTTATATATATAATATATATATATATATAAAATACTAAGAGATGGGTAGAAGTTTATATAAGTAAAACCAATCAAAACTACCTCAAATGAAGGAAAACCATGAGAATCTGGCTTCAACACACCAAGAGAAGACTTTGTATCACCTCTAGATCAATGGGAGAAGCCTCTAATGACTTTGGGAGGATAAAAAATCTAGTTAGGTATATTTGGTGGTAAATGATGGGTTAATTCTTAATCTTTACCAAGATCCACAATTTGTGGATCTTGTTTTTAAACTATGCATGGTTAGGCAAATTGTGCTCTAACTGTGTGTCAGTCCCTACCTAAAGGGGGGCCATCCATGGTTGGCTTACACAGTTATTAAATTTTATACCAACCATGAAAAATCATACATTACGATTATGGACAATTTCTCATAGGCATCCACAGAGTTTGGAAAAACTTTTCACCTTCATGTGCACCCTTCCCTTAGCTCGTATCTCATTATGCATGGTTTTCGGTAGGATTTTGCATGGTTTCCCCAAAATACTCACTAACTGTGAACCCATATAAAAGCCCAAAAAACATTGAAAACATCTTCCAAAACCTCCCAAACTTCACTTAAACATTTTATATACTTAAAATACATAAAATAATGGTTATTTACTTGAAACTGGGGGTGCTACAACCACCGTATTCTAAATAAACAATAACCAAAATTCCATAAAGAGTGTGTGATGGAAAACATGAAACAAAAAACCCCACTAGACAAACTGTTTCACTTGAGAATTGACTAACATCCCCTTCCTATAACTAAAGGCTAAATTCCATTGATCTTTCGACACTAACTCCAAGTCTAGTCCAGTAAAAGTATTTAATAGGTCCACATCATAAGATAAATCAGACACAAAACTATAAAAAAATTTAAAAAAAAATAAAACTATATACTTTAACCATATTCCTAGGACCTTCCTAATAAAAATATGCCTTATCCTTTGATATGTTCATGTCCACACAGTTTTTTGACACTACATACCTATGAAAATTCATTTATCATGTCCATAAAATTAACATGAATAGTATTTCAAAGTTTTGTTGGTTTCATAATACCTATAAAATAGCTTATATACTCTCAGAATTCTCCTCCTTTTACTTCAAGTAGATCAATATATCTCCAATGGGCATGATGGATAATATTTCCAAGAACACCCAAAATATAGAGTTCATGAGCCCTATGAATATGATCGGTGCTTTTATGGAACTAAATTACATAACCACAACTTGATGAACCCATACCTACACTTGAAGAAATTATTTTCAACATTATCCCCTTTTTCCCTCGAATGGTGATTTACCAACCACAAATAAATCATATAAAAACATCTACTCTTAACTACTTGAATAGATCAGTAATCCTATAAAGGTATAATAGATTTTGATTGTTACTTGATTTAACCTCTATTACTCCAGGCACAAACTCAAACCATTGTCCACATTCTTGGTGAAAAACACTGGATAATCCCAAGGAGACACACTATTTTAGATGAGACAAATTTAAATTAAATCAATCACATACAACCTCAACTCACACATAACCACTGGAGACATTTGATAAAGATACATTAAAATCATAGATTCACATAGTTGAAATTCCTTCCCAAATTTGGAATCATGTCGAGGGGTAGTAGAATAAAATCAACTGAAAAAACATCCATGTAATCATCCAAACCCTAGAAATACCCTCTATTTTAGCTTCCACTTATATCACTACAAAATAATACAAAATAGGTCCCATTTTTCTTCCACATATCTTATAATTTCACTCTCCAACGAATTCCACTTCATGGCCCTCATCATTTGAAAATGAAACTCACCTCTGGAATATTTCAGTGACTTCACGCCCAAAATAAAATCAATTCATGTTTAGGATAACTTCATATGGTTTTATCTTCAATAAGAATAAGTCTCTAATGAACTAGGACTACACCAACACCATCCTATATACCCAAAATTCATGAAACAAAACAATATGACCTATAACTAGTATAGACAACAATAGAAGCTCTGGAAGTATTTGAACATCCTATCCAAACATTTATAACAAATTAGGAGGAATGAATTGTTGGAACCATGGCCATCTATGCATTAATTGGATTATGGTTTGTGTTTGTTATCAACCCACAAAGGAAGTTCAGGATGTCTGCTAGCAAAGTGTTGATATAGGTCAAGTAGAGAACAGTATTGAAGGTGGCACCATTTCACAATGTTTTCCAAATTTCTAGACCTAAAAAATTGTCAAAAGGGAAAAATAGTTTTTTGGTAAAGGGACTTGCACACCAGATATGTGTCACACAAGTGACTTGCACACCGAGAAAGGAATTGCGCGCCAGTTTCTAGGAGGTTTGGAATCTTGTGTGCCTATTGTTCTTCATGATCAGAACATCAAAATATGGAAAAGTAAAGGGGTCTCACTAGTATTGGTTTGGTCGTTCAAGTGAGTAGCACGACAGTGGCTTCGGTGGTTGGGCCTGCACACCAGAACTTGCGAGTTGAGAGGAGGCTTGCGCGCCACCATGCAGCGTGTCCATTTTGCCTATAAAAAGGGGATCACCCCTCTTCATTGGTAACGAAGTTCATGACTTATAGATTTTTTGAGCTCTCATCACGCAAGTGGTTGAGCCGCGCAAGTGCTAGTTGGGTCGCGCAAGTAGAGGTTGCGCGCCAGTTGTTGGTTGCGTGTCCAAGGTGGTTTGGGAGTTAAAGGTGTAGAGTCGCGCAAGTTTGGAGTTGAAGGAGGCAGTGTCGCGTAAGTGGGTTGGTATCACCTATGTGTCGAATTTGTACCGTGCAAGTGACTTGCGCGCCGGTCTTGAAACTTACGCATCGGTCTTAGAGAAGCATTCTAGGTGTGGTTGATGTATGCCAGTATTTTTGGTGATGAAAGAAATCTGGAAGATTTCCTGATACCGCCAGTGCAAAGTGAGTTTAGTATAATTGAGAGATTTGGACTTCAATAGATCATCTACATATAATAGAAGATGAATTATTTTTCAATGATGAAGAGACCTTCACATCTATAAACTGAGTGTGACTTCACCAAGGGTAGTGAGCCAGGGGGAGTCAACAAGAGTGACCTGAGGGATGCTGTGAGCTATACCTGAACCTTTTGTAAAGGCAGTAATCGTGGGACAGAGTGTCTGTGCCCAAACCTTTGTAATCCAAAACTAGTGAAGTTTAGTGTAATTTGGTACGACCGACAACCTATCGGTGTATGCTCCTTGGACGTAGCCCTTATTGGTGAACCAAGAAAAAAGTGTTGTGTCATCTCTTTGCATGTGAATGTTTTCTTTTTGATCATATTTTTCATACAAGTTTAACAAGTTCCTACCAACAAGGGAACAAGATCCATCGCATTATAAGAAAAAGTGGTCACCCTGATTCACCCCTCCCCTCTCAGGGTGTCCTGGGGTCCTACATGTGGTATCTGAGCCAGGTTGCTGGTGTTGAATCTGTCCTTTGTCGTCATGGAGAATGCATTCAATGTCAGGGGAGTCCCTCTCTTCGATGGAATTAATTTCGAGATCTGGAAGAATATAATGAGATATCATTTAATATATATAGGAATGTAAGTCCTATTGGCTACTGTGAAAGTCATACATGTTACTGATCCAACAGGTCTGGCTATGACTGATACAGACAGGAAAGTTCTTGATGCATATGCTAAAGCTCATAATGCTATCATTTCATCTATTTCTGATCATATTTATCTAAAGTATATGAGTTGCACCTCAGCAAATTCTATGTGTGATAAACTTAAAAATATATATGAAGGATACAACAATGTGAACGAGGCAAAACTTCAAGTCTTGCACAACAGGTTTGATGATCTAAACATGCATCCTGATGAGAATGCAGATTCATTCTTCAATCGAATCACTGAAGTAGTGGGAGAAATTTGAGGTCTTAGAGAGGAAATCAAATACATTAATATCATAAAGAAAATATTGCGAAGACTTCCTCCTATGTACAATGAAAAGTTATCAGCCCTTGAAGAAATAGATCTCTCTAAACTATCTCTGGATGATCTGCTAAGTAGTCTAGTGTCATATGAGAGGAGAGTCAAACCCAAAAAAGCAACGACTCATGTTATCAAGGAAATTTCATTCAAAGCCATGTACAAACTAAAAATTTCAAAAGATAGTGGTAGTGAAGAATATGAGGAAAAAGAAATTCTTTCCCTTATTACCAAGAAGCTGAAGAAGGGAAAAGGTAATTTAAAGGTAAGTTACCTCTGGCATGCTTTCGCTGTGGAAGAGTTAGGAACATTTCCTCTCAGTGCCAAAGAAAGTTCAATGATGAAGAAAGTGAAGAAGAAGACATTGAGAAGCCTCGGAAAAGGTTTTTCAAAAAGGGAGACTTCAAATCTCGAAAGAAGATACAGAAGAAGAGTTTATTCTGTGAAAAGGAAGAGAATGATATTGAATTATGTGAAGAAGAAGAACCTGAATTGAAAACTGGAAACCACGCATCCATGATGACTACCATTAAAAAGTTAGAACCCTCTATCGATAAAGACAGAGACAATAATATGACTCATAATTGTGATCCCAAGTTGAAAATTAAGGATGCCTTTTCAAATCTTGAGAAAAAATGCAAGAGATGTATTAAGTGGAAAGAAATGGTGAAGGAATCATCAGAATATTAGGATGAGCATGAAGTTGGAATTGAATGACTAGAAGAACTAGTGAGAGTTCAATCTTCAATCCTTGAAATCATATACGACATTGTAGAATTGAAGCTTAGAATTTAAGAACAAGAAAAGGTCATAAATGACCTTACATCTAGACTGGAAGAGAAGTCCAAGACTGTTGAGGGTCTTGAGGAAGAAGTTGTTATTCTTAGGAGTAAACTAGAGTGTCAATCAACCACAAATGCTGTTAAGAAGAAAATTCATTTTGGAATATTCTCATATGCAGAGTTACTGGAAAGAGCCAAGTGTGGTTTAGAAGGGGTTGTAAAAAATCTTGAGTGATCAAAGACCCGCTTGCATGGGAAAGAGTTGAATTGGTTGTGAAGCTGGTCCATCAACTACTGAAAGTGAAGAGAGCCAAAATAAAGACAATATGAAAGTTGGACATGTTGAAATGTTGCCTGAAGTGCAGAAAATGAAATCCTCAATCCAAACTAAAAGAAGAACTAAAGATTATCCTCAAACGTTCAGAAATAATAGGCAGTCCAACCATACTCCCAAGGAAGAAGGCATGAGGATAAATTTAATGGAAAGACATTTCCCTTCATGAAGTGTCAGTTCTATTTCTATCTCAGTCATACCATTTCTTATTGCGAAGAGGCAATGAGCTACTTGAATGGGGAAGATCTTGGAAGTCAACAGAGGAGAACGATTTCATATCCTCTATTTTATAGAGGAAATAGCTTCTATGGTTACTGTTTTCATTGCTCAAACTTTGGCCATAAAGATATGTATTGCAGGCATAGATTCAATAGGAGAAATTCATACAACTCTCAGAGACGGGCCATTTTTCACCCTCATGATGGTGTTGTTCTCAAAAAATAGTTTCTCTCCTCTGGAAGAATATTACGGGTATGAATAATCAGATTATGTGGAGGAAAGTATTAGAAGGCCATCAGAATCCTATACTCAATCCGATATCTCAGGGAAAGAAAAGGAGAAAATCGAGAAATCCAATCTGGCAGAAGTATCCCTCAAAGCAACAAAGTGCAGAAGCACCTGGATTCTTTATAGTGAATTCTCTTCCCATATGGTGGGAAATTCTGATCATTTGAAGAACATTAAAAATAAGGTTGATGGAACAGTGAGGTTTGGTAATGATGGTGCTTTGAAGATTAAAGGCAGTAGGAATACTGCTCTCGCCAATGGAGAGCTAAAGAAGACTGAAGTTCTTTATGTGGACGGTCTACGTCACAATCTCCTTAGTGTGAGTCAACTCTATAACTCAGGGCTCATAGTAACTTATAATCAAAAAGGCTGCACTATAAAGGTAAAAATAGGGAATTATATTATGAAAGGTTATAGAACAGATGGAAACTTATATCAGGTTGAAAGAAAAGTGAACTCCTGCTATTTGTCTTTTGAAAAAGAAAACAATTTGTGGCATCGAAGGCTAGGGCACATTAACCAAAAAGACATGTAAAAGATATCTAAGCCGAAGATAGTCATGGATAACCCCATTCTAAAATGTTAACGGGAAAAATCTAGTGATGCTTGAATTCGTGGGAAGCTGGTCTGTAGTTCATATCATCCAAAGAAGAAAAGGGCATCACATCTTCTTGATCTCATTCATACAGACGTTTGTGGCCTGAAAAATGTTGCTGGAACTTAGGGAGAAAGGTACTTCGTCCTTTTAATAGATCATTATAGCAAAATGCAATTTGTAATGATTATACATAGGAAATGACAAGTTCTTGACTGCATGAAGACGTATCGTCGAATCGCCAAGAATGATATGGGAAGAACAATCAAAGTGTTGTGATCAGACAATGGAGGGGAATAAACATCCATTGAATTTGAAAACTACCTAGAGAAGCATGGGATATAGCACGAGGTAGTTGTGGTGAGAACTCCACAGCAAAATGGATTTGTTGAGTGAAGAAATCGATAGGTTAACAATATCATCAAGACTATGCTGATTGAGTGTGGTATCTCTTACCATTATTGGAAGTAAGCTATTGAAGCTGCAGTGCACATTCAGAATCGAACAGGGATTTATATGGGAGAAATGAAGACACTATATGAATTTTGGCATGGAAGGAAGCCTTCGTTTAAATACTTTTGTGTTTTCAGAAGAAAATGTTTCATCCGGAACAAAGAATTAAATCAAGGTGAGTTTGGTGACAATGTTGATGAAGGAATTTTTCTTGGGTATCCAATGAACAGCAAAGCCTACAAGTGTTTCAACAAGTTATTAGGAAGGATTGTAGTAAGTAGTGAAGTTAAGATAATTGAAGAGAAACCCACAAATGATTCAAGGACATCATATGATGATGTTATAGAAAGTGAGGAAGAAAGTGAACATGGAGAAAATAAAAATACATAAATAGAGGAAGATGTACAAAACACTCAGCAGTCACATCATTATGTTGACTCAAAAAAATAATCTGAAGAAGAAACTGTGGCTGGAGAGAATGAAACTGAACAGCTCAGGAGAAATCATAGAGCTGAGATTGATCCATTTAACATAATTGGGGACAGGAGTGCACCCACAAAAACATGGAGGATGAGGAATAACATGCAGTATGAATTTCTATTAGTTGTGGAGCCATCCTCATTCTAAGAAGCTGCAAATGATGAATCTTGGTTGAAATCCATAAATGAAGAGTTAGATCAGATTGACATGAATCAGACATGGGATCTTGTCCAGAGACCCAAAGGTCACAATGTGATTGGTACAAAATGGATCTTCAAGAACAAGTTTTATGAGCATGGAAGTGTTATTAGAAACAAGGCTCGACTGGTATGTAAATTATATTCCCATATTGAAGGTGTTGATGTTGAAGAAACCTTTTCACCAGTGGATAGATTGGAGTCAATCAGGTTTTTCTATTCCATGGAACTCCAAAGAGGATATAAAGTGTATAAAATGGATGTCAAGACTGAATTCTTGAATGGTGTACTCGAAGAAGAAGTCTTCATTGAACAACTAGTCGGTTTTGTTATTGGTACTGATGAGACAAAGGTCTGCAAACTGAAGAAATCTCTATATGGTTTGAAGCAGGCACTATGGGAATAGTACTCCTGGTTGGAATATAATCTTAAGAAGCTAGAATTCAAAATAGGAAGAGTAGATCACAATCTATATGTGAATAATTCTTCAAAAGATCAATTCATGGTTCCTCTCTACATTGATGATATCATCTTGGGTGGCAGTAGGAAGAAATCAGTGGATGAATTTTCCAATCAAATGAAATCATAATTTGAAATGTCTACGATTAGGGAGATCACATATTTCAAGGGGATGCAGGTGATTCAAAATAAGTATTCCACTTTCATTTATCAGGAAAAGTATGCAAGAGAGATGCTGAAGAAGTTTAATATGCAAGACTCCAAACCAATGTCAACTCCTATTGCAGTTAAACTAAACTTGGAAAGAATTAAGATGGGACCTCTGTAGATCCCACCATGTACAGGAGGATCATTGGGAGCCTACTGTACCAGACAGCGACATGACTGGATATTGTCTTTGCCACATGTCTTGCTTCCCGCTTTCAGATTAATCCAAATGAGGAACATATGGAATCAGTAAAAAGAATCATGAGGTATATTCAAGGTACTCACAATTGTGGCTTATACTTTGTTACAGGAAGGAACAGTGAATTATCAGCATTTTCTGATGCTGACTGGGATGGCGATGTTGTGGATGAAACACCAATTAACAAATATTGGTGATGTGGTGAAGCAACCAATGGTGATTTAATGTGATAACAAGAGCGAAATGGATCTTATGAAGAATCTGGTTCAGCATTATCATACAAAATATATTGAAATTAGGTATCACTTTATGAAAGAAAAAGTTGAACAAGGAATTATTAGAATGGATCATGTGGGCACTGATGAGCAAGTGGCTGATATCCTGACCAAGCCACTGTCAACGGATGTATTTGTGAAGCATTGGTTGAACCTCGATGTTCAGCCACCTCCCAGTTCATAAGGATGATACAGAAATCCCCTATCCCCAGTTATGTTAATGGATGTGATGCAGGTTTTTGGGGGAGATACTATCCAGGGGGAGTGTGGTTTGAGCTTAACAATGAACAAATTACCAGTCATTGGGTTTATTGTCAATGGGGGAGAAAGGAATAAATTCAGGCATGTTCAGGCATGTAATTCTTCTATGACACGATGAGAATTTCATGTCAGTGATTGGATGAGAAGGATGAGAAGGAATAATTTGGACATGTAATGCTTCTTGGGCGTCATTGAGAATTCCAAAACATGGAAACACAATTCAATATTCCTCTCTTTTTTTCTACACCGAGCATTTCTCACATAGACTTAGACTGTCGGATGAGTTGATTCTTTCATTTTTGGTTTGCATGAGGATGGTTATTTATTGAATTTATTTTCTGATTGCCAACAAACACAAAGGGGGAGATTTTTTGAACCATGGTCATCTATGCATGAATTGGAGTATGGTTTTTGTTTGTTGTAAATCCTCAGAGGAAGTTCAGGACGTGTGCCAGCAAAGTGCTCATACAGGTCAATCAAAGAACAGTATTGAAGGTGGAACCATTTTCAAGTGTTTTCCAAATTTCTAGACCTCAAAATTTGTCAAAAGGGGAAAACAATGTTTTTGGGAAACAGACTTGCACGCCATATATGTGTCGCGCAAGTGACTTGCGTGCCGAGAAAGGACTTGCACGCCGGTTTCTATGAGGTTATGAAACTTGTGCGCCTGTTGTTATTCATGATCAAAACTTCAAAATATGGAAAAGGAAATAGGGTTGCGCAAGTATTGGTTTGGTCCCGCATGTGAGTAGCACGACAGTGGCTTGGACGGTTGGACCTGCATGCTAGAACTTGCTCGCCGAGAGGAGGCTTGCGCGCCACCGCTCAGGGTGTCCATTTTTCTTATAAATAGAGGACCAACCCTCCTCATTTGTAATGAATTTCAAGACAGTGATTTTTAAAGCTCTCGTCACGTAAGTGGTTGAGCCGCGCAAGTGGTAGTTGGGTCGCACAAGTAGAGGTTGCGTACCGATTGTTGGTTGTGCGTCCAAGGTGGTTTGGGAGTTAAAGGTGCAGAGTCGCAGAAGTTTGGAGTTGAAGGAGTCAGTGTCACGCAAGTGGGTTGGTATCACCTGCATGCCGAATTTGTACCATGCAAGTGACTTGCATGTCGGTCTTGAAACTTGCGTGTCAGGCTTGGAGAAGCACGCTAGGTGTGGTTGATGTATATTGGTATTTTTGGTAAGGCATGAAATCCAGAAGAATTCCCGATACCATTAGTGAAAAGTGAGTTTAATCTAATGGGGAGAGTTTGAATTCAACAGAGAATCTACATATAAAAGAAGATGTATTCTTTTGCAATGATGAAAAAACCTTCACATCTATAAAATGAGTGTGACTTCACCAATGGGAGTGAGCCAGGGGGAGTAAACAGGAGTGACCTGAGGGACGCTGTGAGCTATACCTGAACCTTTTGTAAAGGAATTGAGACTGGGATAGAGTTTATGTGCCCGAAACTTTGTAATCCAAAGATTGTGAAGTTTAGTGGAATTTTGTATGACTGACAACCTGTCGGCGTATGCTCCTTGTACGTAGCCCTTAGTGGTGAACCAGGTAAAAAGTGTTGTGTCATCTCTTTGCATGTAAATGTTTGCTTTCTGATCATATTCATCATATAGGTTTAAAAAGTTCCTACCAACATGGGAACAAGATCCATCACATTAGAAGAAAAATTGGTCACCCTGATTCACCCCTCCCCTTTCATGGTGTCATGGGGTTCTACATGAATAACAATGAGGATAATAATAAAAAATAAAAAATAATGGTAGATGATAAACTAATTTTACCAATGATAACTCATGGATCGACTGGTGTTATTTCCATGAAGGTGCACATGTGATCATGCTAGACTCTTCTTCCTCTATGATGTTGACATCCATAATAGTGATCCATCCACGTAAACTATTGAAAAGTACCATCAAAAGGATACCCTCTACCAAAATCATCTTACCTCCACTTCAAAACAAGCATTGATAGTCCCTACTTCTATAACTACCTCAAATGGAAATTGTTGTAGATATCGAAATGGGGCCTGAATAACAACTTGAAAACAATATCCATGAGAATTTATACACTAAGCATAGTTGTTCTCATGTAACACATATATATATAATTTATATGAAACCCTCTAGTAGGTGATAAAAATACACTTACCTCATAAGGAATAGAAAGGATCTATCATTTTTTATTCCCCATTGACAGTAACCATGACTGTATGAACATCTATGACCAACTACATGGAGATCTACACCTCAAGATTGCTTATTGGACTCTCTATTGAGGCTCAACTCCCAAGAAATTCATCTTCATAATAACCTATTATTTTTATGAACATATATTTATATAGGGTGTGTAAATGGATTCACCTTATACATGATCATAAAGTGAGAAACCTCCACCATACAACACAATCTAGACATGAAATCTAGACAAACATCTAGAGAAAAGTGCATGTGGTCCATAAACCTAATCCCAATCTCCCACTATTAGATCTAAGACTTCATAGAGGTATTTTCCTTTTTAAAATTATGGTTTCAATCACTTGTGTTTTGTAAATGAGTTGGTTCTGAGAAGTATATGGGGGTCTCAAGGGTGTTCCAAGGGTTTGGTACATGAGAAAGGGGAAAACCATGCCAATATGCACATGGCGCACAGTTGGTGCATAATTAAAAAAAGAGTGAAAAATCCCCAGGTAAACATGAATACTTGGACAGAGGCTTAATGGATGGTTGAAGAATGATCTATAAAACTTTTTGGCCTTCCCAGGTAACCATGAAACCCAACATTACTTGGATAGTGGCTAGTTCACATTCTGTGTATGGTTTGTCAAACTGTGAATGTAAACCGCGTTCCCCTATAATTTTGGAATAATTTTAAAAAATACATTATGAAATTTTAAATACTCACCTGATTTCCACCACTCATTTTCTCCAATGAACCCTAATGATGAAAAATAGATTCCAAGGACTCACAAGGTTGATTCTCCTTCATCTATAGGTCGTTTAGAGTGTCATCGATTGTGGATCGAAACTCCAGGTAATTTTAATCCCTCTCTTGTTTTTATTTTTGGTTTAGGGATTGAATTATTCTCTTATTTCCATCCAAATCTCTAAAACCCTTCTTTTCTAATGATATCAAGGATTATGATTTAAATAGTGGTGAATCATGATCTAAGGATTTTATTAGGAGTGCATTCCTTAAAAAATTTGAGGTAGGTGGCCTCAAAGTTATATCCCTTAGTCTTTACATAGATTTGTGCATGTTGGGTTATGTTATTGTTCACTCCTTGATGTGTTCTTCATGTATTTTTCATGATTTTATTTAATGGGTTTCTAAATAACCAATTGAACCCCTCATGATCCATGTTGGATGCATGGAGAATAACTTGACTGATTTAGGGCCACCCCTGAGGTGTGTATACCCTCCCGAACATGTTTAATGGAAATATAAACGGTGTAATTTACTTATGAGAATGTAGAGACATCGAAAAATGTGTAAATTGGTTAATTTTTAGATTAATAATGGAGTAGGGGTAGATGTTTCTAGTTTTCTATAATGGATAAGGGGTTTTTTAGTTTGTAATGTAAATGGGTTAAATGGGATTAACAAGAATGTGTCAATGAATCAAGTTTTGTACTTGAATATGCTTAGGGAGTTAGCCACAGGGAATGGGAATTGGGGTAAATGGTTATTTTATATAAATTATATATGTGTTAATAGATTGTGTAATAATATTTATTCCCATTTTAGTTTTTATTTTTTTGATATTGATAATGATATTCGTTATGATAGGTTGTAATGTGTTTATGTGTGGTGAAAGAATAAATAAGAATATGAACATGGATAGGTAGAGTGGGGTATAGACATTTGGTTCTATTCCCATGGGATGAGTTGGATCGAGGATCTAAAATCCACCCCTAAATGCATGAGTTAGGGTAGTGGACAGATTTATATTCCCCTAAAAGTTTCATGACACCTGGACTGAGGCTTTGAGGTGAGTATAATTTAGTTTTTGTGATATATTTACACAGTGAGATAATACTTGATTTATTACCATATTCCTTTCAATTTTTGAACATTCCTAATCCAATAAACACATGAAAATTTTTAATTAACCACTTAGATGTTATGAGTATCAAATATGGATTTTATGATGGAATAGAATAGGATAAACATTATAACTAATGGATACTTGTATTTTATTTTATTTACTTATCATTATTTAGAACTTTCTTGCACTATATTTTTAGACTGTGGATTTTTTAGACACTGTTGGTTGTTTCCTACTGAGTTTTACTCACACCATACTCGAGTCAACATCGGGTACCTAAGTAGATTTCATGGTTTCATGTCAGGTAAAGGGAAAAGGCTCAGTGCTTCAGAATTAAGTAGTCTTTGGGATGTCTATGGTTGAGGTTCGGAACATGGAGCTAGAAAAATTTTGGGGATTCTTTCATTGCCATTATTTTGGGTTTCTTCTACTTGGTACAGTATCATTACACGACATATTTACTATTTTTTGTGGATTATACCTTGTTTGAGTGATGGCTATTTATGCATGTTCATTGTATTTTCTTTTTTTTCACTATTGTATTTGTTTTTATGCTATTCATTAATCTTAAAAACTGGTTATAGTCTCCTCACATGACTCTTAGACACTCTCTACTAGTCAAAAACCTATGGGATATGGGGAGGTGTTCTTGAGGACATGTGATGACCCGGATCGGGGCACAGGTTTAGTGGCACCTAGGTCAGGGATGTTAAAAATTGGTTTCAGATGAGGTCATTTCTATTACTTACTATTTGGGAATGGTAAATAGTAGGTTCGTAAGGTTTAATTATTTGGAAATTATCTTGTTATTTGGAGTATCTAACCAAATTTTTCGGAAAACCCAAGTCACCCAAGGTGGAAATTGTTTCTCTTGTTATGAGTTGTAACAATTGATGATATTTCACTTCTGGGTGATGCACATGTTGTGTGATGTGTCTTTTTTTTAATGTTTTTTTTCATGTCCATAATGAAATAGGGTTGGGAGTTCATACATAATTATAGGAACCTAGGTATATAAGAGACATGCATCATTGTAGGCACACATCGGATGGATGTGTGGGACATAAAGGGTATGATGCATTTGGTTTTCTTGAAAGTAATGAAAATAGTTTCTAATGAGATGATGAAAATTGGTAAAAAGGGAAGTAAAATGTTAAATAATAATTAGATAATAATGTTTTATGATAAGAAGATAGTTAATTTAAAATGTTTTCGGAGTATGTTGTGAAATAAGAATTGTTTTGAAATGGTATAGAAGGTAAGACTTGTAACCATGTGAGTTGGTTACATCGTTGTAGGGTCCTGAAAAATATAAAAAGGAGAATGAGAATCCCTTTAATTCAAGAACGGATTATACCCAGTTTCCCTCAAGGAATTGGGAAACAATTTGTAGAGAACCCATGAAATCAACAAAGGGTCAAAGGGTCCGCGTACCGGTCCAATGGTGATGGTACGCGGCTGGTTTAGCAATCCGCCTCCACCGCGGACCGCTGTTGTTTGCGAAACGGAGGTGGGACCCTCTGTGGGCGCGAAGCAGGATGGGTGTCAGGCTGGCCCACCATCACGAACTTCCCCAGCCGTGAACCGCGTCAACCGGCCCGGACTGCATACGTCGTCGTTCGCGGAATAGAGGTGGAGCCCTGCGCGGCCGCGAAGTATTCCTCGACCTAGTATGGTTTGCAGTCCAATGCCCCCCATGAAGCTGATTGAACATGTCATCTATAAGCCGGGTTTCTGGTCATGAGCCTCCGCAAAAGGTGACACATGTCCACATATACACCTCTCCCCCCCCCCCTCTATAAAAGAAGATCGAGGGGGAGAGGAAAAGGTATATCAATCCGATATGGGTGGAAGGATTTCGGAGGAGAGGAGCTGAGAATTTCACAAGCAGTGAAGGTCCAATTTGTGAACCAGAATACATATGAAGCTGGAAAAAAATTAATAAGGAACTGAAAAGGAATAACAACTTGGTGAACCGCGAACTAAAAAAATCACAAAAAAATGAAGACCGTGAACCAAGGCCCATATGTGGATGTACTCCCCGTGGACCAGGGGGTCTATGCCCATTTTTCGATCCAACTCACCACATAGCACCCTCCTACGTGGGAAAAGCCCAAACCTGAGAACCCCTGATCGGCATCGCCCCTGGTCGTCGCCGCTCGTGAAAACTCCACCGCGTACCAACCTGGTACGCGGGCCGAACCCGAAACCACGTACCACCTTGGTACACGGGATTCCTCTCAGACCATGTACCACCTTGGTATGCGGATGGCCTCTCCAGCTGCATAGCACCCCCCCTAAGTGAAGGGCTCCACTCATACACCAATTTGGCCCACCAACTCCTTCAGTGTTCACATTCCCCAAGTCAGATAAAATCCTTCCAATCTGGCATGATCCTTCGCAACCCCTTAATTGGCCCATTCATCGGCCCCGAGCCAAGGCCTCCATCGAAGCCATAGGACCCGTATGATGAAACCTTTAGGCGAATCAGTGTGCCTCCTTGAGTTCACATACCCATAGTAAGCGAGGGCAAAGGGGTTTCTCCGGCCCTCGAGTGGATTCCCGAAGTGTTCCTGGGTTCACATTCCCACGGTAATGCAGATTAAATGGCTAAAGTCCCCTTTCTGCCTCTCCATTCGCCAGGTTGGGGGACCCCGCATCCATTTCCCTTCAACATCGGCGGTTAGAACTTCTCCCCTCTTCCGGGAGTGAAAGGGCAGCCTCCTAGGTGTAAGCCCCTAGCCTTTCTTGTGGGACGTAGCACTCATTCACCTCTGTACTTCCCTAATACCAGGGACCAATAGGGGATATAGAAACAGGGGTACTCTTTCCCTCTCCCACTAGGCTTTGTCACCATCAGGCTGCTCCATGCATAAGCCCCACTCCGCTTCCCATGGATGCACCTTTCCCAACGTGATCGCCATGTCTCTGCTGCCTCTTGTTTCTCACACCGAGCATGACTCATGTGGGCTTAGAGTAAGCACTGACCCAGAACACAACCTACTGCGAACTACAATGAATTCAGTCCATGTCAAGGCATGGTACGTAGGAAGAGTCCATGAGGTTCAATCCCACTACCCGTCGGACCCCTGGTCCATCCTCACATTAGTTATCCGACACCACTTGCTGTGAACTACGAGGACTTTGATCCATGTCAAGGCATGGTACGTAGGAACCCTTCATGAGGTTCAAGACCACTACCCATCGAACCACTGGTGCATCCTCACATCGGTTCTCCAACACCACCTCTAATGAACTACATGGATTCTGATTCCTCTCATGAGGATACGTAGGCAGACTGTATCACGGGTTCGATCAAAACACTCAAGTCATTACTTATTCCCCCTGGAATACAATAAACTCCGGAGTGCCCATCTATGAGGCCTCAGGTTAATTCCATCTCAATGAGTCCAAAATCCTTTGAGTTATTAACCCCAATGAGGGATGGTAAAACTCGAGCCTAAATGATTCTGAATCCCTACATTCAGCTGAACATTTCCAACCAGGATTAATCCACGGATACTATGCTTGGGTATAAACCAAATATTCATGAACATATGAACACGTATTAAATTGATAATAGAGTCCTGGAACATGCAATAATTCCCCCCAAATGGGTGTGATGATCCTGACTTCCCATCCTCTCGACCAATGTGATTTCTTAAGCATCGCTGGCCGAATCAACCCAGCAAATGCCTTATTTGGAAAGCAGGTCAACGTATCGTTGGATATAGAACCGTTGGGAATTTCGAAACGAAGACCTATATACCCAACTTTAGCGATCGAGCGGGTCTCAACCCTCTGTGAGATCGACGGTCGGGTCACGTTGGTCCACTCCAATCCGATTCGCGGCGAAAGATAAAAATGTTGAACCGGACATGAATCTTTAACCAAGCATGACGGATTTAACCTAATTCCACCCTGCTCCCCGTTATGCTCACAAGGAGGGTCAAGAAAGGTCATTAATTATGCATGGAATCATGAGAGGCTTCTTTGACGGGTTTTATGTTTGTATTTGTTAAAATATTTTATAGGTACTACTCAGAACTCCCTTCGATCCAATGGAATCATAGAGGAACTCACAGATGCATGCTTCAAGCTACGAAATGACCGAACTTCCTCACCAGTGAAGGACCCCATCACCTACTCAGTATCTTCAACACTGGGTCTCAGATGAATTGATCTGAGAGTACCACTTAAACGGTACTCTTCTGACGGTGGAGGCGCCCATGCACGCCCTCCAATCTGCCAAGACCCGTCGGTCGCCTGCCCCACAACGGCCGCGAAAGCAGATCTAGATGGCTTCTGTTGCTATCTGAAACTGTTTCGGGATTCTATCCTCGGAACGAGACAACGTGTACCTCCCTTATCTTAGGGAGTCGAATGAGTTCGACGCTGAGGACTTCATCCCCGCTGAACGGGGGTTCCGCTCTAAGGCCCCCATTGGAAGATGTTGTCACGGTTACACCGTGACCCAAGATCCTCACGATAAGTAGGATGTCTCCCCGAGGATCTTGGATCATGCTCCTTGAGCTCCATACCCTCGGACCACCCAACGAGGGCGAAAAATGTACAACCAGGGATCGGTCATCAACCTTTTCCCTGAGGAGGAGCTCTGCTTCCCAGTACAAGAGATGTATCATGATCAGGCATGTATACCTGCCCGCTCCCCAAAAGTCCTCCATCCAAACATGGTGGTATCATACGAGTAGGAGCGCATCCCCACTGAGCTCTATCAAGCCCATCACTTACACATGATGGAACCTACCCGGCATGCACCTTTCCTAGACCACGGTCATGAAGCCCACCAACCAAACATGGTGAAGACTCAGCGCTTGCAGGACTGGATCCTAGCAGATTCTCTCGACGTCTTCCATCCTGATGTGATGGAGATAAAAAAAGATCGTCGTCCAGATGTGGCAGCAATTAATAGGTGGGAATGTCTCCCTGTCAACAAAGGACACCGACTTGATATGGTGGGGAACCAACATATGCAGGGCCAGTTCACTGCGGATGCAAGTAAAGTCTTCCATCCTGATGTGGTGGAAAATGGAGAGATAAACCGGCATATCCCGGTATAGGGGAAGATTCGTTCACCTTCCCCGATACAGGAGAATTGTCAATACCCACTGACCACCGGAGGACCAGAGTAGGATATTCCTACTCCAATACCGTAATGGGCCTTCATACCCGTTCCATCCAAATATGTCTCTCTGCATATCCTGGCAATGATGGAGGAGCAGGTATCAATCCCATATCATATCTTGTAGACTTTCTAGAAAGTAATTGCATCAGTGGAAACAGCAAGGACTCGGGCCCATGAGCCTGTCTTCCCAATTGAGGTGACTCATCTAAGAGATGAGATAGCCACCTCAGAGCAGATCTACATCCATGCTTCCACCCAGGAGGGTCGTCGGCCATATTCCGTGATACAAGGGAAACCAGATCGATCAGCTTCACTCGATCCAACTGGGGGACACTCATCCATCATGGTGGATTCTCCAGAGCAGGCATATATCCCTTAAAAAATTTAATATGTTTGTCAGCATATCTCGGCAGCATCAAGGGACCCAATTAGAAAGGGACCTAAAGGTGAAGGCCGTTATCAACAGCAGAAAGTCCCCGCTGCCCGTAAGAAAGTTCCCCGAACGTACCGAAGGCAGCTGAAAAATAAAGACCGAGTCTGTGACTCCACTCTGATAGAAGCTGGGGTTCTCAATGAAGTTAAGAAGATATCAAAGGCTCAGAACCCTTCCCACACATTACCATATTATGGGAGTGGCAGTAGTAGTTTCGAAGGTCCTCCCCACATTGTCGCTACCAGCAGCTCTGAAGGTCCTCCCCAGAGCACCCATGGGGGCCTCCCCCACAGACATATAACGATCGATCACGAGATCTTCTCTTTTGTTGCGAGTCACGGTAACCCTCTGTGTGACCATAAGATCGAGTATCAAGAAGGCCCTCCACTTTCCATAGTCCACCCTGAAGGTCCTCCCCAGGGTATACGCTGCAAACACTCTCCATGCAGTGGGACCACAGATTATGATAGTAGTCCTCACTACCGTAGTTTCAACTGCGGAGGCCCTCTCCATAGTGATGTCTCATCACAACAAGAAGGACCTCCCCTTGTCGTGTCCTACCCTGAAGGTCCTCCCTAGGGGTTACGTTTCAATGACACTCCGCACAGCCAGGCATCAGATCAAGGTGTTAGTCCTCGCCACTCTGATAACAGAGGTCCTCCCCTTAGAGACGTCAAGCAACGAGAAGTCCCTCCCCTCATTGTGGTACATTCTGAAGGCCCTCCCTAGGGTGTACACCGTAGACATTCTCCCTACGACAGCTGTGATGGTTTTCCTCACCACCACATCCGCCATTGCGAAGGTCCTCCCCGCAATGGCCCCAAGAAACAAGAAGGTCCTCCCCTTGTTGGAGTGTGTCTTGAAGGTCCTCCCTAGGATACACATCGAACGTCAAACCATGATGGTCATCCTCACCATGATGGTAGTTTTTGCGAAGGCCCTCCCCGTAACAACTCTACACGCCTTGGAGGTCCTCCTCAGGGTATGCACTGCAAAAGTCCTCTATGTAGTGAGGTGTCATGTAGTAATGGTATCCCTCGCCTTTACGACACGAATAACGGAGGTCCTCCCTATAGATAAGTCCAGCAATAATAAGGCCCTCCCCTCGTTGTGGTATATTCTGAAGGCCCTTCCTAGAGTGTACCCCGCAGTTTCTCTCCCTGTGACAGCTGTAATGGTATTCCTCACCATTTCCACTGCCATTGCGAAGGTCCTCCCCGCAGTGACGTATCATATCAACAGAAAGGTCCTCCCCCTACCGAATTAAGCACCAAAAATCCCTCATATACCGAGGCACTCAGAAGGATGGGATCAAGAATGTCAGATTCCCAGGCAATCACTAATGACATCCTTCTTCAATCAGAAAGCATTCTGGTACCATCTTCATCTTCGGAACCGCCCCGGAACCGCCCACATGACAATTCAATCCATGTCGTCCCCACTGCCCCCGACCACACTAATAGTGAGCATCTCAGTTGGGCTAACCAGGTAGACGAATGACTATAAGAGGAGTAATCAAATGTGTTGCACCTGAGGAAATGTCTTCCCAGTGATGATATACCAGTTATGTTCTGTCCCACTGCCACCTCTCAATTTGACATACCCAGGACGTTGTCAGAAGAATGCCTGCAGGACATCCGCTCCAACATATGGACAACCCTCTGCCAGCTGAAATCAAGCTTCCCACCCTACGTTGGGTATGTATACCATATCAAGACAATAGAAGACCTCATGCATCACATCGACCTGGAGGCTCATCCTTCAGCGCGGCAACTGCGACCTGAGAGGCGCAAAGGAAACATGGAGTTATCCTACCTCCATGAACTGCAACAGTTGCGCCACCTCATTGGTGATGCTCCGATGGGAGTCCATATCAGAGGATGGGGAGAACATGGAGCTTTTCATTTCACTCCTCTCCCCACCCAGAAGAACCTGTTCGGCATAGTATCAAGCAACGCCATCACAAAAAGATAGAAATCGAGTAGTCTCCCTATTCGTGAAAGGCGAGACACCCAACAAATACAGGCCTTGAGTAAGTCCTAGAAGCGTCAGGATCGACAGGATCAAGCCATTAATGACCTCCTAAATTAGGCCACCGAAAGCATACAATAGGCCTCTAGTCTAAGAGTGGTCAATCAGCAGTCATTGATCGCCTCTCTAGAGGGAATTGATTCATAGGTGGACTCAGCCTCAGATCCAGTTCACCCCCGAATGGGGGTGCATGAGATCACACACATAGCAATACCAGCAGTCGTTGCCGCAATCCGGGGTCAACCCTAGCCTGCAGGGCTCGGGGCATTTTTAACAATGAATGCCCCCATAAGACCAATAAAAATGGGAAGAGACTCAGCGTTCAGGGAACAGAGCCAACCCCATCCCTCAGGGCTAGGGGAATTTTTACCACCTCAACAACAACCTCCCCCACGAGAATCAGTATTCTCTCGTCTAGGGAGGACAGTCAGAAGAAGAGGTTCCTTCTCTATCCTGCCCTATGAATCATAATCCCCTTTAAGAGGGAGGCGTATCGTAAGGTCTCATCAAAGAACTCTCTACGTCACCCATCGTCAAGAAGTCTGAAAGCAATCCCGAAATAGGAAGGGGAGGACCAGTAAAAGGAATGGGAGATCCTCTTCTTATTTGGAAGATGATATCTCCACCACCCCGCGATATGAATCCATCAACGCCATAGAGGATGACCCCATGGGTGATACCAGAGATACTGAAAATCCGGATGGATCGGGAGACGATGATTCCGGTCAGGCTGTGACTCACAACGAACCACCAGGTGTGCACACCCGGAACCAGAGGGCCACCCTAAATATGGCTTCCCTTCCAGCCAACCCTCCTCCGCTTACCCTGCGAGCTTCCAAAAAGGATAAGAACAAAGGGCTAGTTACCCTTAACCCACCTTCTTCTCTCGATAAAAACGAGCCACTTATGCTCGAAGATAGATTCACTCAACAGGAAGAGGAAATGAAAGAGCTGAGGTGGCTTAATGTCGAGCTACTCCATAGGAATCGTCTTATTGAAAGAGCTTCCCAAGAGGAGCCACAACTTTCACTCACAGCAAGTGCACCTCAAAGATCCAGGTTTTCCCCACCCAATGAGGTGCACGGGCCATCCAACTACCTGAACATGGATTTGGGGGAATACCAAGACTTCCCTCCACTCAAGAAGAAACCATAGCAAGTACGTATGAACCCACTGAAGGTTTCCCAAACAGCATATGCACCCTTAGAGCTGGCCAAGGCGGATCCTCAAGAAATTCCTTGGGCTACACCTACCCATGATCGGGCCCAACATGATGTAAACAAGGGACTCTCCAGCACCATAGAGGCACTGAAAGCTCGGTTTGAAGCAATGGAAGGTCGATGTGCTCTGATACAGCCAGAGCGAAAGCCCTACCCAGATTGGGTGAGAGACACACCCCCTCCACCCAATTTTGGGAGCCCTGTATTTCTTTCTTCAGTGGATCGGGTGATCCAGAATAGCACATGATGCACTATGTGTCTTATTGTGACCCTAATATAGGAACTCCGGAACAACAAGAAGCAGTGAAACTCAGATGCTTCGTGTGTACATGGCAAGGTTCTTCCTTCATCTGGTACACAAATCTACTAGATCAGTCTATAAAGAGCTGGGAAGACCTTCGGCAGTAGTTCTTGTTCCACTTCATCTTAACGCTTCCTAAAAAAATAGTCAGTGACCTCATGAATTGAAAACAGTGGGAGAATGAGAGGGTCTTAGATTTCATCACCAGGTGGAAGGGTTTGAAATACTCTCTAAATAGGCCAATGCCCCAAGATGATATGTTGGCCATATGCATCTATAACCTTCAAGATGAGTTGTGAACACCACTCATGCTAGTGGAGTGCACCACTGGATTCCGCAATCTCTCTGCCATTTCCCAGAGAATTGAAGACTTCATGCAGCGGACCAATATTAAGTCCCAAATAGCCTCACAGGCTCCTTAAAAGAGAACAGTTATAGCTAAAGCATCCTCTATCATGCTCAATCCATCCCCTATGCCTGCGCCACTGCCTAGGCCTCCACCAAGTCGTAAAGGCCCCCCTGTATATCAACGGCTGCCTCAGACCAAGCGGGATGATCATAGGGGATCTAAGCGGAACCAGTTCAAGGAATGAAGACACAAAGTATACACGTTCTGAGAGGAACAAGTCCATGGATACTTCATCGCCGCCATGAATTGCAATTTGCTCCACCTCCCAGAGCCAAGAAAGCCAGATAAAGTCGGCTGCAATGATAGACCAGATTACTGTACCTACCATCAAATTATGAGGCACAGTATCTAGGAATGATTCATCTTCAAAGACCACCTGCAAAGGATAGTGGACTCTGGGTAGGTCAAACTGGGACCACCCCCAACACATGTGACATACATTTCTACCACCGACCCTGATAAGGGGGAGGGGTGGTAGGAAGCCACCAGAAAAAAGGGGCAGAACTTTGATAACTGGATGACTCAGAAAACTGTCAACCGAGGCCAGGGCATACACCGTGCTCAACTACAGTAGCTGGTGTTGCCGCCAACAGCCCCTAATGCCTCACAGCCGACAATATCGGCCTCACAACCCTCCACGATCCGGTCATCTAGGCAAAATCAAAAATTGAGGAGACAAGAGCAAGAGGAGAAGTTCGAAATGAGGTAGAAGTTAGCCCCGACACTATCAGATTTTATGCCCCCAAACATGGCGCCACAGGCACTGACCCATCAAACGGCACCATCAGGAACAACCGACCAGGTTGACCTATCACAGGATGAGGAGCTAATATTTGGTTCCTTCAACGTCATTCATCTAATGGAATCATTCCCTGATGAAGGGTATGGTTACGAACCTGAGTTCCCAACGTAAGGGGCTGGGAGGAGGAATCACAGAAGCAGGGGATACAATGGGGAGACGCAGTCATGGCCAAAACCAACCCTATGGTTTTACCCTGACCCAAACCGCTTATATCATGGAAACCCATGGGAGATCCCTTCATCGGACTCAACAGGAGAAGAATATCCCTCCACCTCCACAAGTAGCCACTCTGGCCCCGTCATTCTGCAATACCCATCAGAGGAGGAACAAGTGTCTAGCTGCCTAGTGCGCACAAACAGAATGGTTCGGCCAAGTCCCCAGAACGTGGGGACATCATCGACATCTGACCCAGCTGCTGGTCCCTCCTCATCACGCATTCCATATCCCAAGCTTCCTGTTAAATCTCTCCCACCAACGGAGAAACGTCGGTCATTGGAGCCAAAATACAATTTCCTTAAGAATATGGCGTTAGTACCAGTCAGACTGTCGATCATGGATGCCTTGAGTTTGTAATTAGACCTCAGGGAGGCACTTTTAGAAGCCTTGCTCAGCCCCCAAGAGTTTCAAGACAAGGTTGCTGCCACCGAGATTTACCGAACAGAGACTGGCCTGGTTGAATGCAATGCGGTGATTTCTTTCACCGATCAAGATGAAGATGTCATCATGCAAGGAAATATCAAACCACTATATGTTTTTGGCATACTAAATGATGTTGAGATCTGCAAATTCTTTATTGAAAATGGATCTGGAGTTAACCTCCTTACCTTATGAACACTCCGTAAGTTGGGCTAAATTGATAATGACATAGTACCCTCATCCATAACTCTGTTAAGTTACGACAATAGTGAACAGAATCCAATGGGACCAATCAAGCTAAAAACCCATTTTGGTGACCTTTTAGCCTACTCGGAATTCCTGGTGGTCCGGCAGAACACAACATTCAATGACCTGCTGGGAAGGTCGTGTCTCCATAAGCACATGGTCATTCCTTCATCCTACCACCAGTGTATCAATTATTGCATCAATGGGAAAAGTGGGACATTGCATGCTAACAAGGCTCCTTTCGAGATCTCTGAGTCACACTACATTGATGTCGAGTTTTATGAGAAAAAGAAAAAGAAGCCTTCGCTTGATGGTGTTGAATGGATCCCCACTCCAAATGGTCTAGAAATGGTTCTGGATAACTCCCTCATGCAGCTGTGTAGAGACTACATATTTCTGATCAACCATATTGAGAGCAGGGGCTCAGGTCCGGACAAGCACTCAACTGTCCTCATCACTTCAGCAATAACGGCCAAGCATAGTAGTGCGGAAATTACCGCTAACCCTCAATTTGGGGACGAATACCTAAGCAGGGATGCCCACGATGCCTCACCCCAAGACCCCCAAGAGCCCAGACTGGAAACTCTCCCCCCGTCGGATCAAGAAGATGAGAATGAGGAGGAGGAGGATCTCAGGGATGCACCTCCTGCATTTGAGGAAGGTATCTCCTCCACTGTGGATGAGCTCAGGGAAATAAACCTAGGTACCAAGTAAGACCCGAGGCCTACTCTCATTAGTACAACCATGTCTCTCGAGGAGCACGAGGTATATACCTCCTTCCTGATGCAAAACTGGGATGTTTTTTACTAGAATTACACAGAAATGCCGGGACTTGATCCTTAAGTGGAAACGCACCGCTTAGGTCTGCCAGAAGACCACCAGGGCTATAAACAAGCCGCCAGAAGAATGCATCCCTCACATGATTCCAAAATAAAGGCTGAAGTCGATAAGCTTATTAAAGTGGGATTTATTCGAGAGGTCAAATACCCCATCTGGTTGGCCAAAATTTTCCCCTTCAAGAAAAATAACTGAAAAATCCGCATTTGAATCGATTTCAGTGATCTCAACCAGCATTTCCCAAAATATGATTTCCCGGTCCCGATTACCAAGTTATTAATCGACGCAACGGCTGGGTATGAGGCTCTCTCCTTCATGGATGGTTATTCTGGTTATAATCAGATCCGGATGGCCCAAGAAGATGAAGAAGCCACTGCCTTTAGATCCCCTCAAGGAATATTTTGTTACAGGTTCATGCCCTTTGGTCTCAAGAACGCTGGCGCCGCATATCAACGCACCATACGTCGTATCTTTAAACCATTACTGGGGAGATTCGTCGAATGCTACATAGATGACTTGGTAGTAAAATCAAGACAACGCTCAGATCACCTGTCATACCTTAAAGTCATCTTCAACAAACTTTGACAACATATCCTGAAGATGAATCCCTTGAAATGTGCCTTCGGGGTTACCTCAGGGAAATTCCTTGTCTTTTTTGTACATCATCATGGCATCGAAGTCTACCCTGAAAAGACAAAGGCTATCCTTGGCCTGCCACCTCCCCGCAATCTCACTGAGTTAAGAGAATTCCAAGGGCACCTGGCCTACATCTGGTGTTTCATAGATAACCTAGAGGGAAAATGTTTTCCCTTCACCAGGTTAATGAAAAAGGGGGTTACGTACCAATGGACAGATGATTTCCAAGGGGCATTCGAAAGCCTAAAAAAGTACCTCTTAAGCCCGTCAGTGCTCATGCCCTTGGTTGAAGGAAGACCTCTCATCCTATATGTGACGGCCCTAGAGAAGTCATTGGGAGACTTCCTCACATAGAAAAATGATTCTGGTAGTGATAAAAGTCTCTACTACCTCATCCGAACCATGATCGATGCTGAAACTCGATACTCAAACATCGAGAATAGTTTTTTGGCCTTGGTTTTCATAGTTCAAAAAATTGAGACATTAGCTGCCGCATCATGAAGTCCATTTGGTCTTGCGTTGTAACCAGCTCAAGTACATCCTCAGCAGCCCAATGCTGACTAGGATCCTATCCTGATGGGCGGTCATCCTTCAACAGTTTGACATCCGAATTGTGCCTCAAAATGCCATCAAAGGCCAGGTGTTAGAAGAGTTTCTGGAAGAGCACCCCTCGATAGGGACCACCGCACCGGACGTCGAATTACCTGATGAAGACATATTATCGGTTCAAGAGGATCTCCCAACATGGGAAATTTACTTCGATGGAGCATCCCGAAGCCTGAAAGGGAAAAGGATGGAGGATCCCAAATTTAGAAAGGCGGGATTGGGGATAACACTCATGTCCCTAGAAAAGGCAGTCCTGCCATATTCCTTCCTCCTGTCAGAGGGATGTACAAACAATGAGGCAGAGTATCAAGCCCTCATTGCAGGCCTGCAGCTCACACTCCAGGTGAAAGTACCGCACCTTAAGGTAAAAGGATACTCGGAACTGGTCATCAAGAAAGTTAATGGTGACTATGCCATTAAGAAGGAAGAGCTGATTCCCCTTTTTGACAACGTCTGAGGGTTAATTGAAGAATTATCCATAGAAAAAATGTTGACCTATATTCCCCGGTCTCAGAATACCCATGCCGATGCATTATCCAATGCGGCCATAGCCCTAGCTAACCCAAAGCAGGATGAAACAGTTATCAGTATTGCTCATCGTCGAATGGTACTGCCATTTGTTCAGACTAAGACAGAAGAAATCGACGAAGTCAGTCCTGCCCCTGATCCATACGTACCTGCCACCAGCTGGATGACCCCATTGTAAACTACCTTCAAAAGGGAGAACTCCCATCAGATAGGGCTGAACAATAGCAAATATGGAGAAGGGCAATCAGCTTTTTCCTATACGGCGGCACGGGTCAGAAGGAGGTCCTCTACAAACGAGGCCTCGACAGAGTCCTCCTCAAATGAATTGATGGAGAAGAAACCATTGTCGTCATAACTAAAGTGCATTCTGGAGTATGTGGGCACACCATTCAGGGTCTAATCTTTCCCTTCAGGTTCAATGGATTGGGTACTATTGGCCCACCATGGCATGAGATTGTGAGCACTTCACCGCAAAATGCCACTCATGCCAAATTCATGCCAATGTCATACATCAACCCCCTGAGTTACTTCATCAAGCCAAGTACTCCTGGCCATTTTCCATCTGGGGGATCGATTTTGTGGGACCATATCCTCCTGCCACGGCCAAACAATTGAAGTACATCATCACAGCAACCGAATTCTTTTCTAATGGGCAGAAGTTGTACCCCTTAAGGAAGTCAGGCCAAGAAACATTGTCAGCTTTGTGAAGACCAATATCATCACCATATTTGGCATCCCTCATACCATACTGACAGATAACATCACCAACTTCTGTTCTTCCAAATTGGAGATACTATACCATGAATAATGTATCAACGCTAACCACTCATCCCGCTATCATGTAGCAACCAATGGACAGATAGAGGCTTTCCACAAGACTCTGTCCAACATTTCCAGAAAATGGTGGACAAAGACAAGAATTCATGGCCGGATAAAATCCTCAATGCATTGTGTGATTATCGAACTACATTCCACACCGCTACTCAGGATACTTCGTACTCGTTATTATATGGAACAGAAGCGGTCCTGCCCATTGAGCTCCAATTACCCTCACTTCATGTTTCCATTTGTGATCAGTTATCCAGCGATGAGTAATCAGAAAAGTGGCTAGGTGAGTTGGAACGGTTGGATGAGAAGTGGTTGCACACTTTGGACCATCTAGAGATATATCAGAACCGGATCACATGAGCCTTCAATAAAAAGGTTCATTTTCAGTCTTTCTTGGTAGAAGAATTGGTATTAGTCCTCCGGACCCCGATGATACCTAGAAAAAAACCTCCGAAGATGGAGCCCAAGTGGTAGGTACCATATGTTATACACAAGGTATACTCTAATAGAGCATATTCCCTGATCTCCATGGACTGGCAATTCACCACCGCTCCTACAAATGCGAGATTTCTAAAGAAGTATTTCGCATAATCAAAAGCAGTTATCGTCCGAGCTACATGACTCTAAAATTCCAAGCACCAGTGGTTTAAAATCTATGACCCTAAACTAAGAGTACTACTTTCTCACTGCATGTCGTTAAACTACAAGGATTCTAGAGAACTACATACAGCTTGATTCCTGGCCTTTGTACGATAGGTAGCGATGCTAGGGTCCCCAATCTTGGCCCAGCCATCCCCAAATAGATTTAAAAATGCCTTTTTCCCCTGTGTAAGGACCATACCTTCACGGGGTGTATTCCTCATCCTCACCGCATGATGTTAAACTACACAGATACTAGAGAACTATGTATGGATTGATTCCTACCCTTTGCAGGATACGTAGCGACACCGGGGTCCCAATCCTGGCTCAACCATCCCAAAATAGATTTAAAAATTCCCTTTTCCCTCATTTAAGGACCAGACCTGCATGGGGTGTATTCCTCATCCTTACCACACGATGTTAAACTACATGGATAAGAAGGATTCAAAATTACCTCTCCCCCATGTATGATCCAACCCTGTATAGGGTGTTCCCATTTTCAAATAACTACGTACTGCTTGATTCCTGCCCTTGTAGGATATGTAGTGATGCCAGGATCCCCCATCATGGCCCAGCCACCCTCGAATGAATATAAAAATACCCTCCTTTTCCCCCATGTAAGTACCAGACCTGTATGAGGTGTGTTCCTCATCCATTTCACATGGCGTTAAACTGCACGGATAAGGAAAAAAAATAAATGTGCCCTTTCCCCCATGTAGGGACCAGACATGCACGGGGTGTACTCCAAAAAGAACTACGTGTGGCTTGATTCCTGCCCTCACAAGATACGTAGCGATGCCAGGGTCCCCAATCCTAGCCCATCCATCCCTAGATAAAGTAAAAAAAATGCCCCTTTTCCCCCCGTATAAGGACAAAACCTGAACAGGGTGTATTCCTCGTTCTTACCACACGACGTTAAAGTGCACGGATAGGAAAGACAAAAAATGACCTTTTCCCCCCATGTAAGGACCAGACCTACACCGGGTGTACTCTTTGTCCTTACAGCATGACGTTAAACTGCACGGAATTCCTTGTTCACATCGGTCCAACTTCATCCATGCCACATGATGTTAAAATGCATGGACCTCGTCCTCATCGCACGATGTTAAACTCCACGGACTTCATTGCGACCCACCCAAGGTATATGGAGAAACGAGATGGGAATACTCCTTGCACATTTGGATACATCCTCTCCATACATCAGACTCCATGACCCTGATAATTAAGGATCTTCATAATCATTCATGGCCATCGGAAGTGGAAAGTTATTGACCCGTGGAAACCTTTGTACGACGATGCATACCATGCCCTCAGTGGCTCTGCATATTGATAGCCCCTGGCCCATCTACCAAAGGAAATATTTTCTTAGGCGATACCTTTCCTAGCCTCATACTCTTACCGGCCTTAGAGCCCCCATATCATATCTCCCGATTCAAAAATTTATGGAGCAGTGGTTTACAAGTTCATTCCGCATTCACATACAAATGTTTCCAGGGTATCCCTACTCGGTTAGCCTATGTATTCGACTGTGGTTAGCATTATGACTTGCATCTATGAAAATTAAGTTAGGGCTAGGATACTTTGACTCGACAAGCAATTGTGGCTAAGATGTTTATTGTATGCTTGGACACCATTATCCCCATATGTCGAACTCTGTACTGTGAGCAATCTTGGATTTTCATAATCATTCATAGCCATCAGAAGTGGAAAGTTATCGACCTGTGGACACCATTGTACGACTATGCATACCATTCCCTCAGCGGCTCTACTTATTGATAGCCCCTGGCCCATCTACCAAAGGAAAGATTTCCTCAAGCGATACTCTTCATATCTTCATATGTTTATCGGCCTTAGATCCCCCATACAATACCTCCAGATCTAGGAAACCCCAATGTTATAGTTTACACCCTCATTCCCTCACACTTGTTCAAAGTATTCCAGAGCCTCCTAACTCAATTTCCCTCTGGGTGATTGTATAAATAGTCACCCAATGGTCTGAACTCTACGAACGTTAAACTAAGAGTACTTCTTCCTTATAGCACGACATTAAAATGCATGGATTAAAGGTATACCCCATGTGAAAGATAAATTTTCATGGTAAACTCCCTGAGTTTTAACAGCAACCAGGGATGAACATCCCCGACATGTCCAGATATTTCCCTACCAAATGACCGACTTCGGGGCCCGGTTAATCACAGATCCTCATAATCATTCATGGCCATTGGAAGTGGAAAGTTATTGACCCATGGATACCTTTTCATTACTATGAATACCATGCCCTCAACGGCTCTATATATTGATAGCCCCTGGCCCATCTACCAAAGGCAAGATTTCCTCAGGTGACACTCTTCCTAGCCCCGTACGCTTACCGGCCTCAGAGCCCCCATATCATATCTCATGATCCAAGATGCCCTAGAACCATGGTTTACACCATTAATCCCTCTCCACATCTTGGACATGCCGAGATATTCGAGCTCAGTTACATTCTGATCAAGAGTGTCCATTGAAACTATGTACTTACCGCATGATGATTAAAATTGCATGGAACATGTCTTTGCCGCTTGGTGAGAAGCTGTAAAGACCATTTATTTAGCATCCAGAGAAATTCCCCCAATAGTAAGAATTTCGAAAGATTTTTAAAATTCGCCCCATCCTTACCGCATGACGTTAAACTTCACAGAGGTCATCCTTATCACATGACGTTAAACTGCATGGAATTTAAGATTCACTCGGTCCTCACCACATGACGTTAAACTGAATGGTCGAACTCTTCATGGGTTCAATTAGGAATAGAGGTTTTCCTCTTTCCCTTAGTGTATGGGATAGACCTGCACAAACCACCGTCTCACACCAGCATGAGAAGGGATGAATTCACCCATTCCCAAGAAATTTAGCCCTGATGTTTCTCTGGTATCTAGGCACTATCTTCTCATAATTCACACTCTGTACCCAGAAGGATCTGAACCCTTGTAAGCCACCCTTGGTGGTCCTGAATCCCGACTTCCCTAAAGTAGTTTGGCTACTGGAAGAATAAATTCATTGACCTAAGGACACCTTTTCTTGACAGTGCATACCATGCCCTCAGTGGCTCTACATATTGATAGCCCTTGGCCCATCTGACAAATGCAATATCTCTTTAGGCAATGCTTCTCTCTGTACGCCTCTTGGCTTTTGAGCCCCATACCCATCCTGGGATTCAGAAACCTTCTAAGCAGCAGTTTTCCAACCTATTTTACAACCCTGCCTGAATATGGTGAAACGTCTCAGATGAGATTACCAAGAACAAGGAGAAGCCATTCCACTTTGATGAATGTCCCGACTACATGACGTTAAACTATATCAAGCTCCAAATGTCCTTCACGCTAACTAAATGCATAGGACAGGGACCTTTCTTCCACACTTCTGATTAATACAGATGGTCCCAAACCCTTTATGACATCACACTACCTTTCTATGCCACCCCTAGTGGTTTTTCATTTCTCCCAGCCACTCATGGTGGTTTCCATAAGCCAGGCTTCCTCGAAGTCCTCAGGCCATCAGAAATGGACATTCATTGACTTACGGACACCTTATCATGACTATGTATACCATGACCTCAGTGGCTCTGCATATTGATCGCCCCTGGCCAGTCTACCAAAGGAAAGTCTGCCTGAGGCAATGATTTCCTACTTCTGTACGCCGATACGGCTCCCATGCCTTGATACATGCCCTGCATGTCATTCAAATCTAAACATGTCCCCCCCACGTGCATCTGAAAGGTGTTGAGACATCTGTAAACTAACCAAACCTTTTCAGGGCCCACACCACACCATATCTGGTCAAAGATATTCGACCTAAAACATCATTAAGGATAGTATTGTCAGCAGGACTTTAAACAGTTTGAAAAAAGAGGCACAATGCCTGTTTGGCCGGAAACTCAAAAAGGTCGACCTAAAAAAAATCTGGGCTATACCCGCTGGGTCCACACTAAATGGGCTCAGGAAAAATTAGGGTATTTATTGAAAAGACAAAAAAAATAGGGTGTTTCTACAAAACCCTAGCAATAGTGAAACTATGCTCACTGGATGCCATGGTCCAGGAAAAAGTTAGATCTTGTTCTATTTTATCATTTTCCTGAATTATGATTGATTCTAATTCCATGATTTGTTATTTATATGACAGTTGTTCTAGTAACAATCAATGTATTCCACTTGAAAAAAAGGGGGGAGAAAGGAGGGCATCCACAAGTCGGAGTCTCTCCTTTGTCGCGATAAAATAGCTAAAGCCGAATGTACAAAAATAGCTCCGACAATCACAAAAGAGCCTGGCTCTCTCTTTTCATCAGATCGGAAACTGTGCGGAAAAGGTTGTTACATGTCTGCTCTAGCACGACCTTCTCCCTGGCCTCAACTTCAGCCACTGAACGAGTATGCCTCACCATCGCTTGGAGATCATTGATCCCTTTCCTGGTAGCTTCAAGGTTACCAATCAGAGATGACAACTGATCCCTCAGCATTGCTGCTCGATCTTCGTATTCATGCAGCTCGGTAGATAGGGCGGTCACCTGATCTTGAGAGCTCACCTCTAGTGCTATCAGCTGATGGAGCTCCATCATAGCTTCCTCGAAGGCTCAGGTCCCTCAATAAGAAGTAGTGAGGTGAGCAAGTTTGTGTTCACTAGCGGCAGCCTCCCCACGAGCTATGACAGCCTGACAGGTGAGAAAATGAAGTTGTTGATAGTCAAACCCACCTGACTCTAATCCTTGGAAGAGTTTCCAAAGGGCTTCAATTTTAGTCACCATTTTAGTCAAAGAAGTTTCGGCAACAATCTCACAAATCTGGGGCCAGGCCCACCTTCGCACTGCTCGATGGTCTTCCATGACTCAAGAGCCTTTGGTATCATCTTTAGATAGCAAAAGAATGAAGTCTGGTATTGCGGCCAGTGCAGAAATGTGTGCATCAGATGATGGCTCTAGGACTGGAGGGTCAGAGGCCTCTAGCCCTGGTTCGAGCTTGGGAGTTAAGCTGGTAAGTCCAGTATCGGGCGATGGAGATTCGGGAATTACATCATGGGGGCCCGAGGTCAATGATTCATTCTCATTTACATCTAGAAGGATTGGATTTGTCTAAACCTCAGCCGCAGAAGGGTTAGAAGTGGAAGATTCCCGGAGCCGCCTCGACCTACAGGCCATTAGTCAGTCCTCCCTCAAAGCCGATGAGGAAGGGGCGGTAAGAACATCCGCTGCAGTAACCCCTGATTTAGTAAATTTCCTGATATCCTTCCCCAAGATCCCACCTGGATAATGATTTATCTACATTCTTGCATATTCCGAGGATAGGCTGGCAACCGCTCCTATGTCAGGAAAGGCAATTCTTGTGCCAGATCCGTCCCACATCAACATCAACCACCAATTACGGAGAGTGGACGGATGCTATCCTCGGGCCCGAGGATGGGGAAGGAAAACCTGGAGTTTCATGTATCCGAACAATCGAGAAAAATGATGTGGGGCGTACAACTCAAACAGAGAAACCCCATCAATCTTAATGGATAAAAACCTGTCCCGCAACGAAATCATGTATGAACGCTCTTCTAAGCTCCCCCTAAATTCTTCAACCACAAATCCAGAAGGAGTGTGGTAGGGAGCGAAAGAAAAATAGGAAAAGTCACTCAGAAGCTTGACGACTTCATCAGAGCTGAGGGACATCAGACAAACTCCAGATATATCAAGCAAGGTTGGATGAAGGGTATGAACTGGAATGACTATGTTATGATGATACTCATAACAGTGGAAATGGTCTGCTACCCAGTTATATAAGAATTGGAATGTCCCGCTCAAACAATCGGGTGACCCGCCCTATTGCATGTTGCTCAGTAATTCGTAAATATGATCCAAAGTGGGCACGACCAGATTCACCGTGCGGTATGCTCTGATACTTGGGGTGATATCCTGAGATGGGAAAAGCCACCCGCTCAAAAACATGGCAAAAATACATGCCAGCCTGATCATAGGCGGCACACCGGGGTGCACCTCATAACCCCATGAAAGGTAGTCTCCCTCCTCCCGAACCGCCCAGTAGGAACCCGGGATAGTTTGTGATTGTTGAGAAGGATGAGTCCTGGGGTGCTTGATCTTCGACACAGGACCAGTGGTCTCCAAAAATAACCCTATCCAAGTACTATAGGGTATAATAGAGTGGGCATGCAAGGGCTGACCCAGTGACTGCTCCGTCATAAACAACAGATCTCTCGCCAATGAAGGCACCTTTTCGGCATCACCCCAGGCATCAGGGTTGGTAAAAAACTCGTCATACATCTCACTGATGATTGGAAGTCCTCCCATTTGGTATATTTCCCATAAACTAATACCAACTTCACCATGGGCAAGGTGGAAAGTGTTAGTGCTAGAACACCAACGACCAAGGAAGTCAGGAAGGATCGAAGATGGTGGATAAACAGCATATTGGGAATCCCACATTGCGGAGTACAGATTTACTGCTTAAGATGACTCGAGAAACTCTTGGAAATGAAAATGGACCTAGAAGGCCCAGGCCCAGTCATTTGAGAAAATCCCACCAGACCGAAGATCCCACCTGGGAATCCATCCCGTGCCAGGATCCACTCGAGCAAGGTTAATCAAAGAAGGGTAACTCTTGAGGACGACCTCTTTAGAGAATCCCTGAGTGTAATGATCACTTTGGGTCCTAAAAGATCCTCTCAAAATGAAATTGTATTTCGGGTCATAATCAGAGATTATCTCTCCCGATTGGGTTAGGCTCGCTTGAGTGCACTTCGGGAACACTTCCAAGCAAGGGGATGGAAGACCTGAGAAGACAGGGGTATAATAACATCGTCTTGGAGCCCGAAACCATAAATCAGAAGATGATTCAATAATGGATAGCCCAGAAGTCTGGGGGAGAGTAATTCCTTCAAAACACCCTCATCAGGAATAGTTGATTGGCTAGGGTCCTCCTTGATGCTCACAACTCTATGGATCATAGCTAGAAGTCTCACTGAACCAATCAGGAGAGGTTTGGCAGTAGGCCTAACCATAGAAAAAGGAGGAACCACATTTTCTCCCTGCATTATATTGTCCAGGAAAATGGTTAGTCCGGAATATTAAAATATGGACCAAAAATACCAACTATATGGAAAAGGACTTCGTGAGCCTTCATGAAAAAATCTGCGTAGGACCTCAAAAGGTGGTTCGAGACAGCTGCATCCCACGAACTAGCCCTACGCGGAAGAAGTCCGTGGCACTCTGGCCCGCGAAGCATTGGCCAGAAAACCACGAACCAGGCTGCTCTGCAGAATCTCAACCCCAGATTTAAATGTTCAAGTTTGGAGGATTTAAGCAGTTTTCAAAGTCTGGAAGATTTTCAGTTCACGAACCATAAAAACCATGAAGAAAGTTCTTATGAGGCTCGTTGTAACTTACTTTTTAATTAATTAAGAGTGTTGGTTCTCGGCTTGGAGATTGGTCCATGGATGAAGGCTGGTGTGAACGAAGAATGGTTCGTAGAAATGGAAGCTTGTTCGTGGGTGAGGAATTTCGCAAAGGAGCAATCATGCGTAGACGAAATTGTTTTCACGAAGAATCCAGTAGAAGACAAGGGAAGGACCCCTGTATTTATAGGTGTGGTCCCCTACCGGGTCCACTCCTCTACCGCGAACTATCCACATTTTAGGACCACTGTACATCGGAATAGTGTCCTCTTCGTTCTGATAGGACCCCATTCCGATGGGGAGGATTTGTTGGGTCCTGAAAAATCCAAAAAGGAGATTGAGAATGACTTCAATTCAAGAGTGTATTCTACCCAATTTATCTTATGGAATTGGGAAAAAATATGGAGAGCGCCCAAGAAATCAGCAAATGGTAGACCGGTCCGAGTACCGGTCCAACAATGATGGTACGTGGCCCGTTTAGCAATCTGCCTCCTCCGCAGACCACTGTCATTCGCAAAACGGAGGCGGGAACCCTCCGCGGGCACGAAGTAGGACGGGCTCTAGGCCAGTCCACCTTCATGAACCGCCCCATCCTTGAAGCGCGTCAATCGTCCCGAACTGCATACGATATCGTTTGCGGAATAGAGGCGGATCCCTGCACGACTGTGAAGCATTCCTTGACCTAGTATGGCTCGTGGTCCAATGCCCCCCGTGAAGCGGATTGACCAAGTCATCCGTAAGCCAGGTTTTCGCTCATGGGCCTCCGCAAAAGGTGCTACATGGCCACAAATACACCTCTTTCCCCCCTATATAAAAGAATATCAAGGGGGGGAGAAAAAGGGATATTGATCATATTCTGGTGGAAGGATTTTGGTGGAGAGGAGAAAAGGATTTCACAAGCAGCGAAGGTCCAATCCTGAACCATAACAGGTATGAAGCTAGAAACAAATTAATAAGGAACCAAAAAGGCATAACAACTTAGTGAACCGTGAACTAACAAAATCAAAAAAAAGGAAGACAACGAACCAGGACCCCTCCGCGGATGTACTCCCCGTGAACCAAGGTGTCTATGCCCCTTTTTAGATCCAATGCATTGCGTAACACCCTCCTACGTGGGCGAAGACCTGACCGGGAAACCCCTGACTGGCGTCGCCCCTGGCCGCCATCGCTCATTCGAACTCCGCTGCGTACCAACCCGGTACGCGAGTCGAACCCGAAACCACGTACAACCCTGGTACGTGGGATGCCTCTCATATTGCATACTTCCCCAGTACACGGATGGCCTCTCCATCCCTCTAACACCCCCCTATGTGAAGGGCGTCACTCATACACCCATGTGTCCTGCTGACTCCTTCGGTGTTCCCATTCCCCGAATCAGATAAAATCCTTCCAATCTGACCTAATCCTTTGCAACCCCTTCATTGGCACATTCATCGGACCCAAGCCAAGGCCTCCACCAAAGCCACCAGACCCATATGATGCAACCTCCAGGCACATCAGCACACTGCATTGAGTTCACATACCCACGATAAGCGAGGGCAAAGGGGTTGCTCCGGCCCTTGATCGGATTCCTGAAGCGTTCCTAGGTTTACATTCCCACGGTAATGCAGAGTCCAAGCCGAGAGTCCCCTTTCTTCCTCTCCATTCGCCAGGTTGGGGGACCCCACGTCCATTTCCCTTCAACTCTAGTGGTGAGCACTTCTCCCCTCTTTCGGGAGTGAATGGGAAGCCTCCTAGGTGTAAGACCCTAGCCTTTCTTGTGAGAGGTAGAACCCATGCACCTCCGTACTTCCCCAGTTCCACAGTCCAATTGGGGAGATAGACACAGGGGTGCCCTTTCCCTCTCCCACTGGGCTTTGTCACCATTGGGCTACTCCATGCATAAGCCCCACTCTGCTTCCCACGGATGCACCTTTTACGATGTGATTGTCAGGTATCTGCTACCTCTTGTTTCTCACACCGAGAATGACTCACGTGGGCTTAGAGTAAGCACCAACCCTGAACACCACCTACTGCGAACTACGAGGAATTTGATCCATGTCAAGGCATGGTACGTAGGAATCCTCCATGAGGTTCAATCCCACTACCCATCGGAACCCCGGTCCATCCTCACGTCAGTTCTCCGACACCACCTACTGTGAACTACGAGGACTTTGATCCATGTCAAGGCATGGTACGTAGGAAGCCACCATGATGTTCAAGCACACTACTCGTCGGACCCCAAGTCCATCCTCACATCGGTTCTCTGACACCACCTCCACCGAACTATGTGGATTCTGATTCCTCTCATAAGGATACGTAGGAAGCCCATATCACGGGTTTGATCCAAACGCTCAAGTCATTACATGTTCCCCCTAGACGACAATAAACTCCATAGTGCCCAGCTATGAGGCCTCAGGTTAACGCCATATCAATGAGTCCAAACTCCTCAGAGTCATTAACCCCAATGAGGGATGGTAATCCTCAGGCCTAAATGATTCTAAATCCTTGCGTTCAGCTGACCATTGCCAACCAGGAGTAATCCATAGATATTATGATTGGGTATAAACCAAAGAATCGCAAAGATCTGAACACATATCAAATCTATAATATATTCCTGGAACTGGCAATAATTCCCCCCCAAAAGGGTGTGATGAGCCTGACTTCCCATCCTCTCGACCAATGTGAGTTCTTAAGCATCGCTGGCCGAATCAACCCAGCGAAAGCCTGAATTTGGAAAGCAGGTCCGCGTATAATTGGATATGGAACCGTTATGAATTTTGAAATGAAGACCGATATACCCGACCGTAGATATATATTGGGGCTCAACCCTCCGTGAGATCGATGGTCGGGGAGCGTTGGTCCACTCCAATCTGATTAGTGGTGAAACACTCGTGTTAGCCATGAACTTCTGTAAGTGTAGTCAAGGGTAGTGTTACATGTTTGATCATGATCATTTGGGTAGTGTATGAGAAATCATTTTTTATTTATAGTGAGTAACATTTTCTTATGTGTTTTGAAATATTTATGGTATGTATTCTAAATCTTGTGTTTGTCATTTTAGAGAAATTCCACCACAAATATGTGTGTCAGTCGGGTGATAGGAGCATGTTTCTGACAACACTCATCACATAGTATGGTAAGGGAATGTACTAATTCATGAAAATAGAGAGGATCATTTTCATGAGAAATTTTATCATTTTATACAGAAGATGGAATGAAACCCAGGGTAGGTTGCACTAAGGATGTTCTAGCTGACCAGGGAGTTTCAACTACATCACCCTCTAACTTATAATAGAGAGTGTGGTCCATAGGTAGCAGAGTTATGAATAGAGTATATCTAGAATATTCTTAATTATCATTAGACTCTTCTTGATAAGTGAGTTAAGTTATTGGCCTATGTGTTTAGAGGATAGGGAATGAGTTGGTGGGAAATTATGGTTTAAACAGAGAAAGCCTAAGGAATGATGTCGAAATATTTCTAAGATAATTTTCTCAAATACATCTATCCATAAAAATTAAGTCATGAAAAAGATATTTGTTTTATGATTTTTACCCAAGGCACAATGTTTTTAATGGATTATTATATTCACTTCACTGATTTTTAATGCTTCGTTCCAACATTGGTAAAAGACGAGGCAGTTGTCGTGAAGCATTTCTAGGACGGGCTAAGACATGATATTATGTCCCACGTAAACAACATTAATTTTAAAAGGTTTGTTGAGGTAGTATATCAGCCCTTATCTTAGAAGGGAACCTGAAGGGAGCTTCTGGTAGTGAGCTTGTGGTGCCATCTAGGTAGTCAAGTGGTGAAGCTTCTAAGAGAAAGAGGTGCCTTTTTCGGAATCATCATCAGGGAGGAAGTGCAAAAATTAGTCAGAAGAGGGGGAAATCCTCTAAGGGTGGTAACTATGTATTCTTTAATCAGTTTGGTAGGTCAAGGCACATGCACAACCAGTTTCCCCAACCACCAGTCGAGTGCCAATCGTGTGGTAGGTCGTTCCATCTATAGATGTTCTGTAGGAACCCACAACATTCAGGAAATGAGAGAGGTTATTAGAATATTCTGATTGTATGAAGGGGGTTAGTTACCCCATATTAGGTAGGTAGTTGAAGATATATGGGTCGTACTGGTAGGGATAGTGGATGTGGAACTCTAGGGAAAGAACATCCACACCAGCAAGGCAATGCAGTGCAGGGTACTCTGGTTAGACCCCAAGGTAGTGGGTAAGTTCATATTCAACTGGTTCAGTCTACACCAAAATATGGAAAGGTAGGACCATCTACTATTGGAGGTATGATTCTTTCATCTTCCACACTCTCTAGTGCTTTATTTGATATGGGTCTTACACATTCTTCTATTTCGGTTCAGTTCTTAGTTGTTTTGGGATTAACTATGGAAAGTCAGTGTGGAGTTATGTTAATTGATACTTTATTAGGGGTATGGGTTGTCAATATTAGATAGTGTAAGGGTTTTTCTTTGGTGTTTGGTGGATTTCATTTTCTATGGAACCTGTTTGTCTTAGATGTGTCATGTTTTGACCTGATTTTGTTTATGGATAGGATGGTGTAGTTTCAATTCCATATTGACTGTTAACGACATCAGGTAAAATTAATTTCTCTCAATAGAGACACTAATTTTTTTTATGGTGAGTGGTATGTTTGAGCAGGATACATAGGGCCAATTTTCCAGTAATTTGGATAACATACCTCCCAATTTTCTTGGATTGTTCTAGATGAAGGTGTAAGGTAACAGCCTATCTTTCCTCCTATTGTGGATTGATTTCAGGATGTGTTTTTTGATGAATTGTCTGCTATACCACCTGAGAGATATGTTGAGTTTGTGATTGAATTTTTTATGGTGTGGAGCTAGTTTCCATTATACCATATAAAATAGTGTTGGTAGAACTCCATGAACATAATGTTTAGTTAGAGGAGTTAAATATTAAAGGGTTTATCCTCCCAAGTACATCACATTGGGGATCTCATGTATTATTTTCCAATAAGGAAGACGGGTCATTAAGGTTTTGTGTTGACTATAGAAAGTTGAATCAAATGAAAATTAAGAATCGATGCCTACTTCCTATAATCGATGACCTATTTATCAACTGAGGGGTGCCTCAGTGTTCTCCAAGATTGATTTAAGATCTGGATACCATAATTTTAGGGTGATACCTTCTGACATACCGTGGATAGCTTGCTGAGGTTAGTACAGGTTGTATGAGTTTTTTGTGATGTCGTTCAGGTTGAAAAATGAACTGGATGTGATAATGAACTTGATGAACCAGATATTTCACCCATATTTGGATTAGTTCATAGTCGTCTCCATTGATGACATCATGGTGTATTCATAAACTCTTGAAGATCATGACAAACATCTTGAAATAATATTGACTACCCTAATATGGAATAATATTTACACAAATCTATAAAAATTCTAGTTCTTGATTGATAATGTGAATTTCTTGGGTCACATCATTTTCTAGTCCGTCTTGTCAGTGAATCTAGTGAAAGTGAAGGTTGTGGTATCTTGGGAGTTTCCTAATAATGTTTCTAATGTTCAGAGTTTCCTAGGATTTTCCAGTTATAATTTAAGTTTAATTAGGTATTTCTCCCACTTGGCAGTACCACTCTTAAGTTTAACAAAGAATAGAGATAAGTTTTAATGGTCATAGGTATATGAGAATTTATTCCAAGATTTAAAGAGGCAGTTGACTACTGCACCAATTTGGATCTTACTTGAGCCAAAAAAGAGGTACACCTTATTCTGTGATGCGGTCGGTACTGGACTTGGGGAAGTGTTGATAGAGGATGATTGGGTTGTAGCTTATGGGTCAATAAAGTTGAGGCCTCATGAAATAAATTACCCAAATCGTGACCTTTATCTAGCTTCTGTGGTTTATTCCTCAAAGTGTTGGAGGCATTACTTTTTGGGAGAATAGTTTACAGTGCTTACATACCATAAATGTCTTATATACATTTTATCTTAGTGTGATTTAAATATTCAGCAACAAATATGGGTTGAGTACCTGCAATTCTTTGATTTGGAGATGGTACACACACCATGAAAAGGGAATAGTGTTGTGGGTGATCTGAGTTGAAAGACTCAAAATCAATTTATTCATGAATCCAACTTCAAGTGGAAAATTCTGGCCTTATTTACTAAGGTTCACCTCTAAGGGTAAAATGGGCATGGTAAAATGACCCTTGCATCAATAGCAATTTATTCTGCGCTTTTGTTCCTGGTTAAGGAAAGACATCTGGTGGATCTGGAGTTTCTAGCGATGAAATAAATTCTTTAAGTTGGGGATTTAACTTCTATTTGGGCTATTAGTGATGATGGTATTTTCAATGTTTTTGTATGTGAGTTTGTATCAGTATGTATATGGGATGATTTGATGCATGAGTTCCATACATCAAAGTGGGAAGTGAATTCTCGTTTGAATAAGATGTACCGTGATATTTTTAGGCAGTATTGGTGGCTGGAAATAGAGAATAAGGATGTGAGGTTTTTGGCATGGTTCCTTACCTATCAATATGTTAAGGATGAGCATTAGTTCTTAGGTGGTTTTTTATAGTCATTTCTCATTCTATAGTGGAGGTGTAATGAAGTAATGATGTACATCATAGTGATTCTTCTGAGTACATCTCGGAAGAATGATGCAATTTGGGTATTTTTATATTGTTTGAATAAGGTATTCCATTTCTTAACAATTCAAAAACATACATTGTTGATCAGTTGGGTGATTTATATGTTCGATAGGTAGTGCAGTTGAATGGTGTACCAATAACCATAGTTTCATATCATGATCCGTGTTTCTCATTGTACTTATAGAAGGTATTACAAAAAGAACTTGGTACCTAGGTATTTTTGAGTACATATTATAACCCATATAAGTATGGGAAGTCAGAGCATATGATTCAGATATTATAAGATATGCTGTGATATTGTGTTTTGGATTTCGTTAGTTCATGGTAAAAACACCTATTACATGTTGAGTTTTACTACAACAACAGTTTTCAGGCTATTATTAAGATGGATAAATTTTAATCAATCTATGGAATGCCATGGAGATCTCTATTTTCCTAGTTATAAGCTAGGGTATCTGATATGTTTGTACTGAGTCTCGTGCAAGAGATGTTGGAGAAGGTTTGATTGATTTAGAAGCGTATGAAAATGGCTCAGATTAGGCATAATTCATAAGATTGGCATTATATACCCCTTGAGTTTGTGGTGGGTAATAATGTATTCATTTTTGTGTCACCGAGTTTGGGTTATTGTCAAATTTGGAATCAGGGAAGTTGGCACCTAGGTATGTGAAACTATTCGAGATCGTGGAGAGCGTCAAACCAGTGGATTATTGATTGAATATTCCACAACGATATAATGGAATGCATGATTTTTTTCATGTCTTGAAACATTAAGTGTAACACCCTGACCCATATCAAGTGTTAAATGTTGAGGATGTAGAGCTAGAGGTTGATGCATCTTTTGAGAATCATCTGACTAGTATTGTGGATTGTAGTGAGAATGTATTGCGGGGAAAGATTGTGACCTTATTTAATGTTATGTGACAATATGAAAATGTTCATAAAAAACTTGGGAGTGAGATTCATATATGAAGGCCCAGTGTCCCAATCTCATTTCTTCAGCAACATAGTAAAGCTAGAGAAGAACAACTCAAGGACAAGAAGTTATAAGGTGGGGAGGTTGTAAGATCTTAAACTTTATGGAGGTATGTACTTATTTAAAATTATGGTTTTAATCTCTTTATTTTGGTTAATAAATTGGTTTTGGGAAGTATGTGGGGTCCCAAGGGTGTTCTAGGGGATTGGGACATGAGAAATGGGTAAACCGGGCCAATTTGTGCAAGGCTCGTAGTGGGCTCACTGTTAAGAAAACAGTGAAGAATCCACAGGTAACAGTTAATCCTTGGATATACGATTAATGAATTGTTGTTGCATGGTCTATTAAACTGAGTGGCCTAACTAGGTAAATGGGAGACCCAGATTCCCTTGGTCAATGGCTATCACATGGTTTGTACATGGTTTTTAAAACTCTGTGCCCCTATAATGTTTGGGAAAAAATCCATTTGGGTATTTTAAACACTCACCCGATTTTTACCCCTCATTTCCTCCCTTGAACCCTAGTGATGAACAATAACTTACAAGGACTCCCATGTGTGATTATCCTTTATCTCTATGTGGTTTAGAGTGTCTCTAGTTGTATATCAAACCTATGGGTAAGTTTAATCCCTCTATTGTTTCCCTTTTTGGTTTAGGGATTGTATTCTTCTCTTATCTCCATTCGAAACTCTTAAACCCTTCTTTTTCGATGAGATATAGGTTTAGTATTTAAAGTATGGTTGAATCGGGATCTAAGGCTTTGATTATAAGTGAATTCATCACTATATTTTAGGTAGGTAGTCTATAAGTTATATCCCTTAGGTTTTACATAGATTTTTTCATGTGGGTTTAGGTGCTAGTTCTCTCCTTGATGTATTCTTGGTGTCATTTGAAATATTTGATTTAATGGGTGTCTAAATAACCATTTTAACCCCTAATTATCCCTATGGGATGCATGGACAATAAATTGACTCATTTAGGGCCATCAATGGGTGGGATGACCCCCATGAACGTGGTTAACAGAAATGTAAAGTGTGAATTTGACTTATGATTAAGTAAATCCCTTGAAAAATGTTTAAATTGGTAAATGTAATGATTGAGAAAAAATTATGGGTAGATGTGTCTAGTTTTGGATAATGGCTAAGGGATTTTTTGTTTTGGCATGTAAATGGGTTAAATGGGATTAGTGGGAATGTGTCAATGAGTCATGTTTTGTACTTGAATATGCTTAGTGAGTTAGGCATAAAGAATGGGAATTGGAATAAATGGTTATGTGATATAAATGATAAATGTGTTAATGTATTGTGGTATAATATTGATTCTAATTTTATTTTTTATTGTTGTGATAATTCTAATGATATTTGATATGCTTGGTTGTAATGTTGTTATGTTTGGTGAATGAATAAATAAGCATGTGCACATGGCTCGGTAGAGTGGGGTATAGACATGAGGTTCTACTCCCATGGGTTTAGTTGGACCGAGGCTATAAACTTCAACCCTTAATGCATGGTTTAGGGAAGGGGAAAAAGTTTTATACCCCCCAATGGTTTCATTCCAGTTGGACTGAGGCCTCGAGGTGAGGAAACTTTTATTGTTGTGATGAAATTTCCTAGTGTGCTAGGACTCGATTTATTCTGATATGCCTTGAGATTTTTGAACATTTATAATCCATTAAACAAAAGAAAATTTTGAATTAATCACTTAGATGTTATAAGTATCAAATTTTTATTTTGTGATGGATTAACTTATGGCACATTTTATTACTAATGGATACTTGTATTTTCTTTTATTTACTTGTAATTATTTAGAACAGGCATTCACTTTCTATTTAGATAGGTTATTTTGTAGACATTGTTGGTGGTTCCCTACTGAGTTTTACTCCCAACCTCCTCAGGATTTCGTTGAGTACTTGAGTAGATTTCATGGTTTCAGGTCAGGTAAAGGGAAAAGGCACGATGCTCAAGAATTGAGTCAGTTTTGTGATGTGTGTAGATGAGGTTCTAAACATAGAATTAGGTCCATTTTGGGGATTCTATTTTTGCCTTTGTTTGGGTTTTTTATAATAGGTACTGTAGTGTGACATGACATATTTACAATTGGTTGCAGTTTGTACCCATTTTTGGTGATGACTATTTATGAATGTTCATTGGTATGCATATTTTCTTTCCAATATTTTATATACTTCTCTACAATGGATTACTCTAAAAAATTGGGTATAGCATCCCCACATGACTCTTAGACCCTCGTTGATATTTGGGAACCTATGGTATATGGGGAGGTGTGCTTGAAGTCATGTGATGACCTAGATTGGGACACTGGTTTAGTGGCACCCAGTTTGGGGATGTTACACCCATACACTCTAAATCCCCTACAAAAGGGATATTAGCTCTAGTCTCTTGGATTCCCATATCATTGATTAATTTAATTATTCCTAAAACTCCCTCAGAAATTTAGGACACAAAATATATACCTCCTCACTATCATGAAGAAACAACACACACCACTAATGTACAACTACCCACAACTAACTAATACCCAATAGCACCAAGAACTAAACTCGTGCTCAGATCCATTAAAAAAATATCAAACTCCAGCAAAACATGATCTAGGTCATGATTGGATACATTCCACTAAAAGATTCCAAAACTCTACTCCTAAATGGATTTCATGGACCAATTTCATGCCTCATCCACATCTATTGGTTAACCCCTCTGTTGATTTAATAGATCAACAAGTTAAACATCAACTGCTTAAACCACTCATGGATGATAACTATGAGAAATTATTGAAAATAAATGATAACATCATAATCCGCATAGAATTACATTTTATCAAATATTATTTTATTTAATTATTTTATTTTTCAAAAACATCCCAATTTAAAAATAACACAATTAATGATGATGCATGCAACTCACCAAACCCTCTACAGTGAAAATTGGTCCAACTCACAGAGATGTTTAATAAGTATAAATTTTGTGAACTGGATCATAGTGGGGACTAATATTCTATGTCATAGCTAGTCTCACTAGTCTATATCATCTAACAAGATCAATTGAAATTATTGTCCTACCTACCCATGAAATCCTTACTTTCTGAAACTCTAAACTACATCTTATCTCTAATCTAAAACCTATGATACCACTCTGTCATGACTCGCTCCCTCTAAGGATACCCTATTCAAGAATGAAATGAAATAAGTGTGATAATGAACCTTGAGTCCCCCCTCTAGTAGGTCCTAGGTTGAAGACATGAAAAAGGTGTATAAAATCTCACAATTTTGAGGAATTACCCTCTAAATAAAATATTATTGGGAAATTGTATAAACAAATACCAACTAATTACAGTATATAATATAAAAATAAACTCCAAAATAACACCAAAGTGCATGATAAAAATAAAATAGTATGAATAAAAGTATCCAATATATACCAAAAGAAAAGACATATTGTAGTGACTAAAAAAGTATAAAATCAAATATTGTTTTACCTAACATCTACCCAAATGTCCTTATGGAAACCTGAAAATATTTTATATACATTTGGGGAGAATAATAGGTATACTCGGTAGGATAATACCAAATGTTTCAAGTGAAAATGTGAAAAGGGAACACTAATATGAAAGTAAACAAATATTGCAACCAACATGGGCCTAATGAGTTCAACTATCCAATTCTATCTTAATAGTTTCTCGCTCATAATTTCACTCATCCAAAATAGTGAAATAATATTGAGAAAATAATAATTCAAGGTTCCCCTCAATGGATTACCCATTGATTTTCCCCTATCACTCCACAACATTGAATGTTATTTTCTCACATACATTCCATACATAAATCAACACATCACATCACATCATTGCCTTACTACATCACATATCAACTAAAGACACATTGTCCAAAAAACCACACCTCACCAAAATTCACCTGGGCTAGCACAACACACCTCATTCGAAGACACCTGGGTTGACACACCACATGTTACCCAAAGACAATTGGGACTTAACCACAGCTGAAGGGAGAATAATAATGAGGGTGTATCCAACCATATGTACCATCACAATCCCATATTCCATACAAATCACACAAAACCGAATAATATTAATTGTTGGTATAGTCTTCCAACTTGGATGGGGAATGTATCAAAATAAAATTAAATATATGATACATAGATAGAAAAAATTAACGAAACTGTGGGTACACAATAACTAAACTAACATACATCCCCAAACCACCACAACACCACACATCATATTTCATGGCTATTGCCACCACTACTTGAAAGAAAACACACAAAAACCACACATGTCACACATATTCTCACTCTTAATACTAGTTCCACTATTTATAGATTTCTTGAGATTTCATGAAATCAATTTACTAATACATTTTATTCAAATTTACTTATCTCATTATTTTTTTTCAATTTATTTTTTTTATATACCACCTATCAATTCCATCCCATTAACATTCATTTTTCAACCCAATAATTTATTCATTTCATTCAAAATCATAATTTATTCCATGTAAATATGGGAAGATAAGAAAACTACCAAATTAAAGAACTATAAAAAGTCATATAAACAATGCCACAATAAAATATTTCAACCCTCATCTAAATGCCCCATCATCAAAGCCACATCCCCAAAACATCCAAACATCACACTACCTAACCAAATATCATAACACAACCACTACAAATAAAAAACTACACATGACCACCACACATCCTCATCATCACACTTCCCCACTAGTGTGCATCATAAACCCCAAACAACTACCCATATCACATCCATTCCAATCAACCACCTTATCATATCTTGAAACATAACACAACCCATATATTCACCCCTATCACCACACAACAGGCCAAACCAAACCCAAAATAAAAGCACAACCTCAACTAAGAACAACACATCCTAACTTCCAAAATTTATTAAGAGTATTTTGAAATATTAACTATTTTTTAGAATGAGTATTTTAAAAGAAACCCAATTTTATTGAGGAAAATTATTATTATAAAAAATATATGTTCATTATCCTTTTATTCAGGGTGTAAAAAACAATAAGGGTCGCAAAACATATCATGAATAGTGAAAAATATGGCTTCCAAAATCTAGTACTTTCATCATTTCCATCATCATATATAACACATCAATGAAAAAATGAGATGCAATAAAAATAATTGATTACTCCCCAAAACCATAGATTTCATGTTATGTCAACTTATTATAATCATTAATATAACCCTTATTATTCTTCCAATTGGAGTTAAAAATATGAAATACACACATAGCTTATAAAAAGCTGAGAAAAATGATCCCCTGCATCAAAAATAATATTCAAATACAAAGTTCAATATAGGGTGAAGAAGAAAGATCCTAAAAACCATAACTAGATTATAAAACCACAAATCAGCCTATAACACGTAAGGGGTCATCAAAAATGAAACTCAAATGCAACCCAATCCAATGAAATGAAACCATGGTGAATCTATGTTGAATGAATGTAATGAAATAATATTAAAATAGATATTAATTTATCACAAATAGTTAAAATGCAACCACCCTAACCCAGGGATCATGGCGAGGGAAGATGGTATGGATGTTCTCACAAAATCAATTAGGGTTCATCAATAATATAGATCTAGAGTAGTTAAATGATAAGGTAGTGGTTTGAACTAAAAATATATATAGGTTTTATGTTTCCCCATTTATGACATAACTTCTATACATGCATCATAAATTCCTTGGGTTATGTGGGTGATAAGCCATAAAAACATGATTTAATGTGTAAATACATTGTTAACCAAAAAGCTTGGAGAATTAAATTGGATTAATATTACACTATAAATCCCTCTAAAAATAATAAACTTTGACCCTCCCTACCTACAATCCATAAACTACATGCATCATAAAACTCACATTCACACTGTAAATTGATCTTTTTATGATTTTAATATCTCTATTTCTACACAACTACAACATAAACTCCTCAGGCCCCTCGAGACCTCCTCAATGGACATTCAATCCACAAAGCCATTAATATATCAGATTTTGAAGGTATGTGTCATTAAAATATTATAGAACATATTCAAATCTAGATATAGGGTTCCATTAATTTTATATACACTCATTAATTATATCCATGTAATTTTTATTGTAATCCAAGAAACTCGATACATGAATGGTGACTTTTGTAAATGGATGTTGAAAATATTCCTGAAGTATTTTAATTAATATTTAACCATACATAGGATACTTATATTCTTTGGAATGGAGTTAAACTTTGTGAAGGTCGATGGATGAAACTTTAATATATGGTATATACATCTCAATTTCAATTTAAATAACAGAAAAAAGGAAAATTTAATTCATAATAAATCTCATCATTGATCTAACTCTTAACCAAGGATGTTTTGTTTTAATGTTTCATAGAATTAAATCCTTAGAAAGCTTCATGAAATTCCTCTGAATGAATTATGTTGTATACTTAGATCCTCAGTATGAGAAACCATATAATAGAATTCTTTAAAATGAAGATCCATTTTATCTCATTGTACAAAACCACATGTCAATCATTCCCACATGGATCTGGATCTCATATTTGACAATTAGTTTTTGTAATGGGATGATATTTTAGATCCTATAAAATGATATTATCTTAAATAGCATGTTTACATTCACTAACAAACAAACAAAACACCGAACTAAGAGTAACCATTACATATTAAAATTATATGAATAATATATCATTGTAAAATAATATTATAATAATAAATTAAAATAATTACTTATAATTATTTTTTTTGAATAAATATCTAAAAATAGGTTGTATTTTGAAGATAAATTTAAAAAAGGGAATGGTTTTTTACCATAATAAAATAAATTTATTATAATTATAATTTTATTATAGTAGTAACTATTTATATTTATAAACTATTATCTCAACATTGAATTATTTTTAAATTTATATCAAATGATTCTGATGGATTATGATGGTTAAAAAGTAAATTTTCAATATAAACAATTTTTTTTATATTTTGAAATTTCATTTAAAAACCAAATAAAGAAATTTTATAATTAAAATTTCATAAAATAAACTTTATTTTTAAATTTATGATGTCATGATTTTCTTTTAGGTAATGTTTTAAATTTTTCAAGAAAGTTTATTTTTTGGTGAATAGTTAAAAAAAATTACTAAAATAAAAGTGTTTGGGCATATATAATGAATTGTGTGTAACATAAAAGAAAATAAAACATTTTTTCATGGTAAAATATGTATTTTAGGATTAAAACTATACATTTCAAAATAACATCATGAATTACAAAAACCAATGTATAAATCATAATTAATATGTTCAAAATTATTTTTTTTATTTTTTATTAAAATATTATTTTGTTAAAATATTGTTTTTGAATTCATTGATATTAAAATAAAAAACATAATGAAATTAGTAATAAAATATATAACTTTAAAATTCATGATATTTATAATATTAGCATAAAAATAAATTTTAATAAAAAATAAACATCTTCTACATGAATGTTTTTACACATTACATGTGTTGATGTTCAAATTTATTTTACATGCATATATATTTTATATGATAAAATGGATTTAAAATTATTAATTCAAAATTATAGAAGGTCCATTTTATTTTTGATAATTAAATGTAAATTAATTAATTGAAAAATCAGATAACATGGTACAACCTAAAAGGGTAAATGTTAGAATTTTAAGTGTAAATTACTTAATAAAAGTTAAACAAAAGTGTGTAAATTAATGGTTGAGTGATGAGAGACCTTATCTCATCATTCATAACATTATAATAAATTTTTTAGGTGATCTGTGAACCACATTCTATTTTTTATAATTATGAAGATTTATTTGTTTTATTTCCTTCTAATTTCTTAATAATTTTAATTGTGTATTGACTAAAGTCTTATTAAACTAGATCACATCATAATATTTTGATGTTTAAAATATATTTATATTTCATGTTTTGATCGGACATAACATTATATAAAATTATTATTTACTATTTATAGTCTGACTAAGTCATTTGAGACCATAATTATCATTTATTCAAGTTTTTTAATGTTCCTGCATAGGATTTTAATCAAAATCCACAGAGTTGTTTTGAAATTCACAGAGCTGTTTTTTGGCCCACGTAACTGATTTTATAAAATTTTTTAATGTCTATATTTTGACAATATATTTACATAATTAAAAAAAGTTGATTTATTGTTTATTTCTTCTAAATATTAGAAACATATCTAAATTTCATTAGAAGAAATCAAATTTTGTATCAATCTCTATCACGTATGAAATTAGTCTTGAAGTCAATATGTTTTTTAAATATTATTTTTATATTTTTTTATAAATATTTTACTTATATTTTTTAATCATAAATGAGATATAGAGATCATATATTTTTATTTTTTATTCTTGTAAGGATAATAAAATAATAGAAATATAATTTAATTGGAGCCAAATATGATTCTGACATTTAGTATTCTTATTTTAGGTCTAGATTTAAAAAAGATAATTTGATTAAATATTTTAGAAATTAGGATACATAATAAATTCACCTATATTGGATCAACTACATTGATTTTAGATACATGAATCCCCTATGTTAAATCAACTAAGTGAATCGCCTACATCAATTCACCTACATGGTCAATTCGATTACATTGAGCAAACACCCATGTGAAAAACACCTATGTGAATTTGGCTACAAAGATTAATGAAATTATATAGGTTATTCTAAAATCTATGAATTTACACTATATTACATTTTGATACATATTTCAATATTTTTCATGAAAATTGCACTTATCTAAATTGTTTGAATGATTTATAAATTCAAATTAGTTATGTATAAACTAAGATATTTTTTTCATTATATTAAACTTTTATATAGTGATAAATGTATGTTCAATTTTCACAATTGAAATTTACATCTTGAAAGAAAAAAATTATTATTATTATTTTATTTATTTTAATTAAATTATATTGTTTCTAAATTAATTTTAATTAATATTAAACTCACTCAAATTCTTTTGATACTCTCTATATAGTGTTATCAATTGTTGAAATTCTGTAGATGTTTATTTCTTATCTTAAATGGAATGCTTTTGATTTTTATATTTCCAGTCCAATCATTTTATTTTTGAGGAATATTTTATAGACCTATTATTAATTATGTATTTTAGTCTATATTTTCAAAAAATCAATTTCTTTTAATCTGTAATTCTTGTTTTAGATTTTATTCTTCAACTGAGCAATTATTATTAAATGATAATACCATTCTCTCTCTCCTTATTATAATTCAATATAGTTATTTTGGAATATCAAATTTTTCCAACTATTTTCACATGACCTAATTAGTTTTTTATCCTTTCAAAATATATATATGGTACTCAAAGGGATTTTGAAAGTTATATACAATTACAACATAATGAGTAAATATGAATTCAAGTGGTAAAATGTGTCTATAAAATTTTAATAATGAAGTGATCCTATATACTGTGTTTAATTCTACTAGATGACATCTCTTGGGCTAAAGAGAAAAAAGCGTGAACTTCTACTTCTTTGATGTGAATATCTAATCCTATAATCAAGAACCAGTAACAAATATTCCATTATTTATCTATCATTTTCATCCTACTTTCTTGTGTCTCTAACACTTCCTATCATCTATCATTTTAGTTCACTTTATATTTATTCAATTTCATACAAATATATTCTTTATCTTTAGGTTGTGACTCTTGGATTATAAATTTAGTAATATCATTTTGAGACTTCTTGTAACTAATATTAGGGTTATAATTGGTTTGTGAATTCCCATAAAAATTGCGGGTTTCTTTTGGTTTTAAATCCAGATTACAAATTTTGTTCTAATTGGGTTATGATTCCCCTTAAAATTTAATATTAATTCCCAATGTATCTCTGTTTGATTAGAGATGTGTAAGATTGTACTAGGTAATCATCAGACTAAACTAATATAAAAAACATTCTTGCATTATTTGTATTATTCCACTAGTAATTAACTTTATTAAATAACTTTTATATTTAATTTAAAATTTTAAAAATTCATTTGTAAAATTTAAGTTTGGTATACCCCCCTGAACTTTGACTATCTTTTATCTTCATCTTAGACATAAAAATTAGTATCTGAACCTAGTCAATGATTAAGGATAGTTTATATTTGTCGTTTTATTTCCTCATATAAAAAATTTGTATCATACCTAGATCCTTTTATAATTTAGCTAATAATTATATAGATTCTAATATTTATATTTAATTATGATAATGTTTTCTTATACCTCACAGTCTAAGTACTTGATCTATAAGATGTCACGAATAAACTAAAATTATTGTTTGGTTCATAAGATTCAACCTCACCTTGATGGGAATGATTAGGGTTACAGGAAATATTGAATGGATTCTTACCTCAAGTAGTTAAGAATAGAACATTTTTTGATCATGTATAAACCGTAAAAATTACCATAAGTTTACTAATACACTATTTTTGAGAAAATACATACTAATTTTTTTTAAATTTCATTTTTGAAAATATATTGTATTAAGATACTAATAGAAGTGTGGTTTTTTAAAATCTTTGAGTTGGATTTAGAAAAATGTATTCCATATATGAAATAAGAATCATTTAAATTATCAAATATTGTTAACTTAATTTTTTACCATAATCAATAGTGAAAACAGTAAATATTATTTACCGTCGTTAATGTAAAAACCGATTTACCAAGGATTAAACTAAAAATATAAGGTTTTAAAATGTACCAAAACTTTTATAATTTCTATTTTATTGCCATATTCTGGAATTATATCTTATAATTTTAAATAAATGTTCAGATTTGATCATTTTTGTTGAGAAAAATGTTGGTGAAATTCTTTCATTTCAAAAATTCCATGTGTCTCCAAACCCCCAATAATTAAAGGAAATTCACTCTCCTCTCTAGGCCCCCCTTAAAAACCCAATTTTTCCATAAAATACAATCCATAATAACATACCTAATTCCCTCCCATAATCCTATAATCCTTGTTTTGGTCTAAAATACATCCTAGGATGTATTTTGTTACATGCTAGAAGCTATTGTTCGAAGAAAAGGTAACATCCTTAATAGAGTACCTTATTTTATTTATTCATCCACCTCATTACAATATTATTAATATGTGATTATATAATTACCATTGAATATAATATATATTGATATGTTGGTATGTAATTTTAATAACCTAAAACCATCTCCTCCTCCCACAAAATGGGAAACTAACTGTGGATCGTGTGCATATAAAACAACCGCCTCACGAACCGACGTAATTCATTTTCCGACACCTTTTATAATGGGTGGTCATAATGAAGTAACTAATGATTATATATGATATTTATTATATAATTTTAATTATTTAATTAAAATATCACATATGACTTATAACTCTCCATTCTGTATGAAATATGATAATGTCGCTCAGGTATATAGTGGACTACCACCTTGTAAACCTGTGTGATTTGCTTTCCACTTATGCCTTACATGGAAGGTAATGGGAATTCATTTTATGTTGATATATTATTTTAATGAAATATTGCACATTTTTTATGTGAAATATTTCATATAATATCTTAACTCAACATCCATTGAATAAAGGATAACATCGTTCATGGGTATAGTAGAATACCTCCTCACGAAGTGATGTAATTTGTTTTTTCCTAATTATGTACATAGAAGTTAAAACGGATAAAATTAATGGATTTATGTTATATATATTACTAGATATTTATTATATAAAATTAATATAAAATACAGTTCTTTACTCTTTCACTCGTTAGGGAAATGGTATCGTCGCTCATGTGTATGTACGATATATTGTCTCTACAAATCGATGTGATTCGTTACCCATCATCAAAATTAATTAATATTATAAAGATAAATATAGTGAAACAAATATGATAATTATAAAATTAATTTAAATCTATATTTTATGGAACTATATCCTATGTTCAAGATCCATAACTTTCATGAAAAATCATGCATGTGAAAAAAAATGCAATTAACACTCGAAACAATTGTGATAATGAAATATTATTAATGAACAGGTAATATGATGTTATAAAAAGATCATATATGATCATTTAAATATTAATATGATTATATTTTATTTTATTAATATTTTTAAAACCTCTATAAAATAGGTTAAAGAGGGATCAAATAATTTTAATTGTGAGGTAAGCGGTTTTCTTAAATCAATTTCCATTTATCAGGTTGCATGTCTACTTCATCGATTATACGATGAAAAGATTATGTGTAAAATTGAATCTGATTATTTTATGTTTTATTTACATTTTTATTAATTTATATCTAAAATTCTCACAAATAATCACCTCATTGATTAACTATAACCTAAATTATATGAACATTATAAGGGTCTAATCTCAAACATCCTTATTTGAGACACATGTTCTTTTATTCACCTAATTTTTTTAAATAATGTATATAATACCCATATACATACTATATCATGAATTATTTAAAATTCAAGATATTTAATGTTACAATTAATCTTCATCATTAATGGGAAGTTATGATACAACTGTTACCAAAGCAGTAATTGTTTATGTTTCAAACTCATTTTAATTAAGATTTCTTATGCTTTTATTTCCATTAAAGTAAATTATTTGATAATTTTATAATCAAAAACTTTAATTTTCTTAACTTATGGTTATTAATTTAGTTTCCATATAATAGTACCATTTTCATCACTTTGGTACGTATAATTATTAAGAATTATTTTTGTAAAATATGACGGCATTCCTCTCATCAGTAGAAAATAAGTTTTCTTCCAAATCCATGTTTTCTAAAAATGTTTTCAAATATGCTTTACTAATAAATTTTAAAGTAATTTTTTCCATTAATATTATTTTTTAAAATGGTTTAAATGTAATCTACCTATATTTTTATAAAAAATGTACTTTTTTACTTTTCATACAAAAAATGGGAAAGAAATCATTATTTTTTAATATAATTTTAATAAATAGATATTTTATACCATCATGGCCAATAAAACTTTTAAATATTCATTTTTATGATAAAAAAAATATTTTCAAAAAATTCATTAACGTTTAATAATTTTTTAGATTTTAAATACATTTATTCAAAATTTAAGGGAAATATTTCTCAAGGAATGTTAAAAGTGATCTTTAAAAGTCATTTTTGATCTATTATATCCTATGATGCTACTCAAAGTTAAATGGTTGTTTTCCAGAAGTATATTTTTTAATTTTTGAAATGAATTTTCATCAACAAAAAAAACCATAAATGTAATTTATTACATCAAAATTATATATGTATATATATTTATTTATATTATTTATTTACCTAGTCTATTCTCCCTTCTACTAATATGGTAATACACTAATTATGATCGTTTATCAAATACTTTCACTATGAAATTTCCTTTGAATATGATATAAAAAGTAATAATGAAACCCATTTTCATTCCCTAGGTAATTATTATATTATTCATTATGATTTATTTCCTTTATTTGGAAAAAATAGATCATGAACATGTTAGGATGGGCGTGCCATGATAACTCACCAATGTATTGGGTAATTATTTAGTCTCATGAGATTTCATGTGTGTGATTAGGGAGTGAACCAAATTCATTATGAGACTATGTCTACCATGTGATGTTGTCCAAGATGTTATAATTGAATTATTATTATGCCATGTTTTATATTTCTACCACATTTCCTACTATTACAAGATATTATGATGCCATGTTTTTTATGTTATGATTCCTTGTGATGAATCATGTTACATATATTTTATGATATCATGTTATACCTTTGATTGATATTTTATGATTCATTATCTTGTTTATTACCTTATCAATATTTTTATATTAACCCTTTATTTATGTATTATCTATGTCATCCCATGTAGTTATAGGAGATCAAATGGATTTTAAGAGCTCGCAATGGAGAATAAAATAATTATTCCATGTTTAACTTACTTTGATGTAATATGAACCTAGTTTTCCAAGGAAACTAGGATTTTATGACACATGAGTAATATTATTAGATATTTATATTTATGAATTATGTGATAATATGTGTAAAAGGCATGGGACACCATAGTTTGTATCATAGGAGTAGTTTAGTTGACCTGTGATAACTAGGATAAGAAAATCATAGTGATATCCCTAGGGACATATATAAGGATAATTATATGTATCAGAAAATATATTGGAATTTTTGTGAAGTTTAGATGGAATGGTTTTAGAGAAATTAAATCCTAGCCTGGACAATAAAAGTGGATGTCTTTTTGGAATAGATGTTCCCAGGGGTAATAAATCCAAAAAAAAGTTTTTAAGGGATTTACTTGAGTGTTTACTTATATATGATAAAGTTTCTTATTGTGCACATTTTTTCAAATTATTGAGGGAGATGTTTTAAAAATTCACATAATCTTTATAAACAATCATGAATGATTTTAATATATTTGGAAAATGATTGACCTCGGATAAAAATATGATTTTTTATATTGAAAATAATGTGTTATGATTTGGATATACTATAAATGATTTTTCATGACTATGTTGGGTCCCACTATGATTATTATTTCCCATAATATGCTTGTGGCTTTATTAAATGGATAGAACAATGATGAATTATGTTAACACTGAATGTGATAGACACTTTGGTGAATATTTAAAATAAAATTGGATGATTATAGGGGAGAAATATATTTTGATTATTCCTAATTTTCTTTTATGATATATTATTAACAAAATAAACTTTAGTGTTATTCTAAATAAGTCAAATAAGATGAGGATGGATTTTTATGACATTCCATGTTGTAATAAACAAATTGTAAATAATATTCGGCTTCTAGCATTTCAAGAAATTAGGAAGATACACTATGATGAATATCTCAAGGGGATGAGAAGATGTTTTATGTGTGGAAATGGAGGTTTTAGAGTGAAAATTTGTCAAAAAATTGATGTCTTATATGTGGGGAACTTAGTCATTATCTGAGTCAATTCCATAAAATAAGGGTTAACCCCTACACCAAGGCAAGGCCTATGTTATATAAAATCATCATATTAAATGGGTTGAATTATTTTTGTATTAGTATTCAAGAATTATGTTGTAGAATGTTTATTTTTTTATTCGATTTAGGAAACATATAAATATTGTGTTAATATTAGAAGTATATATTTCTTATTATTAAATTAAAATAATATTTATGGATACCATCATGGGTCTATGATTTTATGGCAGATCATAAGTTTGATGTCTTATAAACCTTGTTTGAGGTTTTAAGTAAATGGATTTCAAGGTGACTAATGATATTTCAGGTGAATTTGTATTGGGTTGAATTAAATATAAAATTTTAGTTAAACGTAAAGGATTATTTGGTAATAATGATATAATTTTTTTGTAAATGTATTTTGAAAGGGCATGAGATAACATTTGAGGTTAAAAACTTATTTCTGGATGTGGTTATTCATTTTACCTGGGATATATGATTATTTTTCTAATTAATGATCTTTGTTAAACATCTGGAATCATTGTATAATTTTAGAGATTAAGAAATTCATATACATTTTGGTTATTATATTACCATATTCTAACCATTTTTATTTAAATAAATATAGGAGGAATATCTTATTATTATTTTTAAAACCTTATGATTTGTTAAATGTTTTTTCAGTTCTTCGGACATAGAAAATAAATATTCGATATTCATTTCCTCATTGTATGTGGTAACTTTTAAATTGATCGAATCATATAGAAAATATGAAACTATGTTTATGAAATAAAAAAATAAAAGTTATGTATATATTTTGGTTTTCTAAATATTTATGGAAAATTGATCTATCAAATCTTGGAAAAGGACCATGAAAAAATGTTACACTCTTAACTACATATCTAATGAATAAATAGTATTTTAATTCATCTAAAATTTATGGTTTTTTGTTGTTGTATTTTTCTTCATGATTAACATTATTATGATAAATGATATCTACCACTCTATAATTATTTACTCTTTTCTACTATGTCCATATTTTTACATCCATCCAATGTTCTACAAAATGGATCCCTGGTTATATAATTTTCATGATAACGTTGGTATTTCTCTTTCCCTCTTTTTATGTGGATTTTTAATTATATATTTTTAAAATTTTTTATTTTCCACAAATAAATTTTCAATTTATTTATTTATAAGATCGTGATTAAATTATAAGGATGTAATTTATTTAAGGGGGTAGACTATAACACCAAAGTATTTTAAAAGAGTAAAATCATATGCAATATTGTATATGAAATATGACACCAAGAAAAAATGAGAATGAAACACACCAAGACTTTAATATATATTATTTTTATTCAAATTTAATCGCATAGGTATCTTTTGGGGCATACAACACTCGTATTAAAAAAACACAATACTCTAACAATATATTATTATTTGAACATGACAATGATAAACTGACTATTAAATTGGTTGGTATAAATAGTAATAAATAAATTATTAAAAATAAAATTTATATTTGTATAAAATAAATTCAATGGATATCTAATTATTTGAAATAAAATAAGAATAATTTTAAAGAGATATATATCTTTTCTATAAAACCGTGTTTTTATAAAATGAATATTATTTGTTATTTACATGAATAAAACTAATATAATTATTACCACTTTTAGAAAAGATATTTTTAAAAATTAATTTTTTAAATTATCATATAAAAATTATCTTAAGGTGACTTTTTTTTATTTTTCTAAAAAAATCTTTTTTGATAAATAGTGAAAAATAATGATTTTTATAAAAACTTTCTGATTCATTATAAGAATTTAAAATTCCAATTTTATTATAATATTATTTTAAAATAAAAATATATATTTCAATTATATAGTAATTAATCCAAATTAGGCCATTTTATCTAGTTTGTATTTAATTTTGATATAATTTTTTTTAAAACTTTTCAATATTATTCTTTTGAAAACTCGTTCTTTCGACATGTTGTTGTATTTAATTTTAAAATAAATTCTCACACTATTTTAATTTTAATTTACAAAAAATTATACCTTATTTTTAATAATAATAATATATATTATATAATAAGTTAAACTTAATCTTTGACCATAATGAATAGTAAAAAGAGGAAAAACTATTCATCCTGGTTAAGGTAAAAATGGGTTTACCTAGGGGTTAAACTATAAATATCAAGGTAAAAAATGAGCCAAAACGAGTCTAATTCCTATTTTATGGTAATATTTTAACATTAAATCTTATAATGTTCGATAATGGTTCATTTAAGATCCTTTTTTCATGAGAAAAATGAGGGTGTAATTCTTTCTTTTTAAAAATTCCAAGTGTGTCATCTCCCCCACTTATAAATGGCCACCCACTCTACTAAATTTTACACACATACCTAACCCATTGGAAGAGGCATTAAATTCCCAAATAACTTCCCTAATTCACTACAATCATCATATTATACTTTTATTGGTCAATAATCTATCCAAGGAAGGATTTGTTACAATGAAAAAGATGTTATTTGAAAAGATGAAACATCCCTAAAAAGACATTTTTTATTATTTATTCATTAACCTCATTAAAATAATATAAAATAATGTTTATATAATAAAAAAATATCATAAATATACAAATATGTTTATATATTAATGAAATAACATACAACCATCTCCTCATCCCTCAAATGGGAAACAAAATTGTTGATCGTGTGTACGAAGGACTACAACATCATGAATCGACCTAATTCATTTTCTATGAAAAACTATCATGGATGGATATAATTAATAATATAATATTTAAATATTATATTTATGATATAATTATAAATATTAAATAATAATATCACATATACCTTGTTACTTTCTATTTTTTAGGAAATATGATAACGTCGCTCTTGTGTACGGCGAACTACCTCCTCGTGAAGCGATGTGATTCATTTTTCACATACACATTACATGGAAGGTAATGAGGATTAATTTTATTTTGATATATTATATTAATAAAACATTAATAATTATAGAAAATAAATTTATCATATAATTTCTTACCATATAACCCATTGAATTAATGATAACTTTATTTTTATGTACGGAGGATTACTGCATCGTGAAGCGATGTAATTCATTTTTCACTTACTCTTAACATGAAAGGTAAAAAATTATATATTAAATGAATGAATAAGATATGTATTACATGATATTTATTCTGAAAAAATTATATACAATCCACTTCCATTCCCTTCTACCCGTTACAGAAATGATATCCATGTTCGTGCATACGTACAACCTACCGTCCCCATGAAGTGATGTGATTCATTATCCAGGTTAATAATTAAATTAGGATTATGAAGTTGTATATAATGAATAAAAATTATATTTATATCATTAATATCATTTTTTATATTACCTAATTGTATCTTACTTTCATGATCAAGATATTTCACGACAAAAAATGCTTAATAAAACAAGGAAATTATTACTTGAAACAACGATGACAATGAAATATTAGTAACAAATATGTAATAAGATGTTATAAAAGGATAATATATGGTATTATAAATATTAATATGGTTTTTTAATAATTTAATAACATGTTTAAAATTATTCTTGTGTAGTTTAAAGAGTGCTCAGCTAAAGGGAAGTGCAAGGTAATGAGTTATCTTAACTCAATTTCCTTTCATTGGATTTTAGGTAAAATTCATTAATTTTTTTATGACAAAATTATTTTTTCAATGACCTTTGATTTTATTAGTTTTTATTTCCACTTTTCCTCAGTTGTATCTATATTTTTCACGTAATCTCCCTATTTATTAACTCTTACCTAAATGGTAGAGACATTGTGAGGGTTTCATCTCAAACATTCTTCTTTGAGACACATGTTCTTTTATGCACCTAATATTATTTAAATGGCTTATATACTACACATAAAAATACTATATTATGAATTCATTATACTTAATTATATATTAATTTACAACTAATCTACTTCATTAATGGGATTTAATGATAAAAATGTTACAAAAGTTGTAAGTTTTTATGTTTCAATCTCATTTTAATAAGGATTTCTTATCCTTGAATTTCCTTTTAAATCGTTTATTTGATCATTTTATAATAAAATTCATTAATTTTATTATCCTTTGTTTATTAAATATTTTTTCAACTAATATTTTCATTTTACACTCTTTTATACTAAAAATTATTGAGATTTGTTTTTAAAAAAACTAACTTCATTTCTTGCTTTGGTCGAAATTTCATTTTCTTCTAAATCCATAATTTCTAAAACTGTTTCCAAAAATGTTTTAATATGATTTTATAAAAAAAAAATTACCATTAAATTTTTTTTTAAAAAAATATAAGGAATATTCTTTTTTTCATAAAAGTTTCTTTTTTACCTTTCTCATAAAAATATGAAAGGAATCTTTTTTTAATGTATTCTATATGAACAGAAAACATTAACCATGATGACCACACAATGTTTTAAATCATCCTTTTTTTATTAAAAATTTTAATTTTAAAAAAAAATCCTTAATTTTTTAGAATTTTTTTGATTTTAAATTTTATTTTTGAAAAATGAGAGGTTATTTTCTTTAAATAATTCGAAATTTTAGTTCAAGATCAATTTCCATATAATATGAAAACTTTTGATGTTACTAAAATATAAAATGTTATTTTAATAATTATTGTTATAAATATTTATAAAATATTATTAATCACTGAAAATAACCATTTAAGTTATGTATTTCTTCAAACTAATTTATATATATCTCTTTTATATATGTACATAATTTATTATCCCTTCCTTTAATTGGGAATTCTACATTTTTTATCACTTATCAAATGTCTTAATTATGAAATGTCCACTTAATATTATATGAATCAATATTATACAATAAATTATCATTCCATTGCTAATTATTATGTTATTATTTATGATTTGTTTCCTTTATGTGGTACACATAGATCATGAACATGTAATTATAGATGAACCTTGATTTCACTCACATGTAATGGGTGATGTTTTATTCTTATGAGACATAATGTATGGTATTAGAGAGTCATCTTAATACATTATGTAACTCTATCAACCATGTGATGTTGTCTTGGTTGTTATCCTTGACTTATTATTATGTTAATTTTTATATTGAAATAATATTTCATATGATTCCTTGTTTTTATAATATGATTTTCATTACATTATTCTTTAAATTGATTACTCATGTACCTTCTCTTTTATGATATCATGTAATACCATTGACTCACATGTTGTTCTTCCTTAACAATTTTATTCCCTTATAGGTCTTTTTAGTTCACCCATTTCTTTATGTATTCCCATTTTTATCCCTTGAATCTTAATAACTCACTATAGTGAATAAAAAATTACATGATTAAGTTCCTTTTGATGTAATATGAATCTATTTTTCCAAAGTCGCAATGCCTTTAAGATCATCCAGTTGTATTAATAGATATTTATTCTTAAAATTCGTGTAATGATATGTGAAAATGTCTTGGGTTTCTCTAAATACAACTATTTATATCTATAAGATATTACAAGATACTCACCTTATATCATAAAAACTAATTACAATCATACTTTGAATTCAACAAAAGGAGTACCAAGACATAAAGCTGGGTGAAAATGAAACTATAGATAAAATGTTCCACAAATTCACAATCATTGTGAATGGAATAAATTCCCTTGGTGTATATTCATAGTACCCTATACTTGGTGAAAGTGTTCTAAGAGATATACCGAAGATATATAATTCTTATAAGGTTGTGATCTATGAATGTATGAATTTAAAATAATTAAAATTATATGAACTCATTAGATCACTTCATGAATAAGAACATGAGTATATGAATATCGTAGAAGAAGAAACTTCAATGAAGAAAGGAATTTATTTCAAATCACAAATAAATGTTATTTCTAACTCTTATAAATATAAATCATGGGAATGTGATGAATTATAGATTACAAATATAATAAAATGTATTTATAACATGATAAAATAAAAGAAAATCTTTAAAAATTGAACAAGTGAAGATAAAAGAAAAGAATATATGGTCACTACATATAGACCTTATGTAACCTATTATAAATGTATAAATAAGGAACATATCAAACTCGGTTGTCCAAATATAAAGCAATAAGTGAGAGATAAAAAATATAAGAAATAATTTAAATGTTCATGTAATATCGGATGGAGTTACACCAAAGAATATGATTCATGTTATATATCTAGAATTGAGAAAGATTCATCTAATCAGTTTTTGGTGGTGATAAATAAAAATGTTTCAATAATAAGTAAAATGATAGTTTTTATTCTGAGAGTGATGGATATATATTTGATGAGTTTTATGAAGAAAACTAAAAAAATCCCAAGGATGTTATAAGAGTTACTACATATTATAAACAAATAAACTAATAAAATAAGAGTCTTTTCAAGGAAAGTATGAAATTGAATAAGATAAATGAATATCTCAAGGAAAAAAATATTAAATTCTTCCTCATTTTATAAAGGTAAGATCTTTGTATATTTTAAGTCTATTTAGAAGGATAATGATAATCATATATGGAATAGTGTAATCATAAAAAATATTTTATCTAACTTTTTTCAATAAAAGGAAAATTATTAAATTTTGATATTTATTATGAAAAGAATATATAAAATCTGATTTTATTATAATATGTATATTCCAAAGTTATATAAGACAACTTTTTCCGAAGTTCATTTTGAATGGATTCTTTTGTTACATGATTTAAATGTTATATGCAAGGAAATTTTAATAATTAATGACCTCCTAAATATCTAGATTTTCACTTTATTACAAAGAATTATATTCCAGAATATTTATATTGTAGAGTACCTAACATTAATTTTTTTAAATCATTATGTGTACATAAAAATGAAATTACTAACCCATTTGAACCAAAAATACCATGGGTATGAAAATTTCAAGTAATTGTTTTTAGGAAAAATTAATTGGATATAGCAAGAACCACACAAGGTACATCAACAGTGTATGATCTCATCAAATTAATAGTTAACTATTAAATTTCATATTTTCTACCAAATATCATGGAGGATATTTTAATATTGTAGATGACTCCATATGCAAGGATCAAGGTTTTGGTGAAATTGGTATTTAATATTTTGAATTAATTTCTAATTTTTTATACATTAAAGGTTTCAAAAATTACTTAATTAGTATTTCAAATCTATTCTATAGTGGTATATATGTTAATTTTTAAAATAATAAATTTTTAGTTTTTAAGAATTAAAATGATTTATTTTATTCTAATAGAAAATACAATATTTTTTCTATAAATATCTCTGATTTATCTAATAAAAATTTTAACTATCTCATATCTTTTTAAATAGATTATCTTTTTTGTAATATAATTTATGGACTTTATCATTTACAAATAATACATAAATTAGACTAGTATAGACATTATTTTTATTTACCTAAGTTCAAGATAAGTAATTATTTTGTTAGTGATTCTATCTTAATATGGAAAAAACATAAGGAATATTCAAATATATCAATCATGTTTCTACTTACATGTCTCTTTAATTATTTTATATTTATTTATTTAGTCGAATAAATACTTTTACATTAAATTTAGGGAAATATTATTTAATTATCTTTTATAATTCAATATATTTATATGGATTTATTTCATGTCTTATAAGCCTGAATCATTAGCTATATTTGTTAAATTTTTTAATCTATTTAAAAATAAAAAAAATCATATCTTATATTATAAGTGATAATGGAGTTTAATTATTTAATTATAATTTTGAAATATTTTGTGGAGAAAATGGATATGCACATAATTTTGTTACTCCAAGAACACCAGAATAGAAATGTGTTGTAGAATGCAAAAACAAGAATTATTCAAGTGATAGATTGAACCATACTTAATGAATATATATTAAAAAAAATTAGGATCAATTTATTAATCTAAAATGATAATTTTTAAATATATTTTGTTCTATACCTCTTAAAAAGAAAACACCTCATGATTCTTTTAAGGTTGAAAACAGATGGTTAGTTATTTTAAAGATTTTATTTGTAATGTTTTTATATTAAATATGAAATATAATTCACATAAGTATGAGACTAAATTTATTGTACATAGGTTTCATGGTTATTCTTCTATGCGTATATTTTTAAGATTTTATAAAAATTATAGAATTACTCTATAAAAAACTATTCATATAATGTTGGATAAATCTTGTGGTTTTTAGAAATTAGTTTTGAAAACATTGAAAATTAATTTTGGTATTTCAAATTTGTTGATTAAAAACCTATAGGTAATATATTTATTTAGGGGTATAAAATTATTCTCAATATATTTATAGATCATAGTGTATTAATAATTATCAACATATTACAAATGTGATTGGAAATTTTTTTATATGAAAACTATAATATCTACATTAAATGTTTTTCTAACTCCACTTTTTTTATAATTATGTTTCAACTAATGTTATTAAAGATTTCAATGGTCCCAATTTGATAATTTTTATTCAACATGATCTTAATAAATTTATTTGAATTTTTTTTGGTATTTAGTATAATATGTTAAGGATAATCATGTAATTGGGACTAAATGGACATTGTAAACATACTAGAAGAATATAGATAGATTGAAAAAAATAAATCTTGAATTGGTTCCCAAGGATACAATATAAGGCCTCAGCCTTAAACATTTCATAATCTTGAGTTAATTCAATAATTTTAATTTTAATTCATATCGAGGATCTTTTCAAGTTTAGAGATTTAGATAATTGGTCACAACATATACATAAAATCTTGAATATTACAAGTAGACACTTATTCTCTCTATCCATTTTTTTCTTTAAAATAAAACTCTTTAAAAAGAAACATGACATCATTTCATGTTTTAATAGCATAACTTTTCCCTGATCCCATCCTTGACTCTATTATTGTTTATGTACTATGAAAAACATTTCAAAACTTAGTATGAGTATAAAAATCTCCATAAGGTATACATAATGAAAGAAAATTGTTAGTCTTGGGATAACATGAAAACCATGAATACTTTATTATAATGTTATACTTTCAACCTTTAAGAATTAGTACATATACTTCACTATATATAAGCTCATTACATATGCTTTATGTAACCAGAAGAGTTCCATAAATCCCGTAAAAAAATATACATCATATAAAGGTAACTTGGGACATAAAGATACTTAAATAGAATAATTGTACAGTCTAATTCCACACATATCACTAAATGGAATATTCATATGGATGACTTCCATAACCAATTAATTAGAGGTTATAATGTTACCACTCATCCTTGGTTTATCATGGAACCACCCATCATTTAGTTTATCACGTAACCACACGTCATTGGTTTATCAATTAACAACCCATAAAATGTCCAAGTACCACGTAAAATATTTCAAATATCAAAATTTCACTAATAACATTTCATTTGAAAACACAATAAAAGATTTCAAGATATTGGGATAGAAAATCCACTTTCAAACCCATTTTCAATACCAAAAGAAGAAAAAAGTGAATAAGGGGTTTCGTTTCCTTTTAAAAACATTAAGGCTTATAGAGGATGCCAAATAATGATTACAGTGGTAGAGAGGTCATTGTCACCACATACATTAAAAAATAATTTTTCATTTAGTAAAATTATTTGTAGAAAAAATATTCCAATTGAATTATAGTAAAAGTCAAAGGGGTTTATTATACACCATGTAAAAGAAAAAGGTGTATATTAAAATATGCCTCAATGAAAGGATATTGAGACAAAGTCCCTTACCTTGCATCTGACTCCTCATGTATGTTCATTTTTCTTCTGGAATAATAATCTTAAGTTAATTTATACTTGATTTAGAATCTTTTCCAATTTTATTATTCCTTTCATATAACTTATTACCATGTTATAAAAATTTCATAATTATTTATGTTAATATCAGTCGTTTCGTCGATATTGGGTACTGGTGTCCAAAATGAACTTGTTATAATTAAAAATTGTCCATGTTGTCAAAATTCCAGTATCTCCCTAATGATATTCATGATTTAGATATCATATCTATCCTATATATCTAGTATGTATATATTTATAATACTCCATAATATTTTGAGATAAGAAATGGAATGCACCATTCATGAAGACGGTAAGCCGTACTTACGCATGAATGCTACTTTCATTTATTTTTCATATTTAAAGGAAAGAAAACTAAATGATACATAGGAATATTTAAATTACAGTATAATATCATATTTTATATAAATTACATAAGTTCATTAATTCCATCCTTTATACATTCCATGTATGAAATGAACGATCCATGTCACTTTGAGGCGGCGGTAGTCCACACTTCCTCAAATGAAATTATCGTATTTACAAATTAAGGAAATCATAAAGGTATGTTTTCAATAAAAAAATAAAAAAAATAGACAATATAAATATAATTTATATCATATATAAATATAGTTCCGTCATAATAGCCACCATGAGAGGTGGAAGAGTAAAATTGAACAATCATCGTTTCGTGAGGTAGTAGTTCGCCGAACACAGAAATAGTATGTTCGTATCCATTAGATGGAGGTGTGTCTAAGTGTAGTTAAAATAATTATCATAAAAACAAACTAATATATTTAATATAATTTTTTTGTTATAAAATAATGTAATAAAGAGATTTTATGGGGTTCAATAATGAAAATAAATTAAAGGATTTTGAGAGAAGACATTACCTCAAATCGAGTAAATCCTTTTGATTTAAGCTAAAAGGATTTCTTGAATTTACTTTTTCCCAAGTTGATGCTTCTAGGAGGAATATAGAGATACTGGGAGCTTATTAGGGAAGAGTTTTGACAAGAAAAAGTTCTTGATAGGTGTGAGTAAGGGTTAGAGGTGATTCCCTTTTATAAGAGGGAGGAAGGTCACTTTAAGAAGGTATTGAAATAGTATTTTATTATAAAATTATATTCGGTTTCAAATGATACCAAAGTCATTTATTTAAAAGCTAAGATTTTTTTTTTGGGTTGAAAACCTCTCAACCAATAGGTTTTAGACAAGTCTAGGTCACAAATATATCCTTATCTTATAGCTTTGGCCTTTAGTTGACTAATTTGACTCTTACCATGTATTCTTGTATATTTATACTATATGGTTAATGTAGTTACTATAAAATTTCCAATTTAATGTAAAGTGGTTAATTAATTACATTTTCAACATTATCTAAGTCATTTGGCAGAATATTATATTTCTAGGACTATTATATCTTTTAATAAAATAGTATTTGTTTTAAAAACTCATTTTTGTCAATTTTTATACTATTTGTATCATGACTTTTTTAAAATACATAAAAACTTTATTCTTTCTAAAAAAACATTATTAATTAAAATATAAAAAGTCATAACCTTCCCTAAAATTCTTGGATGATAGAAAAAGCTTCAAAAAAAATTATTTTAATATTTTTAATCTCATTTATTTAAATCATTCATTAATAAGGTGATCATTACATCATCATTATGTCATAAATAAATTTATTTATTTGATGTCTAAAAATTATAAATAAAATACCATGACATAGGAAATTTTTTATCTTTCTAATAAAAATATAGTCGATAATATCACTTATATAACCCCATATAAAAAAATTTAGTAAAAGATATATATTTATGTTATATTTTTATTTACATTAAATTAATTCTTATAAAATGTCATTTTCACATCTAAGTGGCTCCATGGGGTCCCACAATTGACCCAATGATGGAAATGGTCGTTTATATCTCTTTCAATATTATTATAACACATTTTAGGGTATTTTAATATTATTTTAATATTATTTCTTACCCTCATTTACCAGATTTACCCTTTAACCACGGTAAATAAAATAATTGCTGAAGTTACTATTCATAATATATAAAATAAAAGGTGCCTATTTAAACAATTGGGACCTCATGATTCCAATTATGGAATACATTTTTCAAAATTCAAATGAAAAAATAGGAAGAAATTAAATTAAAATTAATTCTCGTTGTTAAAACCAAAAGTGTTTTTTAAGAAGTAAAAACTACCAAAAGATTGACATGTGTTTATGTCCAATTTCAAAGTGAAATTACAGAAAATGGAATAAATTATATTAAATGATAAAAATATAATCCATTTAAACTTTAAAACCAATTAAAATTACAATATATCTATATAAATAAATTATATAAAAAAGGCAGTTTAGACGTAAAATGTGGTATTTTTCACTATTCATTAAAAATGAACTTTATTAGAAAATTAACAAAAATTTACCCAATGTAAATTTTCATGTCCCAAATTTAAATAATAAGTTTATTTTTTCAAAATTAATATATATAAGTGATAAAAACTATATTTAAAAATGTGTTTCCATTAAAAGGCGATAAAATGATATTTTAAAAATATTAGAGTATTTCATGCTAAAAATAGGATTCATTATTATTTTAAGCCTCTAAAATTTATTGGATAAATTTAAAGACATTTAAAAAACATGTATAATCATATTTTAGTAAGTTCTATTCATTTATTCCAATATAATGGTTATGCGTTAACTACAATTTTAAATAGTAATATCACTATATTATTTTTCGGTATAACTCAACATTGTGTGCATCATAAGATTTCAGAAAAACCAGTTGTTGCATGTTGAGTATGCTATAGGACATAGAATACCCTTTAAATTAAAATTAATTTTTAATTCACAAATATTAATAAATATGAAACTATCATATTCTTTATTTACCTAGGATGTTATATCCTTTCTCCTTTTAGGAATTGTATCCCTACAATTCTATTCACTTATCAAATAAGTGGGGGAATTTATACCTCATAGCATTTTTAGTTCACCACATTTCCTCTTCAACCATTTTATTTTACAAAAAAACTTACCTGATGAATTATCTTATTCCACAACACTTTCTCTCTTCGGACAAGAATTTGTACTTGTTGTTCCTCAAACGAAAGATTATATGTCAATTGAACTACCTCCAGACACAAAACATGAGATGGATCTAGTATATACATTCTCAACATTGAAACATGAAAAACATTGTGTACCTGGGATAAACTTGGAGGTAAATCCACCATGTAGGAAACTGATGCAACTTTCTCTAGGATTTCATAGGGTCCAATGAACCTCGAACTGAGTTTTCCCTTTTTTCCAAAATGAATCACACTTTTCCATGGAGAAACTTTTAGAAAGACATTATAAACTACCTAAAAAGAAATATACGTCCTCTGGTTATCAGCATAACTTTTTTTCCTTATCTGAGTTGTTCTCATGTGCTTCTAAATCATCAGAACTTTTTCTGCCATCTCTTCTACCAATTCTAGTCCCATCAAGTTCCTTTCACCCATTTCATCCCAAAAAACTGGAGTTCATCACTGCTTTCCATATAATACCTCAAATGGTTCCATCTGTATACTATAATGAAAACGAATATTATAAGAAAAATGATCCAAATAAATATATTGATCCCAAATTCCCTGGTAATCTAGTGATCAAGCACATATTATATCCTCCAAGGTCTGAATTGTTCATTCTGACTGCCCATTTGATTGAGGATGAAAAGTTGTACTGAAATTTGATTCAGTTCCAAATGACTTATAAAGGCCTTTAAAAAAGTTAGATGTGAACTTGGGATCGTGATTAGATACAATGGAGAGGGTAAATCAATGTAACCAGACTATCTCTTTAATATACAAACGAGAAAGTTGATCTAGATACAAAGTATCTCTAGTATCATGAAAATGAGAAACTTTAGTCAACCAATCAATAATAACTAAGATCACATTGTTACCTCAATATATTTTTGCTAACCCCACTATGAAATCTATAGACACATTTTCTAATTTCCACTCTAGAATTAGAAAATGATGAATCATCCCTTTTGGTAAATACCTCTCTTCTTTAACCTACTAACAAATCAACCTCTTCATAGTAAAGTCAGCAATATCTATTTTTATTCCATCCCACCAGAAATACTCCCAAAGATCTCTGTACATCTTAGTACTTCTAGTAAAAAATAAAAATATATAACCATGATCTTCACATAATAACTCTTTATTCAATTAGGAATCACAAGGAACCCATAATATCTTTCCAAACCTCAAAAAAAAATATTTATCAATGTTAAATTTAGGTAAATTTCCCTTCTAAATCAATTTTACATTTTTCTGCAACTCATTATCTTATTTCTATGATTTCTTAATCCTATTTGATATATATGATTTGACTACCACCTGAAACAAAACAAAATAATTTTCTACACCAACAACTTCCAATAAAAAATTTATTAGATAAAAAATCAAATGATCTCATTCCAGATGTAGAATGGTTAATGTAGCATTACTCTTTCTACTTAAAGCATCATCCACTTTATTTGCGTTTCCCGGATGATAATGGATCATGAAATCATAATCCTTAATTAATTCTAGATATCTCCTCTGTCTCATGTTTAATTATTTCTGAGTGAATATAGATTTCAAACTTTTGTGATCGGTATATATTTTAGACCTTACACCATACAAATGATGCCTTCAAATTTTTAATGCGAAAAACAACACCAGCTTACTCAAAATCATGTGTAGGGTAATTTAGATCATGAGGTTTCAAATAATGTGAAGCATAAGAAATTTCATTATCATTCTATATTAGGACACAACCTAGTCCTTAAAACGATGCATCACTGTAGAAAATAAATTCACCATTCCTATAAAGAAAGTCAAAAACTGGAGATTTACCATTCTTATTTTCAGTTCCAGAAAAAAATCATCACATTCTTTTGCCCATATGAACTTAACTCCCTTATGTGTTAGCTTAGTTATAGGGCTATATAACCGAGAAACGTTTTCAAAAAACCTTCAGTAATAACCCATTACGCCAAGAAAACTATGAATCTCTGTTATATTGGTATGTCTTTGCCACTCTTTAACAACATTTTTTTTATAAGGGTCAATAATTATGCCATCTTTAAAAACAATATGACCTTAGAAAGAAATTTTTTGCAACAAAAATTCACTCTTACTAAACTTTCCATATAGTTTCTTTTATTTCAAGGTTTTAAAAACAATCCTTAAGTAAATTTCATGTTCCTATCGACTTTTAGATTATACCAAGATATCATCTATAAAAATAACCACAAACTGATACAGAAACTGATGAAAGACTTCATTCATGAGATTCATAAATACAACAGGTACATTAGATAACCCAAATGGCATAACTACAAACTCAAAATGCCAATATCTTGTTTAGAAATTTGTATTCAGAATATCATCATCCTTCACCTTCAACTGATGGTACCCAGACATCAAATCAATCTTCAAAAAATACTGGGCTCTCTGGATCTGGTCAAACAAATCATCGATATAAGTAAATGGATACATGTTCTTAATAGTTATGTTATTCAAGGTCATGTAATAAATAGATAGTGTCATAGAACCATATTTATTTTTCATAAATAAAACTAAATCACCCCATTTTGAAGTTCTAGGTCGAATGAAACATTTGTCAAGTAATTCTTGCAACTGATTTTTTTAATTCCACCAGTTATACTTGAGATATTCGATAAGGGGGTTTAGAGATAAGTTTAGAATTATGCAGTAAATAAATTGTAAATTTAACCTCTTGATTGGTAACAATACCATAAAATTCAACCGGAAAACATTTTTGAATTCATTCACCACTAGAATGTCACCAAACAAAATTGTTTCTTTCTTTTAAACAATATGGGATAGATACCTTTCACATCCATCATTAATCAATATTTTAGCTTCTTGATATGTTATCAAAGGTATGAAATCATTGAATAAAACTTTCTTGGCCTTACAATCTATTTTATAATGATAAACTAAAATCCAATACATAACCAAATTGATATCAAATTCCACTATGGGAATTTTAAAAAGATTTGAAGGAAATGATATCCCAATAATAATAATATGAAGATTCCTATAAATCATGGTTTATTTAATAATTCAACCTGGATTTTTTACCAAAAGTTATATATCACTTTCATGAGGTTCTATATCCAATTTACTTGAAAATATATCAGAAATGAAATAATGTGAAGATCTAGAGTCAAATAGAGTGTTGGCATATTTTGAAAAGATCTGTAACATACCTATCACCAATTCATTTAAGGGTCACACATCAATAATAGTAGTTCAAAATGATTTTTCCATGCCCGTATGATTTCGATCTTGTTGGATTCCACCCTGGGTAATCAAATTTGGATACACATTAGCATAATTACCTAATTAATTGCAACTAAAGAATCTTACCGCAAGTTGTTCATTGCATACCTGATCATCTTCCTTATAGTTATGAGAAGTATAAACAGTCTTACCACATAGGAAGAACTTCCCTGACTTTTAGATACATTATCTAGGATGCTTCTTACCACACTTTTCACAAGTTAAAAATTCGGTTTTCTTATATATAGGCTTATTTGATGAATTATTTCCCATTTCATACCAACTGGATCACTTATTTTGTTTGCTCTCATGGAACACATGCTCTTCAGAAAAATCCATTTCTACCATCTTATCACATTGGAATATTTTCTCATATCTTTTTAACTCACAAAAAGCAAACGCCCTTCAATATTTTGGATTTAATCCTGAGTAAAATTGATTTATCTTACTACCAATATCTTAGATAAAATTTGGGATGTACCTTGAAAAATGGGTGAAATTTTCTTCATATGTAGCCACCAAATATTCCTTATTTTGTCTAAATTACAATAATTTCTTTTCCCTCCTAAGCTGAAAATCTTTAGGAAGATATTATTAAATTCATCCCATTATCTAGTGTTAATCTCTTCACTTCCTCTAATATTTTTAATCATTGACCACTACTAATCAGTTTTACCTTCAAAACGAAAAACTGCAAGACTAACCTTTTGATTGTCTAAATAGACCATTACATCAAAAATATTTTCAAACACATTAATAAAACCTTCAACTTGAATAGGTTCATATGATCCTCGAAGTGATGGGGGAATTAGCTCATAAAATACTCCATGATTGATATATGTCTATGAGGTTGGTCTAGTTGATCTCATGCATGGACACCACCACCATTTATCACTTTAGTCAACTAATACATTACTAAAACAAATCGTTCAGTTCCGATTCTGACCATCTCAATATATTGATTTGGAAAGTTATTTCCCTCTGTATGCCCTCTCAGCACAACTGTCCTTTTTCCTCTATGGAAAACCATTCTGAAAAAACATATCTTAGATAAAGCAACATGGTAATCAAAAAATTATATATCATTTCAATTTGAAAATAAAGTAAAAAATCTATTATGGATATTTTATTAACAATATTCTAACTCCTATAGTTGTATAAACCAACCTCTGATACCAACTATAAGGCCCCAACCCTAAACATTACATAATCTTGAGTTAAGTCAATAATTTTATTTTTAATTCACATCGAGGATGTTTTTAGGTTTATAGATTTAGAGAATTAGGTCATAACATATACATAACATCTTGAATATTATAAGTAGACTCTTCTACTCTCTATCCATTTCTTTCATAAAATAAAAAATCTTTAATAAATAAAAATGACATCATTTCATGTTTTAATAGAATACCTTTTCCCTAATCCAATCCTGGACTCTATTCTTATTTATGTCCTATGAAAGACATTTCAAAACATGGGATGAGCATAAAAATCTCAGTAAGGAATACATAAAGAAAGAAAACTATAAGTCTTGGGATAACATGAAAACTATGAATACATTATCATAATGTAATAATTTCCACCTCTACGAATTAGTAAATATACATAACTGAATATAAGCTCATTACTTACCCTTTTTTAACCATAAGATTACTATAAAGCACATAAAAAAAGAAACATATAGCATATAAAGGTAACTTGGGACATAAACATACTTAAATGGGATAACCATACAGTTGACTTCCACACATATACTATATGGAATAACCATATGACCAACTTCCATACCCAATGCATTGGAGGTTATAACGTAACAACACGTCCTTAGTTTATCATGAAACCACCCATAATTTGGTTTATCATGTAACCACCCATTATTGTTTTATCGTATAATCACCTGTCAAATGTCTATGTACCACGTAAAATATTTCAAATATCAATATTTCACTAATAAAATTTCATTTGAAAACAAAAGAAAACATTTCAAGATATTGAGATAGTAAATGCAGTTTCAAAACCATTTTTAACACCAAAACACCCAAAAATATAATAAGGTATTTCTTTTTCTTTTAAAAACATTAAGGCTTATAGAGGAATCCAAATAAAGATTACAACAATGGAGAGGTCATTGTCACTGTATACATTAAAAACATTCCTTTTTTCATTTTGTAAAATGTTTTATAGAAAAAAATATTACCTTTCAATGAAAGTAAAATTAAAAGGGGTTTATTATACACCATATAAAATAAATAGTTTTATATTAAAATATGCCTCAATTAAAAGAGATTGATTAGAATTCCATTACCTCGCATTTTAACTCGTCACGTATGTTCCTTGTTCTTCCTGAATAATAAACTTAAGTTAATTTATACTTTCTTTAGAAAATTTTTCAAGTTTATTATTCCTTTTTATATCAATTATTTCAACATTATAAAAATTTCATAATTATTTAAGTTAATATCGGTCGTTTTTTTATATTGGGTACTTAAATCGAAAATGAACTTGTTAGAATTACAAATTGTCCATGTGGTCAAAATTCCGTTATATCCAAAATGATATTCATGATTTAGATATCATATATATCATATATATCTAGTATATATGTATTTATAATAGTCTATGACATTTGTAGAAAATAAATTAAATGCACCATTCATGTAGACGGTAAGTCGTACGTACGCATTAGCGCTACTTTCATTTCTTTTACATATTTAAATGAATGAAAAATAAATGATACATAGGTATATTATAATTCCTGTATAATATAATATTTTATATATGTTAAATAATTTCATTAATTCAATACATTATATGATCCAAGTATGTCATGAACGAGTCATATCACTTTGAGGGGGCGGTAGTCCGTACTTCCTCGAATGAAATTATCGTATTTACACATTATAGAAAACCTAAAGGTATGTTTTAAATAAAAAATAAGAAGAATAGAGAAAATATAAATATAACATATATCATATATAAATACAGTTCGATCGTAATGGCCACCATTAGAGTTGGTAAGGGAAAATTGAACAATCATCGTTTCGTGAGGTAGTAGTTTGTCGTACACAGAAAAAGTATGTTCGTGTCTATTAGATGGAGGTGTGTGTAAGTGTAGTTTTAATATTTCTCATAAAAACATTCTATAATATCTAGGATACTTTTCCTATTATAAAATAATGTAATAAAGAGAGTTTAGGATTCTGGATATGGAAAATAAATGAAAGAAGCTTCAGAGAAGACATTACCTCAAATCGGGTTACTCCTTTTGAGTTAAGCTAAAAGTCTTTTTAGAATTTTCTTATGCCCAAGGTGAGGATTCTAGGAGGAATAGATGTATTTTTCAGATTATTTAGGCATATTTTGGATTATACAAGGGTATTGAAAGGTGTGAGTAAGGGTCAGAGGTGATTCCCTATTATAAGAGGGAGGAGGGGCACTTTAGAAAGGTATTGAAATATTATTTTATAATAAAATTATTTTTGGTTTCAAATGGTACCAAAGTAATTTATTTAAAATATAATATGGTTTTGGGTCTAAATAATCTCATACAATATGTTATAGACAAGTCTATTCCACAAATGTAACCTTATATTATAGCTTTGACCCTTAGTTAACTAATTTGACTCTTACCATGTCTTCTTGTATATTCATACTATATTGTTAATATAGTTACTATAAAATTACAATCGAACATAAAGTGGTTAATTAATTATATTTTCAATATTATATAATTCATTTGGATTAATATTATATTCTTATGACTATTATATAAATTAATAAAATATTATTTGTTATAAAAACTCATTTATGTCAATTTTTATACTATTCATATCATGACTTTTTAAAAGTCCATAACAACTTGATTATTTGGAAAAAACATCATAAATTCAAAGATAAAAAGTCATACTCATCCCTAAAATTTCTGTATGGCATAAAAAGTTTCAAAATAAACTTATGTTAATATTTTTAATCTCATTTATTTAAATCATCCATTAATAATGTAATCACTACATCATCATTTTGTCATAAATAAATTTCATTATTTGATGTCTAAAAATTATAAATAAAATACCATGATGTATAAAATATTTTTATATTTATAATGACTATTTATAGTCTAATTTATCACTTATATAACCCCATATAAAAAATTTACTAAAAGATACATGTTTATGTTACATTTTTCTTTACTTTAAATTAATTCTTATAAAATGTCATTTTCACAACTAAGTGGCTCCATGGGGTCCCCAATGGACCCAATGATTCCCATGGTCAGACATATATCATCCAATAGTATTAGGACACGTGTTAGGGTAGTTTAATATTATTATAATATTATTTATTACCCTTATTTACCAGATTTTCCCTTTAACCATGGTAAATAAAAAAATTACTGAAGTTACTATTCATAATGTCAAAAAATAAAAGATACCTATTTACATAATTTGGACCTTCTGATTCCAAATATGCAATTCAATTTTCCAAATTCAAACAAATAATTGGATTAAATTAATTTAAAATTAATTCATGTTCTTAAAACCAATAAATGTGTTTTCAAGAAGAAAAACTATCAAAAGATTGACTTGTGTTTTTGTCCAATTTCAATGTAAAATTACTTCCAATGACCAATATTGGATTAAATGATAAATATATAATAAAATTACACTTTAAAACCAATTAAAAGTACAATCTATCTATATAAATAAATTATATGAAAATGTATTTTAGACTTTAAATGTGGTATTTTTCAATATTCATTAAAAAATTAACTTTAACAGAAAATTACCAAAAATTTACCCAAAGTATAGTTTCATGAACCGAATTTAAAGAATAAGTTTATTTTTTCAAATTGAATATATAAAAGTGATAAAAACTATACTGAAAAAGGTTTTTCCATTAAAAGGAAGTAAAATGACATTTTTAAAATATTAGAGTATTTCATGCTAAAAATAGAATTCATTCTTATTTTAAGCCTCTAAAATTTATTGGATAAATTTTAAGACATATAACAAACATGTATAATAATATTTTAGTTAGTTCTGTTAATTCTATAGAATATAATGGTTATGTGTTAACTACTATTTAAAATAATAATAATAATATTTTATTTTTAGGTATAACTCAACATTGTGTGCAACGTAAGATTTTATAGAAACCTGTTGTTTCATGTTGAGTATGCTATAAGACATAACATCCCCATTAAAGTAAAATTAATATTTAATTCACAAATATTAAAAAATATGAAAATGGCATATTATTTACTTACATGGGATGTTACATACAATCATGAAGTAATTATAGACATTGATGATTTTTCTTTATCCATTTACATGTTATAGGCTATTATAATCTTGTTATCTTATGATTATTTTAATGGATTTATGTTATTTTAAATGGATGTAAAAAATTCCTTTTCTAAATTTGTTTATTTATGAAGAATATTATGTTAATAAACACCTTATTTTTTAGAAGGATAAATTTTTTAATCATTTTTTAAAATTATCTAAATCATGTATGGTCTCAAATAAGAACATTGTTCTTGTTATGAAAGGAATTAATTATTTCTAATGATGTGTTTTTTTTCAAAAAATGGTAGTTTTAATCCACAATTCTTATAAATATAATTTATAATGATATTTTTTTGAAAAAAAAAATATACTAATCATATAATTTTTTATATAATAAATTTATTTGTAATTATTTTTCTAATTTAATGTCATATAAATTTTACATGAGATTAATGAGATCATTAATGTTCTTTCATAGACATCAAATTTCTTAAAATAATGATTAGTTATTTTCTTAATCACTCATTTTATATTAAATCATTGGTTAAAAGTTTTAAAAATCAAGGTAAGGATAGAATTAATCATTTCCATATTTATTTATATGAATGATATATTTATATTAGTTAAAAAATATTATGTAATTTTTAATAAAAATGTAATTGTTTTAATTAAAAACTTTTCTTATAAGGTTCTTTTTAAAAGAATAATTTATAAGTATTGTAATTTGAATTTGATAAAATGAATGTAATTTTTTTAATTATAATATAAAAATTTACTTTGGGTGAATTTTTGAGCTATTTTGCAATATATTGACTTTTTTAGTGAATAGTAAAAAATACAGATTTCTATAAAAATTCTTATCTATTTAATAAATTAATTAATATAAGAGTTCCAATAAGTTATGAATATTTTTTCATGTGACATTAGTATTATTTATTTATATGTAATCTAATTAGTTACTTTTGAATCAGCATTATATTGGTTTTTAATATAAGTTTTTTTGGATTTAATGATGATTTTTCAGAATTTTTTTAAATGAATGAAGTTTTACATTTTAATAAATTAAAATAATCTATAAAGGGGAATTTTTTAAATATAAATTTATATATTATATGAAAATAAATTTTAATTTTGTTTCATGTATTTATTTTTATTAGTTAAAGAGATATTATAGAATGATCCTTTTCAAAAAAAATAATATTCGTAAAAACTGTTTTATCATTGCGTCAATTATATTAATATTAATTTGCATTATGATACTTATATGAATTGAATACATAAAAATGGATTCCAAGTTTTTAATAATCATAATAAATAATTTCTATCAATGTAAACATAGTTTTTTACACAAAATAATAGTGAAAGTAATTAAAATTAATTACAGTGTTTAAGGTAAAAATGAGTTTACTTAGTTGTTAAAATTTAAAAATAAGGATCTAAATGACCTAAAAACTAGTAAAACCCCCCATTTTATGGATATATTTATTCAATATACCTCTTATTATCTATATTGATGCAATATTTGGTCCACATGACAAGGGGAAAATGTTTGTTGGAATTCCCTCTTTCCAAAATTTACATGTTTTCCACTCACCCCACTTATAAAATGCCACAATATATCCTCCTCTATGGAAAAATATTAAGTAATTTTTATAATCCAATCCATGAAAAAATAACCTACCCACTTATCTATTATAAAACTAGTATCTATAATTTGGTTAAAAATCATCCAAGGAATGCCTTCATTGTAAACCAAAAGGAGTTACCCAAAGAAGAGGTAACATTCATCAACATGTATTTTTTGTATTATTTATTTCTACACCACCATAAATTCTTCTTATACCATTAATATATAATAGAATAAGTATAATGAATACAATTATATTTTTTAGGTTAATTTTACAACCTAAAAACACACACACATACATCAAATGGGTTATAAAATCATCATTTGGGTGTATGGTAGACTACCACCTCGCAAAATGATGTCATTTGTTTTTTCCATTACCGCCTCTCATGGTTTATAATAATGAATGAAATAATATTTTTATATGATATTTATATAATAATTATTCATATATAGTAATTATATCATATATTTAATTTTTAAATTTCATGACATAGTGGATACAGTAACATCGCTCTTGTGTACATCAGGCTACCACCTTGTGATGCGATGTGAAGCGTTTTTCACTAACATGTTATATGGAAGGTAATATGATTAACCATAATGAATATATGTGATATACATGACATCATTATGATATTAATGATATATTATTTTTCTATAAATATAATATATATTTTTCTCCTTACCATTTCACACGCTAAAAAAGTGATAATGCCATTCATGGATGTGTGGACTACCACCTCCTCGAAGTGGTGTGATTGTTTTTTTCATCACCACTTCATAATAATTATAAATATAACTATATTTAATTAAATATTAAGATTTTTTAAATATAATTATAATTTTATAAATATAAATGTTATATACCTTATTTCTATAATGATCATTGGAAAAATAGAAACATTACTAATGCATACGTATGGCCTATAATATCGATGATCAAAATGTTAGTTCATTTTTTATAACCATATTTCATAATTGTATTTCATAATTTGTTTTAAAATTATAATTAATGTATATATAATATGATGATTTCATGATTAGTATTCTAGAGATGTTTAAATAATGACACCTTTGACCATATTCAACTTACCAATGTCATTTTTTTCAAAAAGGTCTAGGAGTCAGTCAAACCTGTTCCTACAAAAATTTATTGAAAAATAAAAGACGAAACGTGAAACATATTACAAATGGTTTCAAAAAATGGGAAATCCCTCTTCCAAAATAAAAAAATAAAAATGAGGAGAAACAATATCATCCCCATAATCATGATCTGATATATCATCAGTAGATTCCCATTCTGACTAAAAATTCTTCTAATTGAAGAGTATATAGTACTTTTCCCCAATTTTACCCTACTCTAGAGTTATCCCCTTAGAAGAAGACCTTGTAGACCATCCACTCCCACGTGTAGTATCCTAATCATCTCTTTCATGTCCTAGGCCACGGTTTTTTGGATAACAACCTCATTTCCATGTATTAGTTTATTGACAAGCATCTTCTGGTTCTTCCCCCTCTGAATGAGAAAAGATATCCCTGATAGGATTACCCTTAGAGTCTGTAAAATGAGGAGATACCATGTGTGAATAATTCTTCAATTTTGGGGAGAAATCCAACACTATATTTATCTTTCTTTTTCTGGATAGGGAATGCTCTTACACCATTTCTGTGTACACTTCTTTCTGCACAGCCCTTTCAAAATCATACTGACCAAGGTCAACAATATCACTACCCAAAACTGAAAGTTTCTTATGAGCTAAACTACCAATAACAGCTTCCCCAGACTTAATGGAAGAGTCAGGAACTGATATAGGATTTTAGGGATCTCTATTTCTTCCATAGGTGCTAATAATATCTCTAGTGGAGTTTCCTTGATCCTCCTTGTCACCTTGATCATTTTCCTCCTCAACCAGGGAGTTCCACTCCTTTCCAGCCATGGTATCATCCCTTACAACGCGATCTGGAGGCCTTTCAGAGTAATCCCCCAATAAGGGAGTAGGAACCTCCTTGGCCACATTATATTCTTTAATCATAGAATAAGTCTCAATTATCATATTATGATTTTGTAAATTCATATCTTCTTTATACTTTGATAACCAACTTTATTCATTTGGATCCTAATAAAATGTATGCATCCTAAAACTTAATGGACAAGCAATTTTTAGATATCACAAAAAGAGGGAACAATTTCTTATTCAAACTCAACATCAATATTTAATCCATCAACCATCATAGTGTCATTTCATGGCCTTGGATTCAGAAGGTAAAAATCAACTAAAATGCTTGAATAATACCCATATTTACCTATAATGGTATTATCATCAAGCTTTAGGGGTTCCCCTATACAAGAAGAAACATAATTTAAGATTAATGAATTCAAAAGAACCCAAATTATCTCATGAATTTGTACCCAAATCTATGAATTAGTATTCTTTTGATTATAATAATTGAAATCAATATCCCATTAAAAAATCTTAAAGTCAACTATATTAAGAATATAGAAACTTCATTTCCTAGTTGTAGAATGATATAATACAAATTTAAAAATAATATGAAAATATCCCTTACCAATTAGAATTATTTTCTTGTCATTCAAACCCATAATTGTACAAAAAAGTTTTCAACCAAGTAAATAAGTAACATAGATTTATTATTCAAGAAGATAAAGAAACACATGAAAAATCAGACTCAAGATAAGGGACTTCATCTTAATCTCCTTTAATTATGGAATTTCATGATGATATGAACCTTTATTCTTTTAAAAGGTGTATGTACTACTCCTTACACATGTTATATCATGAATTTATCTATTCTCATGATATTTATTTTTTTGTATAATTTTTTTATTTCATGGATATTATGATTTAAATATTTTTAAAGTGAGAGGAGAATTCTTTTCTAAATAAATCCTCTTTACATATTTTCCTTCAACATCTTTTTCTCTTCTATGTACTTCTTTAAAATAATTTTCAAAATTAATTATATGGAAATATAATATTTATAAATATCATTTTATTTCTATTTTACTTTATTTCAATGGTTTTAAAATGGAATCATTTTATGTGTGTTAAATGTAATGGCGATGATGACTTTTCCTACCACCGTGACTGTTATTTCATTTCTAGAATCCATTGCATGATTACATTTATTCTTAAATGAAAAACACACATATAAGTTTTTGGGTATTTTGGTAGAGAAAATGGTTTTTCATAATAAAAGTGTATTTATATTTGAATTTGTGAAATAAAATGGTATTTTCATATATATAATTTATTTATATATGAATTTAAAAGAGTTTTTAAAATGATAAAATGTTTTATTTATTTTGTGGTTCTTAGATATTATATATAATGGATTCTCCCAGATATAAATGTGTGATCTTGTTATATCTTATACGATGTCTGTTACAATATATTTTTAAAAATCATTTGTTAATTATTATGTTCTCTGGAGAATTATATTTTATGTTAGTTGTATGGTTATTTTAATTTTTAAAGGTTTTGTAGGCATTATTTGAGATGATGTCCCAAGGAACCTACTTGAATTTTCTTTGATATTTAATTATTTTCCAAATAAATCATTTTTTTAAGAAAAAATAAAGTATCTTTTTAAATGAATGATATTTCTTTTTATGGGTAAAATGTTATGTTTTCATATAATTTTTTTTCATGGGATTTAATTTTTTTTATTACACTATCAGTTTCCTTTTTTTATCCCTTACTAATATTTTTGTTCTCATCCTCCATTTTTTCATGTTTTTCATTGGATTTAGGTATGGTTAATGTATTGGAAGAGGAAAAGATGAAATTCATGAAGACTTTTTATGAAAATAAATCTTATTTTAAAAAATATTTATGTTGGAAAAAATGGATAGTGATTGGAATTTCCCAGTCTATATTATATGGTTTTTTATGTATGAGTTATGACATTATTCTCTAAATCTAAAAACCATAAAATATCCTCAAAGTGCATGAAAGTAAAATTTGGGACTAAAACACAAGATTATGTAATGTTTAAAGTTGAGACCTTATAGTAAGTATCAACGGGTCTATTTAGATAAATTTAGAGGTTTGGATAACTATAAAAACATGCCATTAATGGATTTTACCTCATGGTAAAGTCAAAATTTTATATCATTTCTAAACTATTTTTGCAGAATGTATTTTTGTAGAGGTAATAAGGAAGATATAGTTGAAAGGAATTGGTAAGAAGATATACTTCCAAACCAGTATTACATTATGGTTAGAATTGGAACAGGATAGTTTGTGGTGGTGATGTCTCAGTTGAAAAAGTGATAAATGGTGATGGTATCCACGATAGAGAGGAAAAAGATCTACTATAAGGAAACATGTTTATTTTGAAGAATTTCAAGAGGCAATATCACACATCATTTGGTGGATCATGTAATAATTAAATATCCTAATTATGGATCAATTCTTTAGAAAATATATTTGATGTCATGGTATGATTGGAACATAAACAGTTAAACCTTTACATGTATAATGATTAATATGAATTTAATCAATAATGGACTTCAATTTAGAATACCATAGAGAAGTTTGATCTTTATTTCATGGAATGCTAAATATTTAAGCATATTTTTCTTGAGAAATATTTCCCTAAGTTTATTTTACTCTGAATGTAAAAACAATTTTTGGAATTAAAGAAAAAATTAAGATTCATTAGCTTTATATGATGAAAAACACAAGATTGGATAGGGATGTTCTATATTTTATTCAGGACACCGAGAGTAAAATTAATATGTTTTAATCAGGATTTAAAGCTAGTCTATGAAGAGAATTGGCCTCACAATAATTTAAAATATATGATAATTTTTTTCATTGTGCCAAAAAGTTTTAGATGGAGTTTTTTTACTCTTATGTTCCTCATGATTATAAATTTAATAAGTGGTCGAGATGGAAGGTGATGGGGAAACAATGTTCAAATAAATATAGAGGTAAAAAATGGAATTTATCATATTGTGATAAGTGTGGTAAAACCACTCTAGAGGATTTATTATTATGTCAGTGAAGTGTTACAGATTTGTAAATTTGTCCACATGTCACTTGATTTTAAGGAAAATAATCATGAATAATCAAAGAATATGGTAACTGATATCCATTGAATATTAATATGTTTTAGTTTCAATGAGTTGGGTCATTATGTTAATACATGATCGAAGTTTGCTGCACAGGATACAAATATTCAAGATCAAAAACAGAAAGAAGTAGCAAGGTCATTTTCTAATACTACAGTTGATTTTGGGTAGTCAAATGAATTCATGATAGGTATTTTATTTATATATTCAAATTATTCCAAAACCCTTTTTGACTCTGGATCTTTTAATTATTTCATTTCTAATCAATTTTCAAGTAAATTGGGAATATAAAATAAATAAATAAAGATAGATCTTTTGGTTAAACCTCCGTGTGTAAGTATTAAAGAAACCAATATTTATAGGAATCTTCTTATATTTATCATTAGGTTGGTCTTTCATGAAAATATTTCTGAACTGGCCATAGTAGAGTCTAATATCATTCTTGGTATGGATTGGCTTTCAGTTTATCATGTGAATATATTTTTTAGTGCTAATAATATTTTGTTCAATAATTTTATGCCATTTATAACTTACCAAGAAACCAATAAATTGATTATATGTGGAACTAAAAGTTACCCAACTCATATTATTGAAAATAAAGAAACTATTTAAATTAGTGACATGTTAATAGTAAATGAATACATGGATGTTTTTCTAGATGATTTACCAATTTTTATTCTTGATAGATAGGTTGAGTTTATTTTTGAATTAGTTATTTATCATAATCATATTTCTAAACCCCATTATCAAATGTACTAAGTGGAACATTTTTAAATTAAAAAGAAATTACATGAGTTATTGGACAAAGGTTTCATCCAAAATAGCACATCACCATGTGGTGATTTTATTTTTTATTGAAAATAAAAATGGTTCAATGAGAATTTCATTGATTATAGGGCCTTGAAAAACATCACTATTAAGAAAAATTATCATTTTCCTCATATCTATGATTTTCTTGATCTATTACAGGGAGCTCGGTATTTTTTGAAAGCTGGCATGAGATCAGGGAACCATTAGTTCAAATTTAGGGTAGGATATATTGAGAACACAACATTTTGGATTAGATATGGGCGTTATGAATTTTTAGTTATGTATTTTGGGTTATATAATGATACTTCTCTATCTATGGACCTTATAAATAAAACTTTTCAAGATTTCATGGGAAGGATTGTGGTTGTATTTATTGATTACATTTTTTATATTTTAAAATAAAATATGAACATGAAAGGAACCTAAGTATTTTTTTAAAATCTTTAAAAGAAAAGATAGTATATGGGAAATTTAAAAAGTGTGAATTTTTGTTTCGAAAATATTCATTCCATTGTAATATTTTTCCTAAATATGGTAGAACTATTTACCCTTCTAAAACAAAAGTTTTTAATGAATTTCCTTGATAAAAAAATGTCATAGTGATTTATAGTTTTGATTAACTGGTTACTAATGGTAGTTTAATGAAAAAATTTATTTTTATCTATCCTAATGACTAAGTTTACTCGAAAAGGAATTATGTTTTTTTAGACTAAATAATGTGATGAATGTTTTTAGTAACTGAGAAGAAGATTGGTGAAATCTTCTCTTTTAGACCTGCCTTCAAGAAATAATGAATTTTTCATCTACAGCAATGCTTCCAAGAACCTTCACGGATTAATAGGAAAGAGATATAAATGGTATAGGTATATGGATCAGATGGAATCCTCCTAGTATGGGTTTGAAAATGAATGTTGACTGCTCATGTGAATCTGGAGACACGAAAGGAGGTGGTATTGTGAGGGATCAAAATGGTTCAGTAATTATGGGCTTCAGTAATTTTTTTTGTGCATGAAATTTTATATTGGTAGAGATAAAATAAATTTCCACTGGAATCTACCTATGAATCCTTTATAGTATCAATATAACGGAGGTGGATTCGGACTCCATTGATTATGTTAATCTTCTCTATGGAAAGGGAGGTTTTCCATGGGATTTGATTTAACTGATCAGAATGTGAAAATACCTCATTAATCAGAGTATAACTATTGGAAACACTTCGATATAAGGGAAATTTTCTGTTGACATGCTGTAAATAAAATTTTATCAAAGTGCATGTATCATCATTTACTTTCATATTGGCTCTCTTCCAAACAAATTCTCTCTCATTGTAAAAGATGACACTTTGGTTGTCCATAACTTTAAACCCTCGAAGTCGAGGGTCCTACTTTCCTAATTTATTTATTTATTGACCTCTTTGATTTGTAGATGGATCTATTATATAATAATAAAAATGGACTTATGAGTGATCATGTAATTGTTATTGCTTCACAACAGTTGAAACCCCACGGGTTAAATTTCCCTACAAATTATTTAGAATTAGCTACTGTGGTTTTTCAATATACATTTGGAGGAATAATTTTAATAGAGTTAAGTGTTAAATATATAATAATCGAAACAAATTTAAGTATATATTCACTTAAAGATAACTGAACATGAGACAGGGAACATGTCTAGAACTAATCATGGATTATGATTGCACAATTCATTATCATCCTGGAAAAAACATAGTGGATGATACTTTGAGTCTAAAAAGTAATTATATATTGACCATGTTTCATTTGTAATGTGACCCATTGGTTAATTATTTGATGAATTTTTGCCTATAGGTTTTGGATGTAGGGGAATCATCTCATTTATTTCAGGTTTTAGTATAGGAAACTTTTTCAGATTCAATTAATAAAGCTTCGAAGGAGTATCAATGTTTGCAAGAAAAGGTGTAATATATTTAAAGAGTATTTTACCTAATATTAATTTTGATGAATAAGGTTTTTTTTTGATTTTTTAAAAGAATATGTTTCTATTTTTATTCCAGTTTAAGGAAATAGTGTTTTATTAAAGCTCATATGTATCTTTTTTATATTCGTCCTCGAAGCACAACAATGTACAGTGACTTTCGGCAATATTTCTGATGCGAGGGGATGAAAATTAATATTGATGAATTTTCCATGAAATATTTTGCTTGATAATAGGTTAAATAAAAAAAATACAATTACATAAGTGGATTCTTCAGCCTTTATTAGTGTTGGAGTGGAAATGAGAGAAAATATCAATGGATTTTGTTGTAAGATTTATAATGACTTCTGAATGTAATAATGTGATTTGGGTTACTTTTGGTCGATTAATTAAATCATTACATTTCTTTACTATTTGAGATATAATGTATTTAGATATCCTTTGTATACTATATCTAAAGGTAAAAGTTCCTAGCATTAAACATTACATAATATTGATTTTTAGTCAAGAAGTTTATTTCTTTCACATTGATGATCTTTTTAGGTTTAGAGTTTTAACTGACTGACTGAAAATTAATTTTTTATTAAAAAGGGCACAAGGCCCACCAGAACAAAGAAAGCCTCAAGGAGGTCTAAAATGGTGAAGTCCTAGGGCAACCCCAAGGACAAAACTTTTACATTCCAAAGGCAGAGAACCCAAAATTTCAAAAATGATAAGCTTGTTAGTCGGATTTCCCACACGAGTAAGAGAATCTGCTGAGAAATTGGCTTCCCGCCAAACATGCCTCACCAACTGACCACCCTTCGACTCCAGCGAACAACTTCTAGTGAGGTAAGCCAACTCCCAAGGAGCACCGAATTTCCCCTGGAGAATTCTAACCAAGACCTCAGAGTCCGACTCAATTTCCAACAACTAGAGGCCAAAATCTTTACATAACCAGAGACCAGTATGGAGCGCCCTAACTTCCGCACCTAGAGAATAGCCCGGCCCATAGAATGCACTAAAACAAAAACACACTGAACCCCGAGAGTCCCTAAGAAGGCCCCACCTCGCATCTGTCCATTCAAAAGGGATCCGTCAACATTCAGTTTCAGTCCAGCACCAGGAGGAAACCACCTAATCCAACGACCCCTGGTTCTAACAACCTCCATAGGTCTGTTCAGAAAACCAGTAAGGATGACCGAGTTCTGACCCCCTTTTAGTAGGGAGCACAATTCAACCAGCAATGAATGCATTCTCATCTGGATAAATAAAATCGAATGACTATTACCCAATCTAACCTGGTTACGGGAGTCCCAAAGCGTCCAGCAAATGGTTGTGAAAACCGTACTCTGCACCTTCAGCTCCATGCCATTACGGTCTAGCCCATGAACCCAAGAGGAGATGAAAGTATGAATGGATAACTCCTCAGTGGAACGGGTCTGCATATTGAAGAAGGACCAAAGGGCAGAGGCCTATTCGCCCTGGAAGAATAGGTGAACCGTCGACTCCACCTGTGGAGTAGCAAAGTAAAAACAGCGAGAGGAAATGGAAATACCCATCCTTTGGACATTCACCTCAGTAGAAATCATCTGGTTCCTCACCCACCAGCCCAGAAAATTCATTCTAGTAGGAATCTCCTTTCACCATAGACTTTCCACCCACTCATCAAGAACACCCGCTGCATGGTGAGACTGTCTATAATCACGAGTATTAAAAACACTTGAGCTTGAGTTGGTGAAACAACATCTATCAGCCTCATCATTTAAGGAAATAGATTCGAAAATCTCCCACTTCTCTTGAGATATAAGCCGCCAGAGCAGAACCAAATAACCGCTTGCTTCCTTGAAAAAACTGCATGGGGCCGGACATCTAGGGAATAATAGCTTCACACCCACCCAGTTCATGTCCCAAAAGTTGATATAACATTTCCCCACAATCCAACTGGATGATCCCTGTAGCTCCTCTAGAATGGGAAATAAAAATCGCGCTAAGCGAGAGGGGCGGCCTCTACGAAACACGTCATCCTCCCATTGATTACCATATCTGGCCCGAAAAAGACACTCTCACAAGGAGTCACCTGCAATGATATCCCATGCAAGACAGGCTTACATGCCCTGCATCATTTCAGAAATGTCACGTAATCCCACACCTCCTTCCTCAATCGGCTTGGCCAAATGTTTCCAAGAGGTCCAATGGCAGCGACCTAAAGAATTGGCATCCCAGAGGAAAGATTTCATCACCTTTTCCATCTTATCAATAGTACCTTTTTGAGTGGGAATGGTTTCCAAGATATGCATCGGGATGGAAGTTAAGACATGGTTAATCAACGTAACTCGCCCTCCAAATGACAAGAATTTATTCTTCCAGTTCTGAATTCTTCCCAAAATCCTATTAATAATGTCTTCAAAATAAAACTTCTTGATGCAGCCACAAAAAAGGGGGGTTCCGAGATATGTCATAGGAAAGTTCCCCTGTTGAATTCCCAGAATGTGTTGAATTTCCCTACATCTCCTGACAGAGCACTTTTTAGAGATAAAAACTCATTTTTTCCTTGAGTTGATGTGTTGGCCACTCAAACCCCCATAGATGGACATGACCTCCAAAAAACCCTTAAGCGGTCTTTTCCTTCCATTGACAAAAATCAAGATGTCATCCACAAACATAAGATGATAGATAATATCTCAACCCCTTTGTTTATCGACCAACAGAATTATCCCCTCCTGAATACTGCTATGAAGATTCCTGGAGAGGGTTTCTTGAGCCAGAATAAATAGCGATGGTGAGAGGGTGTCACCTTGTTGAACACCACGCACACTTTTGAAAAAACCGAAGCCTTTCCCCATAAGAGAAATAGAGATCCAAGGAGAAGAAAAACACCTGAAAAAAAGGTCACAGAACCACTCCTGAAATCCGAACTTCCTCGTGACCCGAAGAATGAAGCTCCACTCAATTTTGTCATAAGATTTGCCCATGTCAATCTGGATGATAACATTTGATCCTATGGATCTTTTGTTAATATCCTGAACCAGCTCATTTGAAACTGCAACCGCCCCTTGATGACTTTCAAAATGACTTCTTCCAAATATTATCCATTTCCCCAAAAGTTAAAGCTTTTAAAATAAATCATGATCTATTTTTTTAACTCTTCATGACTTTCAACATGACTTCTTCCAATCACTTTCTAATCCTTAAGGCCTACAAAAAAATTAAAAATGGTGGGATGATCATAAAGATCTTAGTAAAGGATATAAAAAATATGTAAGTTGTTAGTATATTAATAAACCTTAAAACCCATAAATAATTATCATAAAGTAATAATTTTGAACCTTAAGATGTATTAGATAATTTAATTGGAAAATAAGATCATTTTTACCATTTTTGTAATCACAATATTACTATAAACCCTACAACAAGCATAAAAACACAAAAAGGTATCTTGGGACATCATTATACTTGTCACTCTTATAAATGGAATGACCACACGGTCAACTTCTATACATGTCACTTTTAAAAATGTAATAGTAATATAGTTGAATTACACAACCAATGAATTATAGGGATATAAAGTACCCACCCATTTTTGGTTTATCACAGAACCACTCATCATTGGTTTAGCACAAAACTATCCGCCATCGGTTTATCACAGAACCAGTCATCAAGTTTCCATGTACCATTATATAATAATAACAAATAAAATAATGAAATTATCAACATGTCACTCATAATATTCCAGTTTCACACATAATTAAATATTTCATGATATTGATATAATCAATCCATTTTCAAAACCCATTTTCAATAAAAAAACTACCCAAAAAAGAAAATAGGGGTTTCTTTTTATTTTAAAAACATGAAGGATTGTAGAGGAATACAAACATCAAAATAGACATAGATTGTCCTTTATAATCCTTTTATATCAATATAAATAAATATTTAAAATTTTATCAAGAATATTTACATGAAGTAAACTATTTTTAAAATAAATATTGACAATTGTAAAAAGATATTTTAAAATCAAAGTGTCCCATAACACTAAGAAATAATAGAATCACAAGCCCCGTGATGAAATAAAATGAAACGAAACATTAAATAACGTGAGAATAAATAAATTTATGATATTATGCGTTAAAGAGTATTTATATACACATAATAAATGAAAGTGGGTGTACACCATCAAAACATGCCTCAGCGAAAGGTGATTGAGAAGAAATCCCTTACAACTATGGTAGTATATGAATTGGGAGCCCCAAAAGTAATAATCATAAATTGAAACATTTAAATATGATGAAGATAAAATAATTCATGATATTATATATCAAAAGGGTTAGTAGGTACACCACACTAAATAGGGGGGATGACATTTATCTCACAAATGTATCAAGTAAGATGAAAATCCCTTACTTTGAGTCTGACTTGTCATGTGTGCCATTATCTTACTGAATAATAAGCTAATTTTAATTATTTAATGGATTCAGAACCTTTTTTATGTTTGTAATGACTCGCCAATTCTCATTGGCTTGAGAGTACAATGAGTCATTACTAGGCCTTAAGCGACATCCCCAAGATGCCAAAGGCTGGCAATAAATGCCGAAGGGTTTCAAATACAAGTGGGGGATGATTTACCCTTTAAGAAATTAACCAATAAACCGACCAACCATAACCAAGAAATCTTTACAACCATTTCCCAATATCCCTATATCGGCATACCCAACCATTACTCAAACCCATGAAACCAACCATGCATGATACGTTATGAAATTTCCAATCTCATGAGTGGTTTCTCATCGATCTACCAAGTCATCACATGGTAATTGTTTCCCATGGGCTATTAATCCTTTAGCATCGAGCACAAGGTCATATTTCAACCAATCCCCATATATACAATTATTATGTGCCATTAAACCTTTGTCACTAAGAACAAGATCATATTTCAACCAAGCCCCATATATGCAATATGAACAGACACCACATATGCCTAATGATCAAGCCAAAATAAACCTTTCAATAAACACACCTTTTTATTGAAAACTATTTCCATCAAAACCATTTCAATGCCAAACCATTTCAAATCCAAACCACTTCAATGAAACTCCATTTTTATTGAAAACCATTTCTAAAGAAAGTCCCTTTCTCATCAACCATTTATAAATTCTAGAAAGTCCATAATTTGAAATCATCATTTTAAATCAAACCCCCTTTTGCACAACTATTCACCAAGATCACACAATTTCAAAAAAACCCTAAATAATCACAAATGAAGTTTTTTCCATGCATTTCAAAATCAATAAACCAATTTTAATATAATCCAATCAATTCTAGAAAGAGGAGTCGAGAGTAAATCCACCTACCTCTAAGGTTTTGAAGAAACTTTAACAACAGACGAAGAATGCACAAGGAAGCGGGTCGATTCTCCAAGAGCGGCCTTAGATCTCTTATCCTATAAAGATCATGACTCAAAATTGAAATATTTGGCATCCAAAAACGTATATCTACCTACTATAGGTTCATATCTGAGAAATAATAGAGATCAAAGAAGTAGATCTAAGCAGATATAAGAAAACATGACAAATCTGTAAAGAATGGTAGCATACCTCAAAAATCGGACTCAAAATCACCAAGGGAAGGCTTCGTAATGGATTAAACCCATGTGGGGAGGGTTCTCCAGCCTTCTAGGGAGAGTAATCTCTAATTAGGGGCGTTTTGAATCCAAGAAAAAATATATAGGGTAAAAAATAGTAAGCTCCTAGAAAATATGATCTAGATTTGACCTCTGTCCAATATTTAACCCCATAGTTTGTGCCAACCATGTATGGATCATGAAACCTTCCTTTTGGTTCCAACACTCCTTAAAAAACCCCAAATTCTTCTATCCTTCACCTTTACCCCCTTTTTATGGAAACATTCTAATTTATGGAAATACCCCACTTTATGGAAACAACCCACTTTATGGAAACATCCCACTTTATAGAAACACCCCACTTTATAGAAACTCTTGATATTATGGAAACTCTCTATTTTATGGAAACTCTCTATTTTATTGAAACCCAATAAAATACAAACCAATTAAAAATGTGAGGAAAGGGTTTTAGTTACCCGAAACCGAGGGTACTACATTCTCCCCATTATTGGTATTTCCATCCTCAAAAAGTATAAACCCCTTGTTGTCCAAAAAGATTTTCGGCCACTGCTCTTTTATTTCCCTCTCACGTTCCCAAGTCTCTTCTTGAATCTGACCATAATGCCATAGAACCCGAACTAGGCCAATTATTTTCCCACTCAAGACTTTCCCTTGTCTATACCTGATCAGCACAGGAATATCTACCAGTGATGAATCTCGTTCTAGCTCAACATTATCCCTTTTGATCACATGGTCAGGATCAGGGTGATACTTTTTCAACTGGGATACATGGAACAAATTATTCCCCGAACTAAACTATGGTGGTAATGCCAACAAATATTCCAACTCTTTAACCCATTCCAGTATCTCAAAATGGAAGATGTATCTAGGAGATAACTTGAAATATTTCCTATAACGACGATGTCCAGGCCTTGGAGAGATCCTCAAGAAGACATGATCACCCACAATGAACGACAACAGTCTTAGATAGTGATATGCATAAGATTTATGATGACTTTGATCTATCTCCATCCTATTTCTAGTCAATTGTATCTTCTCTGTTGTTTCTTGAAAAAGGTTTGTCTTGAATAGTGATGTTTCACCCGTTTCCACCCAGCATAGTGGAGAACTACAAGGATGACCATACTATGCGTCAAATGGAGCCATGCGTATCGAGGCTTGAGAGTTTTTATTGTATGATAACTCCAATAAGGGTATATTCTCCTCCCAAGATCCACCAAAATCCATTACACAATCCAATGACATGTCTTCTGATGTTTGTATCGTCCGCTCAGATAGCCCATCCATTTGAGGATGATACGCAGTGCTCATAGTCAACTGAGTTACAAGGGCTTGCTGTAATGATTTCCAAAAATGAGATGTGAACCTCGGATCTCATCTAATACTATTGACACTAGTACACCATGCCTCTTTTCCACTTCTTGGATATAGATTTTCGAAATATCCTCCACCATATGAGTTTCACAAATAGGGATGAAATGGGCCGACATGGTTAGATGACCCACTATCACCCAAATGGCATCATGTTTTCTGGCAGCTCTTGGAAGACCTATTACAAAATCCATTGCTATTTGATCCCATTTTCACACTAGGATGGGAAAACATTGTAAATTTCCAACTGGTCTCTGATGCTATGATTTAACCTGCTGACAAGTTAAGCACCGTGAGAGGAACTTGGCCACCTTCCTTTTCATACTGCTCCACCAAAACTGCACCTTAAACACCTTATACATCTTCTGTGTACCTGGATGTAAAACCCATCTTGAATGGCGGTAAGCATGAAGGATTTGTTCCTGAAAAATAATATATACAACCATCTGATCTATGAAACTCAAAACTGATCCCCCATCAAGTTTCCAGCCCTTAAAGGTCTCCCCACCATTGAGTTTTGAACTTACAACCAGAAATTTTTTATCATATGTATGTGCATCTTTTATCATTTTTGCTAAATTAGGAATAAGCATAGCAGAAAATAAAACTACAACATCACCTAGGTCTTCACATTCCACATGCATGTCGGTTAAGACCGACATCAACTGTCATTCATCTGAAGCTTCTTTCGCCAACTGAGCATATTAAATTCTACTCAATGCATCTGCAACCAAATTTCCTTTCCCTAGTGTGTATATCAAGTCAAAGTAAAACATTTGGAGATACTCCATCCATTTCCTTTTCCTCAGATTCAAATCTCGCTATGAAAAAATGTGTTTCAAGCTTTTTTGATCTATAAACACTAAATTTCTCACCAAAGAGATAATGTCTCCATGTTTTCAATGCATAGACAGCTATAGCTAACTCCAAATCATGTTTTGGTTAATTATTTTCATGCACCCTCAACTGCCTTGAACCATAAGAAACCACATGATCTCTTTGCATGAGAACACAACCCAACCCTGATCCTGAAGCATCACAATACACCACATACCTCTGTCCTGATTCTGGAAAGATCAAGATAGGTGCTGATGTAATCCAAACATTCAGTTCCTGGAAATACTTCTATCATTCCTCCATCCATTGGAATGGAGCATTCTTCTTTGTCAGAGCTTTCATTGGTGAAGCTAGTCATGAGAAATCACGAAAAAAAGCATCAGTAGTAACCAGCTAGACCAAGAAAACTTCATATCTCAAACACATTATTTGGTGGTTTCCAAGAGATAATGGCTTCTATATTTTCAGTATCAACAAAAACTCCTTTCTCTGAAATGACATGGCCAAGGAAACGTACTTACTGTATCCAAAAATCACACATTGATAATTTGGCATAAAAACGATGATCTCTCAAGATTTTTAACAATGTTTCTAGGTGCACCTCATGATCATCCCTTCTCTTTGAATAGACCAAAATTTCATCCACAAACACCACAAAAAAATAATATAAATATTTTTGAAATATTTGATTCATCAATGCCATGAAGACTGCAGGTGAATTCATTAGATTGAAAGTCATGACTACATATCATAGCGTCTATATCTACTTCTGGAAGCAATAGTTGGAATATCCTCTTTTTGAACTCTCGATTCTTGATATCCTGATCATAAGTAAATCAAGGAGAACCACTGAGCACCCCTTAATTTATCAAATAAATCATCAATGCATGGAAGTGGATATTTATTCTTTATCATAACTTGTTTAGGCTTACAATAATCAATACATAGCCGAAGAGTTCCATATGCCTTCTTCCCAAACAAAACCGGTGCTACCCATGGAGATGTACTTGGTCGAATGAAACCCTTTCATTGAAACTCCTATAACTACACTTTCAATTACCATAACTCTGTTGGTTCCATCCTATAAGATGGATGGAAAATAGGACTGGTCCCCAGAAGAAGATCAATCAGAAACTCCACTTCCCTTAGAGGTGGTAACCCTAAGAAGTTCATAGGAAAGACATCTAGAAATCGATCCACAACATCTAGAAAACTATTTTCTTGGAACTCTTCCATTGATTCCAAAGTCAACACTACCAATTGGTAAGATATCATTCCCACCATTTGTGCCAACAATCCCTTTGCACCTTTCTTTACAATCCTCTCTCCTCTAAATAGATGCTCGATGTCATCCTCAGTCATGAAAATAACTATTCTCCTATAATAGTCGATTTGATCCTTGAACATTTTCAGCCAATACATACCTAGGATTACATCATAGACATCCATATCCAACATTAATAAGTACCATTTTAACTCAGCTCCATCAACAGTTATTGTACATGCTCTACACACAAAGGCTTGGAATTCTCTTTCATCAAGAGGGGTTTGCATTTTCAAAACAGAAGGCATCATTTCCAGTTTTAAACATAGAAAATCAATAGCACGAGAAGAAATGAAGGAATGTGATGCACCAGTATCAAAAAACACTTGTACAAAGGTAGAATTAAAAATAATTGTACCTATCACTATAGATGGTCCATTCTGATCATTGAAAATTATCTACTTAGCTCCATACAATTTCTTCTTCACTATACTATTCTCCATGTTTCCTTGCTGAGGTTGCCCTAGTTAAGGAGTCATGGTATTTATAGAATCACTATGTCTAGCTCTGCTCTTTTGAAGACACTGATTCTTCTATCCTCATCTAGTCGAAGTATATGATGCATGTGATAGTTGAGAAGTGTCTCAAACACCTTAACTTGGAGCACTGCGATAATAGCACGGAATATTTCCCATCATGTTAAAATTATGACATGATCTAGGTTGTTCTATACAATCTCTATTTATGTGGTCAAGAAAACAACATTGAAAACAACCTTCTTTGCTTTGGGGTCGTGGAGGAAGGTTTACTGATCCAGCCATCCGGTTCTGATTTCCACTTGCACCATGGAAATAGGTTTCCCTTTTCCTCTTGTTCCCAGAAGTTGAGTTCCCACCATTTACTATAGGTATCATCATGCCTCCATACATAGATCTCGAGATATCACATTTAGCCACAGTCGATCTGTTCACCATCTTTGTATACTCTGTAATACAAACATCTACAATCTTTGATCGAATCTCCTGTCGTAGCCCTGATTTGAAGATGTGTTCCATCAAAGAGGCACTTTCTGTGACTTATGGTGCAAAGAGTACTAAGTTCATGAACTTAGCCGCATTCTCTATGACAGAGAGACTCTCTTGTTTCAGGCTGAAGGTGTCTATCATTTTCTAGATCTTGAACATGTGAGGATATAATTTTTTGTTGAATAATTCCTAAAAATCCTCCCATGTAAGCCCTTCATCCAATTTATCTTGCATCGCTAAATCCCACCTCTAACGTGAAAGATCCTCGAGCATATATGTTTCTATTTTGACCTTCAGCTCTACTGGTGTGTCAATGAAGTCGAAGATACGATTCATCCTACATGACCACACCTCAACCTTCTCGGGTTTAGAATCACCCCGAAAATTAGGTGGATTCTACTTGATGAACTGTATAGTATGATCCACATGTCATGGCTCATTCCTCTAGTTCCCTGTTGTAATTCCCTAACCCCAATTACCTAGAGTCAGTGCATTATTACAAAACATTGGCCTGATCACAAAAGATCAAGTCCCGAAAGACCGATTAGTTTAGTAGTCTTGGAAACACTAGATATATTCATAAGTCTTACATTACATCATAAAGTAAAAAAACTACAACAAAATCTTGTCTTCATATCCCCTCATATTATCCCTTCAGGTAATTCATAAATTACTTCTTCACATCCTGGGAAAAATAAAACATTGAAATGGGTGAGGTCAGATGCTCAGTAAGGATAATAATATAGCGGAAACATTCATTAATAAGCATAAACATTTAAGGCAATGTATAACTAAAACAAAATCCTTTTAAACTTGAACTTCAGCATAATATGGCAAAGATAAAACGAAATAATTCCATTTACTTATTCACATTGATATTCTACTAGTCGAATAACCACATGCAATATCAATAACCACTTTCATAATTATGGAATGCATAATGCCAGACTATCATAACCACATAGTCAAGGCCTCGTGCCAAGACTACAAATAATATTTTTTCAAGGCCTTGTGCAAAGAAACTAGTGTGTATCATGAGACCTACCGATGCATCGAGGATCTATAGAGGGCTCCACCCGTCACTTACTAAGTCCAATTCATTCCTCATATGAAGAGTTTGAAACATAACATAAACATTCATATTAAAACTAGCATACGAAATATCAATACTTTAACCACAAACCATGAATTATATAAAAATAGCACATCCATAGTCAAACATAACTCATTCGATTCAATATGGGAGACTGTATTATATCAGATTAACCTCAATCAAGAATAATGAAGTATATTGACATAAATTTAAATAATCATCAAACTATTGAGAGAAATATCCCCCTTTTTCTTGAAAACATTTAAAAGTCACACTATTTGTCAAGAATCCATTTAAAATATATTTTTAAATCAAAGTGTCCTAGACCACTTTGAAACTTTTCAAAGGAATATTGATTTAAAAACATTAATTTCCATATTAATAAATCCTTAAAACCATTTTTAAAACATAGACATTTTTGAGAAATATTTAGAATAATAAATCTTTCAAACATTTCAAAATGATATTTTAGTTAGAGTTCCTAACCAAAATAGAGACACTTGAATACAAATAATTGAGGTAATAAAAACTTTGTAATATCATGAGAATAAAGTGATTCATGATATACTATGTCAAAGTACATTATATACACCATATTAAAGTGATGTGGTGTATAACAACAAAGGAGTCTCAATGGAATGTAAATTGAGATGAAATATCTCATAAAGGTTGTGTCCTTAGGTTAAGGATAAATCAACGACATAATTATGTGTGATAAATATAAATACACTCAATATGATTGGATATTCAGTTTAAAACAATCAAAGGAAATTCACACATATTCTTGTAAAAACAACACCAATGAATTGGATGTTTAACTCAACAAATCGAGATTGAGTAAAAATTACTCTTCTCAAGTTCATACCGATGACTTGAGAATTTATCGATGGAGTGATTATGTGTATCAAAAGTATATCCACAGAAATGGGAGTGGAAATTATGACATAGTCAAATGAATAGTTATTCCACACATAATCTTGGACTTAAATAATCAATGAAGTATGCGTAAAGCCGAATGAGTGGAAATTGAAATTTCAAATTCCCTTATTGATTTGGTAACTTACGAAACATACACCCATGAAAGAAGGATCATAAAATGAAGATGTAAATATCCATGAATTAAATTATATTACACAATGAATACAAACATGGGCAGTACACACACCACATGCAATAAATAAGTGGTGAACAATGGAAATCTCAAGGAATTAAAAGTGAGATAAGAAACCCCTTACTTTGTACTTTTTCCTTGGTCGAGGGTAGGTTATGATCATGTATAATGGTGAAATAATTTTTATTGAATTATAAAAATATAATATACATTAATATGATATCACATATGATCTTTTAACATTGCTCTGTTAAAATTATCTTAGTATTATTTTCATTTCGGGTGTTAACTTACTCGTTTTCTTTAATATGTTTTGTTAAATAAGTCATGTTTGTTATGGATAGGTTGTATATTATTCATATAAATAATGATATAAAGTCCTTAAACATTATTTTTAATCATAAAATGAGAATTATACTTGTATGGATATGATGGGAATTAATCTCATCGCGTTCGTGGAGACGGTAGTCCGTACGTACGCATGAGCGATAATATCATTCTTTTGATATTAAAATAATATATAATTGGATGGTATATCATATATAAAGAATAATTATCATGTTATACTTATTATATATTTTAATTTCACATCATTATTATACCCATCCAAATAATAATGTATTGAATAACAATTACACAACGACGTGGAGACGGTAGGCCGTACATACGCACGCATGGTGACATGTCATTCAAAGGATGGATAGAATACTGAATATGGTTGAAACATATTTATAATAATATTACAGTATATAAAAGACATTGTAATTATTATTTTAGAATTGAAATAACAAAGAAAGAAGAATTTGAAGAAGAAAGGAACTTGAAAGAGGGTTGTGAAAACATTACCTCTTCTTCAGGTTCTTCTTTTTGATTTGATCAAAAGGGCTACCTAGGTTGGATTTCTGATCCAAATAAGGCCTCTAAGTCGAAGTTAGGGAAGTTTAGAGAATATTTGGATAGGATTTTTCCGAGCCAAAAGGCTTTGAAGGTGTAAATTTGAGATAAGGGGTAGTACCCTTTTATAAGAGGGGTGAGGGGCACCTTTGGAAAAGCTGGAAATATTATTTTATAATAAATTCATATTCAATTTCTAATGGATAAAAAGTGGATTATTTAATGTTTAAGTTGGGTATGGGTGTAAATCCTTTCCTAAAATAGATTTTAGATAGGTTTGGGTCACTATATTAAACTTATCATTTATATTTAACTCTTAGTTAAATAGTGTGACATTTTCCATGTCTCTTTGTATTTTTATATTATATAGTTAATAAACTTACTATATACCTCCAAGAGACCCCCAAAGTGGTCCATTAATGATACACCTATCATTATATTAGTACTTTGGCCAAAACTTAGATTTTTAGGAATAGAATATCTGTTAATAATTTAATATTTGTTTTAAAAACCCTTTTCTGTCAATTTGGACACTATTGGGTATTTTGTTTTTGATAATTTCATAACAGCATTATTACTTCGAAAACAATTTATATAACCAATACTAATATTTCTTATTAACCTATAAAATTAGTGGATTTCATAAAAAGTCTCAAATTACATTTATTTTGATATTTATAATATCAATTATTTTAATATTTCATTATTTAGGTAATTACTGCATCACCATTTTGTCATAAATAAATTAAATTATTTAATGTCTAAAAATTATAAATAAAATACAATTATGTAAGAAATATTTTTATATTTCTAATGAATATTTATAATCTAATTTATATTATGTATAGCTCCATATTAAAAAAGTTTTAGTTATTAAACTTTGATTTTATCTCTTTTAACTCTTCTTTGAATTAAATAATAATAAATGTCCTAATCTATTCCAAGTGGACCTAAATGATAATATTTTAATCCTAAGGTTGTTTTTGGTCGAGATACACTTGTCCAATAGAATTAGTACATGTGTTAGGGTAATATTAATATCATTTTTATCCTTAATTACCCTATTTACTTTTAACCGTGGTAAATAAAAGAAAAAAGTTACTATTCAGAAAAAATTATTTTCAGCTAATTGAACCACATTATTATCTTTTATATTAACCTTGTCTCTCAGATTTTAGAAATTCCACTCACAGAAGAAGTAAAATTATGTTTTATGTGAATTTCCAAATTCTCCTAGGAGGTGGGTAAAAGACGCTGAAAAGTTCAATAAAATTTTTATATATAAAAAATTATTCTAAACTAACTCCAATGAATTAAATTGAACTTATATAGGTATTATGTATCTATTTTTACCTTAATTAGATTTAAATAAAATAAATAATTATTTAAATAAAAATTCGGTTTTAAACTATAACTCAGTGTTTTCCACTATTCATCAAAAATTTAATGTTTTCAGAAAAATACCAAAACTTCACCCTAAGATAATTTCGATATTCCAAATCCAAAAATGAAGTCCATTTTGAAAGATAAAATTTATAAAATTTCAAAAAGTGGTTATTGATATTCATAATGGCTGGTTTGATTGGTTGTGGTGTGTGTTAGGTCCACAAGGCTGAATACCTTGAGAGGGGGGGAATCAGGGTATGACTAATTTAAAATAACAGCTCGTTCTGATCTTGTTTCAATGTTATTAAAAACACTCTTCTCTCTCTTTCCTGTTGCAAAATATAGACAGAAAGTAAAGCATGCACAAGACACAACGATTTTTACTTGGTTCACCCTCACTGGGCTACGTCCAAGGAGCATACGCCGACAAGTTTTCGGTCGTACCAAATTCCACTAAACTTCACTAGATGTGGATTACAAGGTTCAGGCACAGTCACTCTGTCCCAGTCTCACTTCATTTACAAGGTTTAGGGCCATCTCACTGCTTTCCCAAGGGTCACTCTCTGTTTCTCTCTCTCTGTCTCACTGCCAGTGGAGAGGATAACCTTCTTCCTCTTCATTTCCTCACTGCTTTGGAAAGGATCCACTCACAGTTTATAGACCAGTAGGTATCTTCATTTGCATGAAGGAATGCATATTCCTCTATATGTAGATTCTCTATTAAAGTCTAGCTTTCAACCATAGAAGAATCTCTCTTTGAACTGAAGGTATCGGGCAAACTTCCAGCTTCCACGCAGCCCGAGAACACTGCTGGAAAAACAACCTTATATGGCATGCAAGTCTAATCCAATGTGCAAGTATCGGCGCGTAAGCCACAACTGGAACGCAAGTCAACCTTAAACACTTGCAAGACACAAGATTCTAAAACTCCAAACTTGCGCGACTCACTTCCCTTGACGCCCAAACCAATATTGGCATGAAACTAACAATAACCGCCCTTCTTCAAATCTGGCGCGCAAGTCCCACTTGCGCGACCCACCACCACTTGCGCAACCACCACACCTGCGCGATGGGAGCTCTGATTATTCAAAGTGTTGAACTCCGTTAAGAAATTAGGAGGGGTGGTCCAGTATTTTAGGCAAGTTGACCACCCTGTGCGACGGCGCGCAAGTCTCCCTCGGCGCGCAGGTCTCAGCGCGCAGGTCTATTCCTCTGCAAGTCACTTGCGCGACCCACTTCCAAACTTGCGTGAACCTCTTTGCTTTGCCATATTTTGATGTTCTGATATTGAAAAACAACAGGCGCGCATGTTTCAAGTCCTCTTAGGCACTGGCGTGCAAGTCCTTTCTCTTGGCGCGCAAGTCACCTGCGCGACCAACTCAATACTTGCGCGACCCTTATCCCTTGGCCATATTTTGATGATCTGATCTTAAAAAACATATGACGTGCATGTTTTCAAGCAATAAAGTACATGGCACACAAGTCCCTTTGCCAAAAACCACTTTTATTCATTTGTCGATTTTCAGGCCCAAAAATTTGGCAAACACTGGAAAATTGTGCCACCTTGTATCTCTTCATTTTGTACCGCCTCCAGATCATCCATTCCTTTGTCAAAGTTCTTGAATCAAACATTGATCGTTAACCACAGCTCTTAAACTTGACATGCCACCATGAAATCCTCTTTGTCAAAAAAAATTTATGTCATTGTTTTTTTTCAACAATCACCACAGAGATATCCACTTTTTCAACAAACACAATCACCTCAAAAATGATTCAATGATACCTTGAGGGATTGTTTCCCAAAAATCTCCACCTTTGGGATTGTTGACAACTCTTCCATAAAAAGATAAATCATTAATTCTTCATCCACCATTCTCCCAAATGTGATTCTGATAGCGATCAAGGATTTAATCAACATGTACTCTAAGCCCACATGAGCAATGCTTGGCATGAGAAACAAGATTAAATGAAAAGTTCATCAATGAGTTGCTTAATCTCTTACACCCATTGTTGACACCAATATGATACCAATTTTCACCAAACTGATACTAATTTTTGGAAATATTCTTCCAACACCACTCATCTTCTTTTATCACGATCCTCATCTGTCGTGATATCTATTCTTTGATCGATCACTTCTAGCATCTTCATATTTGATACACTTTCCCATTCTGCTCACAGTTTCAATGCTTGTCAGCTTCAAAACTTCTTTAGCCTTATTTCCTATGTTGTCCAAGCTAAGCTCTGGCTAAGCACATTCAACTAGCTTCAACTCCCCCTATCTAGATGCTCCACCTGTCAGCTTCTCCCCATATCATTCATGATTTTTCAAATAGCCACACTATCTCCCCCTTGAACAAACACTATTTTCTCCCCCTTTGTCAACGAACCCAAATATCGCTCTTTTGTAGTATGTAACAAAGTAGAGAACACATTTCATCACATCAGGGAAAAACAGATCAGACCTCGGGGAGAGGGGGATGGTTCCATATCCACACTATTTCAAGTGCGGGGAGTCGACTGAACTCCTAAAACCAGTCGATGCCTTTCAAATGATTCCTTAGGTAAGGCCTTTGTCATAATGTCTACAACCTGTAGCTCTGTAGGCACATACTCCAACTTCACGATTCCCTGCTCAACTTTCTCCTTGATAAAATGATACTTTATCTCAATGTGCTTTGTCCTTGAGTGACAGATGGGATTTTTGCTCAGATTTATAGCACTTGAGTTATCACACTGGATTCCTATCGGAGTCTTCACTTCAACTCCCATATCTTCAAGTTGTTTCTTCATCCACAATAACTGTTTGCATGCTTGAGTGGCCGCAATATACTCAGCTTCTACGTTGCTCAATGAAATGAAATCTTGCTTCTTCATAAGCCAAGAAATACAAAATCCACCAAGGTAGAATGCACCTCCTGATGTTAATTTTCTATAATCTGCTGAACCAGCCCAGTCTGCATCATTAAATCACAATAACTCTGTTTGATATTTGTCAATATATGTCAAGCCGAAATCCATTGTGCCCTGGATATACCGAAGTATTCTTTTACTACAAGCATGTGGCTTTCCTTGGGATTACTCTGATATCTCACTCCTTGGCATGTGGCGAAAACAATATCAGGCCTTGTCGTGGTCAGGTACAATAATCATCCAATAATTTGCATGTATTCTGTGATATTAACTATCTTGTCATCTTCATCTTTTGATAATTTCATCCGGGTATCAACCGGAGTCTTCATTTTCTTGGAATTATCCATTCTAAACCTTCTCAGAACCTCCTTGGAATATATATATTGAGAAATCAATGTTCAATTCTTTCCTTGTGTCACCAGTAGACCAAGGAAAAATGTTATCTCTCCAATCATTGACATTTAAAACTCATTTTTCATGAATTCAGAAAACTGTATGAACTGAGCTTCATCTAATCCTCCAAAAATTATGTCATCCACATACACCAGCACCATCATCCTTTGATTACTATCATTGCTGAAATAGAGACTGTAATCAACTCCTCCATGTTGGAAACCAAGCTTCTTCAAGTACTGATCAAACTGTGAGTACCATGCCCTTGGTGCTTGTTTCAGTCCATACAACGCCTCCTTCTTCCTGCAAACTTTTTTCTCATCCTCATGAATGAGAAAACCATCTGGATACTCAATATACACCTCCTCTTCCAGAACACCATTCAAGAATGAGGATTTGATATCCATTTGGAACACTTTGAACATTCTTTGCACTACTATGGAAAAAAATAATATGATTGTCTTCAGCCTTGCAACCGGTGCAAATTTCTCATCAACATCTATTCCCTCTATTTGGGAGTATCCCTTACACACTAGTCGTGCTTTGTTCCAAATCACTGTCCCATATTCATTCATCTTGTTGTGATAGACCCATTTAGTCCTGATGAAATTCTTGTCTGCTGGCCTCGAAACAATCTATGTTTGGTTTTTCTCAATCTGATCAAGCTCTTCATTCATATCCTGAACCCATTTTTAATCTTCAGCTGCATCGGAAAAACAATTTGGATCCACCTGAGATAAAAAATATGTTTTCTGTAATGATTTCATTCTTTGAGTCTGAACTGGAGCTGTCTGATCACCAATGATATTCTTCCGGTCAATGTCAGCTCAACTCTTTGGCTTCCATGCAGACACAGACTTGACACTTTCTTATTCATCATCAGTATCTTCTTCTGAGTCAGCCTCTGCCACTTCTGTTCCCCCTGTGTTTCTTAGCTCATCATCACTTTCATCCAAACACTGTTTACTGGGTCGTTGGGTATTCTGTTCATTTTCAACTATAGTGACATCATTTCTCTTAACAATTTTTTCCAACCTCTTGTTGAAACATTTATATTCTTTGCTTTTCCCTGAGTAGCCAAGGAATATCCCATCATCTCATCGTGACTCAAACTTTCTGTGATTTTGTTTATTGTGAATGAAGCACTTAATCCAAAAGATTCAAAAGTATTTCAGCATTGGCTTCTTTCCGTACCACATTTCATATAGAGTCTTCCCTTCCTTCAGACACAACAGAAACCTGTTTGAAATATAGACCAATGTCAAAACTGCATCCTTCCAAAATTTCTCTGGTAGGTCCTTTTCAATAACCATTGTTCTGTCCATGTTGTTGATGATCTGATTTCTCCTCTCAACCACTCCATTCTGTTGGGGAGTTCTCACTGATGAAACTTGACGCCTTATCCCATGTTTCATAATATAGTTTTCGACTTTACTGTTTGTGAATTTCGTACTGTTATCAGTACGAAACTTTAGAATTTTCTACCCAAGAAATCTTTTTGATTCCCTCTTGTACTTCTTTATGCAATTGAACACCTCGGTTTTATGGGTAACGACAAATACCCATGCTATTCTGCTATAATCATCAATGAAAAGAACATAGTAACTTTTCCCATTTATAACTCATGGTGAGATAGGTCCACATACATTAGCATGGACCAATTCGAGTACTCTAGTTGATTTCTGTTCCTTTGGCATGTATGTCTTTCTGATGATCTTCCCTTGTTGGAAAGCATCACATGTATGAGTGCGATCACGTGATAGTTTGGGAAGGTCTCTAGAAGCATCACACTTTACCAGATCTTCCATGGATGGTTGTCATAGATGACCAAGTCTCTTATGCCACAACTAGTATTCTTCTTCTCTGGATAAAAGATATGTATCTTCTTCCCCACCTACAAGTTAAATATTTCCCTTTGTCCTTTTTCCCTGTAGAACAACTGCTCCATCTTTTCCTTTCACAATGCACATCTTCTTGGTAAATCGAATAGAGTGTCCAGAGTCACATAACTGATTGACACGAAGAAAGTTATGACTAAGACCCTCTACTACCAAGACATCATCACGTCTCATTTCTTTTCCCCCAAACTTGGCCTTTCTGAAACCAACAATATTCATCCCTTCATCATTTCCAAACTTGACAACTTCTTCTTTGTCAAATTTTATGCCTGGAATGAGATCCTTGTTCCTTGTCATATGGGATGTGCAACCACTGTCAAGGATCCATATTCCTGAATGATCTGAAGCATTAAGGGAAATTTCCGCAACAATTTCCATTTCTTCTTTCTTATTCTTGGTCCATACTTTTGCCTTCACACTCAGCATAAGTTGAGACTTATGTTCTTTCTTAGAGTATGATGGACCAACTTTATCTTGCAAAGCCGCAAATCTATTCTGCATTTTTAACTCACCTGTGGGTTTATTGATCTGCTTCTTGTGAATGTTTTGGTTCTTCTTTGGCTCATTTCTCTGTATAGTCGAAGTACAGTACCTAGCCATGTGTCTGAATCCTCCACACCAAAAATAGTGTCCTTCAAAATATGTTCTGGACAACCGTTCTCTGTTTGGATGCCACCTCTGTTCTTATTCCCTTCAATATCTCTTGTCTATGGAACACACATACTGTGAATGTCCCATCTTCCCACAATAATAACACCTGATATATGGTGCATTCCTTTGTGGTACTTTAGCACTTCGAGTTTTCCCTTGGGATCTTTGAATATTCAGATTCTGGTTTGTGCCTAAATCAACCTTCAATCTTTGGACTGGTGCTTCTAGTCTGACCTCAATTATCACAGATTTTTGTTTCTGATTAATCCCTGAAACAACCTTAACTTATGAGCTCAATTTCTGCTTCTTCCCTGCTGAACTAATAGGCTCCTCTTTTATCTTTTTTGTCTTCGTAACAACCTGTCTTCCCAAGAATGTGTTAGGAATCAAATGTTTTTCTTGGTCTTTGAATTTTCTCTGCAGACCGACAACTTCATCTTCAATCTCTTTGATATGCTTGACGTGATCTTTCAATTTTCCATTAAATCCATCGATCTCCCTTTTCTGTTCTTCAATCTTGAGCTTATGCTCATCAACCTTTTATGTGATCTCTAGCCTTGAAGACTTAAGGTTTTCTATTTCTTTTACAGGCTCATACTTCTCATCTTCCTGCTATTCCATGTAGATGTTGGCATCATGTACCACCTTGTTAGCTTTTTTTTTTGCTCTCCAAATATCTATCTCTTAAAGAGCTTCTTAAAATTCAGCTTCCATGTCAACTCTACCTTCAATTTCTTCTTCTTCTTCATCAGTTTCGGTTTCTTCCTTTTCTTGAGCACTACCGACAACAGCCACCATTGTATTTTGTCCATGATCTTTACAATTTTCAAACTCCTCAACCTCTTCATCCTCAAACTCATCTGAACTGTCTATTTCTTGTGAAATAAGGATCTTCTTCTTGAAGAAATTTCTCTTGAATTGTTTCTTCCCTTTCACATATGCTGAATACTTCTTCTTGGAAATTTTGACTTCATCATCATCATTATCATTATCATGAAATTTTTTGGGGAACCTTGCCGCAAGATGACCAACCTTTCCCCATCGAAAGCATGCTAGTGGAAGTTTTCCTTTAAACTTTCCTTTTCATCTTTGTAGATTTGAAGAAAGGAATGACATCACCTCATCTGTCTCTTCTTCTTCCTGAGAATCTTCAATGGTGAGATTCTTCATGGCCTTAAATGCCATCTATTTGGATTTCCCCTTTTCCACAGCCTCATTATCATCATTCCTCATCTCATATGCAACCAAGGTACTGTGCAAATTGTCCAATGTCAGCTCTTTGGGATATTTATCTTCTAGTACTGAAACTTTCGGATTGAACCAAGGTGGTATCTTCCTCAAGATGCGCTTTACGATCTTTATGTCTTCAATGACTTCACCAAGTCCTTGCATATCTTCCATAACAATATTTACCCTATCAAAGAATGAATCAACAGACTCATTCAGGTTCATCTTCCGATCTTCATATTTATTCCACAACACTTGCATCTTTGCCTATCTGACCTTTGTATCTCCATCATATATATTCAATAGTTATTCCCACATGGCATGTGATGTTTTTCATGACATCACCTTTGTGTAGATGGGATTGGAAAGGGCTCCCCCTAAGGCATTGATTGCTTTTTCATCTGCATCCAACTCTCTATGCTTAGCTTCTGATAATGCACCACTATTAATATAAGTTATGATACCATGCATAGCTGCTGAAAACACATCTATTCCCAAAGATTGGAAATAGTGTTTCATTTGATTCTTCCATATCTAGAAATTACATCCGTCGAAGATCAGAATCAATTTATGATTAGTGACCTCCATTGAGAGAAGAAGAAATATCAACTTAGCTCTGATATCAATTGTTAGGTCCACAAGGATGAATACCCTGAGAGGGGGGTGAATCAGGGTATGACTAATTTAAAATAAGAGCTCGTTCTGATCTTGTTTCGCTGTTAAGAAAAAAAAACTCTTCTCTCTCTTTCCTATTGCACAATATAAACAGAATGTAAAGCATGCACATGAAACATCGATTTTTACTTGGTTCACCCTCACGGGGCTACGTCCAAGGAATATACGCTGAAAAGTTTTCGGTCATACCAAATTCCACTAAACTTCACTAGATGTGGATTACAAGGTTCGGGCACAGTCACTCTGTCCCAGGCTCACTACCTTTACAAGGTTTAGGGTCAGCTCGCTAATTTCCCAAGGGTCACTCCCTGTTTCCCTCTCTCTCTGGCTCACTACCGGTGGAGAGGATCACCTTCTTCCTCTTCCTTTTCTCACTGCTCTGGAAATTATTCACTCACAGTTTATAGACCTATAGGTCTCATCATTTTCATGAAGGAATACATCTTCCTCTGTATGTATATTCTCTGTTGAAGTCAAGCTTTCACCCATAGATGAATCTCTTTTTGCACCGAAGGTGTCGGGCAAACTTCCAGCTTCCACGCGGCCCAAAAACACTGCTAAAAAAACAACCTTAATTGGCGTACAAGTCTAATCCAGCGTGCAAGTATCAACGCGCAAGTCACAATTGGCGCGCAAGTCTACCTTAGACACTTGTGCGACACAAGCTTCTGAAACTCCAAACTTGTGCGACTCACTTCCCTTTACGCACAAACCAATATTGGCGCGCAACTAAAAACCACCTCCCTTCTTCAAATATGGCGTGGAAGTCCCACTTGCGCGACACACCCCCACTTGCACGATCACCACACCTGCGCGACGGGAGCTCTGGTTCTTCAAAGTGTTGAACTCCGTTAAGAAATGAGGAGGGGTGGTCCAGTATTTATAGGCAAGCTGACCACCCTGCGCGACAGCGCGCTAGTCTCCCTCGGCGTGCAGGTCTCAGCGTGCAGGTCTCTTCCCCTGCAAGTCACTTGCACAACCCACTTCCAAACTTGCGAGAACCTCTTTCCTTTTCCATATTTTGAAGTTCTGATCTTGAAAAACAATAGGCGCTCAAGTTTCAAATCCTCCTAGGCACCAGCGCACAAGTCCTTTCTCTTGGCGCACAAGTCACCTGCGCGACCAACTCAATACATGCGTGACCCTTATCCCTTTGCCATATTTTGATGATATGATCTTGAAAAACATATGACGTGCAAGTTTTCAAGCCATAAAGTACATGACACACAAGTCCCTTTTCCAAAAACCTCTTTTCTTCATTTGTCTATTTTCAAGCTCAAAAATTAGGCAAACACTGGAAAATGGTGCCACCTTGTATTTGTTCTTTTTGTACCGCCTCCATATCATCCATTCCTTTATCGAAGTTCTTGAATCAAACATTGATCATTAACCACAGCTCTTAAACTCATCATGCCACCATGAAATCCCCTTTTTCAGCAAATTTGTATGTCATTGTTTTTCTTTGTGAACAACCACCACACAAATGTCCACTTTTTCAACAAACACAATCACCTCAAAAATTCTTCAATGATACCTTGAGAGATTTCTACCCAAAAGTGTGTGTTAGAACTCGAAGTTTCTTACAACACATTCTACTGTATTATTCAAAGAGAAGCATACCATGGAAGCTTGGGGTGTTACATTCTTCCCTCCTTCAAATAATTTCATCCTTGAAATTTTTAAAATTGGGCTTGAGAATATAATAAAAATTCCTACATCGGAAAAAGATTCAATAAAACTATCACCATAAATGAAATAAATAAAAGTACAAAGGTCACCCAAGATAACTCATACTAGGATTCCATATAGGAAAACATGGATATGAAAGATAAAATCAGTGTCAAGTTCTGATGGAGAGGGATATAAAACATGATCAGGAGAAAGTTAACAAACAGAAAGCCACAAACTAGTGATGGGACAAACATGCATTAGTTTCCCAGTAGGAAAAGTATACAGACAACATTTTTTTAAGTTGCATTACATAAAGATGAGGAATTCATTTACGAGGTTGACTAAGAAAATAAAGAGATATACTTACTTTTTAAGTAGAGTTTCATTCATTAATAAATTTCCACCACTAACCCATTTTTTTAAATGATGAGTATTCAGGAAGACTTGGTCACACTGTAAGAGCTAGAATAAACTTCTATAGAATCACATGATCCACAAAGGATAAACTATATATTTACCTTGTCTTTAGAGATTAATCAAAACCAAAACGGTTAGTACAAGATCTGATGATCCCCCAAAAGGATATTCTTTTCGAGAAAGAAACACTAATCTTAATTTCTAAAATTAAACCAACAATACCCCAAAGTTCAATAAATACCATTCAATAGACAATTGTGCTTAAAATCCTTCAATATAATCCAAACTAATATTGAAACCCAAAACATAGAAGAATTTGTTTATGTATTCTTCCATGTTAAATTGTATCTCCAAATGACATCAACTACTCTTAAAGTCACATACTTAAAAGTAATTAACCTAATCACATATTCTCTATTATAGGTTACTTATTTCCATAAATAACCCAAATCACTATAAATACACAATAAAAACATAGATAAAAATCTACCATTACTCCCTAAATAAAATCTCATAGTATTCTAGTTTCCTTGGGCATATAGTGTTCCAAACAAAGTGAACATCTTCCAAAATAACATTTATCACTTAATCACCAAATCATTTTCCTATACTAAGGGTATTCATTTGATAAGATATAAGAACCCAAATCAACTTATTATTGATCAATAAAATCATTTAACTAAAAATAATTAGTCACACTAACAAGGGACTTCACATAGTCCAGTGGTAGGTGATAAATCCCAATCGCACTTTGGTTGTGGATTCGATTCCCACAGTTTTGTGTGACACGAAGGGTTGTCACACGGTATGTGTGTTGTCCATTTTCAAAAAAATATTTTATAACATTACCAAAATGAGATAAATTCATCAAAATAGCCATAACATAATTTTAACCAGAAATGTTATCTCATGCATTCCATTTTCATCCCAAAATATAATAACTTGTAATTTCCTCAAACCCAATGATATTATAAAACCAAATGGTTATTTATAACTATATCCACAAGGTAAATGATAATTCTTCCTCAAATATCATTCTCACATGGAAAACTGCGGGGTTACAAATACAAGAGAGAATTATTCCAAAGTAATCCCATCAACAAGGAGCACTAATATATTTAAACATTTCTCCTACCATTTATTTCCACATAGCTTATTATTTGACCAAGAAAATATCCTATAGAACAGAGAATTCACTCGGGTAATGTCCAGGTCCCCTAAATTTATGGAAAATGACTGTAAATGGATTTTTGGGACCATTTTTATTTTCTTTCATAGTACTCTTCATTTTTCCTTGGCAATTCTTCACTTTATGTCCTTATTTCCCGCACGTAAAGCATTTCTTCATTCCGTTGAGACACTTTCATGGGTGTCTCTTTCCACATTTCTGGCATGATTTTAGGATTCTTTTCTCCATGGTCTCCACTACTAGAGCTCTTATCATTCATCACCTTTCTCTTTTTTGTTGAGTCTGAGAGTTTGTTAATATATATGTTGTTGATCATATTTTTGGAAAACATATTTGGCATGAACATGATATCTTTTACACCTTTCAACATTCCATTTTGTTGCTCATTTCCACCATTGTTCCCACCTTTTACATCATTCTCAAAAAGTTACTATGACTTCCTTGGACTCCAACCATTAACTAAAACCAGAAAGCATTGTGTGAGTAACAGTAGCCATAAAACCATTTAGAGAATATCATGACACCATATTCTCAATTTGAAACACCTTAAGATTAACCAACGTCATTTATTCTCATCTTATATTAAAATACTTCAAATTGGTTTGTAAAGAAAATGTAAATTATCCTAAGCATATCCCCCGGGAGTGTCATAACCAATAGTGCAGCAAGGCCCATTGTCGTGCACCAGTTCCCATTCAAGTCTAGCTCAAAACGGTGTTTTCGGGTTTTGCCCCTAGGTACATCTGTACCAGAGACACCTCTACCTGCTCGTATCCAGAAAGGGATGTATTTTTTGGAAAACTCACAAAATCTATACAATAACAATATTCTAGGAAGTTCTTCTATACCAATCCTCAAAGTCTATCTTAGGGATATGTGATCTAATCAGAGTTTATCTAAATCTAGTTTCCAATAATTGTACTAAAATTCCTCTAATACCAATTGTAACAACCCGACCCCAGTTACCAAGATTCAGTGCATTATTACATAACATTTTCATGATCACAAAAGATCAAGTCCTAAAAGACCGATTAGTTTAGTAGTCTTGGAAACACTAGATATATTCATAAGTATTACATTACATCATAAAGTAAAAAAAAAACTACAACAACATCTTGTCTTCATATCCCCTCATACTATCCCTTCAGGTCATTCATAAATTACTTCTTCACATCCTGGGAAAAATAAAACATTGAAAGGGGTGAGCTCAGATTCTCATTAAGGATAACAATATAGCGGAAACTTTCATAAATAAGCATAAACATTTAAGGCAATGTATGACTAAAACAAAAGCATTTTAAACTTGAACTTCAGCATAATATAGAAAAGATAAAATGAAATAAATCCATTTACTTATTCAAATGAATATTCTACTAGTCGAATAACCACATGCAATATCAATAACCACTTTCATAATGATGGAATGCATAATGCCATACTATCATAACCACATAGTCAAGGCCTCGTTCCAAGACTACAAATAAGATTTTGTCAAGGCCTTGTGCCAAAACACTAGTTTGTCTCATAAGACATACCGATGCATCGAGGAGCTATAGCGGGATCCACCCATCACTTAATAAGTCTAATTCATTCCTCATATGAAAATTTTGAAACATAACATAAACATTCGTATTAAAACTAGCATACTAAATGTCAATACTTTAACCACAAACCATGAATGGTATAAAATAGCACATCCATAGTCAAAAATAACTCATTCAACACAATATGGAAGATTGTATTCTATCAGATTAACCTCAATCGAGAATAATCAAGGATATTGACATGGATTAAAATAATCATCAAACTATTGAGAGAAATATCCCCCTTTTTCTTGAAAACATTTAAAGGTCACACTATTTGTCAAGAAGAAATTTAAAATAGATTTTTGAATCAAAGTGTCCCATACCACTTTGAAACTTTTGAAAGGAATTTTGATTTGAAAACTTTAATGTCCATATAAATAAATCCTTAAAACCATTTTTAAAACATGGACATTAATGAGAAATATTTAGAATAATAAATATTTAAAACATTTTAAAATGATATTTTAGTTAGAGTTCCTACCCAAAATAGTGACACTTGAATAAAAATAATTTAGGTAATAAAAACTTTTTAATATCATGATTATAAATGGATTCATGATATACTATGTCAAATTACATTATATACACCATATAAAAGTGATTTGGTGTATAACACCAAAGGAGTCTCAAGGGAATGTAAATTGAGATGAAATCTCTCATAAAGGCAGCATCCTTAGGATAAGGATAAATCAACGACATAATTATGTGTGACCAATATAAATACACTCAATATGATTGGATATTCAGTTTAAAACAATAAAAATACATTCACACATATTCTTGTAAAAACAACACCAATGAATTGAATGTTTAACTCAACAAATCGAGATTGAGTAAAAATTAATCTTATCATGTTCATACTGATGACTTGAGAATTTATCAATAGAGTGATTATGTGTATCAAAAGTATATCCACAAGAAGGGGAGTGCAAATTATGACATAATCAAATGAATAGTGATTCCACACATAATCATGGAGTAAAATAATTAATGAATTATGCGTAAAGACGAATGAGTGGAAATTGAAATTTCAAATTCCCTTATTGATTTGTTAACTTATGAAACATACACCCATGAAAGAAGGATCATAAAATGATGATGTAAATATCAATTAATTAAAGTATATTACGCAATAAATTCAAACCTAGGCACTACACACACCACATGCAATAAATAAGTGGTGAACAATGGAAATCTCATAGAATTAAAATTGAGATAAGAAACCCCTTACTTTGTACTTTTTCCATGGTCGAGGGTTGGTTATAATCCTTTATAATGGTTAAATAATTGTTATTGAAATATAAAAGAATCATATACATTAATATTATATCATATATGATCTTTTAACATTTCTTTTTTAATAATATCTTAGTTTTATCGTCGTTTCAGTTGTTAACTTTTTCTCTCTTTTTTTAATGTTTTGTTACATAAGTCATGTTTGATATGTATAGGTTGTATCTTAATCATATAAAGAATGATATCAAGTCCTTAAACATTATTTTTAATCATAAAATTATAATTATACTTCTATGGATACTATGGGGAATGAATCTCATCGTGTTCGTAGAGACTGTATTCTGTACGTACGCACGAGCAATTATATCATTATTTTGATATTAAAATCATATATAATTGGATGGTATATCATATATAAAGAATAATTATCATGTTATACTTATTATTTAAATGAATTACACATCATTATTATACCCATCCAAATAATAATTTATTGAATAACAATTACACCACGACGTGGAGACGGTAGGCTGTACATACGCACGTATGGTGACATGACATTCAAAGGATGGATAGAATACTGAATATGGTTGTACCATATTTAAAATAATATCACAGTATATAAAAGATACTGGAGTTATTATTTTATAATGGAAATAACAAATAAAGAAGAAGTTAAATAAGAAAGGAACATGAAAGAGGGTTGTGAAAACATTACCTCTTCTTCGGGTTCTTCTTTTTGATTTGATCAAAAGGGCTCCTTAGGTTGGCTTTCTAATCCAACTAAGGCCTCTAGGTTGAATTTAAGGAAGTTTATAGAATATTTGAATAGGGTTTGGCCGATCCAAAAGGCTTTTAAGGTGTAAATTAGAGAGAAGGGGGAGTACCCTTTTATAAGAGGGGTGAGGGGAACCTTTGGAAAAGATAGAAATATTATTTTATAATAAATTCATATTCGGTTTATAATGTATCCAAAGTGGATTGTTTAAAGTTTAAGGTGGGGATGGGTAGAAATCATTTCAACCAATAGATTTTAGATAGGTTTGAGTCACTATATTAACTTTATCATTTATATTTAACTATTAGTTAAATAGTTTTACATTTACCATGTCTCTTTGTATTTTTATATTATATAGTTAATAAACTTACTATATACCTCTAAGAGACCCCCAAGTGGTCCATTAATGATACAAGTATCATTATATAAGTCCTTGGTCCGAAACTTAGATTTTTAGGAATAGAATATCAATTAATAATATAATATTTGTTTTAAAAACTCTTTTATGTCAATTTTGACACTATTGGGTATTTTGTTTTCGATAATTTCATAACAGCATTATTACTTCGACAAACATTTATATAACTAATCCTAATATTTCATATTAACCTAAAAAATTAGCGGAATTCATAAAAAGTCTAAAATTACATTTATTATGATATTTATAATATCAATTATTTTAATATTTCATTAATTAGGTAATTACTGCATCACCATTGTGTCATAAATAAATCAATTTATTTAATGCCTAAAAATTATAATTAAAATATCATTATGTATTAAATCATTTTATATTTCTAATGAATATTTATAATCGAATTTATCTTATGTATAACCCTATATTAAAAATGTTTTAGTTATTAAACATTGATTTTATCTCTTTTAACTCTTCTTTGAATTAAATAATAATAAATGTCCCAATCTAATCCAAGTGGACCTAAATGATAATATTTTAATCCTAAGGTTTTATTTGGTCGAGATACACTTGTAAAATAGAATTAGGATATGTATTAGGGTAATATTAATATCATTTTTACCCTTAATTACCCTATTTACTTTTAATCGTGGTAAATAATAGTAAAAAAGTTATTATTCACCAAAAATTATTTTCATCTCATTGAACCACATTTTACTACTTGATATTAACTGTGACTCTCGGATTTTCAAAATTTCACTCAGAGAAGCGGTAAAATTAAGTTTTATGAGAATTTCCAAATTCTCCTAGGAGGTGGGTAAAAGACGGTGAAAAGTTCAATAAAATTTTTATATATCTAAAATTATTCTAAACTAACTCCAATGAATTACATTGAACTTATATAGGTATTGTGTATCTATTTTGAACTTAATTAAATTTAAATAAAATAAATAATTATTTAAATAAAAATTCGGTTTTAAACTATAACTCAATGTTTTTTCACTATTCATCAAAAATTGAATGTTTTCAAAAAAATACCAAAAATTCACCCGAAGCTAATTTCGATATTCTGAATCCAAAAATGAAGTCCATTTTGAATGTTAAAATTTATAAAATTTCAAAAATTAGGTATTAATATTCATAACGGCTAGTTTGATTGGTTGTGGTGTGTGTTAGAACTCGATGTTGCATACAACACACGCTACTGTATTATTCAAAGAGAAGTGTATCGTGAAAGCTTGGGGTGTTACACCTGTGTCCAAAGCTTGAAAATCTTGGACAATACTCTGAACCAGCTCTTGGTTCACACGTGGTTCAGGTGAAACCACATTCTCTGCAACTTCTTCATGTTGGTTTCGACGATTCCTACCAGGTTCCATTTTCTAAACTAACAACAAACTCCATTAATCTCACTCTCTAGCAGCTGTTGGCTTAGCATTTCAAATTCTATCACATCAATTATCACAACATTGTTTTCCAAATCATCCTTTTTCCATGTTCAACTATTTTTGAAACCACTTCACATGATTTTGAAAATTAAACCATTTTTAAAATATGATAATCATTCTCTTTTTCAAAATCTTTCATTTGAAAACCAATTCCATACTTTTCAAGAATGATCATTTCTTAAAATGATGTATGCACCCATAGTGGGAAGTCATTCCTCTATAGTGAATGTCATGCTAGTCTCATTGGATAAACACATGAGAATGAGATTTCAAAATCCTAGAAGTGTCTCCAAACACTTATATACCCAACTCTCTGGTAACATGAACTTCTGCAAAAAATGGGTAGCTACATCGTTTTATGCTATATATTTCAAGTTCTGACAATACTACTCCTTTCTAAGATTCCCACCCAAGTAATAGACAAGAAGGGATTTCATCTCAAAAAATAAAAACATCAATGACTTCTTTTTAGGCAAGGATTGAACAAGCTAATACCATTTGTAAGGGCCCACCAATTCTCATTGTCTTGAGAGTACAATGAGTTATTACTAGGCCTTAAGAGACATATCCAAGATTCCAAAGGCTAGAAATAAATGCCAAAGGGTTTCAAATACAATTGGGGGACGATTTAACCTTTAGTAAATAAACCAATAAACCTACCAACCCTAACCAAAAATTCATTATATGATGCATGAACAAATGAAAGCCAACTCAAAAACTTCATGCCCTAAAAACCACATCATAGTTGTGCAAAAGGGGGTTTAATTTAAAATGATTATTTTAAATTATGAATTATCTAAATTTTCTAAATAGTTGATAAAAAGGGGGTTTTCTATAGAGATGGGTTTTCAATGAAACTCCAATTTTATTGAAAACCTTTTCTATATAAAACACTTTTTTCATCAACCATTTAGAAATTCCATAAAATTCATAATTTAAAATCATCATTTTAAATTAAACCCCCTTTTGCACAACTATTCACCAAGATCACGCAATTTCACAAAAACCATAAATCATCACAAATGAATATTTTTCCATGAATTTCACAATCAATAAACAAATTTTAATCTAATAAAATCAATTCTAGCAAGAGGAGTCGAGAGTGAATCCACCTACCTTGATGGTTTTGACAAATCTTTAACAACAGACGAAGAACGCACAAAGAATCCGGTCGATTCTCCAAGAGTGGCCTTAGATATCTTATCCTAGTAAGATCAAACCTTGACATTGAAATATTTAGCATCAAAAAACATAGATCTACCAACTATAGGTTCATATCTGTGGAAGAATGGAGATCGGAGTAGTAGATCTAACAAGATCTAAGAAAACATGACAAATCTATAATGAATAGTGACATAGCTCAAGAATCAGAATCGAAATCACCAAGGGAAGCATTTGGAATGGCTTCAACTCGTGTGGGGAAGGTTCTCCAGCCTTCTAGGGAGATTAATCTCGAATTAGGGGCATTTTGAATCCAAAACTAAATAAATAGAGCAAAAATGAGTAAACTCTTAGAAAATAGGATCTAGATTTGACCTTTGCGCAAGATTTGACCACACGGTTTGTACCAACCATGTATGGATCATGCAACCTTCCTTTTGGTCCCAACACTCCTTAAATGAACCCCAAATTCTTCTATCCTTTTCCTTTACCCCCTTTTTATGGAAACATCCCAATTTATGGAAACATCCCACTTTATAGAAACAACCCACTTTATGGAAACACCCCACTTTATGGAAACACCCCACTTTATGGAAACTCTCTATATTATGGAAACTCTCTATTTTATGGAAACTCACTATTTTATAGAAACCCAATAAAAGACATTCCAATTAAAAAAATGTGAGGAAAGGGGGTTATGTACCTGAAACCGGGGTTACTACAATGTTTATCATTACTTTTATTTAAATCATTTCATTTTTGTATAAAATTATTTAAACAATTAATTTTACATTAAATGTTTTGGAAAAATTTGGTTCTTGTGTCAAAAACAACTTTGGTAGGTCCATTATGGTCAAAGGGATCACTATTAAAACATATAATAATAATAATCATGAAATAATTACAATATTTATAAATAAATTATAATTTTAAAACCAATCATTAATAATGGTTATGAAAAATGAACCAATGTTATAGTCATGGAGACGGTAGGTTATACGTACGCATGATTGACGTTCCCATTTCTTAATGATCGTTATGAAAATAAGTTAAGTAAAATTTAATATTAAAAATGATAATTATATTATAAATATAATTTTATTAAATAATAATTATTATATATATAAGTTTAGTGATGTAATAGTAATCAAATCTCTTCGAGGAGGAGGTTTTCCACACGTCCACAAACGACGTTATCAAGTTTTTCAGTGTGTGAAAAGGGTAAAAATGAAAATGATATATTTTATTTTTTGAAAGGTAATTATATAATGAATATCATATAGATTTTCTTTAATTCATATATGTTTATTAAAACCATCCTTAATACATTCCATGTAAAGTGTTAACGTATCATGTCACTTTGAGGAGGTGGTAGTCCACACTTCTGCAAATGATGTTATCGTATTCGCCCAAAATTGAAATCATAAAGGTATGCGTATATAATAATTACTAAAGTATGAAGAAATAATAAATATCATATATATATATATAATAAAAAAATAGTTATTCTATATTAATTCTTATCCACGATAGGTGTTAATGGAAAAAATTAATGACATCATTTCGCGACGCGGTAGTACGTTATACTCACAAACAGTATTTTTATTACCCATTTGATGGAAGTGTGTGTATGTTTATGTCAAACCATTAACATAAAAAAATATAATTATAATTGGGATACTTATTAAATTATATAATCATGGAATAATAATAATTCAATGGTTTGATAAAGAAATAAAACAAAAGTGATCATTAAAGAATGTTGCCTATTTTTTGGGTAACTCCTTTTGGTTTACACTAAAGGAAATCTCGGGAATGATTTATTCCCTAGGTTAATATTCTTGAATGAGATGATGAATATTGGGAGATTATTTTGGAAGGTGTTGGATGATCCAAATTTCTATATATGTATGATTAAATGGGCAAGGGTGAGTTCCTTTTTATAGTAGAGGGAGAGGACACACTTTGCATTTTTGAAAAGAATTACATGATCCCCACGTTTTTACCTACAAAAAGGATTAAATTACACACAAAATTATATCCAGGAAGTTTTTAGATCTAAATATGGACATAAAAAACTTTTTTGAAAATTGGAGGTCCATTTTTATAAATTGAAAATAAATTCTAATGACTAAGTAATATAGTTTTTACATTAACCACTGTAATTAATTTTAATCATTTTCACTAATATTTTATGGAAAAAACTATGTTGACCTTATTATAAATTATTAATTATGATGATTAAAAATATTTATTAGAATTTTCTAAATTAAAATAATATTTTTTGAATAAATTATTTTTAAATTTATCTTGTAGACCGGATAACAAATAGGGTTTTTATGGTGAATATGTTTAGAAGTTTGCTAAGTTTTCATTTCCAAATTCAATATGAAACTGATAATGGTGACCTAAATTGGATTAATAGATTTAAAATATAACTAATTATACTTTAAAAAAATCAAAAAATAACTTAAATGTATTAATAAGTTATATGAAAATTCATTTTACAATTAAAAAATATTGTTTTTTACTATTCATAAAAATATGAAACTTCTTAGAAAAATACCAAAAATTAACCAAAAGATAATTTTTATATATCAATTTCAAAATATAATTTATTTTTTTATGTAGATAATATAAAAGTTTCAAAAAAATTAAAATAGTTCCCCCTTAAAAGGTGAAATAACTGCTTTTTTAGAAAAATACTGTTTTTAACCATAAAACTAGATTTATTTTTATGTTATTCTTATAAAATATATTATGTGAAGGTAAAAATTATAAACATGTGTAAACATAGTATATTTATTCCTATTCATCCCCCTAGTATAATTTCTTGAAGACAGATATCATATTAAAAAAATATTTTTTAATAGTATATTATTGTTTGTTATAACTCCATATTGTGTGTAAGAGAATATTTTGATGAAACTCAATGTTGAATGTCATGTAAACTATTTTATAATGTGTCCCCTTTATTTTAAAATTACTATTTAATTACTAAATATTAATAAATATGAAAAGTATTCTTCTATCATTACCTGAGTTTTCACATCCTTCCCCCTTTTAAAAATTGCATCCAAGCAATTTTCGTCACTTATCAAATAAGTGGGGAAATGTTTTATTCATGGAATTTTCATATTCCCATGTTTCCTTTTAAAAAGTATGGTTTTCCATAAAAACCTAATCTAGTTAATTACCTTATTCCGTAACACTTTCTCTATGTAGTCAAGAAAATTTACCAGTGGTTTCTCATAAAAATATTTTCTTCCAACAAAACTACTTCAGGGATCAAAGCTTGAGATTAATCTAGAACATACTTTCTTAACATTTAAACATGAACTATGTTGTATAATATGACTAAAAATGGAGGTAAATCGAATAATTATGAAACAAATCCATCTTTCTTTAGGATTTTGTATGCTTCCCCTTCTTACCAAAACGCATCACACTTTTCCATGGAGAAATGTTTATAAAGACATGATCACCTTCCTCAAAATAAAGATCACTCCTATGGTTATCCAGATATATTTTCTTCCTAATATTAGTTTTAATCATTTGTTTCTGAATTAACTAAACTTTCTCTATCATTTCCTCTACCAACTCTAGTCCCATCTACTTCCTATCTCCCACAACATCCCAAAACAATTTTTTTTGACACTTATTTCCTTATAATGCCTCTAAATGTTAAATTTTTATACTGGAATGAAAAGTTTTATTATAATAAAACTCAAAAAATTAATATGTCAATACCAAATTCCATGTTAATCCATTAATAAAGATTGAATCATATCTTCCAAGGTCTAAACATCCGCTCAGACTCTCCATCGGATTGGGGATGAAAAGTTTTATTGAAATTTAATTCTGTATCCAATGACTTCTAAAGTCTTTTATAAAAATTATATGTGAACCTAGGATCATGTTCAGTTAAAATGGAATGATTCACTCCATATAATGTGAAAATATCTTTTAGATATAGTAAATAAGATTATCTAAATTCATTATATCTCAAATTGGAAGCAAATGTGCAGATTTAGTTAATCTATCAATAATAACCCAAATCACATTGTTACCCTAAGAAGTATCTAGAAATCCTACCACAAAATCCATTAATATATTTTCCCACTTACAATCTAGTTTTGGAAAATTTTTAATCATCTATTTTGGTAACTTTCATTCTGTTTTTGTAAAACCTTGAAATTATAATGTAGGAACATTGTATTCGATAATGAGTATGACACGCAACACCAATAACGTAAGGGAATAAAATATCCCAAGAATTTATAATATATTTAATATTTTAAATAAATTCAATTTTTGTTATTTCACTAAATTAATTCTACACTGAGTTAGCATACATCACATGCAACAATGAGTTTTTTTAGTGGCTTGCATTACCTACAAGACCGAGTTCTACCGATCAAATAATATATTGCTGAAATATTATTATTTAATATAAAAAGATATAAACTAAAAATTATGAATATTATTAAGTAAATTGTGGAAATATATGGTTTTAATAAATATAAAACTAATTAATTTTTTACAAATTAATTAGAAATGAATATAAGAACCAATATAAAATAACGAGAATATTTTATTGAAAACTTTTTTTATCTCACAAAGGTGGTTTTACTAATAAATAAAATAAAATAAAATTACTGAATTATATTAATGAAATATATAAATTTTATATATTTAATTCAATATTTTTAAAATTTATCCAATATATTTAAAAGATATAATATAAGAACAACCCCAATATTATACATAAAAACCTATATTTTTATAAAGGTATTTTTATCACCTTTTAATGGTGAACACATTTTAAATACAATTTTTTGAAATTTTATAAATATTATATGTCAAAATAAACTTGATTTTTGAAATATGAACTTAAAATTTAGGTTATATTATGTTTTTTTATTTTTCTATGCAGTTTCATTTTTTGATTAATAGTGAAAAATATTGAATTTTAACTCAAAACTTCTTTTTCATCTAATTTATCTATAAGGTAAAATTATATATTTTTTTATTTGTTTTAAAGATTAAATATATAAATATTATATCATTTAAACAAATTTAGGTAATTATAATCAATTTTAATTTGAAATGGAATATAAAAACATAGCAAACTTTTGAACACATTTAGTTTAAAAACTCATTTTGTCATCTTGTGTGTGGGATTAAATTTAAATTAATTTCTGAAACTTCTGTAATTTGAATTTGTAATAATGGATTGAATATTTTTTATTATAATCATTTATAATTTCTAATAAGTTAAACTTATTGTTTTTCCAAAAATATTAGAGAAAGTGATTAAAATTATATACAATGATTATATTGAAATTAAGCTTAACAAGAAAATAAACCATAATCAAATGGGAAACAATGACCTATAAACTTATAAAAAATACATTTTATGGAAATATTAATACCCTATATTAATTTTTACATAATATTTACAATTATTGTATCCCCTTTATATGGAAAAAACATTAGTGTATTTCCCTTTTCGATAATTTACAAGAGCGTCTCTCCTCCTCCACTATAAAAAGGCATTCACACCTCCCACTTCCTAACAACTCACAAGCCAGTTTGGAATGACCTAGATTAGACCAAATAGCTATTAAAAACTGATCCAATAATCCTAGAATCATAACCTTTGTCATAAATCCATCTAATGAAACCATTTGGTGCAAACCAAAATAAGTTACATGAATAAGAGGTACAAACTTCCTCAAGCTCTTTACTTTTATTTCCATTCTCCACCCCAGAAAATCATTTTATTCTATGTTTATATAAAAAAAATTTTATCCTAAATATAAAAAAGTTTTTTTATTTTAATTATTTTACCTAAAATTACACACACTTCCATCTAATGGGTAACTAATATATAGTTTTTGTGTATGGAGAACTACCGCCTCACAAAATGATGTTGTTCGTTCTTCCATTACTACCTCCCATGGGGGAAATTTTATCAGAATATTGTTTATATATGATATATATATATATATATGATATTTATTATTTATTTATTATTATTTAATTATTTTATAACCCATTCCTTTATACTTTCCATTTTGTGTAAATACAATAATATTATTTTGGGAAGTGTGGACTACCGCCTCCTCAAAGCGATGTGATTATTTCACACTATACATGGAATTTAATAAGGATTATTTCAAGAAAATTATTTAAAATATATGATATAGATATGTTAATGTAATTATAATATACATATTAATCATTTACTTTTCATTCTTTTATTGCAACAAAAAAATTAAAGTATCATTCATGCATTCGTACGGCCTACGATCTCCATGAACGGTTCATTTTATATCTTATATCCAAATATTATATATTATTATAAATATATATATATAATGAATATAAATTATAATTAAATAAGGTTTTACACTATTTTTATTATGAAACCATGATTTACATAAGAACAACAATAAGTAACAAGTTAATACATACTCGAAATACTAGACAATTAACACCCGAAATAGTGAAAAATAATGAAATATTGTTATCAAATAGGTAAGAATATATTATAAACATGAATAAAATTCTAAAATAATTTTTTAACACTATTAAAACCATTATCCATGATTTTTAAGTCCATTCGCCCAAAATTAAATCCAAGGTAAGTGATTTCATCTCAATTTTCATTCCATTGAGATTTATTTGTTGTTATGAACCTAGTTTCTTTATATGGATTATATACTACCCTTATACATTTTATATCATGAATATATTTATTATCATGATATTATAAGTTTCCTTTAATTTTATTCCTTCGTTTATATTATGATTCAAATGTTTCAAAGTGTATGTAAATCTTTGGAATGTTTAAATATTATTCTCCTAGGGAACGTTTTTAGTTATTATATTTGTAATCTCACTTCCTTTTGTGATTGTTAACTTTATCTTGAAATAATAAATTTATTTTTTTGAATCTAATTTCTTATATATGGTGTGCATACTACCTTTTTTATATAATTTCATGATCCATTCATTCTTTCTAATATTTTGAGTTTCAATTTGAATTATTTCATCTAAGGGGATTAGAGTTAAAACTTACCAAGTAGAAAATAATTTCATAACCCAATTTATGTTCATGGGGTTGTATAACTTCCTCATTGTTATTAATATTATATGATTATGTATATAATTAATTTTATTATCTATTTATTTATTTCCACTTCAATATGTGGATTTATTGTTAATGCACATAATCTACTCATTGGTTGATTCTCACTCCAATATTATAATCTTTTCAAGGTTTTACATTATAATCTCATTTTCATATGAATTATTCACACATGAATTTAAATCCAAGGAAATTATTTGATCATTTTCTAATAGAACATTCAATTTTTTTCCCCTCTGGTTACTCATCAAATTTTTCAAGTAATAATTCCATTTTTACACTCTTTGGTACTCAAAATGTTTTAGAAAATGTTTTTAAGAAAACCCAAATTTATTCACTCTTTAGTCATAGAACCTATTTTCTTTTAAAAAATCCATTTTCTAAAAAAAATTCTAAATTGTTTTAAAAAATTTATAAAATGATTTATTAAATGCATTTTTTTCCTTTTTTTACCTATGTTTTCAATGTAATCTTCTTATTGATTTCTAAACCATACATTTTTATAACCTTTTACCATGATAAAAGAATATTCTTTTTACCTCATACGTCATTTAAAAATTTACTTGTATACATTTATTTGAAGATTAATTTCCATGTTTAAAAGGATGCTTTTTAAGGAAATTTTTTTCAAAAGCGATTTTCCAAGAAACTGTTTTTCAAAATTAAAGTATATTTTCCTCAATAATGTTTATTAAATATACTTTTATAATATTTATATTCATAAATTAAAAAAACAATTTATTTTTACTCCACTTGGGATATGTTATATTGATACCAACCTTATTCCTCCTCTAGATTGTTTGTGATTGATTTAACGAAGGACAATATTGAAATTAACTTCCTTCATTCCATTTATTCCATAGGAAATATTCAATTTTCTATTATCATTAGACATTTAATTTACCCTAATTATCGATATCATTTATCATGGATATGTTTATTTCCTAAAATATATATCATTTTATATACGATGTTTACTTTGACAATTATTTGGCTATTTGGGAAAAATATTGATGAATTTGTATTCTTTTATCAATATGGATATTTGATAAGGAATATTTTATATTAATTAAATATATCATTTAATATGAGTAATTATTTGGACTTGTAGTGATGAGTAGGTACCATACATTATATAACCCCTGGATGAATTGAAAAGTTCTCATGATACAAATTTTTTGTGAAAATTAAATAGGTCTCTACTGGTAGTTTTAAACTATCTAAAGGATGGATCTTTACAGTATAGTTTTTCATGTTCTTTAGACATGATGTCGAATAATTAAGCATTTAATTCATAGAAAATATATTTATCATTGTTATTATCCATGAGGTTTTCATATGATAAAATCTATGAATGCATTTCATTCTCATTTTATTGATTAAATGGATGTGTTTTAATTTCTTACATTTCCATATTTATTTTTCCTTATCTAGTTATTTAAATGGACTGTGATTCCATTTATTACCTTTAAACATTATTTATGCACTTCATTCTTAGTTTTTTTATTAAATGTTATGTGTGTTCAGCTATTTACCATGCAATAATTATTATTCGCATTGATTTATTATGACTTATGTTGTACATTACTCTTACTAAGAATTTGATCTCACCCTTATATTATTTTCTTTCACCAAGAATCCAAAAAAATCACTAAGAAAGGTATGAAATGATATACTATATGTAATAAATTTATCCTTTAAATAATAAAATAATTTTTTAATTAGTGTATTAATTTGTAATAAAATAATCATGTATGTATCCGGTTTTTTGGGACTATTAAACTCTTTGGTCCTTCATGATTTTATTCAATATAATCATGCTAATGTAATGGTATTATACACCATATATGGTCTTCTAGGGTCAGGTCACTACAACTTTAACCTACTAACAATTCACCCACTTCATGCTAAATTTAGTAATATCACTTTTTTCTATCCCCCTAGTAATACGTCTAATGGTATCTGTACAACTTAGTGTTTCCTAGATGAATGGAAAACATATAACTATGAGCTTCATTCAATAACTCTTTCCTCAACTATGAATCAAAAGGCACACATAATATTTTTCCAAATCATAAAACATATTCTTTATCAATATTAAAATTATGAAATTTACCATTCTTAACAGATTCTGCCTTTTCCTACAATGATTAATCTACCTTTTGAGTTATATTAATTCATTATGACACAGTAGACTGCACTAAAACTTGAAATAAAATAGAGGATTTCCTTGCATCCATAACTTCTGGGACAATATCTATAAAATCAATAACCAAAGGGTCAAATTCTAAATGAGACATGGTTAATGTAGCATTACTTTTTCAACTCAAATCATTAGATAACTACTTTTATTTTCTAGGATGATAATCCAATGTGAAATAATAATCCTTTATTAGTTCCATACATTTTTATTATCTCATGTTCAACTATTTCTAATTTAATATATACTTACAACTTTTTTGATCAATATATACTTCACACTTCACTCCAAATAAATGATTTATCTAAATTTTTAATGAAAAAAAAATAGTAGATAATTCCAAATCAGGTGTAGGGTAATTTAACTCATTATTTTTTAACTAATCTGAAGCATAATCAATTACCTTGTTATTATTCATCAGGACACAACCAATTTCTTTTAATGAAGCATCATTATAGATGAAAAAATCACCATTTATGGAATTAAGGGGAAAAATGGGGAAATGATTGATCTTCTTTTCAGTTATTGAAAAAAAACATAAAACTTTTTCTATCCAAATAATCCTAACTCCCATTTGTGTTAACTTAGTTAATAGGAAAGATAAACAAGAAATCTTTTCAAAAAACAATCAATAATAACCCATTAATAAAAGAAAACTAAGAATATTTGTGACATTGGTTGGTATTATACACTCTTTAACAACTTTTTTTAGAAAGGTCAATAGTTATTCCATATTTAGAAACGATATATCCCAGAAAATAAGTTTTTTTCAACAAAAATTCAATCTTTCTAAAATTTACATATAGTTTATTTTATTTTATGGTTTTCAAAAGTAATCCTTAAGTTTCTTTCATGTTACTCATGGGTTTTATAATATAAAAATTATCATCTATAAACACAACTGAAAAATGATCCAAAAACTTATGGAATACTCTATTTATAAGATTCATAAATACAAAAGTTGTATTAGATAACCCAGATAGAATAAATAGAAACTCATAATTCCCATATCTGATCTAAAATGATTTCTTTGGAATTTTAACCTCCTTAACCTTCAGCTAATAGTTTCAAAACCTTAGATCAATCTTTGAAAAACACAGAGCTCCCAGGAGATGATCAAAAAAGTCATCAATTTGAAGAAAAGGATACTTTTTTCAACATTGATGTTATTAAAGTATATATAATAAATAAATAGTCTCATGTGACGATATTTATTTTTCAAAAATAAAATAAGATAACCCCATGGTGAAGATATAGGTCGAATGAAACCTTTATCAAAAAAAATTGCATCTCTTTTTTCAATTAGATAATTTTTACTTGAGACATTTAATAATGGGGTCTATAAATAGGATAATAATCATGTACAAAATCAACAGTAAATTCAACATCCTAATTAGGAACAACACCAGGAAAATCATCAGGGGAAACATCTGTAAATTTATCTGCTACTAGGATGTCACTAATCAGAACTATTTCTTTCTTTTAAACCACATGAGAAATATAACTTTCACTTATATATTTAATCAATTTCTCATATTCTTAGTATGTTATCAATGGTATTAAATCATTGAATAAAACTTTCTTGTATTTAAAACTATTTTAGAATGATAAATTGCAATCCAATCCATAGAAAAAATGATATCAAAATCCACTATGGGAGGTTCAGTAAGATTTTCAGGAAATATAATCCCATTAATGATAATAGAAATATTTTTTTTAAAAACATTAACTCTAATACTCCCACCCAGATGTTTTTCCAAAAGTTATATATTACTTTAATGAGGGGATATTCCCACTTTTCTAGAAAATTTATTAGAAATTAAAGAATGATAAGATCCAAAATAAAAAAGAGTATTGGCATAATTCGAATAAACCAATGAAATATGAAACGAACCATTCTTGATATACATGGAAATTAAATTTATTTTTTGAAATAATTAATGTATTAAACAAATATATTCCCAAATACCATATTATATTAGAGTATTAAGAAACTTTGAATATGATATTCTAACTTGGTGAAAGATATTCAACATCTCCCATAAAGATCTTCCCCTTTTGTTTTCCTACCTAAAACCTTTCTTCATATCCTGGAGAAAAGAAAACATAAAAAGGGTGATCTAAAATGCTCAGTAAGGGTAAACATGGAGAACATAAAACAATCTCTAAAAATAAGAATGTAAAAAACATGGACATAAATTTTAAACATCAAAATCATGAGTCATTAAATAAATCTTGGTGGTACATAAGGCATATTTCATAAAGGAACATTAACCATGATAAAATAGCATTGAAATAAAACATGTAATTGTGGAAGATAATTAATCATATAATATTATTTTCATAGTATACAAGTCATTACTGTCAAGACCATCATAGTGGAAAAATTACATTACCGAACCAGGTTTAGTTTCTGTTCCAACCATGTATTACTAAATCGGGTTTACTTATTATTCCAGCCATGTATCACTGAATTGTATTTAATTTTAGTTCCATTCAGGTCTATATCATGAGATATAAATCATTACCCAATGAATTTGAGGGATATATAGGTTCCACCCATCTCATAATTAAATCATTCTTGCATGTTCCACAAAAACATAAATCATTCATCTTATCATAACCAATGAAATTAAATGGGTTTCAAAAACATCATTCCATCATAATTCATAGAAAATATCATTCCATAATTAACAAAATCAAATTATAATAATAATAGGGATAGAAACATAACCCTATTTAAAGATAATCATCTTAGATGTAAAATAATTTTGATAAAACACTTGAACTTAATTCTTGAGGAAAATGTCCTTTCTTCTTCAAAAACGTTTTCTTTTCTCAAAATGTCATGAAAAATTAAAATAAAAGAATTTATTTGAAAATAAAAATGAAATATTTTAAAGTAAGATTCATGGAAATAAGGTTTTATAAAATCTTAAAAATCCATTCAGGTCGTATAAGTTAAAAAAATATTATCCACGTACTTTTTTCAGAGAATTCAAAAAGTAACTCGTATGGTAAACGAAAGAAATATTCCTTTTAACCATGTATTAAAAGTCAAAAATGTGTAAAAAATTACTTTAAACATTAATAAAATAATAATAACCATTTTATGAAATCATTTTTAGAAAACATAGACATGGATAACAAATATACCCCTAGTAAATACTTATCTAAAAACAATCTCGGATAAAAATGAGATTGCAAAATTATCCCTTACCTTAGGTCTGATTTCTTCTGTATGTGTATGAAACATCAAATTAGTGGGTTTAAACATATTATTAACTTGTAAAAAACATAATAATATTTATGACACCCTATATAATTTACTTGTGGCTTTATATTACACATTCATTTATCAGTTCCATGTTAAAGCAACGTTTTGGGTAATAATCATTTTATTTATCGTACATTTTTTGACTAGTGATTCTTGATCTTATTACTTATATAATCATTTAATAACTTATATAATGTAAAAAATGATTTATATATCATATATATTCAGTATATATATATAATAGATAGAGAAATGTAATGGAATACGCCATTCCTATGAACGTTGTTATCGTTTCCTTTTTGAATTAAATTGAATCAAGTAAAATAAATATATATATATATATACATAAATCCAGTATCATTATTATGTCATATATTTCATGATTATTTTTTAAATATACATTATAATAATTCTTTGAATGGTTAACATAGAGAATGAATCTCATCGGGTCGTGGAGACGGTAAGTTGTATGTATGAACGAACGGCTATATCATTCACTTAATGGTTAAATGGTATAGAATTAGATGGTATATTAATTATAAAAATAATTATAATGTTATATACATTATTTAAATTCATTATAATCACCATTATACCCATCCAAATTAAGTATTTCTGAATAAAAAATTACACCACAGTGAGGAGATGGTAAGCCATATGTACACACGGATGGTGATATTTTTATTCATAGGATCGATAAAAGGAGTTATAAGGTTTTTAAAAAATTATAATTACATATTATAATGTATAAGATAATTGATTTATTACTTTAGTATGATAACAACATCATAATAGGTATTATAAGAAGAAAATAATTTTGAAAGAGGTGATAAAACAATTACCTCTTCTTCAAGTATCTCCTTTTGATTTTCACAAAAGGTATATATAATATAGCTTTATTCCCAAAGTGTGGCCTCTATAAGTAATTGAGAGATTTTTGGAGATTATTTTAGTAGAGTTTTGATGAGTAAAATGGCTTAAAATTTGTGAGTATGTGAGTAGAGTTGGTGGCCATTTATAAGAGGGAGGAGAGGCACTTCAGAAAAGACCTAAAATATTAATTTATTTTCAATTTATTTTCAATTTACAATTCTTCTAAACTCATTTATTTAAAATATAAGATGATTATGGGTATAAATCCTATAAACCAATATAATTTAGACATGTTTTGATTTTATTTTAAACCATGTAATTTTGATTTATCCATATTTAATCTATTTTATTTTATTTTTGGTAATAATATTATAAATATTAAATAGTAATTAATATTTAATTATGTCATGTAAATTGTCTATAATTGGATACTTTATGAAATTTTACACCATATAATTCTCACTTGGTAATTTTTAAATATTTTTGTGATTTTTAAGTAATTTAATAATATGTTATTTATATAAAATATCAATAGTGTCAATTTTGACACTATTTATTTATTTGACTTTAAATAAAAACAAAAAAAATACAAATTTAAACCAAAATATTTAATACACTCCTCACGAGTCATTTTCACTTAAAAAAAATTTGTATCACATTAATTAGTTAATATGATATTTATTTTAATATTTTTAAAACCATTTATTTGATATTTCTATCAATAACATAATTTTACATCACTATTGTGTAATAATTAATGGTAATTATTTAATCTATAAAAAATATAAATAAATTCACATGATGTGGATAATTTAATTATATTTCTGGATACTATTTATGTTCAATGTTTTATCATGTTTATAAAAATATTAAAATTATTATACTTGTAATATATATGAGAGTGACATGTTGTCACCTTCTTTAGTTTTAATTATAATTACATCACATTCATGGAAAAAAGTCCTTAAAATGAATCAATTCAGACACATAGGTGATATTGGTTGACTTTAATTCATACAATAGGATTTTTGTAGGTTTTAGGATAATTTTTTATCTTTATCATATTGTTAGTTACCTTAATTTACCTGATTTACCTTTAGCCATGGTAAATAAAAAAACATCGTAGTTATTGTTAATAATATCCAAAAAAATAAATGTAACATATTAAAATAATTTGGAACTAATTATTACAAATATGGAATCAATTTTTTGTAATAAAAATCACATAATTTGAAGAAATTAATTTCAAATTAATTCTCGTTGTCAAAACCAAAAAGAATGTTTTTAAGAAGTAAAAACTTATCAAAAAGTTGTCAAATGTTTATGTAAAATTTAAATGTGAAATTACTTTCAATGACCAAAATTGGATTATATGATAAAAACATAATACAATAAAAATTTAAAACCAATTAAAAATATAAACTAACTATATAAATAAATTAGATGAAAAGGTAATTTTGAATTAAAATACAGTACTTTTCACTATTCATTAAAATATGATTTTAATTAGACAAATACCAAAATTCCAACCAAGTTAAAATTTTATGTCACGATTCTAAATAATAATTTTATTATGTCATATATAATGCATAAAATTGTCAAAAACTAGATTTAAAAAGGGTTCTCCATCAAAAGGCTGTCAAACTACATTTTTTAAAAAATTACTTATTTTATTCAAAAAATGGATTTTTTTCTTATATCATGTTCTATAAAATACATAAGATGAATGTTAATGTAATATAAAATTCAATATTTGAAAATATTATTCATAAAATCTAGTTTATATCCCATTAAATAATAATATCTTAATAATATATCGTTGTTTAGTGGAACTCGGTATTACATACAACACAAGTTATTGAAGAAGGTCTCTTTTGCGTGTATTGAAAGCCAAGTTAGTGTTTCATTTAGTGAAAGATTAATTTTTTTGTATAATATAATCAATGAATATTTATTTTATACATTGAAAAAAAATATACTCAGTTTTGTGTTAAATGAATTCAATCAAAAGAACATGAAATTGTGTGTTACATAATCCAAGTACAGTGTTGTGTATACTGAAAACTAATACGGTGTTGTGTATAGTGCAAGCTAATCATGGTTTAGTGTACATCACAAGATATTAAATAAATTAAAATAAATCTATGTCATAAAATCTTGGGGTGTTACATTATACCCCCTAAAATGAATTTCTCTCTTGAAATTCGTTGGGGGTTATAAAAGGTTTACAACTTGAAAGTTTCTTTCAAGGAAACCCACATCGTAAAAAGGATTACTAAAACTTCATTTTAAAAAGAAAATCTAGAAATATAATGGATACCCAAAGTCACTAGGTTTCTATATAGGAGAACATAAGTGGGAAGTAAAAACATGGATATGGAATAAAAGTCTAACAATCAAGTTATGATGGATAATGATAGAGAACAAGGATTGGAGAAAGTTAACAAGAAAAAAATCCATAATTATCCAATGATTTAAGAAACCAAATGATTCATCAGATAATAAGGTATTAAGATAACATTATTTGTTTTCAATATTCATTCCTTAAATTTGAAGAATTGTTCATGAGAATAAATACTTACTTGATTTTGGTACAATATCACTATTGTTCATGCCTTGAACAATTTCCACTTTATCTATTATTTAAAGAAATAAATTTGATTTTTTAATTCTTGAAATTTTAGCTAATCATGTGATCCATAAATAGAATGACAGGTCATTCCATCAGTATCAACAAAAAGGTTATCATAAGTTATCAAATATGTGTAAGTCCACATTTTGTGAGATAATACATTAATCTAACGAACATCAACTGGGGTATAACATATACTATCCATAAATGGATAAACTTACAATCCATCCATAAAATAAAAATCTAAAACTTTAGAAAGAGGTTAACTAAATCATCATAAAATTTATCCCCCATATATCATAAGGTATCTCTAGTTGGTCACATTCCAAAAATATGAACTCCTTAATCATGTATTCTCTTGAGTCACGGTAATATCCTGAATTATTAGATATCCTTATTAAAAACATGCATGGTTCCTTATTCCAAAATATATTGGGTATATTCCTTAAGTCCCAAAAGGTTTATACTTCATCCATGATGGTATAACCCTCTTGTTTAAAAATCCATAATTAGTTCTTAAGAAACCAACATCATCCAATTTACAAATTCAAATCCAACATATCTTTACCCAAACATCATCATATTAACATAAGGGACATATTAAGGGTTATCTTTCCCTTAATATTGTGTTCTCCAAGTATATCACCTTACCCTTAAATCACTTTTTTTCTCCTTAAAACTACTCAACATATCATTTCCAATCCTTAATGAAAAACTTATAGTGAAATCACTTATATATTTCTTGATTCATAAACCATAATCTTTGAATTACGAAATATATAAACCTCAGTCATAAAAATTTATTATTAAACCATTAATCAAGATCCATCATCATCATATTTCCTAAAATATGAATCATGTATTAAGGATTATAAACCTCAATATTCTTATATTTAATGTAAACAATACCGGAATAACATAAAATACCTTTCACATGTCGTTTACAATCTCTTTATCCTCATCAGTATAACCAATACTCATACCATGGTCAAGATTATCTTAATGATATGTCCTATTAGAAAATTGTTCTTCATAATAACCATACTTTCCACATCTAAAATAATCAATGGTTAACTCTATGCTATATAGTTTTGGATATTTACTAATTCTATAAAGCGATGTGTGAAAAGTACATATCATAGAATTGAAATACATAAGTAGGGTAAATTATTTATAATATTTTAATCTATGATATCTTTAGTTTAACCCTATTTTATTCATGATTATCACAAAAACCGTAGGATTGTAACCTATACTTAGGCATATCCTTAGGACATCCCTAGACATATCCTTATAAATATCTCTGGTGATCACACTAAATTGTTTTCATCCTAGATTCAAAATATTGACTAAACCTTCTCTCTAATACCAACTGAAATAAATCATGCTTGACGTACATGGAAATTGCATTTATTTTGAGGAATAATTAATACATTGCACAAATATACTTTCAAATACCAGATTATTTTATCATCTTTTGAAACAAGGAACATAATCTTATAACTTAGAGAAACATCTTCAACATCTCCCATAAAGATCTTCCCATTTTTTCCTACCTAAAACTTTTCTTTATATCCTGGGAAAAAAACATAAAAAGGGTGATCTAAAATGCTCAGTAATGATAAAAATGGAGAACAGAAAAAAAAAATTATAAATATAAGAATGTAAAAACTTGAACATAAAGTTTAGACATCAAAATCTTGAGTCATGAAATAAATCCTAGCAGTACGTAAGGCATAGATCATAAAGGAACATTAACCATGATAAAATAGAATTGGTATAAAACATAGAATGGTTGAAAAAATTAAGCACAAAATATTATTTCTGTAGTATCCAAGGAATTACTATCTAGACCAATATAGTGGAAAACGTACATTACTGAACTGGGTTTACTTGTCATTCCAGCCATGTATTACTGAACTGGGTTTACTTTCCATTCCATCCAAGTATTACTGAACCAAATTTACTTTCCTTTCCATTCATGTCTATCTCATGATATATAAATCATTACCCAATTCATTGGATAGAGATATAGGTTCCACCCATATCATAATGAAATTATTCTTACATGTGCCACAAAAATATAAATCATTTATCATAGAATAACCCATGAAATAAAATGGGATTCATAAAAATCATTAAATAATAATCCGTATAAAATATCATTCCATCATTAACACAATAAAATCATAGTAATAATAGGGATAGAATCATAACCCAATTTAAATAGCGTCATCTTAGACTGAAAATAATTTTGATAAAACACTTAAACTTAATTATTGAGGAAATGTCCTTTCTTATTTAATAACATTTTATTTTCTTAAAATGTAGTGAAATTTTAAAATCAAATAATTTAATTGAAAATAAAATTAAAATAATTTAAATGAATCTTCATAGAAATAAGGCTTTATGAAAGCATAAAAATATGTTCATGTTGTATAATTTAAAAAAACATTCTCCTAATACTTTTGTTGGATAAGTGAAAAGGTAACTCGTATGGTAAATGAAAGAAAGATTTCATTAAAAACATGCAGTAAAAGTAAAAAATGGGTAAAAATGACATTAAATGAATATAGAATAATAGTAAACATTTTATGAAAACATTTCTTGTAAACATAGACATGGATGATAAATATACACCTAGTAAATACTTACGTAAAAACAATCTTGGATAAAAATGAGATTACAAAATTATCCATTACCTTAGGTCCGATTTTTTTTGTATGTGTCTGAAACTCTTGTATAGTGGGTTCAAACATATTATTAACTTGTAAAATAAATATAATAATATGTATGATATCATATATTATTCACTTATATCTTTATATAACCCATTCATTTATCAATTCCATGTTAAAGCAACTTTTTGGGTAATAATCGTTTTATTTATCGTACGTATTTTGACTTGTGATTCTTGATCTTATTACATAGATAATGATTTACTTACTTCCATAATGTAAATCATGATTTATATATCATATATATTCAGTATATAAATATATAGATATATATATAATAGATAGAAAATTGAAATGGAATATACCGTTCATGGAGACGGTTGGTCGTATGTGCCCATGAACGTTGTTTCTGTTTCCTTATTGAATTGAATTGAAGCAAGTAAATGATATATATATATATATATATATTAGAATTATTATGTAATATATTTCATGAATATTTATTATATATACTTTATAATCATTCTTGAATAGTTAACGTGGATAATGAATCTCATCGTGTCGTGGAGACAGTAAGCTATATGTACGAACGAGTGATGATATCATTCACTTAATGATTAGATGGTATAGAATTGGATGGAATATTAATTATAAAAAATAATTATCATGTTATATTATTATTTATATCCATTATACTCACTATGATACCCATCCAAATTGAGTATTGTGGAATAAAAAAATACACCACGGTGTGGAGACGGTAAGTCGTATGTGTGCACGCATGGCGATATTGTTGTTCATAGGTTAGATAAAAAGAGGTATAAGGTTTTATTAATATTATAATTAAACATTATCATGTATAATATACTATATTTATTAATTTATTATGAGACCAACATAATAATAGTAAGTAGAATTAAAATATTTTTAAAAGAGGTGATAAATCAATTACCTCTTTTTCAAGTATCTCCTTTTGATTTTCACATAAAGTCTCCCTAAGATGGATTTATGCCCAAATTTTGGCCTCTTAGAGTAAGGGAGGGATGTTGGGAACCTATTTTAGTAGCGTTTGGATGAGAAAAATGGATTTAATGGTTTATTAAGTGAGTATAGGTGGTGTCCTTTTATAAGAGGGAGGAGGGGCACTTTAGGAAATTCATGAAATATTAATTTATTATAAATTTATTTTCGGTTTATAATGATCCCAAACGAATTTATTTTGAATATAATATCAGAATGGGTCTAAATAACCTCAAAAAATAAAATTTAGACATGTTTTTATTTAATTTTAAACCTTGTCATTTTGATTTATCCTTATTTAATCTATTTAATTTTATTTAGGGTAATAATATTCTAAATATTAAATGGTTATAAATATTTACTTATGTGATGTAAATTGACCATAATTGGATAAATTATGAAATTTTATACCATATAATTTTCACTTTATAATTTTTAAATATTTTTGGAATTTTTAAATAATTTAACAATATGATATATTTATAAAATATCAATAGTTCCAATTTTGACACTATTCATTTATTTGACTTTAAATAAAATCCAAAAGGAATTTAAATTATAAACAAAATATTTAATACACTTATAACATGTCATTTGAACCTATAAAATTCTTGGATTACATTAATTAGTTCATATGATATTTATTTTAATATTTTTAAAAACATTTATTTGATATTTCTATCAATAAAATAATTTCTACATCACTATTGTGTCATCATTAATTGTAATTATTTAATCTCTAAAAATTAATAATAAATTCACATGATTCATATAATTTCATTATATTTCTATGGAATATTTATGTTCTAAGTTTTATCATTTTTATCACTATATTAAAATTATTATACTTATAATATATATGAGAGTGACATGTTGTCACCATCTTTTGTTTTAATTATAATTACATCACTTTCTAGAAAAAGTCCATCAAATGAATCAATTCCAACCCATATGTGATATTGGTAAACTTTAATTTATCCAATATAATTTTGTAAGGTATTAGGGTAATTTTTTTATCTTTATCATATTGTTAGTTACCCTAATTTACCTGATTTACCATTAATTGTAGTAAAATAAAAATTAATGTAGTTACTGTTCATAATATAAAAAAATAAAAGTAACCTATTAACATAATTTGGAACCTTTGATTCCAAATATAGAATCAGTTTTTCATAATTCAAAACACATAATTGGTAGAAATTAATTTAAAATTAATTCCCATTGTCAAAACCAAAAGGTGGGTTTTTAAGAAATAAAAAATTATCAAAATATTGTGAGGTGTTTATGTCCAATTTAAATGTGAAATTACTTAAAATTACCAAAATTATATTAAATGATAAAAAATAATATAATTACTCTTTAAAATAAATTAAAAATATAATCTAACTATATAAATAAATTAGATGAAAATGAAATTTTGAATTAAAATACAGTATTTTTTACTATTCTTTAAAATATGAATTTCATCAGAAAAATACCAAAATTTCAACCAAGGTAAATTTTGATGTCCCACTTCCAAATAATAAGTTTATTATGTAAAATATAACTTATAAAATTTTTGAAAAATATATTTAAAAAGGGTTCTCCATTGAAAGGTGGAAAAGCTATATTTTTTTAATACTTCTTTTATATGAAAAATTGAATTTGTTCTTATATAATGTTCTAGAAAATATGTAATATTAATGTTATTGTTATATAAAATTAAAATTTTGATTAATACTATTCATAAAATCTAGTTTATATCCCAATAAATAATAATATTTTAATACTATATCATTTTTTAGTAAAACTCATTATTGCGTACAATGTAAGCTATCGAAGAAGGTCTCTGTTGTGTGTAATGTAGGCCAAGTCAGTGTTGCATTTAGTGAAAGCTTAATTTGGCCTCAATATTTTTTTTTATTATTTAAAAAACCACTTTATGGGTAAGTGTGAACAATACATTTAAGTGGGAACTATACAATATCCACCAGTACACAGACTTCCCACATCCCATAAAACCACTGACACCACATTCAAAATTCAGAAAATCAACAAAATTCCAAAGCCACCTAGAACCAAAAGCTAACCCACGTCAAAACATGAACCCCCATTCATCACGAGCAGACAAAACCAACTCAAAAGAAGAACCAGATTAAAATTTTTGAAATTCAAGTTTCAAAAAACCATCATATCGAGACCAGCATCATTGCATCGTTGCGAAGCCTCCAAAAAAACACCCTGCCGATCAAACTATTGAAGCATGTAAGCCATGTTTACCCTTCCATTGCACATCGACCTTGAACCCTGAAAACCAGGCACTTCGAATAACCACTATCGATAGGCCCATCAACATTTTTGTCCACCCCACCGAAGAGAAAAACTATAAAAAGACATCACTGCCTGAGTCATCAAGGAACCTTCAACATATTTATCGCCACGCCGTCAAAGAAGATCATCAGAAGAAACAAGCGCAAAGTCTCACAGTAAACACACCATGACGCACCATCTCCATTATCACTAAGCCATAAAACCCATTGGTGACTTCTGAAAGACCATCGGAACCCTCCATCACCATCAAGAATCTACCTCGTAGGGAACGGTACACACAAAAACTGGTGAGCCGCCCGAATACCTCAATGCACATCCACTGAGGACATTCGAGAAGCATGACCAATAGAAACCCTCATATTGATGAGCAGAACCACTGAATCTATCATCCTCCCCCACCCAGAGCCTACGAAGATGAATCCAGCTTGATATTCGATAGACTTCTCGAACCCACCTCCCAAATCACCGGGAAAACACCACACTAATCCGCCTCGGAGAGAGATTATGAGACCTAAAGCCAGAGACGTTTGGGTGGCTGAAGACCTTGATGGAACTCAGATTTGGACCTCCGGTGCAGATAGCTTCCCAACAGACCTAGAAGAGACACCAAAAAACCCAAATAACACATAAACAACACCAAAAGAAACCAAAAAAGAAAGAAAAACAATGAGGATGAAACCCTAGAGGGAACCCGAGAAAGAATAAAACTGGGATAGAAATCAAAAGAAACCGGGGATGAAACCCAAATCGAGACAATACTGAAGAAAAGAGGGGGGGAAATGGGGAAGACACACTGCAGAACAACATATGCTGAACCTCAAGCCCAAAACCTATGTGAATCCATCACTCTTGATCTGACCTGGAGAGGAGAAATAGAAGGAAATGCCAGATCATGGTAGTGGAACACCCTAAGGTAAAACCTAAGCATCTTCGCTAAATCCAAATCAAAATCCAGAACCTAGGGAAGACCAGAATAGGACCATCCATGAATGAAACTAGTGAGATGAACCCTAGGAGAAGTCATTGAACTAAATCTATACTCAGTGTTTCATGAAATAAATTCTACCAAACTATCTAGAAATTTTGTGTAACACAATCCAAGTAAAGTGTTGTGTATACTGTAAGATAATATGGGGTGGCGTATAGTGCAAGATAATCATAGTGTAGTGTACAACACAATACATCAAATAAATTAAAATGAATCTATCTCATAAAATCTTGGGGTGTTACAAAATACATGTCACCACCTCATTTTATGTTCCATAATCAACTATAATCATACAAAATGATTTTTACACCCCCTATTACTTTTTATCTTGATGGTCTCTACTATGGGTTATCAACATTGGACCAAAATTTCAATAATTCCCTAACCCATTTCAACTAAAAATTATTACCGTTGTTTTTTAATTTATTTTCTAATTATCTTCCTTAAAGTTAAGAGCCATATAACCAAACCTACCATATCAAAAGAACTTACCAGACATTGAAATAAATTCTCTATGATTCAATTTACCACACTTATCACAAGATGCGAATTTTATTTTTTTACCTCTAAACGTCTTTAATGAATTATTCCCTATTGCCTTCCAATTAGACCTCTTATTTGTCTTATTTCTATAGGACACATAATTAATGGAAAACACAATTTCTACCTTCTCCTAAAATTAAAAAAAAAATCTAATAGTTATTGAACTAATGAGAAGAAAATTCCCTTTATTAACTTATATTTAATCCTTAGTAAAACTAATTTTCCTTACTGTCAATATCTTGGATAAAATTTGGGATGTACCTCACCAATGGATTAAATTTTTTTATCATATTCATCCACCAAATCATCATCCTTTTTCTCAATTCCATAAATTATTTTTCCATCTTAAGTTGAAAATCCCTAGGAAAATATTTCCCAAGGAAAATATTCTTAAATTTATCCTATACTTAAGACATAAATATCTTCACATTACCTGATATTCTTAACCATTAACCACCACTGGTCAGATTGACCTTCAAACCAGTGAATTTCAAGATTTACCTTTTTGTAATCCAAACAACCAATGACATAAAAAATATTTTCTAGGTATTTAATCCATCCTTCAACTACCACAAGGTCAAATGATCCTATGAATGATGGGGGACTTTGTCTCGTAAAATTGTACACTATTTATATGTTCTTTTATGGTAGATATGGTTTTACTCTTGAATCGACACCACCACCATTTATAGGATGTTTGAACTGATCTATCACTAAAAAAACTACTCAATTACAATTCTAACCATCTCAAGTATTGATTCAGAATGATGTTCTCTTCTTGGTTCCTTCCCTCTATATCTTCCTTATTTCCTTTGTGAGAATACATTCTGAACAAATATACTTTAGATGAAGAAACATGGTAATCTTGAAATCCCATATTAATTCACATTAACCATAAGGTGAAATATTTCAAGGGAATTATACTAACACTAACCTAAACTCTAAATTTATCTAAATCATTCATTTGATACCAACTATAATTCCTCGACCTTAAACATTACATAATTATGATTTTTAGTCAATAAATTTCTTTCTTTCACATTGAGGATCTTTTCAGGTTTATAGTTTTAGATAATTAGGCCATAACACATACATATCAATATAATAAAATAAAATGTGGACCCTTCTAAATAGTATCTATTTTTTAATAATCTAAATCATTTAAAATAAAGAATGATATATTTTATAAAAACTCTTCATGAATTTTGTAAAGGTCCAAAAAATTATAGATCCTTAGTTTATCATTGTAGGGTTCTTCATAGTGATTACAAGGTTTGGGCATTTTTTTAAATTTTAATAGTGGTTTAAAATATGTTTGATAATTTACTAATGTTAATTTTTAAAGTTGAAATTTATTTTGGAGTTTTTTAAAATGATTTAATATATGGAGATTTATTTAATTGAAATAAATTCAATATATTAAAATTTAAATATGTTTTTCAAAATTATAAATATGTGTGATATATTAAATATTATACCACATATCATACATGTGTGTAAATATATATATTTACATGCGTTATGTGTAATTAAACATTTCAAAAAAATATTTGTGTTACAAAATGTGAGATATATATACCCACACATGTATATGTATATCTAGATGTGTGTATGCATATATATATTACATTTACATATATATATATAATGATATTATATGAATTATAAGTTTTATTATATATGTATATAAATACATATGTGTGTGTGGGAATATATATATGTGTATATATATATGTGTGTGTGTGTGTGTGTGTGAAAGGTTATATATGTGTATGTGTGTGTATAATTTTATTTATATATATTAGGGTTCAAAAAAGGGTGGATACTAAATGATTTTAATTATAATAATATTATGTTTAAAATATATGGTGTAATAATGATAAAAGTGAATATTTGAATTAAATAAAAGAGGGATAAATTTTAAATTAAATGTGATTCATCAATGGTGGATGTATGTAGGGGTTAAAAGAGTTAATGGGACAAAATTTATGACCTAATATATTTAAGAGACAGATTCATTAAAAGGATATAGATTAGAGGGTTCTATATAATCATCATATAATAATTATTACCTTTATTATGAAAAAACATTTTATTAAATATTTAAAGGATTTTGTTAATTAAAATTTTACAATATATTATACATAAAATAAAGACTTTTTGTATATGGTTTTGATAAAGTAGGAAACAATGCTTATTAGTAAAATTTTCACACATCACATGACATGTTATATATGTATTAAAATATATATATTTACATGAGTGTTGTAAATAATTAGTGTTCTAAAAAATGTTTGGGCTTTGAAATTTTTTATTTAGACACACACACACACACACACACACACATATATATATATATATACATGTATTTATAAAATTATTTATATATCACTTTTTTGTATGTATATATATATTGTTTTATATATATTGTTACGCATATATATATATATATATATATATATATATATATATTGTTCTCCGGTGGTAGGATGACATTTGTGATTTTTCGTCAACGGCGATGTTGGCGATTTAAGGTTTCTATGATTTCCCCTATCCTTGGTGATGGCGGTGATGGGCGGCTGATGGTGGTGGTGTACCAATGCTATGATGGCGAACACAGGCGATGTGAGCTCGGATGATGCGGGTGTCCCCCGAATCGAGGCCTCGGGTTCGATGTTGGTGATTTTGAATTTCAAATTTTATATCTATTTTGTAATTTTGTATCATGTAGTGTTATTTTGGATCCCAATGAGGCTACCGCTCATCCTCAATGCGGCTTTTGAAAATAAAATAAAAATAGAATTTTCAGTTCATATATATATTATAGAATTTTTTATTGATGAGAGTATATATATATATGAAGTCTTGAATTTAAAAAAAGAAATAAAATTTTGAGAATATAAAAACATTGAATCTAAATTTAATCAAAAAAATGTTGGAATGAAAAAAAAAAGAATAAACATTTTATGTTTAAAAACACTGCATAAAAAAGGATTAATGATATAATGTTGAAAAAAAATAAAAAAAGATAAATAATAATAATGATAATAAATAGGTGAGATTGTTTAATGAATTAAAAAACATAAAATATGGGGATTGAAAATATATTGGGGAGTTAAATAGTTTAATTTTTATAAATTTAATAAAATAAAGCCAAATAATTAAATGAGTGTTTAAATGTGGGTAAAATGTGTGAATTAATTATATTTTTAATAATTGTAATAAATGATTAGAATTAATGGGATGGTATTAGGATTTAAATATATGTGGGAAATTGCAACATCAAGATTAAATAATAAATTTTTTAGTACTTTTTTAATCAATTTTGGGAATTTTATAAAAATAGTAGAAAATGTGAGATTGATGGAATTACCCCCATATATTGTTATCTCTTGGGAAGATAGTTACATCCGACTTAAAAAGTATAATTGACCACTTTAAACAAAATTTTAAGGGTTATGGGAATTCTTTTCATACTTTTCTATCTTTTTATTTGATATTTTTATATTGAGGTTATCTATGATTTTTGTATCGTTGAAAGTCAGGGATTTCAATAGACCCAATTTTTTTTTATATATGTTGTGATTCCTATATTTGTGTGATTTTTAGGACATCTCCATAAAAAATGGTTATCCAAATATATTTGGTTAATTAAATGGATACCCAAGATCATATGGATTCTGTGATAAGACCCTTAAATAAAGAAGTAAAATTGAATAATATCCCTTTTTATTGAATTTAAAAATGTGGTGTGTTGTGTTGTGGAATGGTTCTGTTTTGTGTGTGTGATACTGATATAATTTGAAGTGGCTATAATGTGATGTGTTTGGGGGTAGTGTATGGGATGTGTATATGATAGTTGGGTTTTGTTTTTTTATAGATATAGTGTTTCTATACCACGTAATGGACTAGAAATATGAAACAAGTTTTCTTCCAGAATGAAATGGTATGATAAATAATGTTGAATAAATAAATTAAAGGTGATATTAAATTGGAATTTATTGATAATAATAGACTCTATAAAATGGATTAAATACTAAAATATAAATTATGGCTTCTATTTTTTTAGGTTGATTATATGCATTTAGAGGTGGTAGTGATTATGTGGATTCTATGAGTCGGTTAATTCTTGTTGTAAACCCATAGGATGGGCTTGTGTGTTGTAACTCCATATGTATATACATTGTATATTCTTTTGATTTCTATATGCACACACCCTCATCGAGCACTATATTCTGACACCTGCATAGTCATGTCAGGGTTGTTTTTTCCAATATTCAGGTGGGTGGATGGATGGATAGCTACCCACTCTTCCCTACTTCATCTTCCATGATATGAGAAGGACATACACTGGCTATGATAGAAAGAAGTAAAAAATTATTGTTTTTAAGATTTTATGAGATGATATGTGATTTCCTAGGTGTGTACGGGTAGGATGCAATGTGTTGCGATGGCATAGGTGTGTGTAGGTGGGATGTGATGTGATGTGATGTTATTCAGAAGGGGTGGAAGTGTCAAGATGTATGATGTTGGGGTATGAGGGAGGCATCCTAGTGGTAATGTAGTAGGGGTACCCTATCATTTATATGTTTCATATTATATTATTATAATTTGATGTGTTATTTGGTGAGATATTCTTGGTGAGGATGGGTTTTTGTTAGTATACTTGTATAGGTGTTTTCTGGTTATGTTGTTTTCTCACTGGTGGACAAGTATTCTCTTTTCACATGTGAATGAGATAAATTGGTTTTCCTACTGAGTATAATTTTATACTCACCCTATGTTTATAAAATTGTTTTCAGGTTTTTCAGGAGTACTTGATAGACTATATTGTACATTACTATCTTGGAAATTTAGAGTCATTTTTGTATCACTACCTTAGCTTTTATTTTGTGTCCTTCATTCGGAGACTTGTATCTATATTTATTTTATTTAAAAATTAATTGTGGGATGATTTTGGGTTTATTTATATTATTTCATAGATTTTTTATGTTTTATTCATTCTAACTCCTAGTCTTGTTTTCTTATAGAGGAGAATGCCTCCCATATCGTTATATTTTTATACCCTTAGTTCTTGTCACCAATCTAGGGCCTACTGGAGGTGGGACTCATGTATTATTATATCTCTCCCTTCATTATGGTATATTTAGTGGGAGGAGGTCATGATAGATTTGTATTAGATAAACTGGTTTACAGATAGGATGGAGTTTGAAGTTACACATATTGAGGATTTCATGGGTTGGTATAAAAATGGTGTTAGTTAACATTAGAATGTGATATAGGCTAGAGAGACTGCCTAGGAAATTGGATTTTAGGGCCCCCTGTGATTTTACTCAAGTACTTTGAGCCTACTGAATGACCAATTCAGGTGGCACTACTTGCAGGGTAGAAACCTAGGAGAGGTATATGCATCATGATGGAATATTATTTTAATTGGGTGGTCTTGAGAAGTTGAAATGGATTAAATAAATCTTGAAATTTTATGTGTGTTTATCTGAAATTTTCCCATGATATTATTTATTATAAATAGTTATAGTTTTTTGAATTATTAATATAACCAAAAGGAAAGAGTAAAATGGTAGTTAATGGCATGATCTTTTTGTTTAAAACCTTTTTTATGTTTGAATGTGGTTTTTCCTTGCCTTTTGTATCATGAGATTAATGAATTGAATTTTTATTTCTTTTTTAGAAATGTATAAAATTCCAATTAGTTTTGTTAATGATTGAAATTTTTAGAGAATCATGCTTAGTTTATTTTTTGTGATCAATTTTCTAATTTTGAAAACCCTTATGAAGAAGGTGACCTCAATGTATATTTCATGATAGCATGATAATATAAATTATTTTGAAACCATAATTAGAATTATTATATTTTTCATGTGAGTTTATATGTCCTTAGTTCCTTTCAATTTGTAATTTTTCATGACCATGTGTTATGAAACTGTTGTAAACCTTGGTTTTAATATTTAAATTGTGAAATTTATAAAAAAAGACCATATTTATTATTGATAATTCCTTTGAATTTTTAAACCTTGAAAAGAATAAATTTCTCCTTATTTTCACTTGATTTATAGTATTGATATAACCATATTTGATAAGAATGTGTTAGGGTATAAATTCGTTTGACATTTATTTCTCAAAATTGGAAAATCATAAGCATGATTTGTGGTAACATGTAGATAATTAAAACTGATTAAATTATTAAACTTATTATTTTATGACTAATAAGAATTTTTAAGTACTGAAATATCCTTACCTCACATGTTATGTCTGGATTTGTTTTCCTATGGGAAGCATATCTAAAGTTAAAATCATTTGTGTGGTAAGTAGGTAAATTCTAGTATGAGAGAATTGAGAATGTAGAAAATTTAATATGTTGCGTTTAAATATATTAGTAGAAATTTTTTTCCTTATTAGTTCATATAAGAATGTTTTTCCAAGGCATTAAATTATTAAATAATGTTTAGTTTGAGAATGATAAATCATGAAACATAGTAATACAAGATGTGCAGTTTTAATTTTTTTGTTAGAAAGATTGTTTTATTTTGATGATTTTGAAAGTATGTTTTTTATGTAATTTAGTACATTAATTGAACACAATAACCTAGAATGTAAAAATTTTCATATAAAGTTTCAAATATGAAGTTTTGTTTGTCGTTTCATTAAAACTGTCGAATTGAAGAGTTGACATGTCTTGCTATATATAATTATTGTCTGAAATCTTGTATTCACTATGATAAATGTGGATTATGAGAACCTTTATGTGAATTATTGATTAAAATCACCATGTATTAAAAGGATAATCACTAATATGTGGTTAATGAACTGGTTTTCCTTATAAAATTTGAAATTGTGTGACCATACCCATGATAAATAGTAATGTGAAGTAATGTAAGCCCCAAAATAACTATAGGATCTCGAATGTGTTGATTCTATGTGTGGTTGTTGTTTTTAAATTTCTTTTTGTGATGTGTGATTAAAAACATAAAGTATATTAAGCAGTGGAAACTTGATCCCTAATCTATATGCATTATACTTTGACACAATTCAAACCATGCGGGAAAGTCATTGCCTCCCAAAGCAGCTAATATCTTGATACAGGATAGATAATTCATTGGTTTGTGTGTTTGAGGATTTATGTGTGATGATAATGGTGATTGTTAGTTTTGTAAGTATGGAGGATTATATGGATAAGGTTGTAATGTAAAAATAGTGGTTTTAGGTGGATGGTAAGGTGGTGAGGTTATGTGGTAGTGTGAAATCTATGGTGAAAGTTTTTGTTGGATTGTATGTTTTTCCAGTGGTTGTATTGTGTAGTGGTTGTGATATGCAGTGGAAGTGATGTTTGGTTATTGTGGTGGGATGACCTTTTTGTGGTTTTATTATTTTTATGTAATTCCTAAACTACCATAAAAATTTATTCACTTAAAGTCAGTAATAAAATAAAAGGTTCTTTTTTTTAATCTTGAAATTAATGAAGATTGTCTTGCCTCCCATGTGTAAATATTCTTAAAAAGGAATTTATGGGAATGTTTTACTATGATATTTTTGTTTGGTATTTTTATGATTGATCTTATTTTTATGACATGAGGTATGACCTCAAATATATGAAGAGAGGGAAACTCTTTCCTGCTTCAAGACATGTTAAATTATAACACATTTTAAAACCATGTAAGCGAGTCAGTGCTGCCCAAAGCGGACAATATTGGGGTACGATGGATGATTTCCTTGAATTTTTATACTTCTAGAAGCCTTTTATATATTAATAGTAGTGCTTGTGTTGGTAGATAATTTTTATGTGAAATTTGTTCATGGGTATTGCCATAGTAAATTGTGTTATGTTAAAAAACATGGAAAATTTTACTACTTGACAAAATGGATAGTTTCAAAATAATTTTTTCTTTTTTGATTCGTATATTATATTTGAAATTTGGGATACAAATTTTTTTTCAAATAATATTTATGGGTTTAAAAAATCATTTAAGGTTTGTTTTTTAAATAAAATTCATGGAATTTTGAAATAAAACATTTATTTCAAGGCTTTCAAATATTGGGTGGAAAAAAATTCCTAAAATAAAAAAGTGATTTGATTTTGAATAAAGGATTATTTTGAAAGGCAATTACATGTTTAAAATTATGAATGTTGAATTTAGTTTAAAATAATGTCTTATTCATAATTGGTTTATATGTATTTTATGATGTGTTTTTTATGACCATCTATGTGGCCTTATTATTGTTTGAGAGGTATCTCCACCCAGAGATTGTTTTTAAGTTATTGTGTAGATTTATAAAAAAAATGCTATATTAGTTTTTATGTCCAAAATATTTCGAGAATGTTGGGAGGTATCTCATGGATTGGTTTTTGGACCATCATTCTCTTTTAATTCTGGTATTGTTTTGATTATCGAGGATGAGAATTGTTTTAGAGGTATCTAATGTAAAGTTCGGGAAAAATCTAGAGACTAAATTTGTCATTAAAGATTATTTTATAGTGATTATAAGGTTTACGAGTTTTTGGAAAACTTTAAAATTGGTTTAAACAGGTTTGATAATTTATTAATGTTAATTTTGAAGCTTGAAATTTATTTTCGAAGTTTTTAAAAATGATTTAATTTAGGAATATTTATTTAATTGAAATTAGTTAAATATAATTGAATATAAATATGTTTTTAAAAAAATTAATTACATACAATATATTAAATATTATACAACAAAAATTTAGGGGCCCTTTGGGTCAAAAATGGGATTTTAAGCCTAGTATTCAGGCCACTTTCTCTTGGGCATTCAGGCTATGTAATGGGTCTCCCTCTACCCAGTATTAAGAGGTCTTTGCTTTAAATAATAAAATGAGGTTTCAGCCCCAACTTTTGAAAAAATATTATTCAACAAATTATACACTTGTGAAAATATATATTTTTCTATGCATCTTGTGCAATTAAACATTTAAAAAAACTATTTGTGTTAAAAAATGTGATATATATATTCACACACACACATATGTATATGTATATCTACATGTTCATATACATATATATATATATTACATTTCCTTATTTATATATATATTATGATGTAATATGAATAATAAGTAGTATTATATATGTATATAAATACTTATATATGTTTGGGAATATATATACATACATTAATATATATATATATATATATATATATTGGAAAGTTATATATATATGATTATCATTTTATTTATATATTTTAGGTTTCAAACAAAAGTGGATATTAAATTATTTTAATAAAAATAATAATAAGTTCAAAATGTTTCATGTAATAATGATAAAAGTAATTATTTGAATTACATAGAAGAGAGAGAAATTTTAAATTAAATGTGATTCGTGAATGGTGGGTGTATATGGGGGTTATAATTTTTCATGGGAGAAAATGTGTGATTTAATATATCAAAGAGAGAAAATCATTAAAAGGAAAAAAAAATAGAGGGTTCTCTATAATAATAATATAATAATTATGAATAAACTATTGATTAAATATTTAAAATATTTTATTAAAGAAAAATTTAAAATATATCTATTATCTTTATTAAATATTTTAATTTTTCTTACAGGTGTTGCCTCCACAGAAATTCTATAGTATGTGTATCCCTCTACTTCAATTCTACTCTCATCTCTCTGTAACTATCGAAACATTCCCAACTCAAGATCTTATTCTCCAACTTGATACCTTCATCGTCATTCGCTTCCAAAAATCCAGTTCTCACTCTCACTCGACCTCATATGACAATATTAATCTTGGTTGCCACCCTTTTCTCTATCACTCACCTCTCCTCCTCCCCCATATCCTTCTCGTCGTCACTGCCTCCAACTCCTCCTCATTGTGCATCTCCCCTCTGAATCCCCTTCTCCTCCACGAATCCTCACCTGGCTGCCTTACTACCATGCATCCCCGCTTCAACCCCACATCCCCGCCTCATGTGTAGCCTGGATTCCTCCTCTTCCTCTCATCCCCTCTACTGCCTCACTATTTCGGCCTCTTCCTAATTATCTACTCCTCGTCCACATTGTCTTCGCCTCCGCTTGTGCCTATACCTGATCCTCGCTGCCTTCACTTCCTCCCCATTCCCCACCCCTCCTACTTCCTACCCCCTCCCCAATTCTAATTTCCCTCTATACACTACCCCTCCCTCCGATTTCCTCCATAGCCTCAAACCCGACTCCCCCATCCCCCAACTGTCCTCCCACCAATCCCATGTCGGAATCCCTTACTCGAGGTTGACATCCCCACTTCTGTCTCCTCCACTGCCTCTTCCTCAGTCTCCACCTCCCCAAATTCATTTACCTGGGTGTCCACATCTTATTAATCCTCTTCCTCCACTATTACCTCTGCCTACACAACCTATGCCTAGGTATCCACTTCCTATTTTTCCTCTACCTCCAACACTGCCTCCTCCTTTGACTCCTCCACCTCCACCTCAACTATCACACAATCATTAATCTACCTCCCAGTCTAGTTTCACTCCACTACCACCAGTCAACCCCCACACCTTAACCTCTTCCTCTTTTAGGTATCCATTGGCTCCTTTTACCTTTGATTTTTTAGAAAAAATTAGTTTCATATAATTTTCGACTGGATGTCTTGATCTACTCCAGAACATTCAATTATTAACCGTACTATTTTACAAAAAGATTTAAAACATTGAAAGTAAGCTAAATTATCCTGGGTTCATGTTGAAATATATCTTTAGGCTTAGAATATCTTTGTTAGTACCATAGCAATGATATTTTTTTAGGATCGAATCACCATTTTGTTTCTTCTTTTTGATTTATCTAAAAATTTATGGCAAATTGGTATATATATGTGTGTGTGTGTGTTTTTCTCATTTTAGAATATATTATTTTTATTACATGAATCTTACATCTATGAATGTACTCAAACTATATGAAATTGAGTGTTTATAATGTGCCTTCTTTTCCATGGCTTCTTCTCCTCCCTAGTCTCTCTCCTTTGATTAGTTTCGTTCATGTTGCTTTATTTTTTTTCTTGAAACTATGAAAATCACTTATTCTATATTTTGATATGTTCTCAATCCATTAAACCTTTTGGTTTAGTTTTTTTCATTTTTTAAATTTTAGATGTTTCATGGGATTTGATAATTTTTCTAAAATTCATGTGGTATATACTTTCCAATCTTCACCCTTTTCATATTTTATATACATAGAATTAATTCATATTTTCAATGGTTTTAGTTATATAATTACATGAGTTTGATTCATATTTTCAATTGGATTATCATATATTCTCATTTGGTTTTAGGTATAATCTTATGATTAGGGATATTATGGTAGATAATGTTATTAAGGTAATTTATCATGACTAAATTTAAATAGTATGGGATTCATTAAAAGTATATCATTAATTTATATTTTTTCATGATTATTATATTAATAATCATTAAAACTTATGTATTTTAGTAGAATTTAATTATATTGATAGTTTTTAGTGATAGTGATATCATTATTTATTCTTCTAAATTATTTAATTGTACTGATTTGTAGGTTCCTCTAGATAAATGAAGTCTAACATTTTTTGAGCCAAGATAAAGTTAGGTTCTATCTTTCATAAAGCATGTGTGATTTCATTAAATTTAATCAAATGAATTTTATTACATGTTATGAAGAAATATTTATTAATTTTTATAGGGTGTGTTTCATTTTTCACAATCTCTTTACAATTTCTCTTGACTTCCACTAAAACATCATTGTCAAGATTACATTAAGTAGTTGTTTCTTAGTTTCTTAATTTATTACCTCACATGTGTCTGTTATAATGAAAATTTATACATAAGAAGATTTAATAATAAATCATCACAATCAGTTTACCCAATGGTATGAATACATGTTCTTAAAAAATTAATATTTTTTTAGATGTGTATAATGTTTTATCTATTTACATTTATTCCGTTTTTATGCACATATTAACTTAAAATTATATTCTACTTTATTTCCAAAAACATTCATATTATTATTCACTTTAAAATATATATTTATTTTTTCGGTAGCTATTGTATCTTGTCTACTATTCACTATTTCTCCCACACTACGTGGATCCTTTATAGCATTCCTCCTACTACGTGCCTGCTTCTCTAAGATTGATTCCAATATTACTTTTACCTCCACAAATATCCAATCCACTAAACCATTTCTAATAAAATGTTTGATTTCATATCACATTTTATCCACCCAACTATTTCCATAGATTTCACTCCACTTTCATCTTGCTTGCTTGTTTTTTATTGTTGATTTTTTTCTCATAATAATTTTCCTTTCCATTCCATCCAGTAAGCTTTTAATTTTTCATTTTTGAGGTGGTATTAATGCTCCAATTAAGGTAATAGATCTTTTGTTCCATGTTATTTTATAGAAGGTCCATTATTTATTAAATGAAATTAATTTTAGCTAATCCATTCAATATAAAAAAATCAGGTATTTTATCTTTTGAACATACATTCCTAGTTTTATTAATTTTAGTTATTTATTTGGTACCATGCTTGTCCTTTAAAAAGACATTCATTGGTATAGAACATGAATTGTGTGATCAGTAAAAATTCTTTTTTTGTGTTCTATGTTTCTATGGGGTGCCTAAAGTTTACATATTAAAACAATAAACACCATTATTATGGCCTTATTACTATGTTATGATCATTGTATGACCTCATATATTTTTTTAAATATTTATTAATAAATATTGATTCTCAATAAATAGGTGAAGTTAAAATTGAATATTTGGGTTTATAGTTTTTTCCTTTTAGATTTTATAGGTCCATACCAAATATTTGGGTTTACAATAGCACTACTTTTACATTTTAGAACTCTTCTTGCATGTCATTTTTTATGCAATGTAGTATTACATTTTTCCTAATATATACCACTTTCTTTTATTTTTTAAAAAATACTTAATTTTAGTTATCTTCTCTCAATTTCAATTTTCATTTTGTTTTCAATATTATGCAACATAATGTTTCATTTTTTCTAACTTATTTATAATATTTCCCTTAATGTATATTTCTTTCTTTCAAATTTCAGGGCTACCGCTGCAACCTAGGTTATAACATTGTAAAAGGTACTTTTTATGTATATTGATGCAACTGATTTTTTATAAACCTTTATCTTCTATGTATTGATTTATTATGCACTCTCTGTTTTTCCATAACAACAATTATTTTAAGGAAATAACTGGTTTTTAATCTTTTATTATCAAATTGGTGTCTCCAAACTTAATTAGTTGATGAGTCTTGACCATTATTAGGTATTAAAACTATAATATAAAACTTAATTCATATTTTTAATTATAAAGGTTTTCATTGAATATTTATTTATATACAATATATTATTTTATTTTATCTTTAAAATTACATTCTATCTTAGATTTTACAACAATTGATGTCTTCCTACTTCAAACAAACTTATCATCCGTAACATTAAGGGTCACCATTAACTAATAGAATATTTGATAATATAATTTTCATAACTATTATACTCTCTTGAAGGTTGGATTTTTTTCAATGATTTTATCTTATTGTTATTTAATATTAATTCCTTTAATTCATACCTATTATTCATAATTATCTATTAAACCAATAACCTTTTCAACATAAGTTTCCTTTTCATTTACTTATTTCTCAATGAGAATTAATTTCCTATTTTAGTTTGTATAGTGTTAATCAAACACGTGTGATAATAATTTAAATTTTATTGTGGTCCAATATTCCCTTGACATCACATATTTATTTATTTTAACAATTCATCACACACGATGAAAAAGATGTCACAAAAACCACTGAAAATAAAAAAGAATTGTGCAAGGAAGCAAGGAAACAAATGATTTTAAAAATGAAAAATGAAGTAAACATTGTCATAGGTTTGGCCTTACATCTTTTCTCACTTATAATAAATGATAAAAATTAAATAAATTATAAAATAAGAGTGTTTAAAATATATAAAATTTTTTATATATAGTTACTCCTTTATTTTAAGTTTTCCTATTCACCACAGTTTGAAAAATACTAAAAACCAAATAGAAAATGTGTTTCACTTATACCCAATGCCTAATATTCAAAACAACATGCAAACTACATCACGTTTGGCATTGTAAAAAAGTTCAGATAAACAGTTCGCTACCTTCTAATGTGGTTAATATAGATTTTTTTAATTTTTATCATATAACTAAAATATAGACATTGTATATTTTAAAATCATATATTCATTATATACATTTTTGTTTTTTCATTTACAACTATACTATTTCCTTTTTGGACATATTTTGGTTTATATAATTTTTAAGTTTTCCCCATATCCTACAAATTTCTCAATTAATTAATGATTTTATTTTAATTGTAGGGTTTTTTATACCTCTTTAATGATCACAAAATCCTAAATTGGGAATGCATTAATCAACAAAATTTCTAAATTTTTCTTCCTACATAGATTTTTGAAATTAAAAGGAATTGGTATGTCATGCAAGGAGTATGGAGTTTCCTACTACTTCACCTTTAATGAAAAATTCTATGTGGATACTGAAGGCATGAATTTTACTTATTTATTTTAATTCTTATCTTAATTTATATTTTTTTAATGTATCAAATGTGAAATAAATTTTTTCATTTTCAAACGGTGAATTAAATTGAAAATTGAGGTTAAGTACACATAAATTGTTTACCATAATAATACCTATGATGTCACACTATTACTCAAGAGAGGAAATCCAAGGATCAATATATCCATTTGGTAGATTTTACAATGTAGGAATTGTTTCATTAATGTGATTTGTAGGAGCATGAAATCTTGACATGGGTGAATTCATTTTTTTTCTATTTTTCAATTAAGTGACTTTTTAAAAGTGGGGATTATTTTAAAAATTAAAGGTCTTATATTATTTTATTTACTTATATTATGAATTAACTTTGGGGAACTAAATTATTTTTAGTTTAATTTTATGAATGTTAGGGTATATAAATTCTTGATTGTTTAGTAAATTACATATATTTTCACTTTATTAATTATTTTAAACTATGATCTTATTGAAATTAAATATATTGATCCTGGAAAGTGGGTTGTGGCTATTGAGGATGGTGTGTAGTATCCCACATGAGGTAAAACCATTTATCCTTATGACTATTTTAGTGAACTTAAATTATTAACCTTTTTTATTATTCCATTTTCTATTGAATATTGTTAAAAAATATCCATTCCATATTTAATCAACAATATCATTCAAACCCTCTATATCATTTAGGAATTGCAGTCTCCTATCTGGAATATTTTAATGAATTTAGTTCTATATTTTTTACTCTATTGGTAGACCATGAGATGATCATATTTTGTTTATTTAATGTGATGTAATTAAAATGAAGTTGTAGAACATGCTTAAGCTTTCATTGTCTAATTTTATTCAATATTTTCTATATTTTATTAAGTCTAGGACCATGATCTCTTTATGTTTTGTTTACTTATTGTGATGTTATTAAAATGTATTTGCAACACATTCTTATACTTTCATTGTGTAATTTTTTATTCTTGATTTTTTATATTTTGTTAAATCTAGGTCATTCACTAATGTTGTGGATGCTTCTCATTTTCCAATTGGTCTAATATCTCTTCATGTCTTCAGACCATTCAATAATATATTTGTTGTGTTGAAAAAATTGGTTTTCCTTTGGTTTTTTCTCCACCTATTTTTTTGTCGAAATGAAAGTTGGTGTCTATCGGATTATTTTTTCCCAGTGAATAATGATGTCCAAAAATGAATATTATGTCTCAAATGGTTTCTTACATCCAAAAAAATCAATAATTTTATATTCATGTAAATTTATTCCATTTTTCTTCACAAATCCATTGAATAGTTTTCCAAATGATTTCAAACATCATTAAATCAAAAAATAAATTTCTATTTAATTTCAAGTGATTTAGTAGTCACTTATCTAATATCATAGTTTGAATAAAATATATTAATTATTTTTTTTCATTTTATGAATATGAATTTATATTTCAATTTAATTTCACAGTTTTCTCAGTTAGTTACATTTAGTGATCAAGTTACCATTCAAGTGTCCGGGTTGTATTCCTTTAATAATGTCTCAAAATATGCATTTTTATACTCATGGTATTACCCACAATCTAATCTATGACCCTCTACTATGTCATCGTTTTCCTCATCTATAATTGAAGGTACATGATCAACAATTTAGAGTTAAATTACATATGTTTAATTCATCACAAATTCCTTATTTAGCCTATTTTAATCTCTAGAAATAATATTATGTAGTTGAAATGAATTCTTTGAGGAAATATAATTCTACATGGGAAAACACTTTCAATAATATGCATTCATGGAAAATAAATTAAATGTGTTTATAAAGGTATATTGGTAACTTTGGCAGTTACAAAATTGAGGAAAAATAACATGCACAAGGTATTTAGAGTTAAATTAAATTTTTTAAATGTATATGGGTAACTTTATAATATTTACACATATAAATAAAATAGTATACAAACAGTATACTATTTTTGATCTTGGGTTAGGATGATTACCTGTGTGTGTAATATGTGTATACAAAAAGTATACTATTTTTTCACTGAATAATCCTTTAATTTGATCCTATTAAATCACATAAATGTTTTGATTCAAAATAGTATACACACAGTATGCATATGGGTAACTTCCCCAGTTGGAAAATAAATTAAATGCGTTTCTAATCCATGGTGGGAAAACTCTTTAAAAAATATGCATTATTGATTGAATTTTCTCCCAATCAGAAATGAAATTCATCATTTTCCATGTGTATGTCTATTTTTGAAAACTCATTCAACCATATGCTTTAATTTTATCTGCACCATCTTTTACATTCAAATTAAAAGCTTATTTTTTATCCTTGCATACCTTAATTTTTTTATTAACTAATAATTACTCTTCTATTATTTCATCTTTATATAATACATTTTTCAATAATTTTTTGGTTTAAGGTGGATCTATCTGGTGCATTATAACTATAAATCTCTCAGACACATTTTTTAATACATATTCACTGTATTAGAGTTGGTTCAAAATTTTTTATCCATTACTTTAATGATGTTGAAACATTGACTATCTTTCCTTTCTATTATTGTAATACAATTTGTTTATTTAAATTTTTTTATTAAATTTTAATTACCTTTATTTAAGTTGGTTGGTCATTTTTTTAATGTATTTTTACATTTTATTCCCTCTTAATAACTCTAAATTATTAGCATGTTAAATGATTATGCTTTGAAAATGCACGGGTTGGGTACTAGTTATACATAAAATGAGGACTTTGCATATAGGGTTTTGATAAAGCATGTAACACTGCATGTTAATAAAATTTTCACACATCACATGAACTTTTATAATTATATATTTTAATACATATATATATATTTACATGAGTGTTGTAAATATTTAGCATTGAAAAAATTGGTTGGGTTGTAAAATGTTTTATATATATATATATACACACACACACACATATATATATATACATGTATGTATAAAATAATTAATATCACTTTGTTGTATGTATATATATATTATTTTATATATATTAATATATATATATATATTGTTGAATTATTTATATATTATAGTATATATATATATATATATGATGTTTTGAATTGAAAAAAAGTAACATTTTAAGATTTAAAAAACGGTGGAGATAAAATTAAGAAAAAAAATGTTGGAATTAAAAAAATAGATACTTTTTGTTAAAAAAACACTTCATAAATATTGGATTAATGATACACCATTTAAAAAAATTAAAAAAAATAATCATAAATAATAATAAATAGTTGTGTTTTTTAAGGAGTCAAAAATGTAAAATATGGGGATTTAAAATAGATTGAAGCAAGAAAAAGATTAAATTTTATATTTAATAAAATAAATTCAAATAAATTAATTAATTTTTTAAAGTGGGTAAAATTTTTGAATTAATTGGAATAATAATAATTGTAATAAATAGGATGAATTAATGGGATGGTAATAGGATTTAATTAAATGGTGTAATTGAAACATCAAGATTAAATAATAATTTGTGAAATACTTTTTTAATTAAATAATGGAGTTGTATAAGAATAAGAAAAAACATGATATAGATGGAATTAAATTGGGATAATTATTTTAATTAATTAAATAAGATAAAAATGTGAGATTGGAGAAAGAATTTAGTAAATGTGGATCAAAATAATAATAATGAATTTTGAAAGTGTCAAAAAGTATGACATTAATGTGAAATTGGTTTTATAAATTACATGAGATTTAATAATTAAATGATAGGAATTAATTATGATAATTCATAAAAAAATTGTAAATAATTACCCTATATATATTAAACATCTTTTTGTCGTATCTCTCTCAATACTAATCGGATTAATGTGTCGTCAGTTTCATTGGATTTTTCATGAAGATTAGAAGGTAAGAAGAGTGTTTTTTTAAGGTTTTCCATTATAATTTACAAATATAATTAAAATCAATTTTATCATTTAAATCATTAAATATGTTCAATTGGATGATTATGAATTTTTGTTGGCCCTTGTGAACATTGTACCTCATCTTTTTTGGTTATGCAAATCAAGGTAGCAATTCCACCATTTCTCTTTATGTGTATCATGTGGGATAGGATTATTATTACTATATCTTTGGAAGATAGTTGCGTCCGACTTAACAAAGATAATTAACTACTTTAAACAAAATGGTAAGGGGAAATGTAATACTTTTCATAATTTTCTATATTTTTATTTTATATTGTGATATTAAGGTTATCTATTCTTTATGTATCGATAAAAGTCATGGCTTTTGGTCTCACTTTATTTTTTGGTTTTTATATATGTTTTTATTACTCTATTTTTGTTATTTTTTTGACACTGCCATAAATAAATGGTTAACCACATATATTTGGTTAATTAAATGTATTCCACAAGATCATATGGATTTTATGATAATACCCTTAAATAAAGAAGTAAAATTAAATAAGAATCCCCTTTTCTAAATCAAAAAATGTGTTGTGTAGTGGTACGTGATGTGATGTGTGTAATTGTTGTGGTATATTTGTGTGGTACTGATTTAATTTGAAGTGTACATATTATGATGTGTGTGGAGGTACTAGATGGGATGTGGATATGATATTTGGGTTGTGTGGTTTAAACGGATAGTGTTTCTATACCATGTAGTGGGATATAAATATGGAATAAGGTTTATTTCTAAATGAAATGGGATGATAAATAATATTGAATACATAAATTAAAGGTGTTGTTAAAATGGAATTTATTGATAATAAGAGACTCTATAAAATGGATTAAAGACTAAATATGAATTATGGATTCTATTTTGTTAGTGTGATTATATGCATTTAGAGGTAGTAATGATTGTTTGGATTTTATGAGATGGTTAGTTCTTGTTGTAAACCCATAGTATGGGCTTGTGTGATGTAACTCTATATGTATATACACTACATATTCTAGTGATTTCTATACACACCCCACCATCATTGAGCACTATATATTGACATCTTCATAGTCATGTGGGGGTGTTTTTTTCCAATATCCTAGTGAGAGGATGGATGGTTGGCCTCCAGATCTTCCCTGATCCCTCTTATATTAGATGAGAAGTACATGCACTGGTTTTGATATCCATAAGTCAAAGATTCCATTATCGAGTAGTGATGAAATGATATGTGATGGCTAGGTGTGTTAGGGAAGGATGTGTTGTGTTGTGATGGCCCAGGTGTGTACAGGCAGGATGTGATGTGATGTGATTTGATGTCATTCAAAAGGGTTGGGAGCACCATGATGTATAAATTAGGGGTGTGAGAGCAGCATCCCAATGGGAAAGTGTTGTAGGGAAACCTATCATCAATATGCTTCATATTATAACATTATACTTGGATGCATTATTTGGGGAGTGATCCATGGTGAGTTTGGGGTTTTGTTTAGTATACTTTTATAGGTGTTGTTTGGTTCTACTGTTTTTCTCGCTGATGCATTAGTATTCTCTTTTCACATGTACATGAGAGACCTTGGTTTTCCTATTGATCATACTTGTATGCTCACCCTACATATATAAAATTGTTTTTAGGTTTTCTAGGAGGACATCATGGACCGTATTGTACATTACTATCTAGGACCTTTGGATTTATTGTTGTTTTACTACCTTATCTTTTCTTTTATGACTTGCATTTGGAGACTTTTATTTATATCTATTTTGTTTAACCAAACATTATGGGATGATTTTTTATTTATTTATATTATTTCATGGAGTTTTTGTGGTTTATTCATTCTATCTCTTGAGCTTTTTTTCTTATAAATTGTAATTACTCCCATATCATGAGATTTTTATACCTTTTGTTCTAGTCTCTAATTCAGGGCCTAATGGAGGTGAGACTCAGTGGTCATTATGTAACGCCCCGACCCCAGCTACCCAGAGTCGGTGCATTACTTCGTAACATTGGCATGATCACAAAAGATCAAGTCTCGAAAGACCGATTAGTTTAGTAGCCTTGGAAACACTAGATACATTCATAAGTCTTTCATTACATCAAAATTAAACAAACTACAATAACATGGTCTTCATAGTCCACACTCATATCTTCACTGACTATCCTTACAAGTCAGTCATAATACACTTCTTCACATCCTGGAAAATATTTAAACATTGAAAGGGGTGATCTCAGATGCTCAGTAAGGATAACAATATTGCGGAAGCTTTCATAAATAAACATAAAAATTTAAGGCAATGTATAACTAAAACAAAAGCCTTTTAAACTTGAACATCAACATAATATGGCAAAAGTAAAATGAGATAATGCCATTCACTTCTTCACATGGATATTCTACTGGTCGAATAATCACATGAAATATCAATAACCACTTTCATAACGAGGGAATGTATAATGCCGGACATTCTGAAACATTTTGTCAAGGCCTCGGCCAGGACGTCTAAAATGATTAAGGCCTCGGCCAAAACCATAAATCAAATTGGGAAAGGGCCTCGGCCAATTCCACGTCTAGTTGTCTCATGAGACCTACCGATGCATCGAGGAGCTATAGCGGGCTCCACCCGTCACTTATTAAGTCCAATAAATTCCTCATATGAATAGGTTTAAACACATCATAAACCATAACATAATCGTATCACATAAAACATGCATAAAGGAAACATAAAATTTCCACATTCCAATCACAAGATATCAATACAACACATTGATATAATAAAAATGCTTTCAAAACCATTTTCAATACCAAAATAAAAGAAAGTTAAAACTTTGTATTTATTTTTCATTAAAAAAATGATGGCTTGTAGAGGAAGCCGAAACTCAAATAATGGTCACGGCGGCGGAGAAGTCATTGTCGCCGCATAAGTACGGAAATAAAAACATTCCCTTTTGTCGTTTAGAAAACCGCTTCATATAAAAAAGATTCCTTTTGAATAAACGTAAAAGTCAGAGGGGTTTATACACCGTATAAAAGAAAGTTTTGTATAAAACCAAATATGCCTCAATGAAAGGAGATTGAGACGAAGTCCTTAAAAGATCATTTTTAAAATAAAATAGATCTATTATGTGTATTCACTATAGGTACACATAAAGAAAGTAAAAATACAAAATAGGACATAATAATATCATGACATAATTTGAAAGTAGGAGATTAACCCAAAGAATGGAAGTTGGGTTAAGAAGTTCCCTTACCTTGTGTCCGACTTGACTCAACCGTTCTTTAACCTCCTCAAAATCGGGTAACTCTTTTTGATTTGAGCCAAAGGCTTCCTTGAGAAGATTTCTGCCCAAAGTGAGGCTTCTAGGAGTAATAGGGGGATGTTGGGAGAGTATTTGGGTAGAGGTTGGCCGAGCCAAATGGCTTGAAAGTGTAAATGAGGTGGGAGAGGTGGGGGCCTTTTATAAGTGGAGAGGAGGGGCACTTTTGGAAAGATTGAAATGTTACATTATTACACAATGCTTTTCGGATTCTAAAGGTCCGACACTTATATAATTCGAGGATAAGGTGATAAGGTTTCGAAATATCTTCATCCAATAGGCTTTGGACAAGTGTAAGCCTTGAATTTTGCATTATCTTCTCATTTTATTTAAATCGTTAAATAATGAGGTCATCGCTGCATCATAATGATGTCATAAATAATTTAATTTATTTAATGTCTAAATATTATAATAAAAATACTATGATGTAGGAAATCTTTTTATCTTTCTAATGAATATTTATAATAAAAAGTTTGACTTGTGTAACCCCATGTAAAAATTGTTTTTGTAAAACATTTTATGTTTGTGTCATTTTTTTCACTTTAACATTAAATAAAAGGTGTTTATGTCATTTTCTAACTAAAGTGGCTCCATGGGGTCCCCAAGTTGACCCATTGGTTGTCTTGGTCGGCCATGACTCATCCAATAGGAGTAGGACAAGTGTCATGATCATCTCATATTATTAAAATATTATTTTTACCTTAAACTACACTAATTACCTCTAATCGCGATTAAGAACTTAAAAGTTACTATTCACCAAAAATTATTGTAATCTTATTGAACCACATTTTACTTCTTAATGACAACCATGTATGTCGGATTTTTGAAAATAAAATCACAGAAGTGGTAATATTTCATTTAAATGAAAAATCAGTTATTTAACTACCACTTAGTGGTTTCACTATTCATCAAAAATTGAAGTTTTTCAGAACAAAGCCAAAATTTCACCCTAAGCTATAATTGATATTCCGAATTCAAAAATGATTCCTATTTTACAAAATTCCAAACATATAAGTTGCATTAATTAATTTTATTATTAATTCCCGCTGTTACAACAAATAGCGTGTTTTTTAAGAAACAATTTATATCAAAAGATTGGCAATTGTTTATGTCCAATTTCAATGTTAAATTAATTCTAATGACCACCATTGGATAAAATTGTAAAAATATATTCTAATTATACTTTAAAACCACTAAATAGTATAATTTATCACTATAAATTATTTTGATTAAAAAGTTGTTTTTAAGTATTTTTCACTATTCATAAAAAATTAGAAGCTCTCAGAAAAATACCAAAAATTCAACATAGGCTAATTTCGATATTACGAATACAAAAATGAAGTCCATTTTGAAATATAAGATTTCTATAATTTTAAAAAGTGGTTATTACTATTCATAATGGCTACTTTGATTAGTCACGGTGTTTTAGAACTCGAACTTGCGTACAATGCAAGCTATTGCATTATTGAAAGAGAGGTGTATCGTGGAAGCTCGGGGTGTTACATTCTCCCCTCCTTCAATAAATTGCGTCCTTGCAATTTGATATTTTTCTTTGAAAATAAAAGGTTGAAAAGATAAAATACCTTTGAGGAAAACCCAAATCGGAAATAAGGTTAATAAAATTTAGCCTTAATAAGAGGGAAATGGAAATGAAAAAGTCACCACCCAATTATGATCTCGATTAGGAGAACATTGGTGGAAATTAGAGACATATAATTGGAGGAAAAACGTAAATATTCGTAGGGAGTGATTGAGGTCATCAATCACAATCAACTGTCAAATTGAGGGCCTCAAAGCCTTCAATCTATGTTGATTTAAAATATCATCAGTTCAACAAGACATAAGGTATTAGGATAACGCATTTTTTTGTTTTAATATCCCTTTACTAAATTTTAAGAATTAATTTATTCATTGAATAAGAGATAGGTATATATATATTTATGCTTGACAACTAGATTTTCAACCTTCAACTCATCTTTCACTCAAAAAGATAATAGAACTCAAAAATATTATACTTATCCTAATTGTATAAGGTTCCAAATGTTAACACATACCATTTAGATTAGTAAAATTATTTTGTAATAACCAGGGACTTCCTGTAGGCTAGTGGTAGGAAATAAAGGGCTGCCGCACCATGATTGTGGGTTCGATTCCTGCAGCTTTGTCTGACGCGTTAGGTTATGCCCCACCCTGCAGGTTTTCCTTTTCCTAAAAATATAGTATTATAATATTCCAAAAATAATCTTCAGAAATGCTTTAACCTTAAACAATACTATTCATGGTTCAACTTAATCCATTACAACCTTAATAGTTATCCAAAATACCTCCGTCCAGACTTTCTCTAAAGGGTCTTTAAATTCCAAAATCAATTGTAACCTCAGATTCCCCAAACAAAGTAAAGTTTCTCTTATTGTCACATACTAAAAATATGATTACCTTCATCATATTAAATCTTTAATGAAAACAACATGTACTTCAGTACAATCCTTATATATCACATTATTCTTATAACCATAATCTAGTTCCTGAGTCCAAAAACACAAATACAATAATTATTCCGCTTCAATTGTAGTCACAGCATAAGATTGGCCTTGATCCCTTGGCCTTTTCTGAGGTAAGTTTCCCTGACGCTTAGGGCATTCATTTGCATAATGACCCATTTATCTACAATTGTAGCATTCAACTTTGACAGCCTCTTTCTTTCCCTTGCAATCACGAGCCTGGTGACCCTTTTCTCCACATTTATAAAAAACTCCCATTCCTTTTAGGCAAGTACCAGGGTGATTCTTCCCACAATTATCACATAATGGAAAATCCTTCTTTCCCTTTTTCCCTTTATCTATCTCTTGTTCCACCGTTCTCTTCTTCTCTTGCTTTACTTTGTTGTCATAAGACTTAGAGAATTCCTTTTCTGTCTTGATAGCACACGAGACAATATCTTCGTATGATGAGAAGGATTGTGATACTAAAGCTCGACGGAGAAATGGTTTTAACCCATCAAATAAACGATCAATCTTACTCCTTGGGTTACGTATATAATCGGCAGCAAGCCTCGCTAACCTTGTAAATTTAGCCTCATACATTGCGACATTCTCATCCTCCTTCTGCCTCAAACTCAGAAATTGCCTTTCCATATCTTCTCGATGGTCACGAGGAAAGTATTTTTCTAAGAGAAGCTCTTTGAACTCCTGCCATTCCATTTTTTTTAATTCTTCATCTTCCTTTGTGTTTTGAATCAGCGACCACCACTGATCGGCATCTCCAGCGAGGCGGTAAACTGCCATGACAACCTTCTCCCTTTCACTACTCCCCAAGGCATGGAATATTTTCTCTAAGGAATTTATCCATTGCTCAGCTACTATAGGATTTGTACTCCCATTGAAGGTTTGTGGTTGTTGCCTCATGAAACGGTCTAGCATTGATCCTCCACGTTGCGGATCAGGGTGCTCCATACGAGTAAGGTTATTATTCATAACCTGCGTGAGTTTTCCCAGTACGGTGAGAAGCTGATCAGCACCAGTTGTATCACTAGCTCCACCATAATTATCTTGAGCAGGAGGGAAATCCCTACACGGAGTGCGTGCATTGATACGGTTTCCATTCCTTCCACTAGGTTCCATTTCTAAACAATGTCATAAACTAGATTAGTTTATGAAATAAAATACATAATTCCATATTTGTAAAATACTTTACATAAATTGAACTATTTATGGATATAATCCATAATCATAAAAAAAATTCTTTGAGGAAGTATATACTCATAAACCTTCATAGTGGTTTGTAAAGAAAATGAGAATTATCCTAAGCATATCCCCCGGGAGTGTCGTAACCAAGAGTACAGCAAGGCCCGTTGTCGTGCACTAGTTCTCGTTCGAGTCTAGCTCAAAGCGGTGTTTTCGGGTTTTACCCCTAGGTACATCTGTTCCAGAGCCGCCTCTACCTGCTCGTATCCAGACAGGGATGTATTGCTCGGAAAACTCACAAAATCTCTACAATAACAAAATTCTAGGAAGTTCTTCTATACTAATCCTCAAAGTCTATCTTTGGGCTATGTGCTCTAATCAGAGTTTATCTAAATCTAGCTTCCAAGGTTAGTACTAAACTGCCTCTGATACCAACTGTAACGCCCCGACCCCAGCTACCCAGAGCCGGTGCATTACTTCGTAACATTGGCATGATCACAAAAGATCAAGTCTCGAAAGACCGATTAGTTTAGTAGCCTTGGAAACACTAGATACATTCGTAAACGTTACATTACATCATAAAGTGAAAAACTACAATAACATGGTCTTCATAGTCCACACTCATATCTTCACTGACTATCCTTGCAAGTCAGTCATAATACACTTCTTCACATCCTGGAAAATATTTAAACATTGAAAGGGGTGAGCTCAGATGCTCAGTAAGGATAACAATATTGCGGAAGCTTTCATAAATAAACATAAAAATTTAAGGCAATGTATAACTAAAACAAAATCCTTTTAAAATTGAACATAAACATAATATGGAAAAAGTAAAATGAGATAATGCCATTCACTTCTTCACATGGATATTATACTGGTCGAATAATCACATGAAATATCAATAACCACTTTCATAACGAGGAAATGTATAATGCCGGACATTCTGAAACATTTTGTCAAGGCCTCGGCCAGGACGTCTAAAATGATTAAGGCCTCGGCCAAAACCATAAATCAAATTGGGAAAGGGCCTCGGCCAATTCCACGTCTAGTTGTCTCATGAGACCTACCGATGCATCGAGGAGCTATAGCGGGCTCCACCCGTCACTTATTAAGTCCAATACATTCCTCATATGAATAGGTTTAAACACATCATAAACCATAACATAATCGTATCACATAAAACATGCATAAAGGAAACATAAAATTTCTACATTCCAATCACAAGATATCAATACAACACATTGATATAATAAAAATGCTTTCAAAACCATTTTCAATACCAAAATAAAAGAAAGTTAAAACTTTGTATTTATTTTTCATTAAAAAAATGATGGCTTGTAGAGGAAGCTGAAACTCAAATAATGGTCACGGCGGCGGAGAAGTCATTGTCGCCGCATAAGTACGGAAAGAAAAACATTCCCTTTTGTCGTTTAGAAAAACGCTTCGTATAAAAAATATTCCTTTTGAATAAACGTAAAAGTCAAAGGGGTTTATACACCGTATAAAAGAAAGTTGTGTATAAAACCAAATATGCCTCAATGAAAGGAGATTGAGACGAAGTCCTTAAAAGATCATTTTTAAAATAAAATAGATCTATTATGTGTATTCACTATAGGTACACATAAAGAAAGTAAAAATACAAAATAGGACATAATAATATCATGACATAATTTGAAAGTAGGAGATTAGTCCAAAGAATGGAAGTTGGGTTAAGAAGTTCCCTTACCTTGTGTCCGACTTGACTCAACCGTTCTTTAACCTCCTCAAAATCGGGTAACTCTTTTTGAATTGAGCCAAAGGCTTCCTTGAGAAGATTTCTGCCCAAAGTGAGGCTTCTAGGAGTAAGAGGGGGATGTTGGGAGAGTATTTGGGCAGAGTTTGGCCGAGCCAAATGGCTTGAAAGTGTAAATGAGGTGGGAGAGGTGGGGGCCTTTTATAAGTGGAGAGGAGGGGCACTTTTGGAAAGATTGAAATGTTACATTATTACACAATGCTTTTCGGATTCTAAAGGTCCCACACTTATATAATTCGAGGCTAAGGTGATAAGGTTTCAAAATATCTTCATCCAATAGGCTTTGGACAAGTGTAAGCCTTGGATTTTTCATTATCTTCACATTTTATTTAAATCGTTAAATAATGAGGTCATCGCTGCATCATAATGATGTCATAAATAATTTAATTTATTTAATTTCTAAAAATTATAATAAAAATACTATTATGTAGGAAATATTTTTAGCTTTCTTATGAATATTTATAATCAAAATTTGGACTTGTGTAACCCCACGTAAAAATTGTTTTAGTAAAACATTTTATGTTTGTGTCATTTTTTACTTTAACATTAAATAAAAGGTGTTTATGTCATTTTCTAACTAAAGTGGCTCCATGGGGTCTCCAAGTTGACCCATGGGTTGTATTGGTCGGCCATGACTCATCCAATAGGAGTAGGACAAGTGTCATGCTCATCTAATATTATTAAAACATTATTTTTACCTTAAACTACACTAATTACCTCTAATCGCGATTAAGAACTTAAAAGTTACTATTCACCAAAAATTATTTTAATCTTATTGAACCACATTTTACTTCTTAATGACAACCATGTATGTCGGATTTTTGAAAATCAAATCACAGAAGTGGTAATATTTCATTTAAATGAAAAATCAGTTATTTAACTACCACTTAGTGGTTTCACTATTCATCAAAAATTGAAGTTTTTCAGAACAAAGCCAAAATTTCACCCTAAGATATAATTGATATTCCAAATTCAAAAATGATGTCTATTTTAAAAAATTCCAAACATATAAGTTGCATTAATTAATTTTATTATTAATTCCCGCTGTTACAACAAATAGCGTGTTTTTAAGAAACAATTTATATCAAAAGATTGGCAATTTTTTATGTCCAATTTCAATGTTAAATTAATTCTAATGACCACCATTGGATAAAATTGTAAAAATATATTCTAATTATACTTTAAAAACACTAAATAGTATAATTTATCACTATAAATTATTTTTATTAAAAAGTTGTTTTTTAGTATTTTTCACTATTCATAAAAAATTAGAAGTTCTCAGAAAAATACCAAAAATTCAACATAGGATAATTTCTATATTACGAATACAAAAATGAAGTCCATTTTGAAATATAAGATTTCTATAATTTTAAAAAGTGGTTATCACTATTCATAACGGCTTCTTTGATTAGTCACGGTGTTTTAGAACTCGAACTTGCGTACAATGCAAGCTATTGCATTATTGAAAGAGAGGCGTATCGTGGAAGCTCGGGGTGTTACACATTATCTTTCTCCCTTTATTGAAATATATTTGGTGGGAGGGGTTGTTAAAGAGTGGTATCATAGATTATGGTTGGGAGATAAGATGGATTTTGAAGTTAGGTATAGTAAGGATTGTATGGTTTGTATAAAAATGTTGCAAGTTAATCTTGTTTCATGACATACACCATAGATATTAGCTAGGACAGAGAGTTTTAGGTCCCCCAATGATTCGATGTAAGGAATCTGAGCCTACCGAATGGAAAAGTGAGGCGACACCACTTGTAGGGTAGAAACTTAGTAGATGTACATGCATCATGATGAATTCTGTTATTATTTTAATTGGGTGGTATTGGGAAGTTAAAATTAGTTAAATAAATCATGAAATTTTCTGTGTGTTTCTATGAAATTTTCCCATACTATTATTTATAATAAATTGTTATAATTTTCAATTATTCATATAACCAAAAAGAAAGATTAGAATGATAGTGAACTGGACTGAGTAGTTTTTTTGAAACCTTATTGATATTTGAATGTATTGTTTCCTTTCCTATTATATAATTATTCTTAATTAATAGAATTTTTATTCTTTTTTTAGAAATGTATGACATTCCATATAGTTTTCTTAATGTTAGAAATTGTCAAAGAAGCATGCTTAGTGTATTTTTTTGTGACCAATTGTTTAATTTTAAAAACCCTTATCAAGAATGTAACCTTGAAGTAGATTTCACACTGTCATGATAAAATAAATAATTTTGAAACCATGCTTAGAAGTACTGTAGTTTCCATGTGAGTTAATATTTCTTGAGTTGCTTTACATTTGTAATATTTCATGAGAATGTGTTATGAAACTATTGTAAAACATGGGTTTAAAATTTAAATTCTGAAATTTATGAAAATGACCATATTGATTATTGGTAATTATTTTTTATTTAGAAACCATGAAAAGAATAACTTTCTCTTTATTTTTTTCTATTATTGATATAACCATATGATTTAATAATGTGTTATGGTAGAAATTATTATGGAATTTATTTCTAAATTTGGGAAAATGATAAGAATTTTGTTTGGTAACTTGTTAGGGATTAAAATTGTATAAATTATTAAATTTATTATTTTATTACTAAAAATATTTTTTAAGTACTGAAATAAACTTACCTCACTTTTTATGTCATGAGTATTTTTTTATAGCAATCATATCTAAACTTGAATTCATTTGTGTGGTAACTAGGGAAATTTTAGTATGAGAGAATTGAGCATTTAGCATGTTCAATATATTGCATTTAAATATATAAGTAGAAACTTGTTATCATTATTTTTGTATGTAATAATTTTTCCCAATCCATGAAATGATTAAATAATTTTTATTTCAAGAATTATAAGGAATGAAACATAGTAATACAATATGTGTAGTATTAATTTTGTTGTTAGAAAGCATGTTTAATTTTGATGATTATGAATGCATGTTGTTTATGTAATTCAGTACTTGAATTGAACACAATAACCTAGAATGTATAAATTTTCAAATGAAGTTTCAAATATGAAATGTTTATAGCATTTTCATTGAAATTTTTTAATTGAAGTGTTGATATGTTTAGATAAAAATATTTTTTGTTGGAAACCTTTCAGGAACTGTGAAAAATTTGGATTGTGAGAACCTTAATGCGACTTATTGATTAAACTCACCATGTATTAAAAGTAAAATCAATTATATATGGTTAATTAATATATTTTCCTTGAAAATTTTGAATTTTTTTTACAATACCCATGATAAATAATGAGGTTAAGTAATTATGGAAGATGGAACGTGTTGTTTCTTTGTGTGGTTATTATTGTTATGTTTTCTTATGTTATGTGTGATTAAAAACATAAAGTATATCAATAGTGTGAAACATGATCCCTAATAAATATGTTTTATACTTCGATGTGATTAAAATAATTTGGGCAAGTCAATACCTCCCAAATCGGATAATATCTTGAAAAGGGAGAGAGAATTCTGTGATTTGGGTTCTTAGGGATTTGTGTGTGATGAAAATGGTGATCATTGGTTAGTAAAGTATAGAGGAATATATATATATATATAAGGTGGTTATGTGAAAATAATGTTTTTGTGTGGATGGTAAGGTGGTGAGGTGATGTGGTTGTGTGAAATGTCTGGTGAAATTTTTCATTAGATGGTATGTTTAGCTTATGGTTGTGTTATGTAGTGGTGGTGATGTGTGGTGTAAGTGACGTGTGGTTGTTGTGGTAGGATAATTTGTATTGTGGTGTGATTTTTTTGATGTAATAACACACCAACCATAAAATGGTTAATCACTTGAAGTTGATGATAATATAAAATGGACTTTTTTATAAATCATGAAATTAATGAAGATAGGATTGCCTCCCATGTGTAAATCTTCTTATAAAGGAAACGATGGTAATGTTTTACCATTGTCTTTTTGGTTGGTGTTTTTTTTATTGATCTTATTTTGATGATGAAAGTTATGAACTCAAACATATTAAGATAAGTAAACTTTTTCCCACATCAAGACATGTCATAAAATGACATGTTTTAAAACTATGTGGGTGAGTCAATTCAACCCAAATCAGACAATATCATGGTGTAGTGGATGAGTTCCTTTGATTTTCATAATTCATGAATATCTATCTATATTAATATTTATAATAACCCTAGCCTTTTACATATAACATTACATGATTTTAATCATAATTATACATCATATTAAAACTAAAGGATCATGAAGTCTAGTGTCTTGGAAGACTAAGTACATTATCAAACATTATAAAAAACAACTTTTTATTTAAACTCCATAATGAGCTGTTATCTTCCATTTTTCTCATACATATTCATAGGATAATCGGGGATAACATGAACAAAGGTATGTGATAAAAGACCAGTAAGGTAATAACCATAAGAATAAATCTTTGGTACATGGGTTAGAAGGCATAACAAGGTGATATAAAAAGTCATGTAACATATGGAATCATAACATACAGACATGGGATCATTTAAACATGGAATCATATAAATGTGGCTGAAACATAAAACATGAATTTATTATGAGTAAAGGCTAACCACCAAGATTGTTTTCTATAGTATCACAAGCCAAGGCTAACCCCCAATACCATTGCACATATTAGCACAAGCCAAGGCTAAACACCAAGACTGTCACACATAACGACTCATGAGACTCAACTTTAACCAATGAATTGGAGCTATATCTAGTTGAACCCATATTAAATTTCATGAATATGTTTTCCAAATAAATAATCATACATAATAAATCTTACTTAAACACAAGGGTTACCCATGTAAAGAATTGGGTACCACAATCATGACATAAAGCATAACCAATGGGAATATCATAAAAGTGTCCATTAAAGAAACTAATTAGAACATAAATGGAATTTAATACGGTAAAATAGGAATATATCATGGTATGTGATTTCAAAAATAGGTGACAATATGTAATAAATGTATTTCAAAAATTTTAGCATTTAAAACATTTTTGTGTGTTTTTAAGGACAATACCATAGAGCTTTCAAAATAGAAAAGGAAACAATATTTTATATAAAACCAGAAGTGAACCAAGAAGGTTTTCATAATAAAAATACTGATTTTATAAATACAATTGTGGATTAAAATATAAGATATATTTCACTTGAAATTGGGTAAAATTTTGGGAAGTTCCCTTAAAATGAGTTTTCTTATTGGGAAGTATCGAGGAGGGATTCACATAAAAGAATGTATATCACTTAAAGAGAATGAGGGATGGTTATTGAAACAATATTTTGGAGAATATAAACATCATGTAGAATTTGTACATAAAAACAAAAGAAAACTTCATTTGGGTAAATAGGATAATAGAGCAACTTGAAGGAATAAAGGCAGTTCGGGTAGAATTCCTTACAGATTATCAGCATAGTATCGGGTGTACTTAAGAGGGATTCATGAGAGATAAATAAGTTTATAAACACTTATAAATCATTATGGAAGAATGGTCGAGGTTCTCAATAATACTCTATCATTATAGATTACACATAAAATGGCATAAGATAGAGGACATTCTTGAATAAAAGTGAAATGGAAAGGATACCTTAACTTAAGTTTGATGGTTATCTTTTCTTGAAATTAAAGACCTAGAAAATAAAATTAGGTTCATTAATTAATAATTAAAGAACATATTATATTTTTAAAATATTTATCATCACATTTTTAATTTCATTTATAACCATTTTGATTGGTTAAGCAGTTCAATTTCATTGTTCGGCATGTTTGCTTTCCTGGTTTAAATGATCAGTTCATGTTTGGATAAACATGTATGATGAAGGTGGTTGTCCAGAATTGAATTTATATTTTATTACTGAACATATATAAGTTTAAATTTTTAAAAACAGAATTTGGTTAATTAAAGTGGACTTGAATAATTATATAAAACTTTAGTGATATCCTTTTGGGTTAATTGGTGGTTTTTTAACCACAAAGAACACATTTTGTTTTATAAACCAAAAACATGTGTAAAAAAGGATTCCAGAACCATAGATGAGTCATAATACATATATTATGGTCTTTTTAGACCATGAAAATGGTTTCATGACTATAATTGAATACGGAAATGGAAATTGATAACCTTTCATCCTTGACTGTGCTAAATTAAAACATCTCAAACAGTGTTTTCATTTCATTCAAATAAAAGATGGGGAAAGGGGAGAAGATAATGAATTATACCATTAGTATAATATAATTATAGTATATTTGTATTATTAGAGTTATTATACAATTTGGGTGAAGGGAGGTGAAGAAAGAAACAATAAAAGAAAAGAACATAAAATAAATAAAATAATTGGAAAGTGGAATTTACCTCTTGAGTTTACCTCCTTTGATAGCCTCTTAAGAGGAGAGGATTTGTTATATTTAAGAGACTAGGGGATTTTGGATGTGGGGAAGGACCTTGGGAAGAGATTTGGGAAGAATATTTTAAAGGCACAAGTCTTGAGAGGAGTGAAGAAAAGAGTTTAGGATGGGTGGTATCTATAGTAGAGGGGATGAGGGTTTTCATTATAATATAACCATTAATTTGTCATTTCTTCCCTAGATAAGAAATAGTTAGTATTATATGACCTAGAATAGTAATAAATTCATGTGAGTTCTAGATTTGGGTTCTTACATCAGTTTTTATGTTAAGAATATCTAATTTAAATTATAATGTATTTATACGGTAAATTAATGTATTTTACTATTCACCAAAAATTCACCCAAACCATTTTTTGGCATTTAGAATCCGAAAATAAAATCCATTTTTCAAAATTAATTTTCTAAATATGATTAATTTAATATTTAATTAAAATCATAATTTATTCTAAATAACAATTTTAAAACATTTATTTTCTTATTCCAATATATATGTATATCGTACTCCCACTTGAATCTTATTTATATACTATCAAAGGTAATGTTACTATTCATTAGGTTATGTCACTTTTCATAAGGAAAAAATTACTATTCATAAGTGTATGTTACTATTCACCAAAAATTACATTGGTCATATTAGACTCCAAATAACTTGCTGATCGCAACCATGTTTGTGAGATTTTTGAAATTCAAAACACAAAAGTGAAAAACTTATGTTTAAAGGACACATATTACTTAGTAGTTCATTGTGTTGTGATTTAATGTGATTAGATGACATATTTATAAGAAATTAATTTCCATTAATAAAAAATTGGGTCGTTACAATCTTCCTCCCTTATGAAATTTCACCCTCGAAATTTCGTTTTACATTCTATACCATAAACAGGTGTGGGTACTTTTCCATCATTTCCTCCTCTAGTTCCCATGTTGACTCTTCATACTTGGGGTTCTACCACAGTACTTTGATTAGGTGAGTAGTCTTATTATGTATAACTTTATCTCTACAATCCATGATCTTCACTCGTTGCTCCTCGTTAGAAAGATCATCCTCCAACTATACTACCTATGAAGAGAGTATATGTGAAGGATCTAGTATGTACTTCCTTAAGAGGAATCCATGGAATACATTATGTATAACTTTATCTCTACAATCCATGATCTTCACTCGTTGCTCCTCATTAGAAAGATCATCCTCCAACTATACTACCTATGAAGAGAGTACATGTGAAGGATCTAGTATGTACTTCTTTAAGAGGAATCCATGGAATACATCATGTACATTTTCCATGATAGGTGGAAGTTCTAGTCTATTGGCCAAATCCTCAACATGATCGATAATCTCTAAGGGGATGATGTACCTAGGACTTAACTTCCCTTTCTTTCCAAACCTCATGACCTTATTCTATAGATACATGCATAGAAATAACATGTATCCAATTTTAAACTCAAGGTCTCATCAAAAATTTTATTCATAAATCTTCTGTCAAATTTGGGCTACCTTGATATACTACTAAAGGCTTTTCACCTTCTCCACCCTTTCTTTGACCATTTCAGGTCCTAGCAGCTTACGCTCACTGACTTCATCCCAACACACCAGAGTTCTACACCTTTTTTCATAAAGGGATTCATATGGTTCCATCTGGATTCTCATGTGGAAACTATTGTTGTAGGATAATTCAACCAGTGGAATATTTTGATCCCATCCTCCTTTGAAGTCCATAGAACATGATCTCCACATATATTCTTGTGTCTGAATAGTTCACTCATATTGGCCATCCATTTGAGGATGATAGGCCGTACTGAAGTTTAGTTCAGTACTTAGAGAATGTTGAATACTTTTTGAGAACATCAAGGTGAATCTTGAATAACGATCAGATACAATAGATAGTGGTACTTCACCTAGACTTATCACTTCTTTGATGTAAATCTATGCAATTTTAACCAATGAGATGTCATCTCAAGTTGTGATAAAGTTATATATCTTTGTAAGATGATCCACAATAACCCATATAGCATTATTTCCTCCGGATGTTCTTGGAAGTATAGTGACAAAGTCCATGGTGATGTTCTCACACTTTCATGTTGGTATGGGTAGTGGTTTCATCATCCCCTTAGACTTTTGCATCTCAGTCTTCACTTCCTGACATACTAGGCACTTTGATGTATATTCATAAATCTCCCTTTTCATATTTTCCCACCAAATGTTTTCTTAGAGATCTCGATGCATCTTTGTGCTCCCTGGGTGAATAGATAAGGTTGAGCTATGAGTTTCATTCAAAGTCTCATTCTTTATCTCTAGATTAGTTGGTACACATAATCATGACCCAAATTTTACAAATACTTTCTCATCAATCATAAACTCTTAGGATTTACCATTTCCGATAGCTTCCAACCTTTTCAGAATTTACACATCTTTTATTTGACCATCCTTTATTTTCTCCATGAGGGATGGTTGGGCAATAATTTGAGAAAGGATTGATGATGTTCCTCCCTTAATTATTTTCATGTCCATTATCTACAAATCTAATAAGATTTGATCCTCTTAAATTCTCATCATTGATAAAGATGTAGGATCATTTCTACTTAGAGCATCTGCCACCTTGTTTGCCTTACCGGGATGGTAGTGGATTGAGAAATCATAATCCTTGATGAGCTCTATCCATCTTCATTGGTGCATATTAATCTCTTTTTGTGTGAATATATATTAGAGACTCTTTTGATCAGTATATATCTCCCACTTCTCCCCATAGAGATAATTCCAAAATATTTTCAATGAAAAGATCATATCTACCTTTAGGCTTAGGCTATGACTTTATCATTTTTCATTAGAGAACATCCTAAGCACTTCTTTGAAGCATTATTGTACACAACAAAGAGTTCTCCACTTGTTTTGAGTGTGAGTACGGATGCAGTGATAAGCCTCTTTTTCAACTGCTTGAAAGATTATTCACCTTCATGAGTCCAGAAAAACTTTACTCCCTTCCATGTCAGCTTGGTCATTAGGTTTGAAAACTGTGAAAAGTTATTTACAAATTGTCAATAATAACCATCTAGACCCAAAACAATGTGGATCTCCGTTATAGATGTTGTTGTGGGTCACTGTTCAATTGATTTTGTCTTGGAAGGGTCCACAGATATCCATTTTTTAGTGATAACATTCCCCAAGAATGATACTTCCTCCATCCATAAATCACATTTAATATACTTTTCATAAAGCTTCTCCCTTCGCAAAGTCTTTAACATAGTATTCAAATTCTCCTCATGCTCCTCCTTTCTCATGAGGTATATCAAAATATCGTTAATAAAGACTACCAAATATTTGTTGAGGTAATATCTAAAGACTATATTCATTAAATACATGAAAATTTCTGTAGAATTAGTGAGTTTGAAGGGAATCACTATGAAATCATAGTGTCCATAACTTGTTCGAAAGGAAGTCTAGGAAATATCTTCCTTCCTCACCTTTAATTGATGATATCCCAACCGAAGGTCAACCTTAGAGAAATAACATGCCCCACTAAGTTGATAGAACAAGTCATCTATTATAGGAATGGGATACTTGTTCTTTATCATGATTTTATTGATCTCACAATAATAAATGAAAAGCATCATTGATCAATACTTATTATTGACTAAGAGGACTGGAACACCCCATGGTGAAGCACTAGGGTGTATAAAACCCTTCTCCATATTCTCTTGTAACTGCTTCTTCAGCTCTTCCAGCACTACGGTGGCCATTCTGTATGGCGTCTTTGATATAGGTAGAGATCCAGGAATAAGTTCAATTGAGAGCTCAGTCTCTCGGTTAGGAGGAAGACCAGAAAAATCTTTATGTAATACATCAATGTATTCTCTCATGATGGAAATGTCTTCAAGAATGATTCTCTCCTTTTTTCCAATCATTTGATCAAGATATTCTTGCTCATAATGAATTAATATCTACACTTGAGACACTGATTCTAAAGGAGATTCATCTTCCTCCTTACACTTGTAAAGAATTGGAGGATGCTTCAGGATGGAAGAGTAATATCCCTTTCCTGGTAGTTGATGTTGTCTTTGTATAAGGATATCCATTAAATGTCCAATATAGTGTTGAACTCCACTAAAGGAAGTATGTCGAGATTTAATGGGAGGTTCATCCAACAAATGCTAACCGGGGAAGAGTTATAAACCATGGACTCAATAATTTCCCATTCTCTATTCTCACAGATAAATTATCCTCCAAATTTTGAGGTGGTTTTTGAATAGTTCTACTAAACTTGAAATATATGAAAGAATGCATAGAACCAAAATCAAACAGTATGTCGCTATTATTAAATGAATAACTAGCATACCTTTCACCACAGCATTGTACAAATCCACCTTAGTAGAAATGATAGCATAAGCCCTTCCTTGTTTCCTTGTAGGTTGTTGTTGATTTTTTCCAACAACCCTTGGATTAGGGAAATTTTTTACATAATGACCATGCTTCTTATAGTTGTAACACTGCACCACTTGCTGAACATTGATCTGAACCTTAATTTTTCAACATTAGAGGGATTTTTCATTTCCCTTCAGTAGTTCTTAGCAAGATGTCCCAACTTTCCACATTTGATGAAATTCTTAGTTCCATTTAGACAGTTCCCTAGATGCTTCTTCCCAAAAAAATTTACAAGTGGGATATTTGGTCTTCTTTCAATTAGGGGATTTTTTTATTGAACCACCCATGTTTTTCTCCATTTTTCTCTTCTTTTCACCAGGCCCATGAGACCACTGAGAGTCTTTGATATCCATTTCAACCTTGAGGGAACAATGGAAAATCTCCTCATAAATGTTGAAGTTTTGAATCGCCAACACCTTCTATAGACTCGGCTTTAGCCTGCTAAAGAAGTGATTCACCTTGATTTCAGTTTTCATGAAAAAGTCGTAGGCTTATCTTTCAAGCCTTGTAAAGTTTTCTTCATACGCCCCAATGGACTCATCTTCCTTCTACTTGAGAACAAGTAACTCTCTTTCCATCTTGAGATAGAGGGTTTTAGGAAAATATTTATTGAAAAACATCCTCTTGAATTCCTCTCAATCCATGAAATCAATTTCCTCTTGGGACTTCGTATTCTTGATCAGTTTCCACCACTAATCAACTTCTCCATCAAAACAATAGACCTCTAGTACAACTTTCTCTTCTTCCAAGCACTGGAGGATGGAGAATATCTTTTCAATGGAGTTAATACATTGTTCCACGAGAAGGGGATCAAAAGATCTAATAAACATGGGATGCATTTTATGCATGAAGGATTCTATGTAAACATGATCTTTCCTTGGAGGAGGAGGTAATTACACATGATTAAAGTTATTATTCATAACTTTATTCGGTTGAGAGAGTACTTTCATGATGTTTTGAGCACCCATTACCATCATATCAGGAATTTCATTAGATAAATCTTCACATTGCCTATCATATTCTTTTTTAGAAAGTGTTCTTCTATTTACCTCTATTAACTAAGACAAATAAATTACAACTAGAGGGGTTGAATACTTAGTTATTGAACATAAAAAAGGAATCTTTTGAACAAAAAAGGATAAACTTGTAGAGGAGAACTATATCCTAACTTGTGGTTCCTTAGGTTTAAATCTAGGTTATCCTCAATCTATTTCTTAACTTATATTCTTATTGAATTTTTTTATTCTCTTAATAAAGGTTTGTGCTAGGCTCATGAATTTACCAAAGAATATTGTTGACACTGAAAAAAGTCCGTAACTCCCGGAGGAAGTTTCGAAATGACGAAGCGAAGTCATATTCGGAATCAGAGGCCCGATCCGGATGCCCGGGATGTGGTGCACGAAATAAAGGAGGATCCGTGCAAAAAATTGTTCTGCGCGCGTAGAATCACCGGGTTTCGCGAAATTGAGCCGATGAGGCACACAATCTTTATGCACCCTGGTTCTGCGCGGCGATTTTTTGCGCGCCGGCTGCGCTCGGCGCGAAGAATATCATGCGCTGCCCGGATTCCGTGCCGGAGATCACCTATAAATAGAAGGTGACCCCAAACGGTTTAGGGTTGAGGAATCTGAAGCGACTCTCGTGCGCGCAATTCAGCTCCCCCGCGTGCAAGATGACTTCCAGGTCATCCCTCATTTCGCGCAACCTTACCCCGGAGTTCGCCTTTGCGCGCAACTCCACCGGCTTCAGTGAATTTTCCCCCTCCCCAGGGTTCCATCCTTGCATGCAATCCATGTCTCATGCGCTCAATACCCTGCCGTGCGCACAAAACCCTGTGCGTAATTCCCTCTTCGCGTGCAATTCTCTTGCTCCAATTGTGCGTCGTCCCAGTTTTTTGCGCGCAAACCTTCCCTTTTGCGCGCAAAGCCCAGGACCCCTCACCTTGACGCCTCTTGGCTTCCCCCTGCACCGACAACTGATGTCTCCCCTGCCGGGCGCGCGCGCCATGCATTGTTTTCTCATACGGCCTTCCAGGCTCATGCGAAGTAACCTCAATGTCCCTTGGGTCGTGTTTCCCATTGCGTTGCTTTGCCTTATGCTTCTCTGCATAGGCACACTAACGACTATTTCTTCTTCGCATAGCCACGCTAACGTGGACCCCCCGGTGGTTTGCCCTGCGGCCCCCCTTCACTATGGAATTGCCAATGCCTTCCCTCCCACAAGGGGTAGAGGGAGTTGGGCATGTAATCCCTAGGGGTGTGGAGAAAACCCACCTTTTCCAAGCTACAGGACGTTAAACTGCTAAGCACCTCATCCTTAACACAAGACGTTAAACTGTGGTCCGACCCCGTGCTTCGCACGCAGGGTCCCCCTAGCTCGAACATTCTTTACGCCCACTCGTCTCCACAGGAATGGACTCTTCCTCACATGGAATGAGATCCTCTTTGTCAGAGCAGCGTTTGTTCACGGGGGAAGGGCCACCTCAGAGCGTAATCCCCTAGCCTTTCTTGCGAATGATTTCACCTGTGCATCTCCGTACTTCCCCCCTGCCAAGGCCAGTGGAGTCCTTTTCCCACTGCGCTTTGTCGCACCACGGGCCTCCACCCTGGAGTAAGCCCCAACACCAAGGGCCGCTAACCACGCGTAAGCCCCTGTTTCCTCTTTGGGCCGCTCAACACGTAAGCCCCATTCCGCTTCTCATGGATGCACCCTTCGCGACGTGATCGTCTGGTCCCGGCTGCCTCTTGTTTCCCACACCGAGCATGACTCACGTGGGCTTAGAGCGCGCATCGACCATGACATCCTCTTATGGGCCGCCCCAGAGCGTAAGCCCCATCCCAGCGAACTACGTGGACTTTGATCCGGGCTAACGCATGGTACGTAGGAAGCCTCCACAAGGTTCAAGCCCACCACCCGGTCGTCCCGACCTCTCCATGTCGGTTCCCTGACCACCTTGGGACTCCTTAGAGCGTAAGCCCCAAAACCCCCATCCCGCATGATGTTAAACTATATCGCGTCCCGCATGATGTTAAACTATATCCCGTCCCGCATGACGTTAAACTGTATCCCGTCCCGCATGACGTTAAACTGTATCATGTCCCGCATGACGTTAAACTGTATCCCATCTTTTGGGTCGTCTCAGAATATAAGCCCCATGTCTCACTCCACCATCCATCCTGATCCTTACCTGGGCCGCCACATCCCGGTGAGATCATTCCACCCCATCCCACTCCATGATATATGGGAAGCCATCCACGTGTTGGCCCCAACATCAGTGTTCCCCCCTAAGGGTCCTTCAACCTGATCCATCTCCTCAAGACGTTAAACTCGTGACATACCCCGTGTTAAACATGGGAAGTTGAGGAAAACCTCAGATGTTACACATTCCCCGCATTCGATGTGGGATGCCTCGGGCTTCCGTGCCCTCGAGAAGCCCTGTGATGAGGGACCAAAGACAGACATGCTGACGACACCCCAACGTGACCATTCTCCTCACCGAAGGTTGCTGCCCCGACAAGACCCCTTGGAGCCTCTTGACGGAAGCAGCGTAATTAACTGGCGTCCATGTAGATATGGAACCGGGAATGAGCTTCACGAACCTGTCAGGGAGACCCGGACTAGGTGATGAGATCCCAGGAGGAATCCATGGAAGGAAGAACCGACATCCCATCATCCCGGTTTTGATCAAGGAGAAGATATCCCTGAACAAGGAATGGATGCCGGCCACCTTTGGAAAGCGGGAATGCGGGGTAACAAGCAGCGCGTCCTCCCCACAGACGGATGTGCGCACCCCGGCGAAAGCATCGGAGCAACAAAAATGGTGAACCCGACATGAAGATATTCTCCTCAATATGGGGAATGGTATCTGTCGGGGTGTCGGATCACACAAAAATGGTGAACCCGACGTGAAGCTCTTCTCCTCAATACAGGGAATGGTATCCATTGGGGTGTCGGAAGAACAGCATGTCACTAGGTCCAGGTAACCCTCACCGGGACGTGAACCCGCCAGGGGTTGAGGCCGTCAGGACGTTGACTACTCCGTTCTGCGACGTCATCAGTGTGGATCCCTTTCGTAGACCATGGAAGACGGAATGACGTTGGGCCTTGGTTTTTGATCTCCTTTCCTGTTGATACTAATGGGTTCTTCTCCCTGTTTCCAGGAATCAGATCAATGCATTCAGAGCTCGATCGCCACCTCCCCACCGGCACATGGGCAGTGGCAGTATCGACGCAGCTATCCCGCGCGGTCCCACCTATTCCATGATCGCTCTGACTTCGACCGCCATAGCAGCCGGGTGCTCGTGCCCCCTCTCCCCGTCAGAAATCATCCAGCGGAGGGTGATCAATGACCTGGTTCATAGGTATGACAAGGAAGGGGTCATCCCCACCAAGGGCATGGCCCGCTTGGATCTAGAGGCGGCTGCACCTCACCACCATCGCCGCCCTCGAGGGTCGCACAGGGATCCGCTGCTCCCCATGCCGACGTTCAACCACTTTGGGCGCCTATCCCCGGAGCACCTTGACACATCCCTCCCCTATACCAATGAGGTGGGGGATGTCCGGGTCCACCCGATCGGAGATCCGTCCCAGGGGTTAACGGCAAGAACCCCCGCCAGGATGCGTCGACGCTGCCACCCGACTCCCCGAGCCAAGGAGCAGGCAATATTCATGACCGCACCGCCGGTTCTGGCCCATCTAACTCAACGCCAGCATCGGGCGCGAGCGGGAGATAATGCCCGTCCTGGGGCATCAACATCAGCAACCACTGTGGCCCGAGCCACTACTGAATCTTGTCACCAGATCCCCGCACACATTGAGCAGGGGCAGCCACGTGCCCGACTGGGATCGAAACCCCGACCACCCTGCAGGAAAGTTGGGTCAAATCTCCTGGTCGTGGACACTGGCAATGGCCACTGCGGACCAATCCACGGCAGTGCCGCTCACCAGGAAGGCTCATTCTGTGCCACCGATTTGGGAAGCTGAAAGCTTCTTCGCGACGGCTATGCTCTGGGTATGACTCCTTCCAGTTCCCACTGCATGGGGTATGATGTCACTCCCCCTATTGTCTGCCGCAAGCATGGAGCCGTTGTGTATCCAGTCGCTCACTCACATGGAGGTCCTCCCCATGTCCCTTTCGACCTCTGTCCCGGTGCTTCTCGCACCCCGGCCTTCAGTCCCCTCTGCCCCAGCTCTATTGTGGCCAGCGGACCCCATGACGGAAATTGTCCTTACCCTGAAGAGCTACCCAGGTGAAGGAAGGTCGGGCGTCGTCGCCATAGAAGGAATGTCAGGGGAGTCCGGATAGAAATTACACCAGTCCGTTTCTCGGATTCTGAGGCAGAGTACGACTCGACGATGGAACCTCCCCCAAAACCCTTCGAGTTGAGGGCAGGGATGGGTACGTGGCACGTCAGTCTCGTACTCCCCGAATGCGAGATCAGTATGATTCCCTCCTGCCTTCGAAGGTATATCCAGGAGGACGAGGACTTGGTGTACCACCAGGGAACAAGCCCGCAGTTGCCACTGGCCTCCTCGAAAGCACCTCCTGCCCCTGTTAGGGAGGGTGAGGAACTTTTCTGGGGACCAAAGGAAGAATCGCGAGGCGATACACCCTCGGCGAGCACTGACGCTATGACAGGAGGCCCATTCGTCGGCCCATCCTATCGCGACATGGCAGCCAAGGCACTGAAACCCCTGGAGGATGACCCAGGGATCGGCGGTCAATTGTCTTGTTCTTCGTATTCCCCACCGGCTAGCCCACCGCCCCGACGGCCTGCCTCGGTGCCATTTCCAATTCCCCGACTTTCCTTGGTGGACGAGAAGGGGCGGCAAGTTCCGGACCCCGAACTGGAGCCGTGGAGCTTCTGGACCGTTCTTTCAGCGGGCCACTTCCCTGAGAAGTTTTGGCCGGTCGTAGAATCGGATTTTGATGTGCCAGAGTCACTCACCCCGGGAGAGTTTGAATTCTTCCGCCAGATTCATCAGGTGACTCACTCTTGCCTCCGCCATCAGCTAGCGCCTTATCCCAGGAGCCAAGCGCATCTTGAGGAGATCGGTGAGCAGTGTCGCTGGGTCGACCTAGCAGCACCCCCCGCGGTCCGGCACACCGAGTCGCTGGACCACCGCGAGGCCCTTCAGCAACAATGCATCCAGAGTTATCAAGTACTCCCCAGAGTTATTGATGAAGCCACCCCCCATGCAGACGTCCGCGGATGGGGGCATTACGCTACTCTCTTCTTCTGTGCGATCCGCCGACAGCCCGATCCACTGGGCGGCCCTGAGGGAGCGTCGCCAAGGGCAGTGGTAGTCAACATGGCTGAACTTTCAGATGAGGGAAACATTGTGGAGCCCCTCAATAGGGACTCACCCCCCCCCCCCCCGAGAATAGGCCGCTACTGGACCCATCTGGGAGGATTACTCGCCAACATAGGATCCTCCTAGGTCTTCTTGTACCCACGGAGGCACTGACACTGGGCCGAAACATCGGCAAGGGTAAAGAGCCCGTCGGGTCTATCATACTCGCCGACCTGTCTGCCTCAGTGCAGAAGGTAGAGGAAGATCCCAAGAAGGCCATGCTGCACGAACAGTTAGCCGAGAAAAAGAGGCTGGTTGATGAGCTCCTGGCCGAACGCATTACAGAGCGGCATCCTGACTACGGTGGCCCTAGACCAGGACAGAAGGGGCAGGAGCATCTACCCCTTGCTGATATCCCCCCGGGAAACTGTGACTGTGTCGTGTTTTCCGACAGGGGAGACACTGGAACCCATGGCAAGAGGGCGTGATATGTTTCGCCAAACCCTCCCAAGCAGCGAGACCACCTGGGGGTCCATGCTCGGTTTCCTCCCGCCGCTCCAAGAGTCGCTCCGCCAGCTGCCCCGTGAGCCGATGAGCGCGACTACCATATCGAAGAGCCTGGAAACACGCTTGTGGTTATAGATCCCCGTCAGGACATGAATCCTCATTCTGATGATCTGATGGAAGTACTCATCGCTCGCTTGGAGGCCCTGGAAACTCGGCAGGTGGCAATCCCACCGGATGGCAAGCCGTACCCAGCATGGGTGGATGACATGTCGGCTCCACCAGGATTTGGGAACCCCACTTTTTCCCCCTTTAACGAGACCAGAGACCCACCACAACACTTGGCCCACTTCAAATTGAGGTGCGGGCCTATGTTAGGGACTCCGGCGCAGCAGGAGGCTGCCAAGCTCCGGTGCTTTGTTCAGACACCGGAAGGACCAACATTCGTTTGGTACAGTCAGCTCCCTGTTGGATCTGTGACTAGCTGGGAGGACCTTCGCTAGAAATTCCTCTACCAGTTTAGTTCCACAACCCGGAAGACAAACATTTCAGACCTCTTCAGGTGCAAGCAAAGGCCCGACGAGAGAGTCGCGGACTTCATCACCCGGTGGAAGGGGCTCACGTACTCCCTTGACATGCCGCTGACTTAGGAGCAATTACTGACGATGTGTGTAGATAACGTCAAAGCAGAGTTGTTTCCTTCTCTTATCACACAGAATTACCCTGGAGGGTTCTGAGACTTCTCAAACAAGGCTCAGTGCCTCGAAGAAGCCCTGTAACCGGCCGGTCAGGCACGCCCGCTGCCTCCTGTAATCTCTGCAAGAAGAGCCTCCAGAGCCAAGCCCGCTGTTGTGGCCCAGATAGAGGCCCCCAGATAGCTAGAGTTGCTACAAGTGAGGCCAGCTCAGCAATCTCGTAGGGGTCCACCCCCACAGGCACAGCCTCCGGCCCAGTAGCGACTGCCTCAAAATTAGCAGGCACCTCCGCGTAACGCACCACCACCACCTAGGCGAGGTAATCTAGCTCCGCCTCCTCGGCCTGCTCCTCCGGCCCCTGGCCATGGTCATCCCCCAAGGGTCCCCTTTCCAGACAGAAGGAATCAGACTTACTCATTTGGCGAGGCTCAGGTCCCCGGTTATTTCCGTAGCGCCTTGGAGCAGAGGATCGTGCCACTGCCTCAGTGCCGGAAGCCAGAAGAGGTGTGTCTCACGGATCACCCAAACTACTGCCCTTATCACCGGATCCTGGGACACACCATCCAGCAATGCTATGTGTTCAAGGACTAGCTCCAAGACCAGATTGACAACAACATAGTCAGGTTGGGCCCAGCCCCGACAGAGGTGGCGGGTGTCATCGTAGGATCAGATGGCAGTAGTGATGACGAGGATGGGTGGGAACAGGTTTCCGACCGTGGGTCCCGTAAGTATAATGACTGGATGGCCCGCAGGATGGTCGCCCATACCCATGGCATCATTCGTGCCCGCCTGAATCATCCAGAGCCCTCAGAGTCTGTGAGCGCTTCCATGGCATCGTCGTCCCAGCCTACTTCTTCCCAGAAGAGCAGGAGGTGGCGCAAGAAGAAAGAGAGCGCATTTCCATTGCCATCATCTTCTCGCACGCTTGGTGATTTCATGCCCCCGGAAATGGGGATCCCTCCGAGACCCCATCCGGTAGTGGATGACTCCTCGAGTGGAAGCTCGGGGTACGCTTCGGTTAACACCGTAGCATTGGTAAATCCCTTTTTGGATCCCGACGATGAGGAGCGCCAGGTGGACCTCCCTGGAAGCCCGGGGTACGCTTCGGTTAACACCGTAGAGTTGGTAAATCCCTTTTTGGCTCCCGACGATGAGGAGCACTAGGTGGACCTCCCCGGAATCCCGGGGTATGCTTCGGTTAACACCATAGAGTTGGTAAATCCCTTTTTGGCTCCCGACAATGAGGAGATCCAGGTGGACCTCCCCGGAAGCCCGGGGTACTCTTCGGTTAACACCGTAGAGTTGGTAAATCCCTTTTTAGCTCCCGACGATGAGGAGCGCCACGTGGACCTCCCCGGAAGCCCGGGGTACGCTTCGGTTAACACCGTAGAGTTGGTAAATCCCTCTTTGGCTCCCGACGATGAGGAGCCCCAGGTGGACCTCCCAAAAATCTCGGGGTACGCTTCAGTTAACACCATAGAGTTGGTAAATCCCTTTTTGTCTCCCGACGATGAGGAGAGCCAGGGGGACCTCCCCAATGTCCCCAGTTGTCGCCAACGTTGACGGAGCCGTGGCTATGTGAATCGCCGGGGCACGGCAGTTGTCGCCTCCAGTCAGGATGTGCACGCCACCGAGACTAGGCAGTAGGCCCGGTACAGAGAGCAGCACTCACGGCTCCCTCTCCCAGTGACAACAGGATCACTTCCACCACCGTTTGTGTTGCTGGATCGGGCGGAACCGCCTTGACCACGTCGCAACCAGCCCAGCCCTGCCAATGGCCGACTATGGCCTTCTGGTCCTAGCATGACAGCCACCTCCCGGGCTTCGGCTAGTGAACAGCGGGACGTGCCTAGTACCAGTCAGTCACCGGTCCCGCCAGCAGGGCCCGTCATGCCCCCAATCGCAGAGCGACCTCCTGTAAGTAGAAGCTTGCATTTGGTGCGAAAGTATGATGTTCTGAAGCATCTGGCCGGCATTCCGGCAAGACTTTCCATACTTGAGTCCCTTCGCCTATCGTCTGAAATGCGTGAGGTGCTCGCCGAGGCTCTAAGGAGTCCCCTCCAGTTTGAAACAAAGGTAGCATCTGCAGAAGCCTTCCACACCGAGGTTATTGAGGACGCCGAATGTCAGGCGGTTATCTCATTCTCCAGTGAAGATGAAGACCCTCCCATACAGGGGCACATCCACCCGCTGTACATCACCGGCTAGTTCAATGGTGTGGAAGTCCGTCGCTGTCTTGTCGACAGGGGTTCTGGGATTAACTTGATCCCAAATCAGATACTGCGAAAACTGGGGTTGTCGGAGGATGATTTAACTCCCTCCGACCTCAAAATCCAGGGGTATGACAGGACCGAGAAAACTCCACTTGGCAAGATTTGTCTGAAGACCCAGTTCGGCGGCTTAATTGCCAATATTGAATTCATGGTTGTCTCTCAGGACACTGCCTACAACGCATTGATGGGCAGGTCGTGGCTCCATCTTCACACAGCGGTTCCCTCATCATACCATTAGTGCCTCAAATACTCCCTTAAGGGTTGAGTGGGTGGTCTCCAAGAAGATGTGTCTTAGTTTTCCTCTTGTGAAGCTCGTTACCTGGACGTTGACTATTACAATAGCAAGGACAAGCAAATCCTGGCAGGTGAGGTTGAGCTCGCCGCTGTCGCGAGTGATCCCTGGGTAGGTTTGGATGATGCATATGTCTTCCCAATCCATCGGTTGGAGGCCACGACTCCCGATATGGGAGAGTGCTTTGTTGTCTCAGGTACCAGATGAAGGCATATTTCTGGGTCTAAGCGACGGCGGGAAGTCACCTCGTACTCTTACACCAACCAGGCTCAGGTGATCCCCGTGCCTCCTACCCCTGTATGATATCGGGACGTTGGGCTCATGGCAACGGCATTACATCATACGTGTTTGTTTTTCCAAGATGGAATCGACCGGCACAAGCCAACGCATCACCACTGCTTTGATGTCATAAAGCGTGGCCCCTTGGGCCGAAGGCCGGATAGAATTGGATCAACCGCCTTCGTTGCTATGGTCTCCGCGGTGCATGAGTCTCTCATCGTGACAACCTCTGCCGCCCAAGCCGGTTCCATCTCCCCGTCAGGGTCGAGCAGCCCTGAGACGGCTCCCCCAATGGACGATCCTTCCACAAGCGGAGAAGAAGACATGGAAGATGATCCTCCTACCTTTGAGGAGGGGGTCTCCACCACGGTCGACGAGCTAGTACAGGTGAACCTTAGTAGCGAGGCGGACCCGAGACCCACATTGTTCAGCGCTGTTATGCCTCCCGAGGAACGGAAACAGTACATAGACTTCCTCAGACAGCACCGTGATGTGTTTTCCTAGAGTTATGATGAGATGCCAGGACTAGATCCCTAGGTATCCATCCACCGCCTTGGCCTCCCAGCAAACCATCGCGGGTTCAAGCAGCCTCCCAGAAAAATGCACCCCTTTCATGGTTCCATGGTTGAGGCCAAAGTTGATAAGATCATTAAGGACAACTTTGTCAAGGAAGTCCATTACCCCAGGTGGCTAGAAAACATTGTACCTGTCAGGAAGAAGAACGGGCAGATTAGGGTCTGCATCGACTTCTGCGATCTTAATCGCCACTATCTGAAGGATGAATTTCCCCTTCCCGTGACAGAACTGTTGATCGATGCAATGGCCGGGTTCCAAGCCCTCTTCTTCATGGATGGGTACTCCGGGTACAACCAGATCCAGATGGCCCCTGAGGATGAAGATTTCACTGCCTTCAGGGCCACCCAGGGCACTTTCTGCTACCGGGTTATGCCCTTCGGCCTGAAGAATGCGGGTGCCACCTATCAACGGGTTCTGCCCCACATATTCAAGCCGATCCTCGGGACACTGGTGGAATGCTACGTAGATGACCTGGTGGTTAAATCTAGTCAGTGCTGGGACCATCTCAAAGACCTTGAGAAAGTGTTCGGTTTCCTCTGTTCTTGCCACTTGAAGATGAACCCGTTGAAGTGTTCCTTCGGGGTCACCTCCGGAAAGTTTCTCGGCTTCATTGTTAGGTATCGAGGTATCGAGATCGACCCCGAGAAGATCCAGACCATCAGTCAGATTCCTCCACCGAATAATATTCGGGAGCTTCGTGGCCTCCAAGGCCACTTAGCCTATATACACCGATTCATTGCGAATCTGGCGGGAAAGTGTAAGCCCTTTTCTCGACTCATGAAGAAAGGCGTCGCCTATCGGTGGGACGAAGAGTTCCAGACCGCTTTTGAGGAAATCAAGCAGTATCTGCTTCAACCTCCGGTCCTGATGCCACCCATTCCTGGAAGGTCGCTGGTCCTTTACGTGACCACCCTGGATCGATCCCTCGGTGCCCTTCTCACCCAGAATAACAACGAGGGAACAGAGAATAGCCTCTACTACCTCATCCGCATGCTCCTCGACACGGAGATTAGATATTCTCCCATCGAGAAGAGCTTCCTAGTTCTCGTATTTGCCGTAAAGAAATTGTGGCACTACTTGCAGCACCACAAGGTACAATTGGTCTCTCGGGTAGACTCGTTGAAATACATCCTGAGTCGGCCTATGTTGACCGTCTGATTGGAACGCTGGGCGGTGATCCTCTAGTAGTTCAACATTAGGTTCGTACCTCAGAAGGCCATCCAAGGACAGGCATTGGCAGACTTCTTAGCTGCCCACCCAACCTCTGCGGACCAGCCACTGGATTTGGGATTTCTTGATGAGGCAATCCTCTCAGTCGATCACGCCACCCCATGCTGGAAGATGCACTTTGATGGCTCCTCCCAAATCCCTACCGGTAGAAGGCTCAACGATCCTAGGCTTAACAGAGTGGGACTGGGTATCATCTTCATCACCCCGGAGCAAGCCGTTTTGCCATATTCTTTCTTGTTGTCAGAAGGCTACACCAACAGTGAGGAAGAATATCATGCCCTCATCAGTAGACTCGAGTTTGCTCTGGAGGTTAACGTACCCCACCTATATGTAAAAGGGGACTCTAAGCTAGTCATCAAGCAGGTTAACTGTGACTTTGCTGTCAGGAAGCCTAAACTCATGTCGTTGCTGGAGTGCACCCTCCATCTAATGGCTAAGTTCCCATCCCGAACAGATGTCGTTCACGTTCCCCGGTCGCAGAACAGTCGAGAAGATGCTTTGTCCAGCCTGGCCGCATCACTCACAGAGCCCAAACAGGATGACCTAATCATCCACGTGGTGCACCGAAGATTCATTTCTCCTGTTATTCCGTAGGGCGATCATGGCCCACGAGTAAACCATCTCACCGCTGGTGCCCCTGCGTCAGGACCCCCCGGGGCTTCAGGCGGGGTGATTGAGATAGTTCCTGACTGGAGGACACCCTTGGTTGAATATCTTCAGCATGGAAATCTTCTAATGGACCGAGCAGAGCGGGAACGAATCCGGCGCCGCGCGCCGCAGTTCACCCTTCAAAGCGGTCCCAGCTATGAGAAGCTCCTTTACAAGCGCAGGTTTGATGGTGTTCTCCTTCATTGTCTTCAAGGAGTTGAGATCCCAAAGGTCATGCAGGAAGTGCACGCTGGTTCCTGTGGTTCCCACCAGGCCAGGTCGAAGTTGTCCCACCAGATTCGGAGGCTGGGATACTTTTGGCCCTCCATGATCCACGACTGCATCGAGTACGCCAAGAGGTGTCATGCGTTCCAAGTTCATGCTAACTTTGTGCATCGGCCACCGGAGCCTCTCCATACTACTAAGTATTCTTGGTCCTTTGAAGTCTGGGGGTTGGATGTCGTAGGGCCTTACCTACCAGCGACGACCCTCTAGTTCCGGTTCATCTTAACCGCCACAGATTTCTTCTCAAAGTGGGTAGAGGAAGCCCCGCTCAGGGAAGTCAAGGCTGGTTCTATCGCCGACTTCGTGAGCTCCAATATCATCACCGGTTTGGAATACCTCACGCTATCCTCACAGATAATGGAACCAACTTCCGAGAAGCCAAGCTGAAAAGATTGTACGCCTAGTACAAAATTCGCTCTAACCACACCTCCCGCTATCATGCGCAGGCGAATGGACAGATTGAGGAATTTAACAAAACCCTCTCTAACATTCTGCAAAAAATGGTTGGTCAGAACAAGAAAAGTTGGCCAGACAAGCTCCCCAATGCCCTCTGGGCTTATAGGACGACGACTTGCAATTCCACCAAGGTGACTCCGTATTCCCTGGTATACGGAGCTGAGGCCATCCTTCCCATCAAGGTCTAGCTGCCATCATTGCGCACGGCGGTCTACAACTAGCAAGCGCCGGATATAGTTGTCAATATCCATCTAGCCGAATTGGAAGCGCTGAATGGAAGTAGGCTTCGCGCTTTACATAAATTGGAAAGGCATCAGAGCAGGATGGCTTGATCTTTCGATAAGAAGGTTCTCCTCCGCTCCTTCCTGCAAGGTGACTTGGTGTTGGCTCTCAGAGCGCCAATGATTCCCGGCAGTAAACCACCCAAGTTGGAGCCCAAGTGGGAGGGGCCTTTTATTGTCCACAAGGTCTAACCCAATGGCGCGTATTCCCTGGTGACTATGGATGGTTAGCGTATCACTCCTCCCACCAACGCCAGGTTCCTCAAGAAGTACTTTGCCTAACCAGTATGGTCCTGCATGACCTTAAACTGTATGGTCCTGCATGACCTTAAACTGTATGGTCCTGCATGACCTTAAACTGTATGGTCCTGCATGACCTTAAACTGTATAGTCCAGCATGACCTTAAACTACACTCTGCCCTACATCTGGGCTCCATGGTCCGAGCTCTAAGACCTAAAACTAAGATCCTCTTTTGGTTCCACACTTTTCTCATTCCGAGCTCTATGACCTAAAACTAAGATCCATATTTCGTCCAACATGACGTTAAACTGTATTTCCAGAACTATGTATGTCTTGATTCTCATCCTAATGAGATATGTAGGAACGCCCGGACATTTCGTCTTGGGTCCAGCCCCAGGAGTTACCAAACTCCGCCCTTTCCTCTTGGTCCGAGCTCTAAGACCTAAAAATAAGATCCTCTCGGTCTGAGCTCTAAGACCTAAAACTAAGATCCATATTTCGTCCAACATGACATTAAACTGTATTTCCAGAACTATGTCTATCTTGATTCCCATCCTAATGGGATATGTAGGAACGCCCAGACCTTTCGTCTTTGGGTCCATCTTGAGGTCTGATGTCGCGTCTGTTTCTCCTTTGGGACTTTGACCACAGGATCGTGTGGCATGGGGTGAGATTATGTCCTCATTCACGTTGGGTCTGCAATAGCTGCACCACGCGCACCCTGTCCTCAGTATTTAGCCCTCCTATGTCCAATGGCATTATAAGACGCTTTCAAGAACAATGTATGGATTGATTCCCATCCTTATGGGATACGTAGGACCGCCTGAACACCTAGATGTCAGGTCTAGCCCCATCTCTTAGGAGATCCCATGATCTCTCAGTTCCCAGGGTGTTTGGCATTACACCTGCTCTTTTTCCCAGGGATCCGCCATCTTTTGGCCGCTCTCGGACTGAGCCCTCTGACCCTTCCCAGTGGTCTGCTGATGTGCTCAAGGTACTCTGGTCTACGACTTGGAGTGCCATATTCGACTTAGGCAAGTTCCATCCACTTTTCAAGCTTCTTTTTCCCCTTCATTCGGGCCCCCGTCATCCTTTACACCCAGAGGGACCCCCAAGAACGGCCTGGATACAATGCCCAAGGGCTCTCCTACCGTCATGGGCCAATGCCCCCGAGGGTTTCAGACAACAAATTGGTACGAATATTGCGTTGCGAACATGGTCAGCGGTTGATGCTCATTTGTTGGTCCCCATGGCTGACACGACAGGATGCTGTGTTGCGAACATGGTCAGCAGTAATCCTCAGTCATCACGTCGGCTTCCCCGGGCCCTGAATGTTAGTGGCATGGTTCATGTCATGTTCCGCCCCACTGTGTCAATGTGGAATCTCGACACTCCTTGTACTAACCCTCAGTACACCCCCACACATTAGACAGACTGAGCTGCGTAACGGTGTCTCTCAGGGCTCCTACGATCTGAGTGCTAGAGTATGTGCTTGGGTCTCTTCTTTTCGGGTTGCATGCAGCTTGACCCTCATCCCCATGGGAAATGAGGAGTCACCCAGACATTGCGTTTCGGGCCCAGCATAGCTGGGAGCTAGCATCTCCTTCCCCCCCTGATTTTTGAACCCTCGTAGGCCCCTTTGGCCCGAGGCTCCTCTCTTGGATGGTCCAAACCATATGACCTTAAACTATGTGCCGGTCCAAACCATATGACCTTAAACTGTGTGCCGGTCCAAACCATATGACCTTAAACTATGTTGTCAGTCCAAACCATATGACCTTAAACTGTGTGTCGGTCCAAACCATATGACCTTAAACTGTGTTTCCAGTCTAAACCATATGACCTTAAACTGTGTTGTCGGTCCAAACCATATGACCATAAACTATGTGTCGGTACAAACCATATGACCTTAAACTATGTTGCTGGTCCAAACCATATGACCTTAAACTGTGTTGTTGGTCCAAATCATACGACCTTAAACTGTGATGCTGGTCCAAACCATATGACCTTAAACTGTGTTGTTGGTCCAAACCATATGACCTTAAACTGTGTTGTTGGTCCAAACCATACGACCTTAAAATATGTGTCGGTCCAAACCATACGACCTTAAACTATGTTGTTGGTCCTATCACACGACCCTAAACTGTGACATTATCGTCCTAGCCGCAAGATGTAAAACGGAACTGCATTGTGATGACCTCATTATAGAGGACATCGCGTTGGGTATTGGTCACGTGCCATGCCATTTGTCAACTCCTATCACGGCTTGATTCTTATGGAAACACCACGGCCTACTACTCTAGGCCTGTCGCTTCACAAAAAAAAAACCACTCACCTTAAAGGACAAACAAGATTTATCAAATTCCGCTTATTTTAGTGCAAGGGCCACGCCTGCACTCCCCCTTTTCCCTAGCACTGGTATCCTACCATGTCACCTTTCAGAACTACGTATGGCTTGATTCTCATCCTTATGAGATACGTAGGAGCACCTGGGGAACTTCCCCGCGGGCCCAGCCATCCTACCTTCGTGTTCGGTCCCTCGACTCGAGCATTTCCCCGGAGAGCACATGGTAAGTAGGGCTTAGGTCCTCATTCACGTCGGGTTTTTGTAACCGCCTTTCCATGTGTCTGTTTCTACCCTTTCCCACTCATGGTCCGAGCTCTAAGACCTAAAACTAAGATCCTCATGGTTCGAGCTCTAAGACCTAAAACTAAGATCCTCATGGTCCGAGCTCTAAGACCTAAAACTAAGATCCTCATGGTCCGAGCTCTAAGACATAAAACTAAGATCCTCATGGTCCGATCTCTAAGACCTAAAACTAAGATCCTCATTGTCCGAGATCTAAGACCTAAAACTAAGATCCTCATGGTCCGAGCTCTAAGACCTAAAACTAAGATCCGTATTTTTTCCAACATGACGTTAAACTGTATTCTGTTACGCATGACGTTAAACTGTATTTTGTCCCACATAACGTTAAACTGTATTTCATCCCGCATGACGTTAAACTGGATTTGGTCCCGCATGATGTTAAATTGTATTTCAAGAACTACGTGTGGCTTGATTCTCATCCTAATGAGATACGTAGGACCGCCCAGACATTTCGTCTTGGGTCCAGCCCTAGGGATTACTGAACCCCATCCTTCATTATTGTCGGACCCTCGGCACGACTTCATGGGGAGTGGTGTAATCAGAAAATCTACCCCGAGCAGGTTCGGGATGCCTCATGATAATAATGGGAAGCGGCAGTTCTCTCGCCAAAGAGGTCCTTCCAGGAAATTGGGACGACCCATGATCAGGACGGTATGTCCGCCTAATGCGCCTTCACCATGGTGGTGCAATTTTGGGAGTGTTGGACTCTGTTCGAAAAAACCACCACTCCACCTTCCACACTTTGCGTCCCCCCTTATTCGGATCCTCATTTCCTTTCATGTTTGACGGGACCCCCTAACAGTATGGATGCTCGACCTATGGTCCACCTACTGTCCTGGGCCAACGTTCTGGAGGACTGGTCATGTTTGACGGGACCCCCTAACAGTATGGATGCTCGACCTATGGTCCTTCTACTGTCTTGGGCCAACATTCCAGAGGACTGGTCATGTTTGACGGGACCCCCTAATAGTATGGATGAAAGACCTATGGTCCGCCTATTGTCCTGGTCCAACGTTCCGAAAAATTGACCGACAATATTTGAGTCAAGCCCCGTGTTGCAAACATGGTCAGCGGTCAGCCCTCATTTATTGTCCCCATTCCAGGCCAACATGATATGGGTGTTGTGTTTCCGCCACAGTTGACAATTATTCTCCATGGTTGCACCCCATTGGGTTCCGAATTTGGGCAGTGTGATTCACCCTTCCTCTCCATCCCCCTGTGTTCGGATGGATTTCAATGCCCTCGTCATTTCCCACTCCTGTGTTAGATCACATTGAGGAGTCGACCCAATTTTGGACGCCTGAAGCTTGGTCAATGCCCCACAGTTGAACGAAATGATGGTACGAGCATCTTCTGCTTCTTGCATTGGGCACGACCCACAGGAGCCTAGGGATGAGTTGTTATTCTTTTCGGAACTATGGTTGGGCGCATTGAACCAGGGGTAAAAATGAGTGGATTTGGCCATATGTTGGATTGAGACGATGAGAAGTACAAGAAGAAAGTTCATGAGATGGAAAAAACAAAGCCCTTAGGGATCAGCGTGCTGAAGCGATCTTTCCAGCGCTGCTACCCTTTGGCTAGTAGCCTCCAGGACCGATTCTCGCTCTTTGAAGACTCTCTCCTCATCGGCCACCATAGAGCGCAGCTCACCAGCCCAAGCTTGTGCCTGCGCCCGCTCGGTTTGAAGTACGGTCATCTGGTGACTCGTCTCCACCAGTTGTTCATGCACATCAGCCAGTTGGGCCGTCAGTTGCTCCACGAGCTCAAAGAATGTTGCGATGAAGGCCTCCTTATATGCCGCCTACCCTTCGAGGTGCCGGACTTCCCGCTCTTCCCTCAGCAGCTCTTGAGCGCTTGCCGATCCTCCCCGGCACTGGGCAATGTCGGTGCACCGGCTGCTCTCGTGTATCTTCTCGGCCATGTAATCACGGACCGTCAGATGAAGACGCTGAGCGTCACCCCCCCCCCCCCCCCCCCGGCACATAGGAAGCGCAATCAGTTCTAAAGTGATCCCATCCGCCTCAGCCAATCCGACTGGGGCTGCCTGAGGAAGCGATGGATACACTTCCACCCCTTTCCATGTGTCATCCGGCTCTCCTCGGCTGCCTCTGATTCTGAGTCATCTATCTCCTCAGGGTCAACGGGTCATTATATGGGGAAGGCCGCCAGTAGATCGGCATCATGATCCGCCACAGGGACACCTTCGTGAGGAATAGAGTCCTCGACATCCGGGAAACCTTCTTCTCTCGCCCCAGCAGCAATGATGCCTCCACCATCTTCCGACCTCATCTCAGGAACAGCGCCACTGATGTCCGCCTCCCCCTGTTCATCAATTGTCGGGGCCGACTCAGTGCAGAGAGCATGTTCCGAACGAGGTGTTATGTCCGTCGTTGGTCCACTCATGGACGGCCCGGGCTCCATAGCCTGATGTGCCTCCAGTGTTGAGATCACTGCGCAAGGCATACGCCGGTCAGACAGGATCTTTTGCCACCAAGCACCAGGAGTGAAGCGTGAGACTTATAGGAATCCAGAGTTTCGGTCCCCAGTTTTTCGGCTACTGCAGGAGCCACCATAAGGGGATACCCCTCCGCGCTTGTTAATTCAATGATGGGTGTCGGATCCCCATCATGTCCCACTAGTTCCTCTTCTCCGTCCTCTGGTGGGGACGCCCGTCCAACACTCAACTGCTCCTGAGTAGGATGGGGAAGTGAGTTAGAAGTTGGAGAGGAAAATGGATGAATGAGGGAAATGAATGAAGACAGAGACAAACCTCGAGAATCTCGGTTATGTCGAGATCAAAGTCAGCAATCTCGCCGCTCTCTCGGAGACTCCCTTAGTAGGTCGCCCCTTGCGACCCCTCACCTTCGGGCTCCTCTTCTTCATCTTCTCCCTCGCCTTCATCCTCTCCGGTTTACTCCTCCCCTTCCAGCTCCTCTTCACTGTCGCCTTCGCCAGGAAGCATCGCTTCCGGATCATGCTCCTGTCCGAGCATCACTTTCACTAGGAAAGTTGGCTCCGCGCACCGCCCCCGTTGGCGTGCATATGCATCCATGGCCATCAGATAATAATGCCGCCGATGGAAGTTTACTCGGTCGGTAATTTGAACGAGACCGACCTCTGGAAGTTGGATCCCGTTTTGCATTATCTTATGCGAGATGGCTTCGATGCTCAGCGATTGTCGCAGGGTCATCTAGGCCGACCACAGTGCCAGGAGAATTGCATCTTGGCAAGGTTCGAGAAGATATCTTATCTGCTTCCCGGTCAGTTCCCTGTCCACCTCATGTGACCCCCTTGCGGGTAATGAGGACGTGGCATCACCATGTGATGTTCCTGCTGCCGAAGCCTCGGCCTGCATAGGCCTCGCTGCCTAACATGCCCTTGGTTCCCCCCTTCTGAGGGTACTGTGCCTTCTTTCCCGTCACCCGGTTTCCGCACGAGTAACCTCAAGTTGCCGGACGCGCTTGCGTAATAGCCCCTCGGGGTACGCAATGGTCCAGTGTTCGGCGTACATGGTTTCTAGGCCGACATCGACCCCAGTGGGAGGAAGAGTAACGAAATCTCCAGAGCCGAAAGAGGTAAACATCAACCACATCTGGCGCAGGAAGCATGGATTCTTCTCCTGCCAGAAAGTCGTGAATACCTTCTTCGGCATTCGTTGGAGGCACCCAAACTGCCTGGCGAATCGGGATGGCATGTAAGGCTCGCAGATCACATTCCCATCGATCCGAGCCACGAGCACCCTGCCCCGAATGCTCTGGAAGTATTCCTGTTGTTCCAGAGAGCCTCGCCCGTTGTCCACCAGCTGGCCGACTGGGGTGGGGAACAGGCTGAAGTTGAAGTTGGCATGGTTGCCAATGCGGATCCTCACGCCCTCCTCATTGAGCGTCAATGGCGCCACCCCTGCGATGTTTAGCAAGGGCGGTCGCAGGCCATTGCCTGGAGGACGGACGGCGTTCGGGAAAGTATACCCACCGAGATGAGCCGCCACCCAGCCATGGAAGATCTGGAAGGGACAACATACTCTCCGAGGTGACCCCCCTCGTGAGATGCACCCCAGGATGGCATACAGCTTGGCTAGTATGGGGACACCCATGTTGAACCGCTTGTTGGCAGCCATGGAGCCCGCCATCACCAGTGTCGCTAGACGGACGCCCATCCTCGCGTCCCGCACCGGTAAGAGCCACCCGCTCAGGAAGGCGGCAAGGAACTCGGCATACCGGACATTTGGGTCCCAGGCCTCAATGACGCGGTAGCCCCATGATTGGTATTGCCCCGCCTCCAGGGTCCTCCAGTATGACCCGTCCTTGCTCCTCTAAGTCGTGGTTAGGCACCGTTTGCCCCGTCCCATCATCTTAACGGCCGGATCCTTCTCAAGGAACAGGCTGAACCAGCCCTTGTAGGCGATGTCCTTCAGGAAGTCCTTGACCCCCAGCCTCTCTTTGGCTAGCTGCAACAGGTGCCACATCAACATAGGCGTCTGCGACCTGTCTCCCCAGGTGTTCTTTGGATGAACGAACTCATCGTATTGGTAACCCTCCAGTGGGATACCTCTGATGCAGTGAACATCTCAGAGACTGATACCGACTTCCCCATGATGAAAGTGGAACGTGTTGGTGTCAGGAGACCACCGGGTGAATAGATCCGGTCCAAGTTCAGGCTGGCGGTGGAAGTGGAAGTGCGATGTCCATATCGCCTCGAACAGGCCGATATACCGCAGTTCATCCCCGAACTGGTCACAGGTATGACGAACCCAGAACGCCCAGGCCCATTCACTGGTGAAGTTTCCCCCGTACCGCAGGTCCCAATCCTTCAACCAGCCCTTCGTGTCATCTGTGACGCTCTGACGGAATGTTCTCGCGTAGAGGTCCGGAGAATCCCCCGCCATAGGCTCGTCCCCGGTAATGGTCCTAGTCCTTGGGTCCAGGACATATACATCCATATGTCTAGTTTCCCTGGCAGGATGGCCGTTGTTGGTGATGTTGTAGTGAGTAAGTTCGTCCTCCTGGGTCACCCAAGACCGCGGCGTGTCCACTTCGAAGCCCGGTAGTGGAACCTCCTCTAGGATGCCAAAATTCTAGAGCAGGAGGTTATCGGACAAGGGATACATCTTCTGTGTCGGAGTCAGCAGATTGGACAAGGTCATATTGTTGGAGACAATCACCTTGGTGCCATAAACCTCCTCGTTCGCTGCCATTTCTGTCCTATAGGCAGCGGCTTCCCCCTTATCAACTCGGTTTGCAGCAATCTCGAATCTTTCGGGAGTTGGGAGAAATCAGGATGCAGCACGTGGAATCGGAGTGTTCGGCGTGAAATCTGAAGGAGTTGTGCGAAATCTTGGATATGAGTGCGCAATCGGCACGCAAAGTGTGTAAAAGCCCGAACAGGAGCGAGATCACGGCTGAATTTCAGATGGAATTCCGCGCTACCAGAGCATTATTACACGCAGCCACGGAAGCGATTTCGCGAATGAGAGCGATGAACTTATCGCGCGGAAAAGGCTGAAGTACGGATTTGGGACCTAGTGCCCCTTTTTATAGGTGATTCCCTGGTTCTGCGCCGCGCGGAAAGAAAATTCCACGCGCGTCTGGAGGCTTTGCGTGCCCTATCGTAATTTTGCGCGCAACTTGACCAGGAGACTCAGCATTTCGGTGTTTTGGCGTTTCCCTTGGAATCCGATCGTTGCGACCTCTCGCTGATCCAATTCCAAGGGGGGGTATTTTTTGATGCCGAAAAAAGTCCGTAACTCCCGGAGGAAGTTTCAAAATGATGAATCGAAGTCATATTCGGAATCAGAGGCCCGATCCGGAGGCCCGGGATGTGGTGCGCGAAATAAAGGAGGATCCGTGCGAAAATTTGTTCTGTGTGCGTAGAATCACCGGGTTTCGCGAAATTGAGCCGATGAGGCACGCAATCTTTGCGCGCCCCGGTTCTGTGTGGCGATTTTTTGCGCGCCGGCTGCGCTCGACGCGAAGAATATCACGCGCCGCCCGGATTCCACACCAGAGGTAACCTATAAATAGAAGGTGACCCCGAACGGTTTGTGGGTTGAGGAATACGAAGCGACTCTCGTGTGCGCAATTCGACTCCTCCCGCGCGCAAGATGACTTCCAGTTAATCCCTCATTTTGCGCAACCTTTCCCCATAGTTCGCCTTTGCGCACAACTCCACCAAATTCAGTGAATTTTCCCCTTCCCCAGGGTTCCAGCCTTGCGCGCAATCTGTGTCTCGTGCGCACAATACCCTGCCGTGCACGCAAAACCCAACGCGTAATTCCCTCTTCACAAGCAATTCTCTTGCTCCAATTGCGCGTCGTCCCAGTGTTTTGCGCGTAAACCTTCCCTTTTTCACGCAAAGCCCAGGACCCCTCACCTTGACACCTCTTGGATGCCCCCTGCACCGGCAACTGATGTCTCCCCTGCCGGGCGCGCGCGCCATGCGTTGTTTTCTCATACGGCCTTCTAGGCTCGTGCGAAGTAACCTCAAGGTCCCTTGGGCCATGTTTCCCGTTGCGTTGCTTTGACTTATGCTTCTCTGCATAGGAACACTAACGGCTATTGCTTCTTCACATAGCCACACTAAAGTGGACCCCCCGGTGGTTTGCCCTGCGGCCCCACTTCACTGTGGCCTTGCCAATGCCTTCCCTCCCACAAGGGGTAGAGGGCGTTGGGCATGTAAGCCCTAGGGGTGTGGAGCAAACCCACCTCGTCCAAGCTATAGGATGTTAAACTGCTAACCACCTCGTCCTTAACACAAGATGTTAAACTGTGGTCTGACCCCGTGCTTCCCACGCAGGGTCCCCCCAGCTCCGATATTCTTTACGCCCACTCGTCTCCACAGGAATGGACTCTTCCTCACATGGAATGAGATCCTCCTTATCGGAGCGGCGTTTGTCCACGGGGGAAGGGCTGCCTCAGAGCGTAAGCCCCTATCCTTTCTTGTGGATGATTGCACCCGTGCATCTCCGTACTTCCCCCCTGCCAAGACCAGTGGAGTCCTTTTACCACTTCACTTTGTCGCACCACGGGCCTACACCCTGGAGTAAGCCCCGGCACCAAGGTCCGCTAACCACGCGTAATCCCCTGTTTCCTCTTTGGGCCGCTCAATGCATAAGCCCCATTCCACTTCTCACGGATGCACCCTTCGCGACGTGATCGTCTGGTCCCTGTTGCCTCTTGTTTCCCACACCGAGCATGAATCACGTGGGATTAGATCGCGCATCGACCATGACATCCTCTTATGGGCCGCCCCAGAGCATAAGCCCCATCCCAGCGAACTACGTGGACTTTAATCCGTGCTAACGCACGGTACGTAGGAAGCCTCCATGAGGTTCAAGCCCACCACCCGGTCGTCCCGACCTCTCTATGTCGGTTCCCTAACCACCTTGGCCCGCCTCAGAGCGTAAGCCCCAAACCCCCTGTCCCGCATGACGTTAAACTATATCTCATACCGCATGACGTTAAACTGTATCCCATCTCACATGATGTTAAACTGTATCCCGTCCCACATGACGTTAAACTGTATCCCGTCCCGCATGATGTTAAACTGTATCCCATCTTTTGGGTCGTCTCAGAACGTAAGCCCCATGTCTCACTCCACCATCCATCATGATCCTTACCCGGGCTACCACATCCCAGTGAGATCATTCCACCCCATCCCACTCCATGATATATGGGAAGTCGCCCACGTGCTGGCCCCAACATCGGTGTTCCCCCCTAGGGGTCTTTCAACCTGATCCGTCTCCGCAAGACGTTAAACTCGCGACATACCCCGTGTTAAACATGGGAAGTTGAGGAAAACCTCATATGGTACACATTCCCCGCGTTCGAAGTGGGATGCCTCGGGCTTCCGCGCCATCGAGAAGCCCTGTGATGAGGGACCAAAGACCGACATGCCGACGATGCCCCAATGTGACCATTCTCCTCACCGAAGGTTGGTTCCCCGACAAGACCCCTTGGAGCATCTTGACGGAAGCAGCGTAATTAACTTGCGTCCATGTAGATATGGCACCGGGAATGAGCTTCATGAACCCGTCTTAAATCTATGTGGGAGACCCGGACTAGGTGATGATCTCGGAGGAGGAATCCACGGAAAGAAGAACTGAAATATCATCATCCCGGTTTCGATCAAGGAGCAGACGTCCCTGAATAGGGAACAGATGCCGCCCGCCTTTGGAAAGCGGGAATGCGGGGTAACAAGCAGCGCGTCCTCCCCACAGATGGATGTGCGCGCCCCGGCGAAATCATCGGAGCAACAAATATCCCCCAAGAGTGTCAAAACAAGTGTTCAGCAAGGACTATTGTCATGTACTAGGATACCCTGAGTCAAGCCCAAAACTCCTTGTCAAAGTTTTCACTCCTAGTTACATCTGTGTCAGAGACGCATCTACCTATTTGTATCCAAACAAGGATGTATTTTCTTGATAAACCACTTACTCTATACTTACCAAAAATTAGGTTTGTTTTCTTATACTTCATCTTATCCTTAAGGTTCTTACTAAAGTGCTCTATTGAAAATCTCCAAAAAAATAGATCATCCTCTTATAGAAACTATAATGACCCTAGCCTTTTACATATAACATTACATGATTTTAAGCATAATTATACATCAGAGTACAATCCAAGGATCGTAAAGTCTAATGTCTTGGAAGACTAGGTACATAATGAAACATTATAAAAACAAATTTTTATTTAAGATCTATAATGAGATCCTATCTTACATTATGCTCATACATCTTCATAGGATAACCTATAGATAACATGATCAAAGGGATGAGCTAAAATCCCAGTAAGGGAATAACTATAAGAATAAAGCTTTGGTACATGGGTTCGAAGGCATAACATGATGATATAAAAAGGCATGTAACATATGGAATAATAACATATAAACATGGGATCATTTAAACATGGAATAATAGAAATGTGGAAGAAACATAAAACATTAATTAAGTATGAGTCAAGGATAACCGCCAAAATTGTTTCCAGTAGAAGCACAAGCAAAGATAATCGCTAAGACCATCGTACATATCATCTCACGAGACTCAACTTTATCCAATACATTGGATCGCTATCTAGTTGCACCCATATTACATTTCATGAATATTTTTTCCACATAAAGAATCATACATAATAAATCTTACTTAAACATAAGGGTTACCCATAGAAAGAATTGGGTACCACAATCACAACATGAAGCATAACCAATGGGCATATCATGAAAGTGCCCATGAAAGAAATGAATAAGAACATACATGGAAATTCATAAGGTAAAATAAGAATATATTGTGGAAATTGATGTCAAAGAGAGGTGAAAACATTTAATAAATTTATTTGATAAATTTTAGCATTTATAACATTTTTGAGCGGTTTTGAGGAAAATATTATAGTGCTTTCAAAATAGAAAAGGGAAAAATATTTTATATAAAACCAGAGGTAAACCAATAAGGTTTCCATAATAAAAAGACTGATTTTATAAAGACAATTTTTTCTTAAAATAGAGGATATATTGCACTTGCAATTGGGTAAAAATTTGGGAAGTTCTCTTAAAACGAGTTTGTTTATTGGGAAGTATCGAGGAGGGATTCTCTTAAATGCATGTATATACCTCAAAGAGAATGAGGTATGGTTATTGAAACATGAGTTTGAAGAATATATACAAAATGTATAAGTTTTACATAAAAATAAAAGACAAATTCATTTGGGTAAAAAGGAAGATAGAGAAACCTGAAATAATAAAGGAAGCTCAGGTAGAATTCCTTACAGATTATCAGCATGGTATCGGGTGCACTTAAGAGGGATTCATAAGAGAGAGAGGGGTTTCACATCACTTATAAATCATGATGGTAGTGTGGGAGAGGTGAGAAATCATAACCAATTATTAGGGATTACACATAAAATATCATAGCATAGAGGACATTCTTGAATAAAAGTGAAATTGAAAGGATCTCATACCTTAAGTTTAATGGTGATATTTTCTTGAACTTAATAACCTGGAAAATAAAATTAGGTTCATTAATTAATAATTATAGAGCCTATTATATATTTAAAATATTTATCATAACGTTTTTCAATTAATTTATAACCACTTTGATTGGTTAATATGGTCAATTTCATTGTTCGATCTGTTTTCTTGCTTGGTTTTAATGATTGGTTCATGTTCGGATAAACATGTATGATGATGGTGGTTGTCCAGAATTGAAGTTATATTTTATTATTGAACATCCATAATTTTACATGGTTTAAAACATAATTAGGTTACTTAAAGTGAATTTGAATATTTATATAAAACTTTAGTGACATCCTTTTGGGTTAATTGGAGGTTTTTTGACCACAAGGAAGACATTTTGTTTTATAAAACAAAACCTTGTGTACAAAAGGATTCTTGAACCATAGATGAGTGATAAAACATATATTATGGTCTGGTTTAACCATGAAAATGGTTTCATGGCCATAATTTAATATGGTAATGTAAATTGATAACCCATCATCGTTGATTGTGCTAAATTAACACATCCGAAATAGTGTTTTCATTTCCTTCAAATAAAAGACGGGGAAAGGAGAAAAGATAATGAATTATTACATTAGCATAATAGAATTCCAGTACATTTATTTTATTGGAGTTATCATACAATTTGGGTGAAGTTAGGTGAGAAACAAAACCAGAAAATAAAAGAACTTGAATGAAATAAAATAATTGGAAAGATGAATTTACCTCTTTAGTTTACCTCCTCTGATAGCCTCTTAAGGGGAGAGGATTTGGTATATTGAAGAGACTAGGGGATGTTGGATGTGGGGAAGAATCTTGGGAAGATATTTTGGATGAATACTGGAAAGGAATAATGATTGAGAGGAGTGAAGAGAATAGGTAAGGATGGGCGGTATTTATAGTGGAGGGGAGGAGGGTTTTCATAATATTATAATCAATTTATTATTTCTTCACAAGAGAAAAAATAGTGAGTATTATATGAACTATAATAGTAATAAATGAATTTAAGTTATATATTTGGGTTCTTACATCACTTATGGTGTCAGGAATAGTGGAGTGAAATTATAATGTATTTATACGGTAAATTAATGTATTTTACTATTCACCAAAAATTCATGTATTTCAGAAAAATCCCAAAAATTCGCCCAGACCATTTTTCAACCTGTAGAATCCTAAAATTAAATCCATTTTTCCCAAATAATTTTCTAAATATGATTAATTTAATTCATAATTAAAATCATAATTTATTCTAAATAACAATTTTAGAATATTTACTTTCTTATTTCAAGATATAGGTATATTGTACTCCCACGTAAATCTTATTTATATCCTATAATAGTTAAGGTTATTATTCATTAGGTTATGTAACTATTCATAAGGGTAATATTACTACTCATAAGGGTATATTATTATTCACCAAAAATTATGTTGGTCGTATTAGACTCCAAATAACTTACTGATCGCAACCCTGTATGTCAGATTTCCAAAATTCAGAACACAGAGGTGAAAAAATTATGTTTAAAGGTCACATTGTACTTAGTAGTTCATTGTGTTGTGATTCCATGTGATTATATGTAATATTTATAAGAAAGGAATTTCCATTGATAAAACATTAGGTCATTACAATAGTAGTGCTTCAATTGGTAGATAATTGTAATGTGAAATTTTCTCATGGATATTATCCTAGTAAATATTGTTTTGTTAGAAAACTTTGGAAATTTTACAACTCAACAAAATGGATTGCTACAAAATATTTTTTTTACATCTCATATCATATTCAAAATTTAGGACTTTAAAAATGTTTTTGAAATAAGAGGAATGGTTTTTAAAAAATAATTTAATGTTTTTTTAAATAAAATGCGTGGAATTGGGAAATTAAACATTCATTTAAAGGATTGAAAATATAGGGTGGAAAAATGTCTTAAAATAAAATAGTGATTTGATTTTAAATAAAGGATGATTTTTAATGTAATTAACTTGTTTAAAATTATAAATGTTGAATTGAGTTGAAAATAATATTTTCTTCACAATTGGTTGATATTTATTATTTGATGTGATTTTTATGACCATATATGTGGCCTTATTTTAGTTTGAAAGGTATCTCCCCTAGGATATTGTTCTTAACATATTGTGTAGATTTACACTTATTTTTTTCTTAATGGTTTTTGTGTCCTAAATATATCGAGAAACATGAAAAATATCTCATGGGTTAGTTGTTTGAACAACCATTCTCTTTTAATTTTGGTTTTTTTATTCTTGATGATGATAATTTTTTGGGATGTGTCTAATGTAAAGGTCTAGAAAATTTGAGAGCCTTACTTTTTCAATCTAGTGAATTTCGTAGTGATTTCAAGGTTTAGGAATTTTTGGAAACTTTCAAATGGTTTTAAATGGGATTGATAATTTATTAATGTTAATTTTTAAATTTGAAATTTATTTTGTAAGTTTTTAAATTAATTTAATTTAAGAAGATTTATTTAATTGAAATATATTCAATATAATTGAATATAAATATGTTTTTCAAAAATTTAATTTTGTGCAACATATTTAATACTATAAAACATATTATACATGTGTGTAAATATGTATATTTACATGCATTATGTGTACTTAAACATTTCAAAAAAAAATTATTTGTGTTACAAAATATGATCTATTTATATATATATTATTGTATTATATGAATAATAATTATTATTATATACTTTTATAAATATATATGTGTGTGTGGGAATATATATATACATGCATACATATATATATTCGCAAGTTATATATATATATATATTTGTGTGTGTGTGTCATTTTATTTATATATTTTGGGGATCAAAAAAAGGTGGATATTAAATGATTTTAATAATTATTATTATTATAATTTTGAAATGTGTAGTGTAATAATGATAAAAGTTATCATTTTAATTAAATAAAATATAGAGAAATTTTAAATTAAATCTAATTCCTGAATGTTGGGTGTATGTGGGGGTTATAATTTTTAATTGGAGAAAATATTTGATTGAATATATTGAAAAGAGGGAATCTTTAAAAGGAAACAAAATAGAGGGTTTTATATAATTATCATATAATAATTATTACTTTTATTATTCATAAACTATTTATAATATTTAAAGGATTTTGTTGAATAAAATTCAAACATATATTATACGAAAAGTGAAGACTTTGTGTATAAGGTTTGAAAAAGCAGGCAACACTGCATGTAAATAAAATTGTCACAAATCACGTGACTTGTTATATATGAATTTAAGTATATATATATATATATATATATATACACACATGAGTGTTGTAAATATTTATCATTGCATAAAATTTTTGGTTTATGAAATGTTATATATATATATATATACACACACACACAAACACATATTTGTATATATAAAAGTATATATAACATTATTTATATATCACTTTGTTTTATATAATTATATATATTATTACATATATATATTGTTGAATTTTTTTATATATGAGAGTATATATATATGATGTTTTAAATTGAAAAAAAAACGTAAACTTTTAAGATTTAAAAAACATTGAAGCTAAAGTTAAGAAAAACAATTTGGAATGAACAAAAAAGGAATAAACATTTTATGTTCAAAAAATGTTTCATAAAAAAGGATTAATGATATAACATTTAAAAAAATATTAAAAAGTAATAAAATAATAAATAATAATAATAATAATAAATAGGTGAGTTTTTTAAAGGATTCAAAAACATAAAAGATATGGATTTAAAATATATTAGAGTGAGAAAGAGTATTAATTTTATAAATTTAATAAAATAAAGTCAAATAATTAAGTGAGTGTTTTAATGTGGGTAAAATGTGTCAATTAATTTAAATAATAATAATTGTAATAAATAGGGAGAATTAATTGGGTGCTAATATAATTTAAATAAATGGGGGTAATTACAAAAGCAAAATTAAATAATAAATTATGTGACACTTTTTAAATTGAATTAGGGAATTGTATAAAAATAAGAGAAAACATAAGATATATGGAATTAAAATGGAAGAATTTTTTTAATTAAATAAATAAGATATAAATGTGAGATTGGAGAAAAAATAGTAGGTTTGGATTAAAATAATAATAATGGGTTTTGAAAGTGTCAAAACGTGTGACATTAATAGGAAATCTATTTTATAAATTAGATGATATTTTATAATTAAATGATAGAAATTAATTATGAAATTTCATTTAAAATCAAGTAAAAAAATACCCTATATATATTAAAATTATTTCTACCATATCCCCCTTGATTATAATCGGATTGGCGTGTCATCAGTTTTGATTGATTCTTCATGATGAGTAGAAGGTATGGGAGAGTTTTTTTTTCAAAGGAATTGTGTTAAAATTTCATAATATAATTAAATCCAATTTTAACATTTAAATTATTGAAGATGGAGAATCTGATGATTATTAGTTCGTGTCGGCCCTTTTGAACATTGTTCCCCATATTTGTCGGGTCTACAAATTGAGGTAGTAATTCCTTTGTTTCTCTTTATGTTTACAATGTGGGATAATATTATTATTGTTATCTCCTAGGAAGATAGTTTCATCTGACTTAAAAAATATAATTAAACACTTCAAAAAAATGGTAGGGTAGGGGAATGCTTTTGCATTCTCTTCTATCTTTTTATTTGATATTGTGATATTGAGGTAATATATGATTTATGTATTGATGAAAGTCATGGATTTAAGTAGCCCATGTTTTTTGGTTTTTATACATTCTATGATTCCTCTATTTGTGTGATTTTTTTGACACAACCATAAACAAATGGTTAACCACATATATTCGATTAATTAAATAGATTTCGTAAGATTATAAGGCTTCTATGATTACACCATTAAATAATGAAGTGATATTGAATAATATCCCCCTTTTATAAATCTAAAAACGTGTTGTATTGTGGTATGAGTTGTGATGTGTGGAATGATTATGGTTTGTGTGTGTGAGACTAATATAATGTGCAGTGGAAATATTGTGATGTGTGTGGGGTAGTTGATGGGATGTGGATATAGAAGTTCGGTTGTGTGATTTAAACAGATAGTGTTTTTATACAATCTAATGGACTGTAAATATGAAATAAGTTGTATTACTAAATGAAATGGGATGATAAATAATGTTGAATACAATAATTAAAGGTGTTTTTAATGTGTAATTTATTGATAATCAAGGAATCTAGAAAATGGATTAAATACTAAAATAGGATTTGTGGATTCTATTTTTTTAGTGTGATTGTATCCATTTAGTAGTGGTAGTGATTGTTTAGAATCTATGAGATGGTAAGTTCTAGATGTAAACTCATATGATGGGCTTGTGTGCAGTAACTATATATGTATATACACTATATGTTCTTGTGATTTCTATATGCACAACAACATCATTGACCACTATGTGTCAACACCCGCATGGTCACATGGGGGTGTTTTTTCCAACATCCCTATGGGAGGATGGATGGATGGATACCCGCTCTTCCTTACTCCATCTTCCAATATATGAGAAGGACGTGCATGGGTTGTGATCACCAGAAGTCAAAAGCTCCACTCATGAGTAGTGATGTGATGATATGTGATGGACCAGGTGTGTGCGGGTAGTATGAAATATATTTTGATGGCCCAGTTATGTACAAGCAGGATATGTTGTGATGTGATGTTACTCGAAATGGGTAGGAGCGCCAAGACATATAACATTAGGGTGTGAGATTGGAATCTTAGTGGGAAATCGGTCTAGGGTAACCTATCATCAATATGCTTCATATTATATTTTTATACCTTTATATATTATTTGGTGACCAAACCTTAGTGAGGTTGGGGTTTTTGATAGTATACATGTATTAGTGTTGTTTGGTTCTTCTATTTTTCTCACCGGTGTATTAGTATTCTCTTTCATCATGTGTATGATAGAACTTGGTTTTCCTACTGAGTATACTTGTATGCTCACCCTATGTATATAAAACAATTTTCCAGTTTTCCAGGAGGACTTCATGGACCGTGTGGGAAATTAATAACTCGAACCTTTGGAGATATAGTTGTGTCACTTCTTTAGATTTTATTTTGGGACTTTTATTTGAAGATTTTTATATGTATCGGTTCTATTTGAACATGCATTAAGGTATGATTTTGGGTTTATTTATATTATTTGATGGATTTTTTTGTTTTATTCATTCTATATCTAGATACAGTTTTATTATAGAGAGGAATTTCTCCCATATCATGATATTTTAATACCCTCGGTTCTATTCACCAACCTAGGACCTACTGGAGGAGGGACTCAGGGGTCAGTTTCTCTCTCCCTTCATTTTAGTATCTTTGGTGGGAGGGGGTCATGACAGAGTGGTATCGGAGCTGATGGTTGAGAGATAGAATGGAGTTAAAAGTTAGGCATAGTGAGGATGAAATGGTTTGGTATTGGAATAGTTCTAGTTAACCTTGGTCTGTGACATAGGATAGATAGACCATCTAGGACATAGGATTTTAGGGGGCCCCATGATCCGATGCAAGGAATATGATCCTACTGAACAACAAAGTGAGGCGGCACCGCTTACAGGTTAGAAACATTGGATAAGTACATTCATCATGATGATATGTGTTATTATTTCAATTGGAAAGTCTTGGTATGTTAAATGAATAAAATAAATCATGTAATTTTATGTGTGTTTATCTGAAATATTCTCATGCTATTATTTATAATAAATTTTGGTAGTTTTTTGAATTATTCATATAACCAAAAAGAAATTGTAAAATGATAGTTAACCGGCCTGAGGTGTTTGTTTGAAACCTTCACGAGGTTTTAATTTATTTTTTCCTTGCCTATTATAGTATGATTCTTAATAAATTTAATTGTTATACCTTTATTAGAAATTTATTACAGGCCAATTAGTTTTCTTAATTTTTGAAATTTTTTAAGAAGCATTCTTAGTGTATTTTTTGTGATAAATTTTTTTATTTTGATATAAATAATATAACCTCAAATTATATTTCACATTGGAATGATAAATTAAATTATTTTCAAACCATTCTTAGAATTATTATAGTTTATATGTGAGTTAATAATTCTTTAGTTCCTTTCCATTTATAATTTTTCATGAGAATTTATTATGAAACTGTTGTAAAACGTTTTTTAACATATAAATTATGAAATTTTTGAAAATGACCATATTTATTATTTATAATTCCTTTGAATTTGGAAAACTTTAAAATAATAACTTTCTCTTTATTTTCATTTGATTTCTATTATTGATAGAACCATATATTGTAATCATGTATTATGGTAAAAATTATTATAACATTTATTTCTTAATTTGGGAAAATGATAAGCATGATTTGTGGTAACTTATTGATACTTAAAACTATTTAAATTATTAAAATTATTATTTTATGACTGGTAATAATTTTTAAGTACTAAAATAATATTACCTCATTTTTTAAGTCATTTTTAGTCTGTTTTTTGGAATCTTTTTTAAAGATGAACTCATTTGTGTGGTCATTAGGGAGATTCTAGAATGATTGACTTGAGCATGTAACATGCTTAATATGTTTCATTTAAATATATAAGTAAAAACATATTATCCTTATTGTTGTATATAATAATATTTTCCCAATAATGAAATGATTAAATAATGTTTAATATGAGAATGATAGTGCATGAAACATAGAAATACAATATTTGAAGTTTTAATTTTGTTTTCAAAAAGCATGTTTTATTTTGATGATTATAAAAGAATTTTGTTTATGTAATGTAGTACTTCAATTGAACACAAGAACCTAGCATTTGGAAATTTTTAAATTAAGTTCCAAAATAATAATCTTTTTTGTGGTTACATTGCAATTATTGAATTGAAGTGTTGATATGTCTTGTTAAAAATAATTTTCATTGGAAACCTTTCATTACCTATGATAAATATGAATTTTGAGAACCTTGATGTGACTCTATGATTAAACTCACCATGTATTAAAAGGAAAATCAATTATATATGGTTAATGAATAAATTTTCCATGGAAAATTTGAAATTTTTTGGAAATACCCATGATAAATAATAAGGTGAAGTAAAGTAATCCCCTAATTAATTATGGAAGTTGTAATGTGTTGTTGTTATGTGTGGTTATTGTTGTTATATTACCTTTACTGATGTGTGATTAAAAACATCAATTATATGAAGAGGGGGAAACCTGATCCCTAATCAAGATGTGTTATACTTTTACACGATTAAAACCATGCAGTCCCAACAATACAACCCAAAGTGGATAATATATTGACATGGGAGAGTGAATATCTTGATTTGTGTGCTTGGGGATTTGTATGTGATGATAATTGTGATCATTGGTTAGGGAATTATGGAGTAAGTTATGGTGGAGGTGGTTATGTGAAAATGGTGGTTTCATGTGTATGGTAAGGTGGTGAGGTGATGTGGTTGTGTGAAATGCCTGGTGAACTTTTCCATTGGATGGTATGTTTAGCCTATGGTTGTGATGTGCAGTGGTGATGACATGTGGTGGAAGAGACATGTAGTTATTGTGATTGGATTCCTTCTATTGTGGTGTGATTATATTGATAAAGTACCTCACCTACCATAAAATGGTTAATCACTTAAATTTAGTAATACAACAAAATGGACTTTTTTTAAATGCTATATTTAATGAAGATGGGTCTACCTCCAATGTGTAAATATTCTTATAAAGGAACCAATGGTGAGGTTTTAATATTATCTTGTTGGTTGGTATTGTTGTTATTGATCTTATTTTGATGACATGATTTATGACCTCAAACATATAAAGAGAGGTAAACTCTTTCCTACATCAAGATATATTATATTATGACAAAATTTAAACTATGTTGGCAACTAAGTTCATCACAAATTGTAAAATATCATGGTGTTGTGGATGAGTTCTTTAATTTGTATGCTTGCGGAAGCTCTGTCTATATTTATAACAGTTATCGTGTTTGTTGAGAATTTTTATGTGATATTTTTTCATGGGTATTGACCTGGTAAATAATATTTTGTTAGAAAACTTTGAAAAAATTACAAGTCGATAAAATGGATTGTTTGAAAATTATTTTTTTTGTTTACATAACATATAATATTTGAAATTTGGCACTCTAATTTTTTTTTTGAAAAAAGAGGCATGGGTTTAAAAAAATAATTATTTTTTTTCAAATAAAAGGCATGGAATAGGAAAATAAAACATTCATTTAAAGACTTGAAAATATTGGGTGTAAAAAATTCCTTAAAATAAAAAAGTTATTTAATATTGAATAAAGGATTATTTTGAAAGGAATATATTTGTTTAAAATTATGGCTGTTGAATTGAGTAGAAAAGAATGTTTTTTTCATATTTGGTTGATATGTATTGTTTGATGTGTTTGTTATGACCATATATGTGTCCTTATTCTTATTTTAATGGTAACTCCATGGGGATATTTTTTAAAGGTATTTTTTAGATTTAACTATATTTTTTCCCTAATGGTTGTTGTGTCCCAAATATATTGAGAATGTTGAGAGGTATGTCATGGGTTGGTTATTTGGACCACCATTCTCTTTTCATTATAGTTTTGTTTTTATTCTCTAGGATGAGAATTTTTTAAGAGTTCTCTAATGTAATAGTTTATAAAATTACAGAGTCTTACTTTATCATTATTGGGTGTTTTGTGGTGATTCTGAGGTTCGTTCATTTTTTGAAAATTTTAAAACTTGCTTAAAATGGGTTTGATGATTTATTAATGTTAATGTTGAAATTTGAAATTTATTTTGGAAGTTTTTAAAATGATTTAATTTAGGAAGATTTATTTAATTGAAATAAAATCAATATAATTTAATTTAAATATGTTTTTAAAAAATTTAATTACATGCGATATATTAAATATTATAAAAAATATTATAAAAGTGTGTAAATATGTATATTTATATTCATCATGTGTAATTAAACATTTCAAAATATCATTTGTGTCATAAAATGTGATATATATATATACACACACATATGTATATGTATATCTACATGTGCCTATATATACATATATATATATATATATATATATTATTTCCATATATATATAATGATATTATATGAATAATAAGAATTATTATATATGTATATAAATACATATATGTGTGTTGAAATATATATATATATACATACATGCATACATATACATACGGGTATATATATATATATATTGGAAAGTTATATATATATATCTTTGTGTGTGTGTGTGTCATTTTATTTATATATTTTGGGGTTCAAAAAAGGGTGGATATTAAATGATTTTAATAATAATAATAATGATAATATGTTTAAAATGTGTAGTGTAATAGTGATAAAAATGATGATTTGAATTAAATAGAAGATAGTGAAATTTTAAATTAAATATATTTCATTAATGGTTGGTGTATATGGGGGTTATGATTTTTAATGGTATAAAATGTGTGAATGAATATATTGAAGAGAGAGAATCTTTAAAAGGAAATAAAATAGAGGGTTTTCTATAAGACTTTGCATATAGGGTTTTGACAAAGCAAACAACACTGCATGTTAATAAAATTTTCACGCAAGATGTGACATGTTTTATATATATATATATATATATATATATTTACACAAGTGTTGTTAATATTTAGCATTTTAAAAAATGTTTCAATTTTGAAATGTTTTATGTACACACACACACACATATATATATATATGTAGGTATAAAATTATTTATATATCACATTCTTGTATATATTTATATAATTTGTTTTATATATATTATTACATATATATATAGTGTTGATTTTTTTTAAAAATATGAGTATATATATATGATTTTTTTAATTGAAACATATAAGTAATGTTTTAAGATTTAAAAAAATTTGATGCTAAAGATGAGGAAAAAATGTTGGAATGAAACAACATTCCAAAAAACATTTATGTTAAGAAAAAGCTGTATAAAAAAGTATTAATGATACAACATTTAAAAAGTAATAAATAATAAATAATAATAATAAATAAGTGGGTTTTTTTAAGGAGTCAAAAACATAAAAGATGGAGATTTAAAATAGATTGGAGAGAAAGAGTTTTAATTTTATAAATTTAATAAAAGAAATTTAGATAAATAAATAACTGTTTTAATGTGGTGAAAATGTGTGAATTAATTTAAATATTAATAATTGTAATAAATGAGAAGAATTAATTGGATGGTAATAGGATTTAAATAAATGGGGGTAATTGCAACATCAAAATTAAATAATAAACTATGTAATATTTTTTGAATTAAATGAGGGCGTTGTATAAAAATAGGAGAAAATGTGAGATTGTTTGACTTAAATGGGAGAATTTTTTAGTTAATTAAAAAATATATAAATGTGATATTATAGAAATAATTTAGTAATTGTAGATTAAAATAATAATAATGGGTTTTTAAAGTGTCAAAATGCATGGTATTAATGGGAAATCCGTTTTATAAATTAAATGAGATGTTATAATTAAATGATAGGAATTAATTATGACAATTCATGTAAAAAATGGGTAAATAAATAATCTATATATATATTAAAATTATTTTTTCCATATCTCCCTCAATAATAATCAGATTGATGCATCATTAGTTTTGTTGGATGTGTCGTGACGAGTAAAAGGTAATAAGGGAGTGGTTTTTTATAATTCATTGTGTAATAATTTCCAAATATAATTAAATCCTATTTTAAAATTTAAATTATTGAATATGGAGATTTAGATGATTATGGTTTTGTGTCGGCCCTTGAAAACATTATTCCACATCTTTGTTGGGTTTAAAAATTGAGGTAGGAATTACTTTGTTTATCTTTATATGTATCATACTGGATAGGCTTATTATTGTTATCTCTTGGGATGATAGTTTCATCTGACTTAAAAAAGATAATTAATCGCTTTAAAGAAAATGGTAATGGGTAAGTTAATTCTTCGAATGATTTTATATCTTTTTATTTTATATTTTGATATTGATTTTATCTATGATTTCAATATCTATGAAAGTTATTAATTTCGGTAGGCCCTATTTTGTGGTTTTTATATATGTTTTGATTACTATGTTGTGTGATTTTTTTGATACTACCAGAAAAAATGGTTAACCACATATAAAAGGTTAATTAAATGGATGACCCATGATCATATGGATTCTATGATAACACACTTAAATAAAGAGGTAAAATTGAATAAGAGCCCCTTTTACTAAATCTAAAAATGTATTATGTTGTGGTATGTGATGTGATGTGTGGAATGGTTTTGGTTTGTGTGTGTGGAACTAATATAATGTGTAGTGGATATATTAGATGTGAGGGGTAGTGGATGGGATTTGGATATGGTATTTGAGTTATGTGGTTTAAACATATAATGTTTCTATACCATGTAATGGAAGAGAAATATGAAACAAGGTTTCTTCCTGAATGAAATGAGATGCTAAATAATATTGAATGCATAAATTATAGGTATTGTTAAAGTGGAATTTAATGATAATTAGAGACTCTATAAAATGGATTAAAGACTAAAATATGAATTATGGATTCTATTTTGTTAGTTTGATTATATGAATTTAGAGGTGGCAGTGATTGTTTGGATTCTGTGAGATGGTTAGTTCTTGCTTTAAACCCATAGGATGGGTTTGTGTGATATAACTCTATATGTATATACATATTCTCTTATTTTAATTTCTATACACATCCCCACCCTCATCGATCACTATGCAATGACACATTTATAGTAGTGTGGGGTGTTTTTCTCAACATCCTGGTGGGAGGATGGTTGGTTGGCTACCCGGTCTTCCCCAATCCCTCTTCCATAAGATTAGAAGGACATGCCTAGGTTATGATGGCCAGAAGTAAAAAGTTCCACTTTCGATTAGTGTTGTGTTGATATGTGATGTCCTAGGTGTGTATGGGTAGGATGTGGTGTTTTTTGATAGATCAGGTGTGTGCGGGTGGGATGTGATGTGATGTTATGTTATTTAGAAGGGGTGGGAATTCCAGGATGTATGATATAGTGTGAGAGAGGAATCCCAGTGTGAAAGCGGTGCAGGGTACCCTATCATCGATATGTTTCATATTATATTATTATATTTGTATGTTTTATTTTGTGAGATATCATTGGTGAGGTTGGGGTTTGGGTTAGTATACCTATATAGGTGCTATTTGGTTCTACTATTTTTCTCAATGGTTCATTAGTATGCTCTTTTAAAATGTGTAGGTGAGAGCTTGGTTTTTCTATTGAGTATACTTTTATGCTCACCCTATGTATATAAAACAATTTTCAGTTTTCCTAAGAGGACTTTATGGACTGTGTCGGACATTACTAGCTCAGACCTTTAGAGTTTTTGTTGCGCCACTGCCTTAGCTTTTATTTGGTGACTTTCATTTGGATAATTTTATCTATATCTAATTTATTTACACCTATATTGTAAGATTATTTTGGATTTATTTATATAATTTCATGGATTGTTTTATTGTTTATTCATTATATCTCTCAGTCTTTTTTCTTATAGAGGGGAATTCCTCCCATATCGTGAGATTTGTATACCCTCGTTGCTAGTCTCCGACCTGGCACCTACTAGAGGTGGGACTCATGGGTCATTATCTATCTCTATTAATTGTGGTATATTTAGTGTTAAGGGGGTTTTAAAAACTTTCAAAATGACTTCTACCAATCCCTTACTCATCCTTAAGTCCCATGAAAAACATTAAAAATCATGGGATGGAAATAAAAAGCTCAGTAAATGATATAAAAATAATGAAACTATTAGTCCATTGATAAACATTATAACCCATGAAAACTTTATCATAATGTACTAATTTCACCATAAAGAAGTATTAAACACTTTACTTTTAGAATAAACTCATTTCTTACCCATTTTTTAATCACAATATTAACATAAAACCCATATCAAGCAAAGAAAACCCAAAAAACATATCTTGGGACATCATTATACTTTTCACTCTTATAAATTTAATAACCATGTAGTTTGCTTCCATACATTTCACTCTTACAAATGGAATTTCCATACATCTAACTTCCATATCCAATGCATTTTAGGACTATAACGGACCCATCCATCATTAGTTTATCATGGATCCAACTATCATTGGTTTATCACAGAACCACCCATCATTTTTTTATCATGTAACCACTATTAAAATGTACAAGTACCATTATTTAATCATAACACACAAAAGAATGAAACATTCAAAATGTCACTCATAATATTTCATTTAAACTCATAATAAAACAATCAATGTTATTGAAATATTCAATCCATTTTCAAAACCTATTTTCAGTAACAAAACTCCATAAAAAGGAAAATATGGGTTTATTTATTTTAAAAACATGAATGATTGTAGAGGAATCCAAACATCAAAATAGAAATAGATTTCACTTTATAATTATTTTATATCTATATAAATAAATATTTGAAATAATATCAAGAATATTAACATGGAGTAAAATATTTTTAAATTATATCTTTAAACATTTAAAAATATATTTTTAAATCAATGTATCGCATGCCACTTTGAAATATTTAAATCATAAGCTCTATGAAGGAATAAAATTAAATAAAACATTAAAAAAATTAGAATAAATAAATTTATTATATGATATGTTAAAGGTAATGTATATTAACCTCATAAAATAAATTGATTTTATTACATCAAAATATGCCTCAATGAAAGTATATTCATACCAAATCACTTCCAACTGTGGTTACATATGAATTGGAAACCCGAAAAGTAATAATCATAAAATGAAACATTTAAATACCATGAACATAAAATAATTCATGATACAATATATAAAAATGGTAATTATATATATCACACAAAATAATTAAGTGTGAATATGACATTTATCTCACAGATGTAAAAAGTGAGATGAAAATACCATAACTTGAGTCTGACTTGTCATGTGTGTCTTTATCTTCCTGAATAATAAAATTACATTAATTATTTACTTACTTAAGAACATTATTAAATTTTATCATTAATTATATTTCAATTATTACATTTTTTTATACAAATACTTAAATAATTTTGTTTACGCCGGGTGTTTTGGCCAAATTCACTTCATGTGTCAAAAAAAGGTATGGTAGGTCGACTATGGTAAAAGGGGTAATTATTGAAACATATTAAAAATAATTATAATGAAATAATTATCATATTTATACATAAATTATAATTTTCAAACAAATAATTAATCATGGTTATGAAAAATGAACCAATGTTACAGTCATGGAGACGGTAAGCCGTACGTATGCATGAGTAACATTCCCATTTCTCAATGATTGTTATGAAAATAAGGTAAGAAGAATTTATCTTTCCAAAATTATAATTATTTAATAAATAAAATGTTATTAAATCATATATACTCATATATATAATTCTTGTTATGTAAATGGAATCATCTTGTGTCGAGGAGGTGGTAGTCCACACTTCTATGAATGACATTATCACTTTTTCAGTGTGTAAAAAGGGTAAAAAAGAAAATGATATATTATATTTCCAAAAAGGTAATTATGTCATGAATTTAATATAGATTTTATGTATGTAAAATATTTTTATTAAACACTTCCTTAATACATTACAAGTAAAGTGTGAACGTATCACATCACTTTAAGGAGGCGGAAGTCCACACGTCTACAAACGATGTTATTGTATTCCCAAAAAATAAGAAACACGAATTTATGTGAATATAAAAATTAAATAAGTATTTATATATAATAAATATAATATATATATATATATCATATAAAAATATTTTTTCCAACATAATTCTCGACCATGATAGGTGGTAAAGGAAAAAACGAGTGACATTTTTTCGTGAGGCGGTAGTCCTCCCTACACACGAACGATGATTTTGATACACATTTAATAAAAGAGTGTAGGTTCTGGTAAGACCCTTAAATAAAAACATATTAGTATATTTATTATAATTAAACTATTATATAATAATATATTAAGATTAATTTAATGTTTTGATAAATTAAAAAAAAAATTGGTCGTTGAAGAATATAACCACTTTTCGAGTAACTCTTTTTGGTTTACACCAAAGGAATCCCTTGGATTGCTTTATTCCCAAAGTGAGACTTCTAGTATTAGAGGAGTTATTTTGTGATATTTTTTGTTTAGTGTTTTTATTTTCCAAATGGATTGATAGGTGGGAATAAATGTGGGAGGATGAGTTCTTTTTTATAGTGAAAGTAGAGGACACACTTGGCATTTTTTAAAAGAATTGTGTTCTCCCCATGGTTTCCTACAAAGAGGCATCCATAACACACAAAATTAGGTCCATGAAGGTTTTTTTTATAAATATGGAACTAAAATGGGATATTTAGAATTTTTGGTCCATTTTTATAACATACGTTTAATGTTTAACCACTTAGTAATCTGGTTTTTACCTTAATCGCTTTAATTTATTTTAATCACTTTACCTAATATTTTTAGTCAAAAACTAAGTTCAAATTATAAAAAAATATAAATTATTATGATTCCAAATATGGAATCCTTGACTATAAATTCAAATCATGGAATTGGTATAAATTAATTTAAAACTAATCATGCTAACTGGATGACAGAGTGTTTTTTAAAGTGAATGTGTTCAAAAGTTTTCTATGTTTTTATATCCAATTTCAATCTTAAAATGATCCCAATTACCAAAATTAGGTTAATATATATATAATTTAACAAATTATACTTTACAAAAAATTCAAAAATATAATTTATCTGTATAAATAAATTAGATGAAAATGCATTTTTTAATTAAAAAACATTGTTTTTCATTATTCCTCAAAATATGGAACTTCTCAGAAAAAATACCAAAAATTCACCCAAAGTTTATTTTTATATTCCAATTTAGAAAATGAATTTTATTTTTTCTCATAAAGATTATAAATTTTTTGAAATATTTTTTCCATTAAAGGTTTATAAAACCGCTTTTTTAGAAAAATATTTCTTTTAAGCATAAAAAAAAGATTTATTCTTTACTTATACCTATAAAATAAATTCGATTAATGTCAAAAAAATTATAAACATGAATAAATGTAATATAGTTAGCCATATTAATTCCCACCAATAAAATGTCTTGGAGATAACTACTATATTAAAAATAATTTTAATAGTATGTTATTTCTTGGTATAACTCGGTCTTGCATGAAACGCATGATTTTAAAGAAACTCATTATTTTGTATCATATACACTATTAGATATAAAATCTATTTTATTGTAAAATTACTACATAATTCATAAATATTTATAAATATGAAAAAAAATTATTCTATCATTAACGGGGTTTTTGAAAAAGGAGATAGTTATGTTACATGAAGTACCTCTCCCCATTATATCAGACAGTGATCTAATGTTCACATATAATGTTTTCAAAGGACATCAAAAGTCATTGGGTACTATATTAAAATTTAGTATAGATTTTCATATACAATTCAATAAATGGTCTAATTATTTTATTTATATCTTGGAATATATGATTCATTCTAGCTCAATGGATAACCATGGAAGTTGGGATCAACATCTTTCTTTGGTTGATTTTTCTTATAATAACAGTTTTCATTCAAGTATAAAGATGGAACCATTTAAGTCATTTTATTGAAATTAGTTCTAGACATGGGAATTTTGGGATCATATAGGATAAAGGAATTTTATGAGTCCATATTTGGTAGAGGGGATAGTATAAAAGGATTAGTTGATTCAGTGACAAATGGGGAGAGCTCAAAATAGGTAGAAAGTTTATACAGATAACCAAAGGAAATAACTTTATTAGTGGTAGTTGACCAAGTATTTCTTAATGTTTGTACATGAAAAGGTGTCATGAATTTTTGTAATAAGGGGAAGTTGAGTCCATGGTTTAGTTTAATATATGAAAACTTGGATAAAGTTGGATTAGTTTCCTACTATGTGGCCTAACCTACGATTTTATCTTAGGTACACAATGTATTCCATGTTTCAATATTACAAACATATGTGTCATATTCATATCATGATTTGATACGAAAAGTAGTTTAGTTGGAAGATAATATTTATTATAAGGAATATATATTTCAGGTTCTTTATTTTATAGATAAATTTTTGTAGAAAAAGGAGAATCATACAGATAAGGGTTTATGGAAAATCATATGGATAAAGATGAAACATGGGAATTTGAAAATGCTATGAGGGAAATGTATCCCCAGTTGATTAATAATAGAATATATTTTTGAGAACACAATTTTTAAAAGGGGAATTATTTATCAACATAGTTAGTTATAGAATAAATCATTTTCAAATTTATTAATATGAATTAGATAGTTATATTACTTGAAAAAATATTCAAAAAATTTTAATCAAAAATGAAATTATATTATTAAACACTTTTCATATATGGTTTTATTTAAAATCATAACATATAAATTTTATACTTTTAATTTTATAAAATAAATATCATTTTTGAAACCATAATATCAAAATTAACTTTGGGTAAAATCATTGGAGTTTTTTGAAAATATTGGTTCTTTCATTGAATCTTGAGAAATGTCGATTTTCTATAAAAAAAATTTACTTTTTAATAAATTAAATAATTTTATGATACCAATATGTTTTGAATATGTTTTCAAGTAAAAAATTTATTATTTAATAATATTTATTCTTCTTAATTACTTTTTAATCTACTTTATATTGATTTTTAATATAAATTTATTTTTTATTTAAATATGGGGTTTTCTGAAAACTATTTTAAAATGTATAAAGTATTACCGTTTTAATTAATTAAAATAGTAACTAATGGGGAATTATTTAAATGGAATTTATATACTATATATAAATAACTATTAATTTACTTTCATGTATTGATTATTATTAGTTATATATTTAATATAGAATCAGGTTTTTAAAAAAATACTCATTTAAAACTCCATTGTCTCTCTGCGTTTACAGTATTAATATTAAATTAAAATTTTCACTTATGTGAATTGAATTTGGAAAAATGGACTCTATATTTGGATTCACCGTAATTTATAATTTCTAGTAAGTTCAAAATAGTCTTTCACCAAAAATATCATTAAAATAAATTATAATTAACTACAGCGACTAAGGTAAAAATGAGTTCACTTGTGAATAACATATTAGACAGTCATATTTAAACATTATAAATTTTATTATATAATTTTTTCCGTTATTGGATCCAATTTTAAAGGAATAAAATATGGGTGTAATTTACTCTTTCAAAAATTTACATGTTTTTTTCTCACCCCACTTATAAAAGGCCACCAACCCTCTTGATCTCTTCACACCTCATAAGAACTTGTTCTTGTAAAATACCTACCAAAATGAATAATATAATTCCATTAAATCATCCTAGAATACTTTAATTTGGAATAAATCTATTCATGGAAGGCCTTTGGTGTAATCTAAAAGTAATTATCTGAAGAAGAGATAATGTTCATCAACATGGGTTTTTTATTTTAATTCTTTATCAACCCCATTAAATTCTTTGTATACCTTGATTATATAACAAAATAAGTATCCTAAAAAATTTAGATGTTTTTATATTAATTTTATGACCTAAAACACGTAAACTTATATCAAATTGGTTATGAAAATCATCATTCATGTGTATGGAATACTACCACCCAATAAAATGATGTTGTTCATTTTTTCATTACCACCTCTCAAGTTGTAAATACTGATGGATATAAAATTTATATATGATATTGATGAAACTTATAAAAACTTATACTACCTTATTAATTTTATCATGTACACAATTTTTACATTTCAAAACATAGGGGATATGATAATTTCAGTCGTGTGTATGGCAGACTACCACCTCACAAAGTGATGTGAAGAATTTTTCAATAACTTTTTTCATGGAAGGTAATAAGTGTAAATAAAATGAAAATAAATTATATACATGAAATTATTATTATATTCATGATATAATAATTTTTCAAGAAGAATAATATATTATTTTATTCTTACCATTTCACACATTGAAAAATTGATAACGTCATTCAGGGACGTGTGAACTACCACCTCCTCGAAGTGATGTGATTCTTTTTTTCATCACTAAATAAAAATAATGATATATATAAGTATATATAATTAAATAATATTTAATTTAAAATATAATTATCATTATATTAAGATAAATTTTACTTACCTTTTTTCCATAATGATCCTTGGAAAAATTGAAACATTACTCATGCGTGTGTACGTCCTACCATCTTCATGATCGTAACATTTGTTAATTTTTCTTAAAAATAATTACTAATTGATTTTAATATTATAATTTATGAATATATATGATTATTATTTCATTATTATTATTCTTGATATGTTTAAATAATGGCATCATTGACCATAGTGGACCTACCAAAGTCTTTTTTGACATATAAGCCAGATATGGTCAGAACATCCGATGTAAACTTAATTGATATTATAATTGTATATAACATGGTAATAAGTGAAATAAAAGTAATAATAAATATGAATATTTTTATAAATAAATTAAATTATTTACATAAATTATTTTTTCAGGATGATAGAGAAACACATGATAATTCAGACTCAATGTAAGGGACTTCATCTCAATTTCATTTTGTTGAGGCATTTCTTGATGATATACACCTTTATTCTTTTACAAGGTGTATATACAGTCCATTTGACCATATATATCATGAATATATCTATTATAATGATATTTAATGTTTTTTTAATGTTATTATTTCATGGGTAATATGATTTATATATTTTCAAAGTCACAAGGTATATTTATTCTAAATAAATCCTCTTTTAATATTTCCCTTCATGATATCTTTCTCTTTCATATACATGTTTAAAATTATTTTTGAAATGAATGATATGGAAATAAAATATTTATGAATTTTGTTTTATGTATATTTTTATTTCCTTCAATGGTTTTCACAATGAATATATTTACTTGTTTTAAACAGACTCGCGACAATGACTTTTCATGTCACCTTGATTGTTATTTTATTTTTAGCTTCATTTGCAAGCAGACATATTTTTTTAATTAAAACCATTATTCCCATTTTTTGTGTATTTTTGTATTGAATTGTTTTTAAATAAAATTGTATTGAAAATGGTTTTTTGGAATAAAATAGTATTTTGATATATGGAAGTGATTTACATATGATTTTAAAAGAGTTTTTCAAATGATGAGATGATTTATTCATGTTATTATTCTTAGAAATTATATATTATGGGTAAATCTATATAGTGTCTAGTGAGCCTATTATAGTTTATAAAATGGGGTCACCTAGATATCACTCTAATTCATTTGGTAATGGTTATGTTCTCCGGATAATTATATTTGATGTTGGTAATATGTTTATTCTAATTTGTAAGTGTTCTGTAAGGGTTATATGATATGATGTCCCAAGTTACCTACATGAATTTTCTATACATTCTAATGATTTTTAATGGAAATAATTTCTTTTAAAACGTTAAAATAAATTATCATTTTAAAGAAATGATATTTACCATTATGGGTAAAATTTTATGTTTTCAAGTAAATGTTTTCATGGGAATTAATTTTTTTCACTGGACTAATGTTTTCCTTCTATTTTTTTCCATTATTGAGTCATTATGCTCATACAACATTCTTAAATGCTTATCTTGTTTACCGTAGGACCATTCGCTTCAGAACTGTTTTCGGAGTCTTCCCGGAGAGGGCCATCACACTGCCATCAGCTCAAAGTCACTCGTGGTTTCTTCTTTGTCTCGTCGTGGATTGGCCATGCCATCAGGTTCGCTTCTGATCCCTCGTCCCTTTGGATGTAACTTGTCTTCCTCTCCCTTCATGTTTCTAGTTTCTATGCCTGAGTGCCCGTGATTTTCATAGAAGCAGTAGATGGAAGATGGGTTTATGGATTCCCACCTGAGAGTGCCCAAGGGCCTGGTTCCCCCTACATGGCGGCTCCCGAATTTTTCCCTGGGCACATGATCTAATGACACCCTGTGCTTCTGGGAGGTCGGAGTCCCAGGGGAATGCCCTTTTATGGTGGTCCACCCGGATGGCCCTAGGCAGTTGTCCTGTGAAACCCCAAGTACTCCTGGGGACTCTATTGGAGTTTGTCTGATATCGGAGGCCATCTCCTCGGCCAGTAGAGGAGGTTGTGTGATCATAGGTCTTTCTAAGGTATGTGGTTCTGCGGGGGAGGTTTCTTCGGCCGGGACATCCAAGGCGGTGGGTGGGATCTCCTTGAAGGCCCTTATGTCTCCACCTTGTCTTGCTCCAGGCTTATTGTACTCAAGTCCAGGAGTGTGTACCAGACAGATGAAGAGGAGACTTCAGGAGGGGGAGAGATCCTCTGTTTTGACTGTATTGACCATAGGTCCTGGGGCCAAATCTAGGGTAGGTTTGTTTTAATGTTTCCCCTACTCATCTGGAATTCCCGAGAGATTGGGGTGAGGGTGAAGACTGATTTTTTATCATCATAAGTGAGTAAACACAAGGCCAAGATGGTGGCGATTATTGAACACAAGAAGAACTGTGTCAAGATCCAGGAGTTCACCCGTAAGCTCAAAATGCATGCATCCATGCATGCAGCCCCAATGAACAACCATATATGGATGTTATGGAATAGGTAAGTCTCAGTGGAGCTGATGCAGGATGGGGATCAGCACATCATGATAAAGGTGTCGAGTGGTGGAGAAGATTTTTATCTTTTTGTGGTTTATGGTAGTTGTGATGCCCGGAGGAGGTATGTGATGTGGTATGAGATTAACAGGTTCGATCTAGGTGCCCAGCCCTGGGTGGTGGGAGGGTACTTCAACATCATTATGCAACCACACGAGAGGAAGGGGTGTGGAGATTTTGCGAGGCGGGCAAGAATGTCATTTGTGCAGTTCGCCGCAGGGAAGGGGTTAATAGACCTGGGCTATTCTGGTGATCTTTTTACCTGGTGCAACAACCGTAGGGGTGGGAGTCGAAGTTAGAGCAGGTTGGACCGGTGCTTGGCCAATGTCCACTTTATTTCTAAATATCTGAATGTGAAGGTGAATCACCTGACACGAAGTATATCAGATCATTCTCCGCTCCTGGTAGTTCCTTGCAGGACGACGGTTGTGCAGGAAAATTTTATGTTCTCCAGCCAATGGGCGTGTATTCTGGAGTACCACCAAGTGGTGAAGAGAAGGTGGAGTGAACCCCCCAGGGGCTACGCAAGGATGGCCTTCAACCACAAGTTGAGACACCTAAAGAAAGATCTCATGGCGTGGGCAAGGTCTCATCCTCCCCCGGACCAAGAGATGGCGCAATTAAAATAGGAAATCCAAAGCCTGGAGGTCCGGCTGGAGGAGATATGGGACGAAGGTAGTTATAGTATCCTTGCAGAGTTGAAGAGATATTTGGAGGTGCTGCTGCTATCTCATGAGTGACATGCCAGGGACCGGTCTAGAGTAAAGTTGCTGAAGGAAGGTGACAAAAATACTGCGTATTTCCATGCATGCATTCGGGAGAGGAGGCGTGTTGTGAAACCCAATCTCGCGATGAAGGATGGATCATTTTCAAATGATCCAGACGTGGTTGGGATCTTGGCTTTCTCATTCTTTAAAGATCTCCTGGAGGGTACAAATGTGAACATGCCTCGTGGGTACCCTTCAGGGGAGGCCGAGCTTTGGGAAGGGATTTTTAACACTGTCTTTGCACAGAAGAATGCCCAGCTGGAAGGCATTCCAGATGAAGGGGAAGTTCATGAGGTAGTGTGAAACTTGAACCCTGATAGTGCGGCAAGCCCTGATGGTTTCCTAGGAGGTTTCTACAGGGACTCTTGGGAGGAGTTGAAAAGTGACCTTATCTATGTCATTCAGGATTTCTTCCAAGGGGGAGGCCTTCCACGAATAGCGTCTGCGACTACACTGGTCCTCCTTAAAAAGTTTAAATATCCTTCCTCCCTCTCCCACTACCGGCCCATGAGCATGTGTAATTTCCCCTATAAGGTCCTGGCGAGCATTCTCAATAGGCGGATGGCCACCTTCCTTCCCCGGTGGATAGTCTTGGAACAGCACGGCTTTTTCAAAGGTAGATCGATCTAGGGAGATGTGGCAATGACACAGGAGATATTAAGAGATCTGAATACTCCATCACATGGCTCTAATGTAGAAATAAATCTATACATTAATAAATCATATGACAGGTTGGAATGGGGATTCATTAATACAGTTCTCGTGAAGATGGGTGTATCGAACTAGGCTTGTGAACTTATTTTCAGGTGCGTCTGTTTGTCGTGGATGGCGGTGTCGTTTATGGGGAGGTCGTAGAGGTTCTTTAAAACCGTGCATGGACTTCGGCAAGGTGACCCATTATCCCCAAGTTTATTTATTATCATGAAAAACACTCTGATCAGGATGATCATTAAAGACATTCAAGAAGGATCCATAAGGCCATACCGTAGGAAGTTCAGTCTCCCCCCCAGTGTGGCATTTGATGTTTTCGGATGATTCTATCGTGTTTATGAATGCCAGGTGGAGGTCCCTTTAGGTGCTAAATCGAATCCTTGTGGAATACTGTGTGTGGAGTGGACAACTCATTAACAGGGAGAAGAGAAAGTTCTATGTTCCTGCCTCATGCAACACGAGAATGGTGGTTGGGATGGAGAACGTGATGGGTATGGGGAGAGGCTCATTCCCCATGTAGTACCATGGTGTCCCTGTTTTGGCAGGTCGGGTGTGAATCAGAGATTTTGAAAAATTGGTGAATAGAATTATGGATCACATCCTGAATTGGAAAAATCACTTTCTCTCCTTCAGAGGACGGATCACCCTGGTGAATAGTATGATCTTAGCAATCCTGGTGCATTCCCTGGCTTACACGTGTGTGTCGAAGGTAGTCACAAGGTTTATCGATAGGATTCTTTCACACTTCATTTGGGATGCATCAGGTGAGGGTAAGCGATAGTGGTTTTCGTGGGGCAAGATGGCTCAGCCTATTTATGAAGGGGGGGATCAATGTCAGGAGTATGGTGGAGACAATACACTTCATGCATGAGAACCTTTCATGGGATTTCATTGAAGCTCATACCTTGTGGGGGAAATAGCCGTCTCGGAGATATAAGGATGATACTATTTCCGGATCAGCTAGGGGGTCGTCGCTCTAGTCCTAGGTGTTTAACATCATTCCGACTCTCCTCCCTCGATCTCGATGGATTGTCGGGGAAGGGAGTATCTTGTTCTGGCAACACTACTGGGATAGGGAAGTTTTAGGATACTCGGGTTACCCATCCCCCTTAATCTCCTTCAGGGAGGCAAGCTTGTATCCCATGTTCTATACATCGATCCTGGATGCCTCCCAGCAAGAAATTTTTGACTCTGTGGTTATGAGCCCTGAGTAGGACAGATGCGTCTATACGCCTTCCATTTCGGGGAGGTTCAATGCCAATGATTTTCGCAGAACTAACGGCATACATGGGAAAAGTTATAGGTGGAATAGCATGGCATGGTGTTTCAAGATCCCAGAAAAAATCAATTTCCTTACCTGGAGGATACGTAACAAAGCTATCCCCTCTGATGATCATATTAAACGCCTTGGAATCAGTCTTGCATCTTGCTGCCAATGCTGCGATAATAGATGTGAATAAACCATGGACCACATCTTTTTTGAAGGAGAATGGGCTCGGCATGTGTGGAGGTTTTTTGGTGTCCACTCAAGATACCATGCTCTTGGGGGTAATGTGGAGTTTTTTATGGAGCGCTGGTTCCAAGAAGCAAGTGTGTCAGCGGAGGAGTCCAAGGTGCAAGCTGTCATCTTCAATGCGGTCTTTTGGAGCTTATGGCAAGCCATAAATAGGTCCAAATATGAGAGTAGAAGCGCCACAGGTTGTTTTGTGGTAGCAAGTACCTGGTGCATGCTGATTGACTTGATTAGCTCCACGGGCATCGGGAGAAAGAGTTCATTCATGTGTGCACTGCAGGATCCTCTGAGGAGTGTTACCCGGAATAGCGGGGTGGAACAGGGTAGATGGATCAATTGGATCCACCATCTGAAGGGATCAAGATTAATATTGATGGTTCATGTGTCTCGGGTGACATGAGGGGAGGTGGAATTATTCGGGACTCCAAAGGGAGTCTAGTGCTGGCCTTCTCAGCTCACTATGGCAGTGGATCATCAATACGAGCGGAACCAATGGAGGCTCCGATAGGCATATCCTTATGCAGACTCAAGGGTATTCTAATTACCCACATGGAAACGGACTCTATGATGATCCAAGATTCCCTTCTCGATAGAGGCACCACACCCTGGTCTATCATCTATACAATAAGACGGTGCAAGTCTCTCCTAGATGACAGAGTTAGCATTACGCACACATGGTGTGAGGGGAACAAAGTGGAGGACTATATAGCCTCTATTGTGGTTCCTAGTATGCGGGTGACATGTCTTACTAGTGTTTCCAGTATGAAACCGGAGGGGGTGAACCTTATACGGTGTGATGCCCTTGGGCGCCATTATTTCTGACAACCATGATATGGCTTGTTTTTTTGGTTGGTCCCTCATGGCCCCTTTCCCCTTTCCCTCTATGAATAAAAATTTTAACATCGGATGGATGAAAATCACATCATGTTTGTGTCATTTTCTGGTAAAAATATTAATTTATTAGTCATCTACTAAATAATTTTCTAATTCTATATCTACTACAGAGGTTGAGTATATCTCTATTTACTAGTTGTTGTTCTCAATGTTTATAAAGTAAGAAAACATTATGTTATTTTTTTATCTATCTAAATTAATTTTCTATTTATTTTGATAATAATTTTGTAATTTATATTTATAATAATCCTTTACAACATTCTAGTTCTAAATATATCGATGTTAGATTTCATTTTATTAGAGAATATGTGAATAAGGGATATGTTGTTTATAGTTTATACCAACTAAAATCATTCTACATAAATATTTACTAAGTAATTAGTTTTTAATTCGTTTGAAAATATTAAATATGATCTTGACATGTCGGTATGTTAATAGTTTTATGTTTTCAAGTATTTAGTTGCAGTTTTAAAGTATTTAGATACTAAAGTTATTGTATTTACATGAAATATCTGAAATTTAAACTCTGTTTTTTAGATTACAATTGATTTATCTCAAAAAATATTTTTTTTATTATATAACTATTTTAAAACCTTTAATATACCATTTATTGTGTTTAACACCCATAGATTTTATAAAATAGTTTTTATTTGAATTAATTTAATTTCTTTGAGTGTGTGTGTTACATGCAACACTAATATTTAACAAACCATGATATATTATTATAATTATTATATAAACTTGACCATTATAACCTAGCCATTAAAGATAAAAATATGAATAGTAATAATTAATTTTTAAATATTAAGTATAAATTTTTAATATTATGAAATTATATTCATGGAAAATAACTAAATTTTTAGAAAATTCTTTATATGTTTTGAAAGTGTTATTTTCTCAGATATGTTTTTATTTAATTTTGTGAACAAATATTAAAAGTAATTTTTTAAAACAATTATAAAATATATTTGAAACAATAAACATCATTTCATAGATCTACATTTCAAAATTATATTGGAGTGAAGTTTTGATGGTTTTCTGAAAAAATAAATTTTTAAGTGAAGAGTTAAAAACACTGGTTTTTATTAAGAATTATCTTTTCATTTAAATATTTTATAAAAATTAAAATAAATTTAATATGGTTTCAAAATTAAATTTATTAAATTATTTATTTATTAATAAGATTATGGTCAGTTGAATTATTTTTATATTGAAATTTTTTAATAAAACTTTCCTTGGGAAAATATTTCCCTCTCACAACTTGTTTTCTCATTGCAACTGCATGTTTCATTTTAAATTTAATTCTTCTACTTATATGAGTTTAATTTGTAAAAATTGATTCCATATTTTTAATAATATTAATTTATATTATCTAATAAGTTCAAGTTAACATTTTACCTTAATGACTTTTAAAAATAGTAAAAACCATTTTCTATGGTTAATGTAAAAATTAGTTTACTACGGAGTTAAACAAAAAATGATAAGTGTTAAAAATTATACCAAAATTAAAAAAAAGAATTTTATGGACATATTTATAAATTAACACCTATAATGTTTTGTAATAAACTATTTTTGAGATATTTTTTATATGCTAAACTTAGGTATACATTATTTTTACCATGTGTGTCTTCTCCCCCACTTATAAAAGACCAACTAATTTCCTCTCCTATTAACACCTAAAAACCCCATTATATCAGAAAATAACATCCCAAATAGAATCTTTATATACTTTATCTCATCATAAAATGCTTATTTTTATCATAAATCAAACCTAATATGGATTTTAGTGAAAACTAAGGAAGTTACCAGACGAAGAGGTAACTTTCTTCAATGAGTGTTTTTATTTTATTTCTTCCTCTACCTCATTAAAATTTTATTAATAAATGATAATATAATAAAATCATACTCTTTTATAAACTAATATTTTATTATTTTATTAAAATTACTTACATCTTTCTCATCTTCCCTCAAATGGGAAACAATAATGTCACTCGTGTATACGATGAATTACAACATTATAAACCAATGTGACACATTTTCAATCAACACCTCTAAAAATTTGGTATGATGATGGATATAATTTATATGTATAATATTTGTAACATAAAAATAATTAATTAAATATATTATCACATATATCTTTTTTACTTTCCATTCTTTTTGGGATATGATAATGTCACTCGTGTGTACAGTGGACTACCATCTTGCGAAGCGATATGATTTTTTTTCAATTGCATTTTACATGGAATGTAATAAGGGATAAATTTAGTCAATATATGTGATATATATAAAATATAAATGATTATATGAAATCTAATATATCATTTAACTTTATTTCTCTTTATATTTTGAAAAAATGGAAACAACATTCATGTGTACGTACAACCTACCATTTTCATGAATAGAATATTTCATTTTTTATATTTATATTTTATGGACTACTTTAAATAAATAAATAATTAATATATATTATATTTATATCATGGTTAACATTATGGATATTCTGGAACTATTTTTTAAGTAATAGGACCAAAAAAACAAATTAGAATATATATGAAAAATATAACAATTGTTTCCTAAAAACTGACATAACATGGAATTGTTAACAGACTGGTTATAGAAAGACATAATTAAATCATATAGTTTATGATATATAAAATTATAGTTTGTTAATATATTAATAATAAGAATAGATCTTCTATACAGGATTTTAAATCACTTTTGAGGAAAGAGGATCTCATAGTGTAGGATTTCTAGTCTCCCTTTTATTTTTGGGAGACATATGCCATATTCAAAACTTTTTTATTTTGAGTGTATTATATAATTTACCTTTTAAATGTTATATCATGATTATAATTATTTTAATTATATTTAAATTTTCATTTTATTTTATGATTTTTTGGATCTTATGATTCAAAAGATTACCAAAATTGTAAATAATTTTTCTCTCAATTTTCTTTCTTCAAGACATAAGTTATGTTATAAAACTATATTATTCTAAATGATATATATGCATCCCCAAATACATTTAATATCTTAATTGTATATATTATCATGAAATTTAATGTTTAATTTATTTTATTCTTTCATTGAGGCTTATGATTCAATGTTAACAATGTGGTATGTTTTTATGATATAATCTCACTATTTATCAGGTTTATTTATGATTTTGTTTCTGATGATGAATTCTTCTGATCTATACCTCATGAAACTAATTAATTTTCATATAAAATAGTTATTTCATGAGAATTCATATTTTACCCTTCTTTTTATCCATTTATATACTAAGTATATAGATAAAATATCTTTTTACATATATCATTACATGATTTTAAGTATAATAAAGCATCATATTACAAGTCAAGGATTGTAAAGTTTGGTTTCTTGGAAGACTAGGTACATTAAACTGAAAAACATGGGACTAAATAAAACATTTAATAATTTAATATTTATAAAGAGCTCTTAATTTCCATTTTTGTCATACATCTTCATATGATAACCTGGGGATAATATGAACATAGGGATAAACAAAAGATCAATAAGGGAATAAGCATAATAATAAAGTTTTATCACATGGGTTAGAAGGCATGACATAATGATATAAAAAGGCAAGGAACATATAGAATCACAACATATAAACATTGGATCATGGATTCATAATAATGTGGAAGAAACATAAAACATGAATTTAGCATGAGTCATGGATAATTGCATATAGAGGAGCACAGGTCATGGTTAACCACTAAAACCATTGCACATGGTAGCATGAGTGAAGGTTAACCGCCAAGACCGTTGCACATAATACCTCATGAGACTCAAATTTACCTAATTCATTGGAGAGCTTTCTGGACACACCCATCATAACATGTTCATGAATATTCTTTCCACATATGGAATCATACATAATCAATTATATATAAATATAAGTGTTACTCATGGAAATAATTGGGTATCATATTCAATTCATAAAGCATAAAAATGAGTGTATCATAAAAGTGTCCATAAAAAGGAATTAGATCATTAATGGACAATAATAAGGTATAATAGTCATATATCCTCATAAGTTATGTCAAATTTAAGTGATAACATGTAAAACAAGAATTTAAGAAACTTTAAAATTAAAAAATTTTAGTGAGGTTTAAGGAAAATATTAAAGAACATTTAAAACAGGAAAGGGAATAATCTTTTATATAAAACCATAAGTTAACCAAGAAGTTTATCATAATAAAGAAAGTTATTTTATAAAAATAATGGTTTCTTAAAAACATATTATATAGTGTACTTTAAAATGGTAATAATTCAGGAAGTTCCCTTAAAATGGGATTTCTTATTGGGAAGAATTGAGAAGAGAACCACTTAAAACATGTATATCTTAAAAAGAGAATGATTAATGGACCTTGATACATGAGTTTCAAGAATTTGAAAATCATTTATAATATGTATATAAAAATAAAAAATAACTTATTTGGGGTAAAAAAAAGATATATCAGTCCAAAGGAATAATGGAGGTTCAGGTAGAATCCCTTACCTTAAGTCTGACGGTGTCCTTCACTTGATATTAATGTACTAGATAACCAAATTAAAATCATTAATTAATATTTTCATAACCAATTATTCATGTAATTAATTTATTATAACCTTATTAAGTTCATTCATGGCCTTTTTATGGGTTAAGAGGTTCAATTTCATTGTTTGGGATCATTTGTTTCCTTAGTTTTCATGATTGGTTTAATTATATACATGTAAGAGTAAACATGTAAGATGAGAATGGTTATCCAGAATTGAAGTATTATGTTACTATTTAACATCAAGAATATTTCATGGTTATAAAAATCATTTGGTTATTTTTAGTAATTATAAATCATTATATAAAACTTTTATGATAACTATTTTGGTTAATTAGCAGTTTTTAATCACATCAAACACATTTTTATTTATAAATTAATATAATGTTTAAAAAAAGATTCAATAACATTAAATAAGTTATAATACATATATTATAGTCTTTTTCAACCATAACAATGGTTTCATGACCAAAACTGAAGATGATAATAGAAATTGAAAACCTAGAGTCATTGAATATGATAAATTAACACATCTCAGATAGTGTTTTAATTTATAGTATAAAAGGAGGGTAAAGGAGACATGATGATGAATTATTACATTATCATAACAATATTATTTTACATTTAAGGTACTGCAGTTATAATAACATTTGTATGATAGTAGGTGAGGAAAGAAAAATAAAGAAAGGAACTTGAAAGAAAATAAAAGAAATTAAAAGAGGAATTTACCTCTTGAATATATCTTCCTTGAGAACCTATTTAGGGGAGAGGATTTGGTCTTTTGAAGATACAAATGGCTGATATAAGTGGGATAGGGGATTATAAAGATATTTGAGTTGAATTTTGGACTAGGCACAAATCTTGATAGGAATAAGGAGTAGAGGGTTTGAGGGTTGTTTTTATAGTGGAGGAGAGACGAGTTTTCTCAATATTTAATTCATTAGTTTATTATTTTGCTCAAGACAAGAAATGGTGTAGATTATTGAGACTAAAAATAGTAAATAGATCATGTGAATTATAACCAAGGGTGATTACATCAGAAATAATTCTAGTAATAGTGAATTTAACTCATAATGTATATATACGGAAAATTACCATATTTCACTATTCATTGAAAATTCATGTTTTTCAGAAAAATACTAAAAATTCACCCTAACTATTTTTCTACGTGTATAATTAAAAAAGTTAACTCCTTTTTAAAAAAAAAAAATTTAAATATGAGAAATTTATTTTTTAATTAAAATTATTATTTACTTGAAAAATACAGATTTTAAAATTAAAACTACTTTTCTAACACATTGAAATATTAATTAAGCTCTCATAAAATTATGTTATAATCATAAAACATAAAAATAATAATTTATGAATAAATTTTATGAATATAAAATTTCATTTAAATTATTAAATTAAAAAAATTGTAATTAAATATTTATGACTTACAAATATACCAACACATAATCAATAATTTTCAAAATATTTATTTACTTATAATATGATATAATTATACTATATTGTCACTTATAAGATGAAAAATTTTATGCATACTTTAATTGGGGATGTTACTATTATATTGGCCAGTTTACTATTCATAAGGGTGGCATTACTATTCCAAAGGTTAAGTTACTATTTCATCGATATATGTTCCTTAATTTCTAGTGATACCATTTTATTTCACTCATTCTTCATTTATAAGGCTTGAATTGTCTTCTATAAGTAATATTATGTGATTTTACTATAATAAATAATTTTAAAAATTTAATTTCATTGATAAAACATTGGGTAATTACATTCTTCCCCCCTTATGAAATTTCTCCCTTGAAATTTCATTTTACATTCTAAGACATAAATAGGTGTGGGTACTTTTCCTTCATTGCTTCCTCCAGTTCCCATGTTTCCTCTTCGTACTTATGGTTCCACCATATTAATTTCACTAGGTAAGTAGTCATGTTGTGTATAACTTTATCTCTATGATATATGATCTTCATTGGCTGCTCCTCATAATAATGATCATTCTGCAACTGTACCACCTTTGAAGAGAGTATATGTGAAAAATCTAGTATGTACTTCCTTAAGAGGGATACGTGGAATACATCGTGTACTTTAGACATGGTAGCTGTAAGTGCTAGTTAATAGGCCATTTCTCTAACATGATCATGAATCTAAAAGGGGATTATGTACCTGGGACTTAGTTTTTCTTTATTCCCAATCCTCGTGACCTTCTTCCATAGAGATATGTAGAGGAATACCATGTCTCCAACTTTCAACTCAAGGTCCCATCAATGATTTTTTGAATAACTCTTATTTCGACTTGGGATGCCTTGATGTGTTGCTGAATGGTTTTCACCTTCTCCACCATTTCTTTGACCATTTTAGGTCCTAGAAACTTATGCTCACTGACTTTATCCCAACATGTCAGTGTTCTATAACTTTTCCTATAAAGGGCTTCATATGGTGCCATTTAGATTTTGTAGTGGAAACTATTGTTGTAAGAGCATTTTACCAATTAAAGATGTTAGTCCCACCATCCTTTGAAGTCCATATAACATTTTATCAACATATCTTCCAATGTTTGAATAGTTCACTCAGATTAGACATCAATTTGAGGATGATAGGTCATGCTGAAGTTCAAATTAGTGCATAGAGCATGTTGGAGACTTTTATAGAACTTCAAGGTGAATCTTGGATCTCAGTTGGATACAATATATAATGGTACTACATGAATCCCTTACACCTATTTTATATATATCTATGAAATTTGATCCAATGAGTAGTCCTATCATATTACAATAAAGTGATCTATCTTTGTAAGACTATCCACAATGACCCATATTGCATTGTTTACTCTTTATGTACTTGGATATCCAGTGACAAATTCCATGGTAATGTTTTCCTTCTTACATGTTGGTATGGGTAGTGGTTTCATCATCCCCTTAGACTTTTTTCTTTCATCCTTCACTTGTTGAAATATCAGTAATATTGATGTATATTCAGCAATCTCCTTCTTTATATTATCCCACCAAAAGTGCTCTCAAAGGTCTCAATACATCTTTATGCTCCCTCAGTGAATAGGAATGGTTGATCTATGTGTGTCATTCAAAATATACATCTTTATCTTTGGATCAGATGGTACACATAATCATGACCCAAATCTTACAAATCTTTCCTCATCAATCTTAAACTCAGAGGATTTTTCATTTCTAATAGCTTCCACCCTTTCCAAAATTTCCACATCTTTTCTTTGAGAATCCATTGTTTTCTCCATGAGTGATGGTTGAGAAACCATTTGAGAAAGGACTAATTTTGTTCCTCCATTAATGATTCTCATTTTCATCCTCTACAAAACTAAGAAGATTGGATCCTTCTCAACTCTCATCATTGATAAAGATGCAAGATCCTTTGTACTTAGAGCATCTACCACCTTATTTTCCTTATCGGGTTGGTAGTGGATTGAGAAGTCATAATCCTTGATGATATATAACCATCTTAATGTCACATATTAAGATCCTTATGTGTGAATATATATTTGAGACTCTTATGATCAGTATATTTCTCACACTTCTCCCCATAGAGATAATGCCACCATATTTTCAAAGCAAAGATCACAGTTTCCAACTCCAGATCATACGTGAGATATTTTTACTCATGGATTTTTAATTTCCTTGATGAATAGGGTATCACTTTATCATTTTTCATTAGTAAACGGACTAATACCTTTTTTTAAGCATCACTATACACTATAAATAGTTATCTACTTATTGGTAGTGTGAGTATTAGCATAGTGATAAGCCTCTTTTTTAGCTCCATAAAGCTTGCCTCACATTATTGAATCCCGAAAAACTTCACCCCCTTCCATGTCATCTTTTTCATTGGGTTTGATAATCATGAAAATTTCTCCACAAATCATCAGTAATATCCTACTAGAACAAAGAATCTATGGATATCTGTTACAGATGTTGTCCCGGGCCACTCTTTAATTTCCTTTGTCTTGGAAGGGTCTATATATATCCATTTTCTGGTGATAATATGCCCCAAGAATGATACTTCCTCCATCTAGAACTCACATTTACTATACTTTTCATATATTTTCTCCCTTCTCAAAGTCTTCAATTCTATATTCAAACTCTCCTCATGATCCTCCTTGCTCTTGGAGTATATCAAAATATCATAGATAAAGAATACCAAAAAATTCGAGGTAATCTTTAAAGACGTTATTCATTAGATCCATGAAAATTTCTAGAGAATTAGTGAGTCCTAAGGGAATCCCTATGAACTCATAGTGTCTATACCTTTTTCAAAAAGGCAGTCTTATGAATATCTTCCTTCCCTACCTTTAATTGGTGATATCCTGACCAAAGGTCTACCTTAGAAAAATAACTGGTCCTACAAAGTTGATCAAAAAAGTCATCTATTCGAGAAAAGGGATACTTGTTATTTATTGTGATTTTATTGAGCTCACAATAATCAATACAAAGGCACATTAATTCATCCTTATTGATGAAGAGGACTAGTTCCCCCCATGGTGAAGCACTCGGGTGTATAATACCCTTCTCTAGATTCTCCTATTACTGCTTCTTCATCTCTTCTTACTCTACAATGGACATTCTATAAGGTGTCTTTGATATAGGTAGAGATCTAGGAACAAGTTCAATTTAGAACTTGACCTCTCGATCAAGAGGATGATCATGCAATTCTTTGGGTAATACATCTGTATAGTCCCTTGTAATGGGCATGTCTTTGAGCATGATTCTCTCTTTTTCCTCAATCATTTGAGCTATACATTCTTTCTCATAATTTAGTAATATCCATACTTGAGGGAATGATTATAAAGGATATTCATCTTCCTCCTTACACTTGTAAATAATTGGAGGATGCTTTGGGATGTGAAGAGTGATCTTTCTTTACTGGTAGTAGATGTCGGCTTTGAATAAAGATAACTAATCCATGCCCGTGATAACATCGAACATCACTAAATAAAGTATGATGAGATTTTATGGGAGGTTCATTACACAAAAATTAATCAGGGAGGATTTAAATACTTTGGATGCAATAATTTCCCCATTATATGTTCTCAAAGGTAACTCATATCCAAATTTTTATGTGATATTTTAATATTCCTACTAAACATTCATGATATGAAAGAATGTGTATCACCAGAATAAAATAGTACATTTTATATTCTTCAATGAATAACTAGTTTACCTGTCACTGCATTTTTGTCTGGATCCACCTCAAAAGTAGTGATAACATAAGCCCTTCCTTATTTCCTTGGAGGTTTTTGTTGACTACCTATGAAAACCCTTGTCTTATGGAAATTTTTCACATAATTATCATGTTCTTTATATTTGAAACACTACACTAATATCTAAGAATTGATATGAACCTTCCTTTCTTCTTCCACATTAGTGGAATTTTTCATATCCCTTTAGTAGTTCTTTTATAAATGTAATATATTTCCATATTTGATGCAATTTTTGGTTCCCTTTAGATAGTTCCCAGGATGCTTCTTCCCACAATTTTGACATGTGATATGTTCAATCTTCATTCCATCATGGAATTTATTTTCCAAACCACCCATATTAGACTATATTTTCCACTTTTTGTCATTGGGGCCATGTGACCATTGAGATTCATTGATCTCCATTTCAACCTTGAGGGAATAACATACAATCTCCTCATAACTTTCAAAATCCCGAATCACCAACACTTTTTGTAGACTTGGATTTTGTCTTCTAAAGAAGTGATCAACCTTTAATTCATTGTTCATGACAAATATGGAGTTGTATCTTGCAAGACTTGTGAAGTTTGCTTCATACACCCAGATGGACTCATCTTTATTCTACTTAAGTCTGAGGATCTCTCTTTCCATATTGATATAGAGAGTTCAGGGAAAATATTTGTTGAAAAACATTTTCTTGAATTCAACCCAATCCATGGAATCAATTTTATCCTGGGACTTCGTATTCTGGATCAGTTTCCACCACGGATCAGCTTCCCCATCAAAATGATTGACTTCCAACATGACTTTATCTTCTTCAGAGCATTGGAGGATAGAGAATATATTTTCAATGGAGTTAATCCATTTTTCCGTGAGGAGTGGATCGGAATATCCACTAAACATGGGAGGCTTTTTCCACATGAAGGATTCTACATCAACATTATCTTTCCTTGGAGAAGGAGGGAGTTACACATGATTCAAGTTATTATTCATAACGTGATATAGCTAAGAAAGTACTGTTATAATGTTTTGAGCACCCATTCCCATCATATCAAGAATATCATTAGGAAAATCATCATATTACCTATCAAATTGATTGTTGGAACGTGTTCATATATTTCCTAACATTAACTAAGTAAAATAACATACAACTAGGCGTATTGAATACTTAGATAATAAGAATGAAAAAATGGAAATGTTAAACATAAATAGATAAACTCTTAAATGAAAATTATATCCAAGATTGTGATTCCCTAGGTTTCAATCTAGGTTATCCATGACCTGTTTACTCACATTTATTCTTATGGGATTTTTTGTTACCTTAATAATGGTTCATACTAATCTTATGAATTTTCCAAAACATATCCCCTGAGAGTTTCAAATCAGGAGTGAAGTAAGCCCCATTATTGTTCACCAGTTCCTGTTCAAGTCTAGCTCAAAGAGGTATTTTTGGGTTTTACCCCTAGATACATAGGTTCCAGAGCCACATCCACTTGTTCGTATCTAGATAGGTATTTATTTTCTTGATAAAACACTTACTCTATACTTACCAAAATTTAGGGATGTTTTCTTATACTTAGTCATATCCCTAAGGTTATTACTAAAGTGTTGTATTCCTAATATCCAAAAACAACTAGACCTTCCTCTGATACCAACTATAGATACCCTATCATTTTACATATATCATTACATGGTTTTAAGTATAATAAAGCATCATATTAAAATACAAGGATTGTAAAGTCTAGTATCTTGGAAGACTAGGTACATTAAACTAAAAAACATAGGACTAAATAAAACACTTATTTATTTAATCTTCATAAAGATCAACTAACTTACATTGTTCTCATACATCTTTATAGGATAACATAGGGATAAAATAAATAGAGGGATGAGATAAAATACTAGTAAGGGAATAATTATAATAATAAATATTTATTACATGGGATATAAGGAATGGCATAATGATATAAAAAGGCATGGAATATATGGAATCATAACATATAACATGGGATCATGGAGTTATAACAATTTGGAAGAAACATAAAACATTACTTTAGCATGATTTAGGCTTCGTTGCATATAGAATATCACAAGTCAAGGTTAACCACCAAGTCTGTAGCACATGGTAGCATGAGTGAAGGCTAACCGCCAAGACTGTTGCACATAACACTACATGAGACTCAAATTTACCAAATGAATTACAGTACTATCCGGGTGCACCCATCATAAAATGTTCTTAAATATTCTTTTTACATAAATAATTGTACATAATAAATCATATATAAACATAATTGTTACTCTTGGAAAGAATTGGGTGTCATATTCATGTCATAAAGCCTAAAAAATAGCCGTATTATAAAAGTATCCAGGAAGGAAAGAAAATAGATCATGCATAAACTATAATGAGGTATAATATGCATATATTCTCATAAGTGATGTCAAATTGAATTGATAACATGTAAAGACCACATTTAATAAATTTTAGAATTAAAGCATTTTAGAGTGGTTTAAGGAAAATATCAAAGATCATTTAAAACATGAAAGGGAATAATATTTTATATAAAACCAGAAGTGAACTAAGAGTATTTTCATAATAAAAATATTTATTTTATAAAAATAATTTTTTCTTAAAAAAATTATATAGTGTACTTTGAAATAGTAATAATTTGGGAAGTTCCCTTAAAATGGGCTTGCTTGTTAGGAAGACTTGAGGAGGGGACCACTTAAAAAAGTGTATATCCTTGAAAGAGAATGATTAATGGACCTTGAGACATGATTTTGGAGCATTTAAACATCATTTATAATATTTAAATTAAAAAACATATAACTTCATTTGGATAAAAACAAAGATATACCAACCCAAAGGAATAATGGAGGTTTGGGTAGAATCCCTTACCTTAAGTTTGATGGTGTCCTTAAATTGATCTTAATGTACCAGATAACCAAATTACATTCATTAATTAATATTTAATGAACATATTATTTATTTAATTGATTTATTATAACATTATTAAGTTCATTCATGATCGTTTTGAGGGGTTAAGAGGTTCAATTTCATTGTTTGGGAGAGTTTATTTCCTTGGTTTTCATGATTGGTTTACTTATATACATGTAAGGATAAACATGTAAGATGAGAATGGTTATCTAAAATTGAATTTGTATGTTATTATTGAAAATTCATAAGATTTTATGGTTATAAAATTCATTTGGTTATTTGGAGTGAAAATGAATCATTATATAAAACTTTAGTGATAATCGTTTTGGTTAATTGGTGGTTTTTTATCACATAGAACACATTTTTATTTATAAATTAATATCATGGGTACAAAAAGATTTAAGAACCTTAAATAAGTTATAATACAAATATCATAGTCTAGTTCAACCATAAAAATGGTTTCATGAGAATAATTGAATACGGTAACAAAAAATGAAAACCTATCATCCTTGAATGTGATAAATTAACACATCTCAGATTGTGTTTTCATTCCTATTATAAAAAGAGGGGAAAGAAAATATGATGATGAGTTATTACATTATAATTAAAAAATATAGTATGTTTATGGTATGGTAGTTATCATATCATTTGTACGAAAGTAGGTGAGGTAAGAAAAAATAAATAAAGGAACTTGAATCAAAATAAAAGAAATGAAAAGAATAATTTACCTCTTGAATATATCTTCCTTGAGAACCTCTTTAGGGGAGAGGATTTGGTCTTTTGAAGAAAACGAGAGATTTTGGATGTGGGATAAGGTCTTAGAAAGATATTTTACTGGAATTTTTACTAATAACAAGGCTTTATAGGAGTGAGGAGTAGAAGGGGTGAGGGTGGTTTTTATTGTGGGGGAGAGGAGAGTTTTCTCAATATTTAATTCATTAGTTTATTATTTTTCTCAAGGAAAGAAATAATGCTGATTATTGAGACTGAAAAAAGTAAACAGATCATTTTAATTCTAACCAAGGGTAATTGCATCATAAATGATGCTATGAATAGTTAATTTAACTCATAATGTATATATAGGATAAATTATCATATTTCATTATTCATCAAAAATTCAAATATTTCAGAAAAATCCCAAAACATCACCCTAACCATTTTTCAATTTGTATAATTAAAAAATGAACTCGATTTTTCAAAAATAATTTTATAAATATGAGAAGTTTAATTTTTAATTAAAATCATAATTTACCTGAAAAATACAGATTTTAAAATTAAAATTGCTTTTCTAATAGTTTGAAACTTTAATTAAGCTCTTATAAAATTATATTATGATAATATGATGTCAAAATAATAATTTATTAATACATTTTATGAAAATAAATTTTCATTTAAATTATTAAATTAAAAAAATTAATTAAACATTTATGACTTAAAAAATACCAACACTTAAAATACGTTTTCAAATATTTATTTACTTATACTATGATATAATTATACCATATTATCATTATAGGATGGATAAATATTATTCATACTTTAATTGGTTAGGTTACTATTACATTGTCCAGTTTACTATTTATAAGGGTCACATTACTATTCCAAAGGTCAAGTTATTATTTCATAAGTATATGTTCCTTAACTTCAAGAGATACCCTTTTATTAAACTCATTCTTCATTTATAAGGTTTGAATTGACTTCTACAAGTAATATTATGTGATTTTAATATAAGACATTGTCATAAGAAGGGAATTATATTGATAAAACATTGGTTCATTACAAAATATTTCAAAACAATGCTTTTTGGAGAAATTTCCTTTATTTCTCTTTTTATTTGAAAATAAATTTTCCTTCCAAACCCAATTTTTCTAAAAAAATTAACATTCTTAAAATTACATTTTAAGAAAAATTTACTAGTTTTTTACTTCTTTACAAAATCTTATGAATGGAATATTCATTTTATAAAAAAAACATGGCTCACTTTTCTTTTATCAAAAATGTGAAACAAATATTTCTTTTAACAAGTACAACTTGATCAGAATCTCCTATCATCATGAACATTATTTTCATTGAATAGTAATTTATATGATTTAAATTTTATTTTATATAAAAAATATTTCCAATATATTTTATGAAATTAATGTTTTAATAATTTATTTTAAAAGAAAATTTATTTTCCTCAAGAAATGTTCCATGTTTTCTTTCAAAGTCATTTTCCATCTAAGATGATATCCTTTGATGTTAGTTATAATTTATAGGGTATACGATCTGTGGATAAAATTGTTATCCTTTATTTATGTGGTTTATAATTATGATTAAAAGATGTTTATGAAACTAATTTCTCTTCAACAGGTTATAAAGTGATGAAATTATTATGAAACATGGTTCTTTTTTCATGTTTTACGTTTTGATAAAATGATGAATTTATAAATAAATTACCATAAACATTACATAAATAGTAAATTATTTTAGAATTCAATTTCATACATTCCAAAAGTAATTTTTAGTTTGTATTTTTAGAGAGTTAGGAAATAGTTCATAAACATAAACTCATAATAATACAACTTGGGAACTACTAAAATAGTATCCATTTCTTCTATAATAAAAATGTTTTAAATAAAACATGAAATATTTTCATGAAAAATATTCAGAACATTCAGCTCGGCATCTTGTTTTCTCTTACCAATCATTAAAACTGTAAAGAACATTTTAAAATATGGTATGGTAATTTCATTAATGGACATAAAATAAAGGAAAACATTGGTCCATGAATACTTTTAAACATATGAAATCATTTTCACAAATACATACTTCTCACCCATAAAGTATCATATACTTAACTTATGAAAACAAGATATTTCCATATAAAATAGAAAACATAAATAAACCATTTATGTAAATTTGGGAATTAATTACTTAATATTGTAACCCCAATAATTACCATATGATTTGTAACCCTCATGGATACCTTACAATGTAACCCTCATGGCTACCATATGATGTAACTATCACAGTTACACTTGGAATAACCATTATATTCAACTTCCAACATAAACATACCCAATGCATTTAAGGGGGATATAGTTATCACCCTTAATCATAAATAATTCCCAATAACCAAAAAATAGCCGTAAAAATGAATACTTGCACCAAAAAACATTCATTTTATATTTTTAAAAAAATAAATTTAAAATAGGATTTTAATGAAAAGTCTCTTACCTCAACTTCATCTTAATTAAAACGCATTCAAAACTTCTATATAATGGTTTAAAGATTTTATTAATATATTAAATAAAAAAATTAATATTTATAATTTCTTATATGATCTTATTATAATATCTTTCTGTGCATTTATTAATAATATTTTTTAATTTCAATTTTTCAGGTGGATTTATTTCATGGTTTTCAAGGTTGGTTCATTATGAATTTTCTTATCCAATGGAAGAAAAACTAAAAAAGTGGAAAGAAATGATATTAATATGTTTACATAATTTTAAATAATACCATATATCATTTTTTTTTCTAATATTATGATGATTCATAAGATAAAACATTGATGAAAATGATTTCATTTATTTTGGTGATTTTTACGACCATCGTGAACTTATATCATTTTATTTAATATCATGATTATATATTGGTTCAATAATATTATATAACTTATAATATTTATAATAAAATATTATTTAACCATAATAATGGTTTTATGACAATAAACGAAGGAGGTAAAGGAAAATTAAAACACATCGTCCACAATGATGGTAAATCGACACATCATGGATGATATTTTCATTTTTTAGAATGAGAGGAGAAGAGAAGAAGTATGAAGATGGATATTGAATTAACATGAACAAATTATAGTATATGTAAGTTTATTGATTTATCATGTCACTTAGATTATTATAGGTTAGTAGATAATAATAAAAGAAAATAAATTGAAAAGAAAATAAATGCAAATGAAAGAGGATTTTACCTCTTGAATTCTTCTCCTTGAGAACCTCCTTAAGGAATGTGGTTTTATCCTCTTGGTGAGACCAAAAGGTATTGAAATGGGTAAGATGATTCTTATGGGAATTGGACAGAAATTAAACAAGATACAATTATTTTAGTCGTGAGGAGAATAGGTGATGAGGGGTGGTATTTATAGTGGAGGAGAGGGGTGTTTTTTTATTATTTTATTCATTAGTTAATTATTTTGGCTCAATAATATGAATAGTTTGATGATTATCACTAAATATATTATAATAATTAAGTATAGATAGATATTATGGTCTTACATAATCTATACATCATCTATGAATAAATAATTCATGTATTTAGCTTATTTCGTAAATTACTGTATTTCACTATTGACCAAAAAATAAAATATTTTAGAAAAATACAAAAAATTTACACTAAAAATGTTTCAAAATGTAGAATTCACAAATGAAGTCCATTAAATGAAAATAATTTTCTAAACATGATAAATTTAATTTTTAATTAAAATTGTCATTTATTAAGAAAATAGCAATTTTAAAATTATAACTGATTTTATAACATGTTGAAAAAATAATTAAGGTACCATAAATTTATCAAATAATAATAATACAATAAAATACTAATTTATGAATCTATTTTATGAAGATAATTTTTTTTAATCATTATGTTGATTATAAAATTGTAAATAAAAATTTTTGTTTCACAAAAATACTAATATTTAATTTATCATTTTTAAAACATATATTTACTTATTCCTTGATATACATACATCATATTTTCACTTATAAGATGCATAAATTTTATTTATACTTTAATAGCTGAGGTTACTATTCTATCTGTATAGAATCCTTAAAAACTATAAATACCACTTATTTTATTATATATTTATAGTGAGTTTAACTTTTAATTCTGGAATGAAATGAAATTATTTTTAAAAGTACCTATGTTGTTATATTATCCCCCTTATGGAAATTTTATCCTCATAATTTTCATTCACTTATTAAATAATTGAGGATATTATTCCCCCAAAGCATTTTCATATTCCCTTGTTTCTTCTTCAACCATGTAGTTTATCTATAAATCCTTAACCAGGTTAATTACTTTATTCTGCAACACTTTCTCTCTACGATCAAGAATCGGAACAAGTTTCTCTTCATAATAAAGGTTCTCTTACAGCTGAACTACTTCTAGGATCAAAACATTAGATGAATCTGCACATATATTCTTAACATCAAAACGTGGAAAACATTGTGTACCTGAGATAAACTTGGAGTCAAGGATACTCAGTAGGAAATTGATCCAACATTATCAAGGATTTCAAAAGGTCCAATGAACTATGGACTTATCTTTCCTTTCTTACCAAAATTCATAACACTTTTATAATGAGATATTTTATGGAAAACATGATCACCTACCTCAAAAAAAACTATTTCCTCCTATTATTTGTATAACATTTATACCTACTCTAAGTTATCCTGATGTGTTTCTAGACTATATTCACTTTCTCATCCACTTACTCTACTAATTATGGTCCCATTAACTTCCTTTCTCTGACATCATCACAAAATTCTAGAGTTCGACACCACTTTCCACATAATGCCTCAAAAGGTGTTATCTGTATACTGGAATGAAAACAGTTATTATAAGAAAACTAAAGTAAATAAATATGATGATCCCATACTCCCTAGTAATCCATTTAACAAGAACGTAACATATCTTCCAATGTTTAAATTTTTTTCTCGGTCTATCCATCAGATTGAGGATGAAAGGCTATGCTAAAATTTAATTCAGTTCTCAATGTCTTCTGAAGGCATTTAAAAAAGTTAGAAGTTAACCTAGGATCATGATCAGATACAATAGAGATAGAAACTCCATATAACATGAAAATACTTTTTAGGTATAGTCTAGAAAGTTGATTTAGAGAAAGAGTGTCTCCAATAGGAAGGAATTGTGATGATTTATTCAGTCGATCAAAAATAACCCAAATTACATTGTCACCTCAAGAAGTATTCGTTAGTCCTACTATGAATTCCATGGATATATTTTCTAATTTCTACTATGGTAATAGAAAATTATGAATCATCCCCTAATCTAGTTATTTTTCATATTTAATCTATTTAAAAGTCAAACATTTCATGGTAAAATCAGTAATATATTGTTTCATTCCATCCCACAGTTAATGCTCTCGAAGGTCTCTATACATCTTAGATATTCCAGGATGAATTAAAAATGGAGAACTATATGTTTCACTTAACAATTCTTTCTTTAGCTGGGAATCATAGGGCCCACATAATCTCTTTCCATATCTCAAGACACAATCTTTATCAACATTGAATTTATGAAATTTAATTTTCTTAACCCATTTTACCTTTTTCTATAACTCACGTTCATCCTTATGTGATTTATTAATTCTCTCTGAGTGATATGACTACACTAAAACATGAAACAAAAAAATAATTTATGGAACTAATAACTTCAAATAAAAAATTAATCAAATCATTAATCAAGGGTTCATGTCCTAAATGTAACATGGTAAATGTGTCATGATTTTTTTGACTCAAGGAATCCGCCACTTTGTTTTCTTTTCTAGTATGGTAATTGATCATGAAATCATAATCCTTTATTAGTTCAATCCGTCTTCTATGTCTCTTGTTCAATTCCTTCTGAGTTAATATATACTTCAAATGTTTATGTTCAGTATATATTTTACATTTGTCTCTATATAAATGATGTCTCTAGATTTTTAAAGAAAAAAACCAAAGCTGATAATTCCAAATCATGTGTGGGATAATTTAACTCATGAGTTTTTGGTTATCTTGAAAAATAAGAAATTAACTAATCATTCTGTATCAGAACAAAAACATTACCCTTCAATTAAGAATCATTATAGATGAAAAAATCACTATTTTAAGAAGGGAGATCCAAAATTGAAGAATTAACCAATCTTCTTTTCAGTTCCTAAAAACCATCATTGTCTTATATCAAAATAAATTTAACCCATTTTTGTATTAAATTAGTTATTGAGCTAGATAACTATTTAAATATTTTAACAAACTGTCAGTAATATCATTCTAATCCTTGAAAACTAAGAATATCATTAACATTTGAAGGTCTTGTCCATTTATAAACCAATTTTTTTTACCGGATCAACTGTTATGTCATCCTTATTTACAATGTTACCAAGAAAAGAAATTGGTTTCAACCAAAAATAAAATTTTCTAAATTTCCCATATAACTTGTTTTCAATAATATTTTTTAGTAAAATCCTTAAAAAATTTCAGGATATCCATAAATTTTTTAAAACACTAAAATACCATCAATAAAAAAACAAAAAAGATTATATTCGTAAGATCCATAAATACATCAGGGTAATTTTTAAAACCAAAGGTAATAACAACAAACTCATAATGCCCTTATCTAGTTTGGAATTCTATTTTTTGAATTTCATCCTCCTTCACCTTCAACTGATCATACTTAGATCTCAAGTGAATCTTAAAAAAATACCAAGCTACCTAGAGCTGATGAATCAAGTCATTGATATGAGGAAATGGATACTTATTCCTAACATTAATGTTATTGAAATCTCTACAATCATTTCAAATACTCAAGGAATCATATTTGATTTTATTAAACAAAGAAGGAGCACCGTATGGTGAAGTTCAAGGATTAATGAAACCTTTATCAAGAAACTCTTGAAATTTATTTTTCAATTCTAGAAGTTTCACTTGAACCATTAGATAAAGGGGTTTTTAGATTGGATTATCATCAGGAACTAATAAATTAGTAAATTCAACTTCCAGATTAGATATAACACTAGGAAACTCATTAAGAAAAATATTTAGGTATTCATTTACCACTAGCACATCATTAATCAGAACTGTTACCTTATTTTAAATAATATATACAAGAAAAATTTCATTTCTATATTTTTATAGTTTATCAGCTTCTTAATATGTTATCAATGGTATGGGTTCATTCTTGTATAAAAACTAAAACTATTTATAAAAAAACTATTTATCTCTACAATCAATCTGATCATGACAAAAAGAAAGCCATTATATTCCCATAATAACATCAAAATCTATTAATAGAATAACAACAATGATTGCAGGAAATGTATTTCCACAGAGAACAATAGGAAAATTATTATAATGTTGTTTTTCATTAATAGTTCCCCTGGTGATTTTACCATAAGTTATGATTTCATTTATTAAGGTGACATTTCCAATTTACCAGAAAATTTCTCAGAAATAAAGGAATGTGTGGACCCCATGTCAAATAAGACATTAGGAAAATATAAGTTAATAAACAAAGTACCTAATACCACTTCATTGGATGGACCAACATCTATAGAAGTAGTTTCAAAGGATTTTACTTCACCTTTCTACGTATAGTACAACTTCTTTTCATCATTCAAATATTTCTTTGGGTACGTATTTGCATAAATCCCAATCTCACTACATTTGAAACACTTTATAGTTTTCTTATCAGAATTAAATGTAACAACACTATGATTCTTTTTCATTGAAATCTCAGGCCATATGTCCAAACTTACCTCATTGAAAAAACTTCCTGTATTTTTTAAGGAATTCCCCAAGATTCATTTTACCAAACTTCCCACAAACTAGAAACTGTAATTTCTTACATTTAGGTTTATTTGATTGATTATTACCCATTACTTGTCATATAGACTTTTTCTTCTACTTTTTTTCAAAGTACATGTGATCATCATAAAACTCCATTTCTACACTATCATCACATCAAACAAGTTTTGAAAAACTTTTGAAGTCATGGGATTCAAATTCCCTTATATATCTTGGCTTCAATCCTAATTAAAAATGATTGATTTTACTATCAAGATCTCTAATAAGATTTAGAGCATACCTTTCTAATCAGGTGAAGTTTTCATTATAAATGGCCACTGAATCTTCCTTATTTTCTTTCAATTCATGTAATAGATTTTAAATCCTAAGTCTAAGGACCTTAGAAAAATATTTTTCAAGGAAAATATTCTAAAAATCATCCCATTCCAAGGAATCAATCTCCCCACTATCCCTGATATTCTTGGCCCTTGACCACCACTGGTCATTATAACCTTCAAAATGATAAATAGAAAGAATTATGTTTTGATTTTATAAACACCCCATAATGTTAAATATATTTTCAATAGATTTAATCCACCATTCATCCACCACTAGGTCAGAAGATATACTGAAATCAGGAGGGTGTTGCCTCATAAAATGTTCTACTAAAGTCATATTTCTTTATGGTAACTCTGGTTGTTATCTCACGTGGATTACAATTCCATTTATGGCCTATATAAACTAATCCATTTCTATCACAAACTAATTTATTCCAATTCCCACCAATCCAGGTTACAGGTTTAGAAAGGTATCATCCACTCGGTGCCTTCCTACTTCAGCTTCCCATTTTCTTCTACAAAAACTCGTTATGAATACACTTATCTTAGATTATGAAACATGGTAATATTTAAATTATATATCATTTAAAAATTAAAATAAGGTAACAATAATTTATGGTATTCTATTAATATCATCCTTGTGATGTCACAGACTCGGATTCCACTTAATGGGTGCCCCAATCCTGGTGGGCCAAATGGCCTCAAGCATATCTCCCCAAATGCCAGAGACCGCTGACTAGTAGCGAGGGACTAAGTTGTGTCTATGGGGAGACTATTCCTATATTACCAATGTTTATCATAATGGATAATTATTAATAGTGGTAAATATTGAAATCAATATAAGTAAACAGAAGGCATAATAGAAAATAGAGACAACAATAGTAATAATCGAAATAACTGGAATAACATAAAATCATATAACAACTAATGATGATATGCCAAGTCAATAGAAAAATAGAAAACATGGATATAAGACATCAGGGATAAAATGTTTCAGAAAAGTATAATGGATATAAAAATACTATCCCAAGCATCCTGAGCTCTGGATCGGTTATCTTCTATCAAGATCTATCCTAACACAGGAGAAATCAAGTGTTAAAATTCATTTTATTCCCTTTATCAACACATGCAGTCATGTAGTATAATTTGATTACCAAACATGCCTAGAGAGGGTGTGAGATAAATCTTAGTGGGCCTCCACTAATGGTGTCTATAACATCTAGAATGTGAAATGAAAATGTAATAGTGTGAAAGCATGCATATATAAAGTAAAGCAGTAGAATGTGACTAAATACCCAAGTTCCTGCTTCATCCATTAGTAGGTGTCTGAACATGTAACCAGTTCATAAATTTATTATTACCTATTTAAAAAATAAGTTATATCCATTTTTAAGATTCCAAGATATAATGAGGAAACCTCTAATGATATTTAATAATGAAGTTCCAAGGTAATAACCAAGGAAATGTAGACCTCAAGGGTCACCAACTCAGTAATAACTATATCTTGGATAAGGGTAATAGAGTAATCCAAGGAGCATATTCCAAGGCATTACACAATAATATGTCAATCGAATCCAAGGTTATCATCCAAGGTAAAATGGGGATATTTAGTGACTGGGCCATATGGGCTTTTACAATGGCACCTACTTTTCAATGTTGTATCCAAGGAGTGTATCCAAGGAATCCTTAATACTATGTGATGGATCCTAATGTTTCATATCAGGCATCCATGAATAGACAAGGATTGGGTTCTAGGTGGGTTCCAACCTAATAAAGTCATATCCTTGAATCAGAATGGGGTTCTTGAGTGCTCAAGTCATTCCCTAATAAGAATCCAAGTTGAGATCATGTTAGGCCATTTTTATTTGATAATTAATTCATATAATATATCATTTGGTTCAATACTTTCCTTTCATTAGTGTGATAAGGACAATTATCATGAAACCCTTTAATCAATTCATAATTTATAAATAATTCCATTTGGTTTAATCCTTTCCTTTCATTAGTGTGACAATGTCAAGTAGCATGAAACCTTTATTAAATCCATTTAATGAATATTCAATAAATAAGGTTCACTCTACTACCTTCCATCAATATGGTAATGGGTGATATGGACATGAGGCCTACTATTCATTCTCATTGAAATCTGAACAATTCATATACTTAGTATACTTGCCAATTTCCCTTTCACATTTAAATATCTATTTGAATCACTTACCTCAGGTAGGTCAAGTGATGAGCATACATGATACTTTCCATTATTTGATTCACAATTTACAACAAACCATTTATTATAGAAAATCATACCCTTAGAAGGGTCAAACCAAGGCACACCTGAATGGTGACTCAAACATGTCAAATACTAAAAACCCAATTATAGAATAACATCCTACATGGTATGGATGGATTTATGGGTGTTACCACTAACAACTAATCACATATTTTAAAATATAATAACTATAAATTTCTAATAATTATAAGTACGGAATATAAAATCAATAAATGTAACCCAATAAAATTGATGGGCCCACATGAAAATTCCAAAATCCACAAACTTGAGGGATGAGTTATAGACCACCCACCTTATTTTTATAAAACTCTCCTCATCAAGTATTAGCCTCTAGTTATGCTTAGATTGAAGTTGATCTGAGAAAAAGGGAAAAACTCTCACACCTCAATAACTAGGTTGAGAGAAAGGGAGAAGAAGAACGGATCAAAAGGACTTAAGTACTTACCATTGTGCATCCAACATGATGAATGGAAGATCAAATAGATATCGGATAAAGGAGATCTGTTTATCCCTACCTTAAGCCTTCAAAATGTTCCAAAATGAGAGGAAAGGAGTCCAATACCGCTAGAAATCAGATTAGGGAGGAAGGGGGTTAATTAGATCATTAAGAGGAAAATGGAAACTTTACCCAAAATTTATCTTGTACATGGTTTGTCTACATGGTTTTCTAAAATGTGTGAAAACCATGCACGGTTACCTAGTAAAGAGGGGTAATTGTGCAGTTAGGCCACACGATTAGGGAAACCATGTTCCAACCACGTGATAGGCTCTGCCCAAAAATGTAGACCACCCACAGAGTTAGATCTAACCCTATAGACTACTTACATGGTTTTTTCTAACTGTGTGACAGATCTATTTTTTCTCAAAAGATGGGTTTTGGGCTCTAAAAAAGTGTTGGAATCCCTCGTAACATTCACTCACTAATTAGGCATCCATAGTAGGTCCAAAATAAAGAATTAGACCAAAATTTATGGGATCCATACCTAAGTGAAAAAACAGGTTCTTATAGTCTTCCCCCTATAAAAAATCATCCCTGAGTTCACCTTCCAAGGGTATAGAAATACATTATTGTGAATAACTCTAACCACTAGGCATGTACAACATCCTCCCACTCCCAAGTCTCAACCTACATGTAGTTCTTCTATTATAGCACTCATACTAGAGGGGTAGACCGGCCTCATAGAGCCTTCGTGCGCCAACCAATGATGTGTACTGGATACTCCTCAAAGGTTACATCAACATCTAACTCAACTTCCTTAGGATAAAAGGTATGAGAAAGGGTCGACATGATATTGGTGAAGTTGTGAAACATGGAAGATGTCATGTGTGTCATGGTACCTATGAGGTAGTATCAACCTATAGGCTACCAACCCAACTCTCTATAGAATATAAAATAGACCTACATAATGAAGCAACATCTTTCCTTACTTCTGTAATAATCTATTCCCTAGATTGGGTGATACCTGTAGAAAAACATGATCCCTGAACTTGAAATCTATAGTTCATATATGGCGATAAACATAATATTTAAATCTAGACTAATTATTAGTCATATGCTTCCTGATTAAGTGAACCTTCTCAGAAATCTCCTGAAAGATATGAGGACCAACTAGTTCTTCCTTAACTACCTATATTCATCATATGAGTAAATGACATGGCCTACCATAAAAGGCCTAAAAAGATCCATTTAAATTGTCTCTTATAAGTTATTATTATAAGTAAACTCAAAAATATGGATATACTTCTCCCAAGAACCTCCAAAATCAAGGACACATGCCCGGATCAAATCTTCTAGAACCTGTATTAACTATTTTGATTGTAAATCAGTCTGAGGGTGAAAAATGTGCTTACAAGCACTTGTGTTCCCATAGATTTCTAAAATCCCTATCAAAACTATGACATGAAATGAGAATCCCTAATTTAAATTATAGTAAGTGGGACCTCATGTATTCATATGATCTCATGGACATAAATTCTTCCCAACTCATCAATTGAGAAATTCTCCCAAATTGGAATGAAGTGAGTCACTTTCTTCATCCTTTAAATGAAACCCCATACAATGTTTCTACCTCTAGTATACCTATATAAACTAATAACAAAGTCCATGAAAACATATTTCCATTTCCATTATAGGACTGTAATAGGTTGTAATAATTCTGCAGGTCTTTGGTGCTCTTCCTTCACCTGCTAATAGGTGGAACACCTAGTGAAAAAGCCTATAATCTAAAGTTTTATCCTAGTCCATCAATACTGGAATCACATATCTCGATACATATTGGAAATTTCTGGATGAACTACCTGCTCAGAAGCATGGGACTCTTGCATAAAATCCTCTCTCATATCTATAAGAACCAATACACATCCATGAATACACAGGAATTCATCTCTATCTACATACCAATATAGATGTGGGTTAACTTATGATATACACTCATGCAGAACCAAGCCCTTGTGATCTAAAAATTATCTACCCTTCACCTTATCAAGGAGAGAATAAGTAAATTTCAATTATGAGAGGTAATACTGCTTGTGACTATCATGAAACTCTAGATGAATCTCAAAAAATAGGTCCATTAACTTTCATTCATCATTGGCTTCCCATACGGTCTATGAATGAGTTTTCTTACTCAATGCATCTGTAACTACATTGCACTTCCTAAGTGTATAGACAAGCTCAAAATCAAAGGATTGTAGATATTCAACCCATCTCTTCTATCTGAGGTTAAATTCCTGTTGTGAAAACATATATTTGAGGCTCTTGTGATTCTTTTACACCACAAAGTTCTCACCCAATAGATAATTTCTCCAGCAACGTAAGGCAAGAAAAATTATTATTATCTCAAGGTTTTGAATTGGGTAGCTTCTCTAATGAGGACTCAACTACCGAGATCCAAACATAATGACTCTATCCTCCTACATTGTCACTACTCCTAGGCATATGCTTGATGCATCACAGAAGACAGTATAACCTATACCTGGATTTGGAAGAATTATAAAAGGTGTTGAGACAAGCCACCCTTTCATCTCCTGAAATACTTTCTCACACACTTCTTACCAACAAAAGTTGACACAATTATTTTTAAGTATAGTAAGAAGTGATTCAAGATGTGATAATTCCTTTATAGTTTGCCTTTAATATCTATCCAACCCCAAGAAACTTTATATATCAAACACATTATTGGGTTGCTCCAAGTAAACTATATCACTAACCTTTACTAGGTCAACGGATACTCCTGATTCTGATATGATATGACCCAATAAGTAAACTTTGTTGATCCATAAGTAGCACTTATAAAGATTATCATAAATTTGATGTTATCTCAGGGTACTCAGAATGATCTCAAGATGATTATCATGGTCGTTACGAGTGAGATAATACAACAAGATGTTTTCTACAAAGACCATGATAAAATAATTGAGATAGGGATGGAAAAACATATTCATTATATTCATGAATACAGTAGGAACATTTTTGAGACCAAATTTCATAACAAGGTACTCATATAGATCATACCTACTAGAGAATGATGTAAGAGATATGTCTGATGTCTAGACTCATACATGATGATAGCATGATCTTAGGTCGATCATAGAGAAGTCCCTAGACCCTCAATGTTGTTAAAAGATATCATCTATTCTAGGTAGTGGATGTCGGTTCTTGAAAGTAAGTTGGTTCAACCATCTGTAATCTATACAGAAACATAAGGTTCCATCCACCTTCTTGGAAAAAAGCACAAGAGAACCCTAAGAGGATGTACCAGGCTATATAAATCCTTTGGACTCTAAATCATCTAACTCTCTCTTGAGCTCCAAAAGCTATGTAGGTGCCACCTTGTAAGGAGGAATGTACACTAGAGATACTCCTAGAATAAGCTCGATCGTAAACTCCACCTATCTTTAAGGAGGTGAGCTAGAAAAAATTTCAGGAAAGACGTCCTTAAAATGATCCACTACTGGAGGGAAATCAGATTGACGTAAACCCTGATCCTCCATGAATAGTTTTGAAATTTTCATAGTTAGTCCACATATCCCATGATGCTCTGGTCCCGTTGTACTAGTATATACATCCCACTCACCCTTATATAGATAACTGCTTCCCTCGAGTGATGTAAATGATACCCTTCAATGATAGAATTCAACAAAAGTGTGATACTAGACTAACCAATCCATCCCTAGAATGACATTGAAGCATGTCATCTCAAGAAGAAAGATGTTCCATAAGAAAGGGTAACTTCCTACCATAAGGGGAAAGTCCCTAAACTAGTGTATTTCCTCTGACCGTATCCCCAATGGTGTATCTAGGGTCATTACACCACAGTAATATTGTATCTATAGTCTATGACTTTCCATGATAGATGCAGAGATAAAAGAGTTTGAATCACTTATATCAAATAATGTAGATAGTATAGTGTATGTCATAAGAATAGTACCTTATATAGTAGATGGTCCTATATTTGGATCCTTGTGTATTGACTACAGTACATGCAATTGGCCTGATCCATGTCCCTATGAAATAGCTAGAATAATTCGATCATAACTGCTCTACTGGCACTTCTAGCGATCAGGGGTCTAGCTACCATGGCCACAACCTCCCCATAAACCATTATTACCAATTATATTCTAATTCCCCACCTGACGAGGTATAAAATAACATTCTTCTGAAGGTGGATCTGGTGAAAATCTTTTTCCACTCTAAGCTAGTGGAAAGGTCCTGCAAAACCTCTAAAGATTCCCCATACGGCCACAAGCTTGGAACTCCATTGGGTGTCTACCACAAAGAGGATTTATCTTCCCCTATCTTCCACAATTATGAAATAATATAGATCTATTGAAATATGAACTATAGTTGTCACTTCCCTGATGAGAAACCTCCAAGGAGCGTTTCCTGCCACCAGGAGAACTATTGGCCTGTCACGACACTAATTCTCTATATCATGTACTATTATAATCCCTCATATTATGGTTAGTGATAATAGACTAATTACCTATATAAGAAAATGTAGTTAGGATAAATACATTCACCTATGTATGAGTGGCATACTGGAGCCCATCCCCAAAGCATCTAGCATGTGAAAGCTCATCACCGGCTAGAAGCAGTGCAAAGCACTGTAACTTAGTGAAATGTGTTGAATATTCCATAACTAAAAAAGAACTCTGATCAAGATGTATAAACTCTCTTGATCAGTCATCTCTCAGTGTCTAAGGAAAGAAATAATCATAGAAGTAAGTTTGGAAATCAACCCATAACATTCCCTAGTGACGACCGGCCTAGGTAATCACATCCCACCGACGCTTGGCCAAATCCAGAAGCATGTATGTGGAAATCATGAACCTCTGATCTAGAGGCCTCTCGAGATGCTCAAAGATAGATAGGGTGGCCTCTATCCAAGACTCAACAGACTATGGACCTCCATCCACTAAGAAAGTAGGAGGATGTTGTTGCTAGAACTCATGAGTCATATCATCCATCGTAGGTGCAACTCATAGAGCACCATGCATGGACTGTATCAGATATAGGAAACTATCATGAACTTGGTCATCAATTCCCAAATCTGGGAGATTAGGTGGTGCCTCGAGTGGAAATCCTAAAAGTAAGACTATTAGATCAAGTCCCACCACTTCTATAGTATGCTCTTCACCACTCTCCCGGCGTACGATATGATGACATTGTGGTAGAATTGGTCTAAAAATTCCAAGCACACACCTCAAAACAATATTTAAATAGATAGAGAGCATTACTAGAAGAATCATAATAAGAAAGGGATCACTAAACAAGGTATACTATCCCAACTACCCACTTAGATGCCAAGGTACTGGTAAGTGATCAAGTTTAAGTTTCATTTCATTTCATATTTAATTACCTAGTTCACTCCTTTACCTTTCATAAACATGAAAAGGTGAGATAAGGATGTGAAACCATTTCATATTATAATTTATGTTTCACTTTAAAATGGATATCCAATCCCATTGAATCAGTTCCCATACACCTCATCAATGAAAACAACACCCATTTATTTATATCATAATGGCTCGTCTTAGTGAATTACTCATCGCAACCCATGAGGGCCCATACACCTCATGAATTGAGATAGACAATCGCTCAATAGAAACCAAGATTAATACAAGAATAAGCTACCTATCACAACATCACTCAATAATAACAGGCATATAAAGTAATGAAATGTAGTGAAATGAACTTATATGGAAAGACAATATGCATGACATGTGAATTCTAGGTGCCTAATACAATGCATGTGACAATGATCATTTCCCTCATATCATATGGAAAAGGATGAAATAAATTCTCAATCATAGTAATAATAAAAACCTAGACATAGCATGTGGGTCACCCAATGGTGAAATAATGTCAACTGTAATAGGAAAAATAGGAAAAATTATATTTTGGGTAACTTGGATTTTACACCAAACATGGGTTCGTGATGCCCAAGCATGGATTAGGGCCAATTCCCAAGCATTACTAATCTTTAATTTATCATCTTCAAATAGTAAATCAATAAAATAAACTCCTCTGATAACACTTTGTGATGTTTTAGACTCGGATGTCGCTTAATGGGTTCCCCGAGCCCGGTGGGACACATGGCCACAAGCGCATCTCCCCAAATTCCAGAGGCTACCGACTAGCAGCGAGGGTCTAGGGTGTGTCTGTGTGGAGACTATACCCTCATTACAAAATTTTAGCACAGTGGATAAGTATGAACAAAGGTAAATGGAGGAAGTAATATAAGTACACAAAAGTCATAGTGGAAAATAGATACAATAGTAGCAATAACTAGAATAAAATACAAGAATACAAAAATTGATGATTATATTCCATGTCACTAGAAAACTGGAAAACATAGATACAATAAGGTAGGTATAAAATGTTTTGTAAAAGTATAAATTAAATCAAAAGATTATCTTAATCATACCAAGATTCGGCTCGATCATCTTCTATCAAGCTCCATCCTAACACAGTAAGAAATCAAGTGTTCAAAGTTATGTTATTTCCTTTATCAAAACATGCAATCATGTAGTCTTCATCATGTATCAAATGGCACCTGAAGAGGGTGTGAGATAAATCTCAGTGGGCTACCACCAATGTTGTCTATAACATATGACTCTTGTAATGAAAATGTAACAGTGTACAAGCATGAATATATAAATTAAAGCAGTACAATGTAACTAAGTTCCCAAGTACCTACATCAGCTCATGAATGGTGTATGAACATGTAACCATTTCATTAATTGATTATTACCAGTATACAAATAAGTCACATGATATCCACAATAAAGGTTCCAAGTTGTAATGAGGAAACCTATAATAATATTTAATAATGATGTTCCAAGGTAATAACCAAGTCAATGTAGACCTCAAGGGTCACCAAATCAGTAATAATTATATCCTAGATAAGGTTAAGAGAGTAATAAAAGTATAATATTCATTTTCATTCCACAATAAGATTCCTATCGAATCCAAGGTGATCATCCAAGGAAAAATTGGGCTAAGCATTGACTGGGTCCTATAGGATTTAACCATGGAACCTACTTTTCAATACTTTAACTAAGGAGTGTGTCCAGGTCATACTTTAATACAATTTGGGGGATCCTATAAATTCATATTGGGCATCCAAGAACAGAAAAGGATTGGGTTCTAGGTGGGTTACAACCTAATAAATTCATATACCTTAATTGGAATGAGGTTCCTGAGTGATCAAGGCATTCCCCAATAAGAATACAAGGTGAGATCAAGTCTGGACACTTCTATTTGTTAATGAATTCATATAATATATCATTTGGTTCAAGACTTTCCTTTCATTAGTATGATAATTCCAAGTAGTATCCAACCCTTTAATCAATTCATAATTTATCATTAAGTCCATTTGGTTCAAGACTTTCCTTTCATTAGTGTGACAAGGCCAAGTAGTATGAAACCATTATTAAATCCATTTAAGGTATATTCAATAGTTAAGGCTCACTTCTCTACCTTCCATCAACATTCTAATAGGTGCTACAGACATGCGACCTATTATTTATGCACATTTATATCCAATCAATTCATATACTTAGTATACTTGCCAATTTCCCTTTTAAATTTAATTATCAATTTTAAGCACTTACCTTAGGTTGGTCATGTGGTGATAATACATGGTAATTTCCATTATGTGATTCACAATTTAAAACAAACCATTTAATATAGAAAATATTAGCCTTGGAAGGGTCAAGACAAGGCACACCCGAACGATGGCTCAAACGTGTCAAATACTAAAAACCCAATTATGGCATAACATCCAACATTTTATGGATGGAGTTATGAGAATAACCACTAAAAAATAATCACGTATTTGGAAATATCATAACTAAATGGTTCTAATGATTATAATCATTTCATATAAAATCAATAAACAGCACCTGATGAAATTGATGGGCCCCATACGACAATTCCAAAATCAACAAACTTGAGGGATGAGTTATAGACCACCCAACTTATGCTTGTATGACTCTCCTCCTCTAGTATAAGCCTCTAATTAATCTTGTATCAAATTAGATCTGAGAAAAATGGAAAAAATATCACCCATTGATAACTAGGTTGAGATCAATAGAGAAGAAAAATGGCTCAAAAGGACTCTATTATTATCATTGCGCATCCAACATGATGAGCATAAGCTTGAATGGATCCTAGATGAAGGAGATCTCTTGATCCCTACCTTAGAACTTCAAAATGATCCAATATTAGAGGAAAGGAGGATAATACATTTCAAAATAAAATTATGGAGTAAGTATGGGGTTAATTAGATCATTAAGGGAAAAAGGTAAAATTACACAAAATTTAACTTATGTAGGGTTTGTCTGCACGATTTTCCAAACCATGCATAAATCATGCACGGGTACCTGGAGAAGAAGGGGAACAGTACGATTAGGTTGCATGGTTAGGGAAACCATGTTTCAACCATGCGAGATGGCTCTTCCCAAAAATATAGACCACCTTCATGGTTAGATCTAATCATGCAGCCTACCTAAATGGATTTCTCTAACCATGCGACAGGCCCTGTTTTTTCCAAAAGATTATTTCCAGGCTCCAAACAATCCCTAGATACCCTCTAACCTTTCCTAACTCATTATAAATCCATATTAGGTCCAAAATAAATAATTAGAACAAAATTTAAAGGATCCATGCCGGATTGAAAACTCAAGTTCTTACAATCCTAACCCCTAAATTTATCTAAACCATTCTCTGATACCAACTATAATAAATCAGCCTTAAAAATTAAATAAAACAGTAAATTATTTTATAATTCACAATCTTATATACCTAAATTTATTTTCAACTTATATTTTTAGATAATTAGGAAATAACTCATACATATCAACCCACAAACATACAAAGTGGGTACTACTAAAATAGTAGTCATTTCTTCCATAATACCAAATTTTGTAATAAAGCATGAAATGTTTTCATAAAAATCTTCATGAAATTCATCTTGGAATCTTCTTTTCTCTTAAAAATACTTAAAACCCATGAAAAAAATTTTAAAACTTGGGATTATAACAAAAAATATCTATAAGGTATATAAAAGAAAGGAAATCTTTAGTCCATGAATACTTATAAACATATGAAATCATTTTCACAAAGACATACTTCTCCCCCCATAAAGTATCATATACTTAACTTGTAAAAACAAGATATTTACTTATAAAATAGAAAAAATAAATAAACCATTTAGGAAAATTGGGGTATTACTTATTTAATATTGTAAACCTTGAGAGTACCATATTATTTTAAACCCTTACGACTACCTTACAATGTAACCCTCATGACTACCTTATGATGTAACCACCACAGCTACACATGGAATAACCATTACGATAAACTTATAACATAAACATATCCAAATAATTGTAGAGAGATATAGGTTTTACCCTTAATAATAAAAAATTCAAAATAATCATAACATAATCATAAAATAATAATACTTGAATCATAAAATAATTCCTTTTTATTTTGAAAAAAAAAGAAATTTAAAAGATAATTTTTATAGAAAAGTCTTCTACCTCAGGTTCGTCTTACTTAAAATGTGTTCAAACCTCATGTATAATGGTTTAAAAAGTGGTTTTAATATATCAAAAACCCAAATTAATATTTATAATTCCTTATATTATCTTCTTATAACATCATTCCACCCATTCATTAATAATATTTTTTTATTTTCATTGTTTTGGTTGCATTTATTTCATGGTTTCCAAGGTTGGTTCATTATGGATTTTCTTTTTGAATGGAATTAAAACACCATAAGTAGAAAGAAACAGGATTAATATTTTTCCATAATTTTAAGTGATACCACATATCATTTTTCTAATATAATGATGATTCATTAGATAAAACATTAATGAAAATGATTTAATTTATTTTGGTGGTTTTTATGACCATCATGAACTTATATCATTTTATTTAATATCATGTTTAGATACTAGTTTCATAATATTTTATAACTTATAATATTTATAATAAAATATTATTTAACCATAATAATGGTGTTATGACCAACCTTTAAGGTAGTAAATGAAAATGAAAACACATCGTCCACGATGACGGTAAATCGACACATCAGAGACGATGTTTTCATTTTTTAAAATGAGGGGAGAAGAGGAGAGGCTTAATGATAAATATTCCATTAATGTAATAAATTAAATTATATGTAATATGATTTATTTATCATGTCACTTGCATGGGGAAGGTGATTATATATTAATAAAATAAAATAAATTTAAAAGAAAATAAAAGAAAATGAACGGTGATTTTACCTCATGAATGTTTATCCTTGAGAACCTCCTTAAGGAACCGAATTTTGGCATTTTGGTGGGACCATAATTTATTGGACGTGTGGAAGAGTCTTGGGAAGGGAATTTTATAGAAATTAAACAAGTTAAAATTCTTTTGGTTGTAAGGAGAAGAGGTGGTGATGGGTGGTATTTATAGTGCAGGAGAGGGCTGTATTTTGATTATTTTATTCATTAATTTATTATTTCAGATCAAGTCTATTAATAGTTTGAGAATTATCACTAAATGTAGTAAAATAATAAAGTAAAGTTCTTGATTATGGTCTTAAATCATCCATATATCATATATGAATCAATAATTCATGTATTCAGCTTATATTATAAATTATCATATTTCAATATTCACCAAAAAATTAAACTATTTTAGAAAAATACCAAAAACTAACCCTAACCATTTTTTGGCATGAAGAATTCAAAAATTAACTTAATTTTATTAAAATAATTTTATAAATATGAGAAATTTATTTTTTAATTTAAATCATCATTTATTAGGAAAATACAAATTTTAAAATTTTAACAAATTTTATAACATGTTGAAAAATTAATTAAGGTCTCAAAAAATTACCTTATATTCATAAAATGACAAAATATTAATTTATGAGTCTATTTTATTAGGATACTTTTTTTGAATCATTATTGTAATTATAAAATTTTAAATAAACATTTATCTTTCAAAAAATACCAATACTAAATTTATTATTTTTAAAACATTTATTTACTTATTCCATGATATAAATATATCATATTTTCACTTATAAGATACATAAATTTTATTTATACTTTCATAAATGAGGTTAATATTCTATTAGTGTAGATTAATTAATTTATAAAAATAACACTTATTTCATTATACATTTATAATGAATTTTACTATTTAATTCCATAATGAAAATAAATTAATTTTATAAGTAATTGGGTTGTTGTAGAATTCACTATGAAAACTGTTTCTCTCCAACATGTTATGTTATGATTCAATGATTTATGAAACCAATTATTTTCATGGGTTCTGATATGATGAATTTTATATGATCTTGTGGGACACATAAATATAGTGTTCATTATGAGATAGGTGTGGCCTATATCTCCCTCTAATGAATTGGTTAAAGATTCATATCTCATGAGATAAACAGGATTGGAATTGGGTATGAAATCAGTTTATTAAGTGAATCTTTCCCATATGATTGTCTTGGGAGTAAACCTTGACTACTATTATAATTTTGGGTGTGATCTCATTCTACTATGATAGTCTTCTCAATGAGCCTTGAACTACTAATGAATTGATTTTCTATTATTATGTGTATGGATAAAATCTATGCCTTTTGACAATGTTATAATCTCATAGTTCACATTCTTTGATTATATTAAATTTCATATCTTATGAACATCTATGATTTATTTCATGACTCACTTTTATGATCTATGATATGCAGGGTATGTTTTTCAAATGTTATTATCATGTTCTCATACCCTTATAGTCATGATATGTTTATGTCTCCCTTTCTTTCTCTTACGGAAGATCTGATCTCACCAATTCATATATTTCCACACATGTTATAATTAAATGTATTATGTATGATATATCTAATAAGGGTTCTAGTTATGAAGAACATAGTGGGAGTTGATGTGTCTCACTTATGGACCAGTTTTTTATAAGTCCATGTTTTCAAAGGTACTATACCTCAATGGTTTTAGCATGGATCATAATGTTATTTTTTGAATATTCAACTATTAAGTTGTAATATTTATGTATGATATATTTGGGTCTTACTGTTTGAATCAGAGAAGGGTGTAGTTATCCTTTAGAAACAAGAATAAGAAAATGTTAGTGCCATCCCTAAGAATGTGCATAAGGATAATTCTATATATGAGTTAAAGTGTTATAAAATATCCTGTAATTTTGTTAAAGGATATATCGATAGGTTTCCAAGAAATTAAATCCCTTTTTAGATAATAGGAGATTATGTGGCTTTGGGAAAGAGCTTCCTAGGGGTAATAACTCTGAAAATTACGCATTAATCTAGACTTGATCTTCTCATGGTGTATGAAAAGATTCCTTACTACACGCATAGTTTGACACTCCCTTGGGATATTCTATGTAAATTCATAAACCCATTACAAACCATCCTGAAGGATTAGAATAATTATCATGAATGACCTAAGATTATCTTAAGGATTAATAATTTGAAAATAAGTTCTCATGATTTAGACTTCCTATAAGTGATTTTTTTCATAATTATTTGGTTCCACACTATGATTATTGCTGCTTACAAAATGATTTTTTTTAGTAAATATCTAAAACCTGATGAAACCATGTTTATCCTGAGTGAGAATGAAAATAAAATGTTTTTCCTCCTAATAATCCAAATGTTATAGGATCTTTGATGTAAAATCTTGTTTCTATTATCACACAAAATTCTCAAGCTATGAATCATGATGAAAATAAAACTGAGAAAAAGAGATAATAATGATCAATTTATTTTTTAATGGTAAATTTACACCTTCTTTTTAAGTTTCTAATAATCTACTAGTTTTTGAGAAATTTATCATTACCATTGAAAATATATTTTCTATTTTCTATTATTCAGATCATGAAAAACTCATTTTTATTGTTTATCTTTTAGAAGGATAAGTAGATAAATAGTATAATATTATCAAAAATATGAGTCAATAATATTAAATTTACTCCATATAATGGGATGAGTTTATGAACATATTTTTCAATAAGTACATTACACATTATCTTTACACAAAAATGGAGAAGGATTTCCATGATTTAAAGCTGAAGAATGATGTATTCATATGAGGAAAATTTTAAATGGGAAGTCAGGTATGTTTCTTGTATTATCATCCAACCTAAAAGTAAGGTTTATTGATTCATCAGTGTCTTCAAAAAGTCTCCAAAGGGAATTGGAAATAAGGGACTTCGGAAGCTATGAGGAAATTGTTCATTTTTCTATCAAGTTTGAAATGGAAAATGGGATTACCCATAAATTTCCTAGTTTTTCTAAGAAAATTAAAATGGAATTCGAAGTAAAATATAAAGACCATGGAGAAAGGAAGATAATATTTCTATCATGCTCAATGTGTGCAAGGAAACATGGAGTAAATTTTCATATGGTTACTGGTAAATTATTTATGTGTGGAGGGAAGTTCATAATTAAATCAAATGATTAAGTAATGGGAAGAAGCTAAATAATGATACGAACAAATAGAATGCTCCACAAAATGCACCAAAAACACTCTAGTGTTTCAAATTATATGAGTATGGGAATTATTATAAACAGTTCTGAAATCTGAATGTCTATGATGATAATCGATGCCAAAAACCACTTATGAAAAGATAAAAAGGTAATTCTGATTCAATTAAATATTCTTATGAGGGGTGACATAAAAAAATTATTAAAATGTACACTTATCATCCACTCTAGAAAATATAATTTCTTATTTTACTCTACATCTACACATTAATTTATTTAAAAATAATCTTATATGGTTGTCAAGATTCCACCTAAACAAATAGATATATAAATAGTAGTGAAACCATTTAATGGTACATTGATCACATCTTAATTATATTATTCTTCACCAGTTTATGTTTGTAATAATTTTCTTCTTATAAATATTTTCATTCTTCATCTAGTTGAATTTGATGTTATCATAGAAATGGATTGTTTATATCTACATAAATCCACCATTAATTTCTAAGGAAGGTATTTCTTGTTTTTTATTCTAAACTAACATATGATCACTTATCATTTTGATGATAAAATCATCTTTTGAAGTAAATAACATATATTTAATGGGGTTTGAATCATATTTAAGAGGGTATTTTATCATCTATGGTTGGGAAGAAACTCAACATCGATGATATGCCTATTATGTGGTATTTTTTAATGTATTTTTAGAATAGTTTCTTATCCTTCCACAAAAAATTTAAATTGAGTTCTCAGTAGAACACAAACATGGGTCAATATATATTTCAAAGAATCCAAATTTTGTGGCCCTAATTAAATTTAGTAATTGAAAAAGAAACTCTAGGAGAATCTTGAAAAGGGATTCATTTGGACAAGTTTTTCACTTTGGGGTGAACCTATACTTTTTTTTAAAAATAATTATGGATCACTGCAACTATGCATTGATTATAGGGAGGTGAATATGATCATGATCAAGAAAAACTATCTTCTACTCTGTATTAAAGACCCGATTAAATATGCAGAGATCAATAAATTTCCAAGATTGAATGTTATTCTAGATATCACCAATTGAGGGTAAAAAATATGGATATAACCAAGACAACATTTTTTACATGATATTTAAAAACCATAAGGATGGGGGAAAATATAAAATATTTAAAAGGTGTGAATTTTTTCTACTAAAGGTTTAATTTTTGGGTCATATATTATCAAGATAGGGTATATCAGTAGATCCATCAAAGATGGAGGATATTAAATGTTGGGACAGACCAACCATGGTGAATGAGATCCATAGTATTCTTGGTTTAATAGGATATTATTAATGGTTTGTGGATAATTTCTCACAACTATCTAATCTACTCACCAAGACAACTTAAAAGGGTTCCAAGTTCCTTTTGATAGAATAATGTGAGGAAAATATCAAGGAACTGTAGAGAATATTAGTCATCATTCATGTTCATAAATTTCACTATAGTAAAGAAGGGATTGTATTTTTTAGTGATTTTTATATGAAGGGATTAGAATGAATTATCATACACAATTATTTGGTTATGACTTATTCCTCATAATAGTTAATGGTTTATGAGAAACATTACAAAACTAATGATTTTGGAGTTTGATATGGTAATTTTTTCATTAAAGATATGGATGGATTATATTTATAGAGAAATAAATGATATATATACCAATCACAAAATTATAAAGTATATATTCACAGTAAATAAGTTTAATATACACTATAGTATATGGTTATAGATGATTTAAGATTATGAATTCTTAATACATTAAAACCATATGAAAGAAAACAGGGTGTCTGATACTTTGAGTCAAAAAGATCATTCTAGATTATCCATGATGAGGATAAAAAAATATCCAATATTTATATATTTGAAAAGTATGGATAAGGATATCCTGATGGTAGGGGAGAAATATTATCTTACTCAATTGAATATTCAACCATCTAACCTTTTTAAGATTAAAGAGGCACTGAAGGAAGATGTTGAACTGCAAAAGAATGTTATAAATGTTCCCAATTTTAACCATCATCATGATGGATAGATAAGTTACTAGAATAGTATGTGTTACATCCATAATAGATACGAAGAAGGATATTTTTTAGGAATCTAATAATTATTCATTCTCTATTAATCCATGAAGTATGAATATGTATATATATTTAAAAGATATTTTTTGGTGGGATGACATGAAGATAGATGTCGCAGAGTTTGTATCTTAGTGCACTGTATGTCAACAAGTTTTGGATGAGAGAAAAAAATATTATGGGGCTGATATATTAACTACCCATATTACAATATAAATGGAAAATATCACTATTTATTTTGTCATTGGGCTCCAAAAAATGTCTAATGGGAATAATTTTATATGCGTTTCATTTGATATCCTTAATAATTTAGAAGACTTTATCATTTTAAGAGAATATTTCTCACTAGAATGTCTTTATAGTATATACATTAAGGATGTGCTAAGGTTTTATAGAGTATCAAACTCAATTGAATGTGATTGGGATCTGAGGTTTACCTCAATGTTCTAGTGAAGTCTTCAGTAAGATCATGATACATAATTTATTTTTAACATTGTGTATTGTCCTCATATTGATAGTCAGTTGGAGAGGACAATTAAAAGATTATAGGTTCTGTTGATATCTTATAATACATTTTGAAAAGGTGTTTGGGATCAACACCTTTCTCTAGTTGAGTGTTCATATAGAAATAACTTTTACATGATAATTAAAATGGAACCTTATGAAACCATATAAGGAATGTAATATAGATATATAACATGATGGAATGAAGTTGGAGAATGAAATCTATTGGGACCTAAGATATGAGAATAAATTTTAAAGAATGTTAGAGTCATTAAACAACACATAAGGGAGGCACAAAGTTGATAGAAAACTTATGCTGAAGATTTTCAACTTGGTTAGGAATTTAAAGTTGGTGACAAGTTCTTTATAATAATTTTACATGAAATAATGTAATGATATTAAAAATAAAGGGAAAACTAAACCCTAGGTATATCGATTCCTTTTAAATTCTTGATCATATTAGGATGGTAGCCTATTGGTTGGTGCTTCTACCAAACCTCTCTCAAGTTAATGATTTGTTCCATGCATTTCCCCTAAGAAACTAAAAAATGAATCTTTAACATGTACTAAAATAATAGTTCATACCCTTGGATTATTATATATATAAATAGGAATAACTGGTGGAGATTTTGGATCATACATAGAAAGTTCTATGAAATAAAACCACTATCCTTGCCAATGTTTTGTAGTGAAACCACTGGTATGAGGAAGATATGTGCGGACATGGGGATAAGATTAGGTAGAAGTATCCCCATATATTTATATCACGGTGAAAAAAATTCTAGGATGAATTTAATTTTAAGGGGAATAAAATGTAACACCCTAAAATTATATGATTTTGTTTTTTCAAATGAATTTAATTTCTTTGATATCTTGTGTTACATGCTATATTGAATTTTAAAAATCCATGATATATTATTAATATTATTAATTAAACATGACCATTATAACCTATTCATTAAAAATAGGGATATGAATAGTAATAAATATTTTAAAAATAATATCTATTATGGTTCTATATTAAGAGAACATATTAATAAAAAAATGATTTAAATTTTAGATAAGTCATTATATATTTAAAAAGTAATATTTTCTAAAAAAATGTTTTTATTGATTTTTGTGAGAAAATAATAAAAGTAATTTTAACCACATGAGAAAAAAATATTTTAAAAAAATAAACTTAATTTCTTAAATCTACATGTAAAATGTATCTTGAAGTTAATTCTTGAGAATTTTATAAACATATATATTTTTCAGGGAATATTAAAAATGTTGGTTTTTATTAAAAAAATTATATTAATTTACAAAATTTAAAAATATAAAAATTGTTTTAATATGGATTAAAATGTAAAATTTATTCACTTATTTATTTATTAATATATTTTATTTCATTTAAATCAATTTCATATTTAATTTTTATAATAAAATTTTTCCTACTTTTGAAAATGTTTCCCATTAAAAACTCTCTTTCTTGTTGTATCTATGGGTTTAATTTAAAATTAAATTACAAAAATTATGTGAGAATAATTTTTAAAAATTGGTTACATATTTGGAATCCAAATAATTTACATTATTTAATAAGTTTAAATTAATTTTTTTCAATAATTAATATCAAAAATAAAAAAAATTATCATTGTTAAGGTAAAAATGGGTTTATTAGGTGTTAAACTAAAAATAAAAGGGTTAAAAATGACCCAATCATGTAAAAACCCCCCCATTTTATAGACATATTTATATTATAAAACCTATAAAGTTCTATAATTTCCCATTTTGGTTCTTTTTTTACTATGAAAAACATGGGTATGGTTTATTCTTTTCAAAAATACCAAGTGTATCCTCTCCCCCACTTATAAAAGTCCACCCCCTCTCCTCTCCTAATCACACTTCCAAAACCATTTGTATCTGATCATACCAGACTAAATAACCTCATTAAATCTATCATATCATCCTTGAATCCTTTTTTTTACCATAAATCCAACCTAGGAAGGCTTTGTTGAAAACCTAAGAAGGTTACCCAACGAAGAGGTAACGTTCTTCAATGATAATTTTCATTTTATCTCTTCATGCACATCCTTAAAATATTATTAACACATGATAATAATATAACCTCATTAAATTAAATATAATTTTATGTTATTATTCTATGATCATTACCTATATCAATCTCTTATTCATTCAAATGTGAAATGATAACATCGCTCGTGTGTCTGGTAGACTTCTGCCTCATGAACCGATGTGACGTGTTTTCCATCAAAAGCTCTCACAGTTAGGTATGATGATTTATATAATTTATATGTATAATATTTTTCACGAAAATATACTTTTATAAATATATTATCACATATAAATTTTTTACATTCCATTATGTGGGGGTTATGATAATGTTGATTGTATGTATGGAAGACTACCGCCTCATGAAGCGATGTGATTCGTTATTCATATACATTTAAATAGAAGTTAATAAGGGATATATTTAATCAATAAATGAAATATATATGACATATAAATTATTATATAAATGTAATATATTATTTACCTTTATTTCACTTCATCTATCATGAAATTAGAAATAATGTTCATGTGTACGCACGACCTACAATCTCCATGAATGGTGTATTTAATTTTCTATATATAACATTTATGGACTATTATAAATAAATATATAATAAATTTATATGATATTAATTTTATTCTTAAAATTATTTATATTATTTAATAATGATAAATGTAATATGACCTAAATAAAAAATCCAAACATACATGGAAAAAAAAGTAGTTATTTCCTAAAACATGACATAACATGAAACTATTGATAAACAGTTAATAAAAGGTCATAAGTAAATAATATATTATATACATATAAGTATATTTAGATAATATAAGTATAATAAACATATATTTATTATACAAAAGGCTATATTTCATTCAAATAAATAGAAACTAAAGGTAAGTGATTTATATTCTCCCTTTTATTTCTAGGATATATATGCCATATTCACCACTTATTTATTTATTGGTGTATATATACTACCCATTTGAAATGTTATATCATAAATATACTTATTGTAATTATATTTAAAGTTTCATTTGATTTTATTATCTATTTGATCTTACAATTGAATAAATTACTAAATTCGTAAGGGATTTTGACTCAATTTTCCCTTTTCATGACATTAGTTATGTTATAAACCTATATAATATTATAAGGTGTATATATATCCCCATTAACATTTAATATCATGAATTTATATATTCTAATAATATTTTATGTTTCAATAAATGTTATTTTATCATTGTGGCTTATGATTCAATGTTACTGAATTAGTATATGTTTTAAGATATAATCTCATCATTTATCGGGATTTTTTATTATTATGTTTATGATGATTAAATATTATGGAACATCTATTAAGAAAATCATGAATTTTATTCTCTGATGGTTTCATATTATTATGTACTTAAGAGTTTTTTTTTAAATAATATATATTTATATCTTCAATTGTAAACCTTTTTCATCCAAATCCATGTTTTCTAAAAAAACATTTTATTTTTTAAAAATTCTCAAAATTTTGTATGAATGAAATTATAACTCATGTTTTAATTTTTTTCAAAAAATTGAAAGAATCAACATATCATTTTCCAAACAAGGACGATTTTGATTTTACCAGAAATATGAAAAGATTATTCATTTTAACATGTACTACATGAAGGGAATTTCCCATAATCATGGACTTTTTTTAGGATTCCTTTTTGTATTATCATGTTTATTTTCAATTAAAAGAATATCCAAAATATTTTATGATTATTTATTCATCAAAACTGATTTTCAATGAAAATATATATTCCTAAATAAATGTTCATTATGATATTTTAAAATCATCTTCCATCTATGTTGAAATCCTTGGATATTACATATTCTTTATTGGGGATATAATCAACAGATGCTTTTCATATTATTTATTTATAAGTATTTTTTATGATGAAAATATTTTTATTAAACCCTTTTCTCCTCCATGGGTTATACTATGATAAAATTCTTATGAAACACGCTTCTTTTTCCATGGGTTATACTTTGATTAAATAATGAAATTAATATGAAGCATATTTCTTTTCCAAAAGTTATGTTGCAATGGAATGTTTTTAAAAAACCCATTTATTTTTTTGGGTACTGATATGATGAATATTTAATGATCTTGGGGTATACATAATTATTGTTTTCATTATGATATGGGTTGGGCTTATATATCCTTCCAATTTATTGGGTAAAGATTTATATATCATGAGATAAAAAGAACTAGAATGTGGAGTGGACCAAGTTCAGTAAGGGACTTTGTCCACTATGATAGTCTTATTAGTGAACATTGAATACTATAATGGTTTGGGTAGTGAACTCATTCCACTACTATAGTCTTGTAAATGATCCTTGAACTATTAAAGAAATTATTTTATATTATTATGGGTATTCCATTAATCATAACCTTATAACAATGTTATGTTATCATGGTTCATGTTATTTGATTCCATTATGATTCATTTCTTTTTAACTATCATGATTTATTCCATGACTTCAACATATGATCTATGATACTCAGGGTATAGTTATTAAATTTTATTCTCATGTTCTCATATTTTAATTCTCATGACATATTGATATCACTTTTATTTACCTTTAATGAGAATCTTATCTCACCATTTCTTCTATTTCCTTTCCCCAGGTTATGATGAAAGGTATTATGTATTATATTTCTAAGAAGTGTATTAGTTATAAAGAAAATTGTGGGAGATGATGTGGCTAACTTATGGACTAGTTTTTTATGTGTCCATGTTACAAAGGTCAATAGGCCTAAACAATTCTGGTATGGATCATTATTTTATATATTTAATATTCATCTATTAGGATATAATATTTTTTATGTTATGTTTCGGTATTTAAATGATGATAACTTACTATTTAAACCTTAAAGTTTCTTAAAATATTATATTTATAAATTATTTCTCATTATTTTTCTCAAAAAACATTTAAAAATTCTTCTCAGTGTATTTAATTATATTATTTAAAATTTGATGAATTTATAATGGATCCATGATATATGTTTTAAAAAATTGAATGTTTAATAAATATATTATTCAACATTTATAGTTTCTTTGTGGAATTACCTTATAACATGAAATGCATTTTTTCTATTTGAATTCCTATAAAAAAGAGAGGGATGTTTATGAGATTAAACTTGGTTTTTTAATTATCAAAAAGGGGGATAATGTTGAGTGTATCTTTGAACTACAATATATTTTAATGATTAAAAATATTTACTTTTTTATTTCCTTTTAATTTATTAATACTTTGAATTTTTTTCTTTATTAAATAATGATTATTATATATCATATCATTAAAATTACATTTCTTAAAATATCATTAGATTTCATGTTTTGATTGATCATAACATGTTTAACAAGTTTTATATAGTGTTTCTAGAGAAAAGAAGTAATTTTGGACCTTAAAATATAATTTCTACATGTTTTTTTACTATTCCCACATATCCTTTTTATAAAACATCCATGTTTATATTTTGAAATTGACATAGTCAATTTTTAATCCACATAGCTGATTTTCTAGAATAGGTTACTCTCTTTATTTTGACTATATCATTAGCTGAATAACAAAAATTGAGTGATTATTTTTAAAAAATATATATATATATAAGATAATTATTTAAAATTAATTATTAGACATAAAACTATTAATTTACCTCAATGATTTCCGATATTTGGTTATTAGTCACTCTATATTTTTATTCTGATTTTTCTAGTTTCCTGTAACGCCCCGACCCTAGTTACCCAGATTCGGTGCATTATTACATAACATTGGCATGATCACAAGAAAGATCAAATCTCGAAAGACCGATTGGTTTAGTAGCCTTGGAAACAATATATATATTCATAAGTTTTACAATACATCATAAATTGGAAAACTACTACAACAACATAATGTCTCCATAAACCACACTCATATCCCCACATAAAATCCCTGCAGGTCATTCATAATTTACTTCTTCACTTCCTGGGAAAAATAAAACATAGAAAAGGGGTGAGCTCAAATGCCCAGTAAGGATAACAATATACCGGAAACTTTCATAAATAAGAATAAACATTTAAGGCTATGTATAACTAAAACAAAAGCCTTTTAAACTTGAACTTCAACATAGTATGGAAAAAGTAAAATGAAATAATGCCATTCACTTGTTCACATGGATATTCTACTAATCGAATAATCACATGCAATATCAATAACCACTTTCATAATGTTGGAATGCATAATGTCATACTATCATAACCACATAGCCAAGGCCTCGTGCCAAGACTACAAATAAGATTTTTCCAAGGCTTTGTGCCAAGACACTAGTTTGTCTCATGAGACCTACCGATGCATCGAGGAGCTATAGCGGGCTCCACCCGTCACATATTAAGTCCAATGCATTCCCATATGAAAAGGTTTAAACATAACATAAACATTCGTATTAAAACTAGCATACGAAATGTCAATACATTCACCATAAACCATGAATGGTATAAAAACAGAACATCCACAGTCAAACAAATCACAAAACCTTCAATATAATTTAGAAGTTTTGTATCATAACAAATCAACTTTAAATAAGCATAAAATCCATCAAAGGATGTTGACATAGATGAAATCAAAATTCTTTTTAAAGAAATATCTCCTTTTATTTTGAAATCATTTAAGATCCATATAAAATAAAACATTTTCTTTGAAAATATTCTAATAAACTTGTAAGGGAAGATTTGAAGATTTTATAACGGCGGAAAATAGCCGCACCCGCCGTATAAGTAAAAAAAACATTCTTACCTTAATTCTGTCGAAAAGGATAAAAAGGACCTTGTTTTGAAAACGACAGAAAGATTCCTTTATAAACCTCTTATAAAAAGTCAAAAAAGGGTATAAATGACTTTAACCCATATTCTTGTAAATAATAAAAATGTTTTGAAATACATTTCGAAGAAACATGGATGTGGATGATAAAGAAATCCCAGAAGATTATTACATATAAACAACCTCGGATAATGAAGAGATTGTGAAATAAAACCTTACCTTGTACTTTTCCTTGGTTGGGGTAGGTTAACCTCCTGTATAATGGTGAAATAATTGTTATTAAATTATACAAGAATCATATATATTAATATGATATCATATATGATCTTTTAACATTGATTTGTTAATAATATCTTAGAATTATCGTCGTTTCGGGTGTTAACTTACTCATTTTCTTTTATATGTTTTGTTACATAAGCCATGGTTGTTGTATCTTATTCATATCCATAATGATATCAAGTCCTTAAACATCATTTTTTAAATCATCAAATGATAATTATACTTGAATGGATACGATGGAGAATGAATCTCATTGCGTTCGTGGAGACGGTAGTCCGTACGTACGCACGAGCGACAATATCATTCTTTTGATATTAAAATAATATATAAATGGATGGTATATCATATATACAGAATCATTGAAATATTATATTTATTATTTTCATGAGTTACATATCATTATTATACCCATCCAAATAATAATATATTGAATAACAATTACACCACGACGTGGAGACGGTAAGTCGTACGTACGCACGTATGGTGACATGTTATTCAAAGGGTGGATAGAATACTGAATATGGTTGTACCATATTTATAATAACATCACAGTATATATATGATACTGGAGTTATTATTTTATAATGGTAACAACAAAGGAATAATAAGTGGAATAAGAAATGAACTTGGAAAAGGGTGGTGAAATCATTACCTCTTCTTCGGGTTCTTCCTTTTGATTTGATCAAAAGGGATCCTTATGTTGGATTTCTGATCAAACTAAGGCCTCTAGGTTGTAGTGAGGGATGTTGGGAGAGTATTTGGGTAGAGTTTGGCCGAACCAAAAGGCTTTGAAGGTGTGAAGAAATGAGAAGGAGGAGTTCCCTTTTATAAGAGGGGTGAGGGGCACCTTTGGAAAAGCTAGAGATATTAGTTTATAATAAATTCATAATCGATTTCCAATGGCTCCAAAGTTGACTATTCAAAGTTTAAGGTGGGGATGGGTCGAAAACAACTCAACCAATAGAATTTAGATAGGTTTGAGTACTTATATTAACCTTATCTTTAAGTATTAACTCTAAGTTAATTAGTTTCACTTTTACAATGTCTCTTTGTATTTTTATATAATATTGTTAATAAACTTACTATATACATCCAAGCGACCCCCAAGTGGTCCATTAATGATGAACCTATCATGATATAAGTCTCTTGTCCGAACCTTAGATTTTTAGGAATTTAATATCAATTAATAATATAATATTTGTTTTAAGAACTCTTTTATGTCAATTTTGACACTATTCAATAGTTGATTTTTTTGAAACTCATAACAGATTGATTACTTCGAAAAAAGTAAATTAAATCAATACTAATATATCATATTATCCTATAAAATTAGTTTAATTCATTAAAAGTTTCATATTTTATTTATTTGGGTATTTATAATATCAATTATTTTAATTTTTCACTATTATAGTAATTACTTCATCATCATTGTGTCATAAATAAAATAAATTATTTAATGTCTAAAAATTATAAATAAAATATAATTATGTATGAAATCTTTTTATCTTTATAATTAATATTTATAATATAAAATACAACATATATAACCATATGTAACAATTGTTTTTCTAAAAGATATATGCTTGTGTCATTTTTGTATTCATTTTAACTTAATTAAAATAAAGTGTCATTATCACTTACAAGTGGATCCATGGGGTCCCAAAATAGACCCAAAGATGCCCATGGTCGACCATGTATCAACCAATAGGGTTAAGACACGTTTTAGGGTAATTTAGTATTATTATAATATTATTTTTTAACCCTTATTTACCATATTTACCCTTAACCATGGTAAATAAAATATTTACCGCAGTAATTATTCAAAATGTCTAAAAATAAAAGTTACCTATTTACACAATTTGAACATCCTGATTCCAAATATGGAATCCATTTTCCTAAATTCAAAACACAGAAGTGGCAGAAATTAATTTAAAATTAATTCCCGCTGTCAAAACAAAAAGCGTGTTTTTAAGAGATAATAACTATCAAAAGATTGACACTTGTTTATGTTCGGTTTAATTGTAAAATTATGTCCAATGACCAAAATTATATTAAATGGTAAAAATATATTATAAATATAATTTAAAACCACTCAAATTCATAATTTATCACTATTAATTATTTTGATTAAAAAAGTTGTTTTTAATTAAAATTTAGTAATTTTCACTATTCATCAAAATATGAAAGTTATCCGAAAAGTACCAAAATTTCACCTTAGGCTAAATTTGATATTCTGAATCTAGAAATGAAGTCCATTTTAAAATATAAAATATATATAATTTCGAAAAGTAGGTATTACTATTCATAACGGCTAGTTTGATTGGTTATGGTGTGTGTTAAAACACAAGGTTGCGTACAACACACGCTACTATATTATTCAAAGAAAGCGTACCGTGGAAGCTTGGGATGTTTCATTTTAAATTTTTGATGTCCCCATTTAGTCAAAAAGTTTAAAATATTGTATTTAAAAAGGGTTCACTATTAAAAGTTGATAAAAGTGCAATACTGAAAATGAATTTGTTCTTGCATTATGTCTAAGATACTCATAATATGGAAAAATTATAAGGATTATATAAGGTTTAAAATTTAGTTAATACTATTCATAACCTCTTTTGAATGGATTTTTGGTAAGTCATGGTGCAATTGAACTCGGTGTTGCGTGTAGTGCAAGTTATTGAATTATTTTGAAGAAATAACACATTATGAATTCTTGGGGTGTTACATTCTCCCCTCCTTCAATAAATTGCGTCCTCGCAATTTGAAATTGTTCTTCGAAAATAAAAGGTTGAAAGTAGATAATATATTTGTGGGAAAACCCACATCGGAAATTCGGTTACTAAAATTTAGTCTTAATATGAGGAAAAGAGAAATCAAAGGGTCACCACCAAATTATGATCTCGATTAGGAGAACATTGGTGGAAATTAGAGACATATAATTGGAGGAAAACGTAAATATTTATAGGTAGTGATTGAGGTCATCAATCACAAACAAGTGTAAAATTGAGGTCCTTAAATTCATCAATCTATGATGATTTGAAATACCATCGGTTCAACAAAACATAGGGTATTAGGATAACACATTTTTGACGTTTCAAAATATCTTAGTTGAAATCCCACATCGAAAAATGAATTAATGAGGCCTCTATTTAAAATAAAGAGTCGAAAGTATGAAGATTACCGAAAATAACATATACTAGGGTTCCATGTAGGAAAATATGGATATGGAAGAAAAATCTAACCATCAATTATCTGATGGAGAGTGGTAGAGAACATGGCTATGAAAAGGCCAACAATCCCAAAGCCATAATTTAGTGATGATTTAAGGTATCATCTAGGAAAACATTTTTGTCCTATGTTTCTTTTCTTAATGTTGAGGAATTTATTTATGAGATTGTCTAAGATCATAAGGAGATATACTTACTTTATAATTAGTGTTTTATCCATTAATAAATTTCTACCACAAACTCATCTTTCACTCTAAAAGATAATAGAACGTAAAAAAAATCTATTTACACTATTCGTATAGGGTTCCAAAATAAACGAATTTATAATTAATCTACAAGATCTTTTAATAAAAACTACATTATTTAATCCAGGACATCTCGTGGGCCAGTGGTAGGTGATACACCCTTGTCGCCCTTCGGTTGCGGGTTCAAGTCTCGCAGCCTTGCCGGACGCGACGGGTTGCCGCCCGACCTTCGGGTTGTCCTTTTATGGCAATCCAAAATAATCCAAACTAGAACTATCCAAAATACTTTTGTCCAAACTCACAGTCCAACATTCATAAGGAAGGTAAACATAATATAGATCCTTTTTACCCCGTAATAGCCTATGAATACCTTCATCATGTATTACCATATTCCATATTGATTACATTCATGCTCCCTTATTCCATATAGAATGCTGGATATACTTCATTAATACAAAAATGTTTTAAACCCCAAAAATGATGGAATATACAAATCATTAATCAGTTCCAAGGTAGTCAAGAATATCCAATATAATTTATCCAAAACAATCACATATTATTCCAAAATCACTACCTCAGTATCAGAACTATATTATGATTTATCATTCTCTCAACCATATATTTTCCAAAAATTTATCCTGCTATTGAGTCACTTTTCTTTGTTCCACACAATCTCAAGTCCTTAATGAAATAGTACTGCAGTAAAATCCTTATATACTCCATAATTATTATAACAAGTACATTTTTGATACAACACTCAATTGACATAATCAACATAAGAACTCTAATCATTCCTCTTCATCTGTGGTAGTATCATAACTTGATTATTATCCAATAACATCATTTGCGGCATAGTCTGATGACTGGGACATAGGTTCGCGTAGTGTCCAAACTCCTTGCAAATGAAGCATTGTACATTTGAAAGCATTTTCTTACCCTTGCAGTCACGTACTTTGTGCCCTTTTCCTCCACACTTATAACAAACTCTCATTCCTTTCAGGCAAGTTCCAGGGTGTTTCTTTCCACAGTTACCACATATGACAAAATTATTCTTTTCCCACTTCCCTTTATCCATCTTTCTCTCTTCCATCCTTTTCTTCTCTTGGTTCCCTTCAAAGCCATAGGACTCAGTAAACTCTTTACTTATCTTATCAACACATGATATTATTTATTCATATGATGATAATACATGGGAGACTATTTCTCTTATAAATTCTAGCTTAAGACCATGAAAGATATGATCCTTCCTTCTCTTTGGATCATGTGCATTGCTGGAGTTCTCATTCCTTCTACTATGCACCATTTCTAAACAATGGCAAACACTGGATTAGTTTATGAATCAAAATACATAATCCAATACTTATAAAACACTTAACATAAATTTAACTATTTATGGATATAATCCATAATCATAAAAAATATTTTCTTTGAGGAAGTATATACTCATAAACCCTTCATAATGATTTGTAAAGAAAATGAGAGTTATCCTAAGCATATCCCCCGGGAGTGTCGTAACCAAGAGTGCAGCAAGGCCCGTTGTTGTGCACCAGTTCCCGTTCGAGTCTAGCTCAAAGAGGTGTTTTCAAGTTTTACCCCTAGGTACATCTGTGCCAGAGCCGCCTCTACCTGCTCATATCCAGACAGGGATGTATTGCTCGGAAGACTCACAAAATCCCTATAATACCAAAATTCTAGGAATTTCTTCTATACTAATCCTCAAAGTTCATCTTAGGTCTACGTTCTCTAATCAGAGTTTATCTAAATCTAGTTTCCAAGGTTTGTACTAAACTTCCTCTGATAGCAACTGTAACGCCCTGACCCTAGTTACCCAGAGTCGGTGCATTATTACATAACATTGGCATGATCACAAGAAAGATCAAATCTCGAAAGACCGATTGGTTTAGTAGCCTTGGAAACACTAGATATATTCATAAGTTTTACATTACATCATAAATTGGAAAACTACTACAACAACATAATGTCTCCATAAACCACACTCATATCCCCAGATAAAATCCCTGCAGGTCATTCATAATTTACTTCTTCACTTCCTGGGAAAAATAAAACATAGAAAAGGGGTGAGCTCAAATTCCCAGTAAGGATAACAATATACCGGAAACTTTCATAAATATGAATAAACATTTAAGTCTATGTATAACTAAAACAAAAGCCTTTTAAACTTGAACTTCAACATAGTATGGCAAAAGTAAAATGAAATAATGCCATTCACTTGTTCACATGGATATTCTACTAATCGAATAATCACATGAAATATCAATAACCACTTTCATAATGTTGGAATGCATAATGTCAGACTATCATAACCACATAGCCAAGGCCTCGTGCCAAGACTACAAATAAGATTTTGCCAAGGCCTTGTGCCAAGACACTAGTTTGTCTCATGAGACCTACTGATGCATCGAGGAGCTATAGCAGGCTCCACCCGTCACATATTAAGTCCAATGCATTCCCATATGAAAAGGTTTAAACATAACATAAACATTCGTATTAAAACTAGCATACAAAATGTCAATACATTCACCATAAACCGTGAATGGTATAAAAACAGAACATCCACAGTCAAACAAATCACAAAACCTTCAATATAATATAGAAGTTTTGTATCATAACAAATCAACTTTAAATAAGCGTAAAATCCATCAAAGGATGTTGACATAGATGAAATCAAAATTCTTTTTAAAGAAATATCTCCTTTTATTTTGAAATCATTTAAGTTCCATATAAAATAAAACATTTTCTTTGAAAATATTCTTATAAGCTTGTAAGGGAAGCTTTGAAGATTTTATAACGGCAGAAAATAGCCGCACCCGCCGTATAAGTAAAAAAAACATTCTTACCTTAATTCTGTCGAAAAGGTTAAAAAGGACCTTGTTTTGAAAACGACGGAAAGATTCCTTTATAAACCTCTTATAAAAATACAAACAAGGGTATAAATTACTTTAACCCATATTCTTGTAAATAATAAAAATATTTTGAAATACATTTCGAAGAAACATGGATGTGGATGATAAAGAAATCCCAGTAGATTATTACATATAAACAACCTCGGATAATGAAGAGATTGTGAAATAAACCCTTACCTTGTACTTTTCCTTGTTTGGGGTAGGTTAACCTCTTGTATAATGGTGAAATAATTGTTATTAAATTATAAAAGAATCATATATATTAATATGATATCATATATGATCTTTTAACATTGATTTGTTAATAATATCTTAAAATTATCGTCGTTTCGGGTGTTAACTTACTCATTTTCTTTTATATGTTTTGTTACATAAGCCATGGTTGTTGTATCTTATTCATATCCAGAATGATATCAAGTCCTTAAACATCATTTTTAAAATCATCAAATGATAATTATACTTGAATGGGTACGATGGAGAATGAATCTCATCGCGTTCGTGGAGACGGTAGTCCGTACATACGCACGAGCGACAATATCATTCTTTTGATATTAAAATAATATATAAATGGATGGTATATCATATATACAGAATCATTAAAATATTATATTTATTATTTTAATGAGTTACATATCATTATTATACCCATCCAAATAATAATATATTGAATAACAATTACACCACGACGTGGAGACGGTAAGCCGTACGTACGCACGTATGGTGACATGTTATTCAAAGGGTGGATAGAATACTGAATATGGTTGTACCATATTTATAATAACATCACAGTATATATATGATACTGGAGTTATTATTTTATAATGGTAACAACAAAGGAAGAATAAGTGGAAGAAGAAATGAACTTGGAAAAGGGTGGTGAAATCATTACCTCTTCTTCGGGTTCTTCCTTTTGATTTGATCAAAAGGGCTCCTTATGCTGGATTTCTGATCAAACTAAGGCCTCTAGGTTGTAGTGAGGGATGTTGGGAGAGTATTTGGGCAGAGTTTGGCCGAACCAAAAGGCTTTGAAGGTGTGAAGAAATGAGAAGGAGGAGTTCCCTTTTATAAGAGGGGTGAGGGGCACCTTTTGAAAAGCTAGAGATATTAGTTTATAATAAATTCATAATCGGTTTCCAATGGCTCCAAAGTTGACTATTAAAAGGTTAAGGTGGGGATGGGTCGAAAACAACTCAACCAATAGAATTTAGACAGGTTTGGGTACTTATATTAACCTTATCTTTAAGTATTAACTCTAAGTTAATTAGTTTCACTTTTAGAATGTCTCTTTGTATTTTTATATAATATGGTTAATAAACTTACTATATACATCCAAGAAACCCCCAAGTGGTCCATTAATGATGAACCTATCATTATATAAGTCTCTTGGCCGAACCTTAGATTTTTAGGAATTTAATATCAATTAATAATATAATATATGTTTTAAGAACTCTTTTATGTCAATTTTGACACTATTCAATAGTTGATTTTTTTGAAACTCATAAAAGATTGATTACTTCTAAAAAAGTAAATTAAATAAATACTAATATATCATATTATCCTAGAAAATTAGTTTAATTCATTAAAAGTTTCATATTATATTTATTTGGGTATTTATAATATCAATTATTTTAATTTTTGACTATTATAGTAATTACTGCATCATAATTGTGCCATAAATAAAATAAATTATTTAATGTCTAAAAATTATAAATAAAATATCATTATGTAGGAAATCTTTTTATATTTCTAATGAATATTTATAATCTAAAATCCAACATATATAAACCTATGTAACAATTGTTTTTCTAAAAGATATATGCTTGTGTCATTTTTGTATTCATTTTAACTTAACTAAAATAAAGTGCCATTATCACTTACAAGTGGATCCATGGGGTCCCAAAATCGACCCAAAGATGCCCATGGTCGACCATGTATCAACCAATAGGGTTAAGACACGTTTTAGGGTAATTTAGTATTATTATAATATTATTTTTTAACCCTTATTTACCATATTTACCCTTAACCATGGTAAATAAAATATTTACCGCAGTAATTATTGAAAATGTCTAAAAATAAAAGTTACCTATTTACACAATTTGAACATCCTGATTCCAAATATGGAATCCATTTTCCTAAATTCAAAACACAGAAGTGGAAGAAATTAATTTAAAATTAATTCTCGTTGTCAAAACAAAAAGCGTGTTTTTAAGAGATAATAACTATCAAAAGATTGACACTTGTTTATGTTCGGTTTAATTGTAAAATTATGTCCAATGACCAACATTATATTAAATGGTAAAAATATATTCTAAATATACTTTAAAACCACTCAAATTCATAATTTATCACTATTAATTATTTTGATTAAAAAAGTTGTTTTTAATTAAAATTTAGTAATTTTCACTATTCATCAAAATGTGAAAGTTATCCGAAAAGTACCAAAATTTCACCTTAGGCTAAATTCGATATTCCGAATCCAGAAATGAAGTCCATTTTAAAATATAAAATATATATAATTTCGAAAAGTAGGTATTACTATTCATAACGGCTAGTTTGATTGGTTATGGTGTGTGTTAAAACTCAAGGTTGCGTACAACACACGCTACTGTATTATTCAAAGAAAGCGTACCGTGGAAGCTTGGGATGTTTCATTTTAAATTTTTGATGTCCCCATTTAGTCAAAAAGTTTAAAATATTGTATTTAAAAAGGGTTCACTATTAAAAGTTGATAAAAGCGCAATACTGAAAATGAATTTGTTCTTGCATTATGTCTAAGATACTCATAATATGAAAAAATTATAAGGATTATATAAAGTTTAAAATTTAGTTAATACTATTCATAACCTCTTTTTAATGGCTTTTTGGTAAGTCATGGTGCAATTGAACTCGGTGTTGCGTGTAGTTCAAGTTATTGAATTATTTTGAAGAAATAACACATTATGAATTCTTGGGGTGTTACATTCTCCCCCCCTTCAATAAATTGCGTCCTCGCAATTTGAAATTGTTCTTCGAAAATAAAAGGTTGAAAGTAGATAATATATTTGTGGGAAAACCCACATCGGAAATTGGGTTACTAAAATTTAGTCTTAATATGAGGAAAAGAGAAATCAAAGGGTCACCACCAAATTATGATCTCGATTAGGAGAACATTGGTGGAAATTAGAGACATATAATTGGAGGAAAAACGTAAATATTTATAGGTAGTGATTGAGGTCATCAATCACAAACAAGTGTATAATTGAGGTCCTTAAATTCATCAATCTATGATGATTTGAAATACCATCAGTTCAACAAAACATAGGGTATTAGGATAACACATTTTTGACGTTTCAAAATATCTTAGTTGAAATCCCACATCGAAAAATGAATTAATGAGGCCTCTATTTAAAATAAAGAGTCGAAAGTATGAAGATTACCGAAAATAACACATACTAGGGTTCCATGTAGGAAAATATGGATATGGAAGAAAAATCTAACCATCAATTATCTGATGGAGAGTGGTAGAGAACATGGCTATGAAAAGGCCAACAATCCCAAATCCATAATTTAGTGATGATTTAAGGTATCATTTAGGAAAACATTTTTGTTCTAAGTTTCTTTTCTTAATGTTGAGGAATTTATTTATGAGATTGGCTAAGATCATAAGGAGATATACTTACTTTATAATTAGTGTTTTATCCATTAATAAATTTCTACCACAAACTCATCTTTCACTCTAAAAGATAATAGAATGTAAAAAAATCTATTTACACTATTCGTATAGGGTTCCAAAATAAACGAATTTATAATTAATCTCAAAGATATTTTAATAAAAACTACATTATTTAATCCAGGACATCTTGTGGGCCAGTGGTAGGTGATACACCCTTTTCGCCCTTCGGTTGCGGGTTCAAGTCTCGCAGCCTTGTCGGACGCGACGGGTTGCCGCCCGACCTCCGGGTTGTCCTTTTATAGCAATCCAAAATAATCCAAACTAGAACTATCCAAAATACTTCTCTCCAAACTCACAGTCCAGCATTCATAAGGAAGGTAAACATAATATAGATCCGTTTTACCCCGTAATAGCATATGAATACCTTCATCATGTATTACCATATTCCTTATTGATTACATTCATGCTCCCTTATTCCATATAGAATGCTGGATATACTTCATTAATCCAAAAATGTTTTAAACCCCAACAATGATGTAATATACAAATCATTAATCCGTTCCAAGGTAGTCAAGAATATCCAATATAATTTATCCAAAACAATCACATATTATTCCAAAATCACTACCTCAGTATCAGAACTATATTATGATTTATCATTCTCTCAACCATATATTTTCCAAAAATTTATCCTGCTATTGAGTCACTTTTCTTTGTTCCACACAATCTCAAGTCCTTAATGAAATAGTACTGCAGTACAATCCTTATATACTCCATAATTATTATAACAAGTACATTGTTGATACAACACTCAATTGACATAATCAACATAAGAACTGTAATCATTCCTCTTCATCTGTGGTAGTATCATAACTTGATTATTATCCAATAACATCATTTGCGGCATAGTCTGATGACTGGGACATAGGTTCGCGTAGTGTCCAAACTCCTTGCAAATGAAACATTGTACATTTGAAACCATTTTCTTACCCTTGCAGTCACGTACTTTGTTCCCTTTTCCTCCACACTTATAACAAACTCACATTCCTTCCAGGCATGTTCCAGGGTGTTTCTTTCCACAGTTACCACATATAAGAAAATTCTTCTTTTCCTTATTCCCTTTATCCATCTTTCTCTCTTCCATCCTTTTCTTCTCTTGCTTCCCTTCAAAGCCATAGGACTCAGTAAACTCTTTACTTATCTTATCAACACATGATATTATTTCTTCATATGATGATAATACGTGGGAGACTATTTCTCTTATAAATTCTAGATTAAGACCATGAAAGATATGATCCTTCCTTCTCTTTGGATCATGTGCATTGCTGGAGTTCTCATTCCTTCTACTAGGCACCATTTCTAAACAATGGCATACACTGGATTAGTTTATGAATCAAAATACATAATCCCATACTTATAAAACACTTAAAATAAATTGAACTATTTATGGATATAATCCATAATCATAAAAAATATTTTCTTTGAGGAAGTATATACTCATAAACCCTTCATAATGATTTGTAAAGAAAATGAGAGTTATCCTAAGAATATCCCCCGGGAGTGTCGTAACCAAGAGTGCTGCAAGGCCTGTTGTCGTGCACCAGTTCCCGTTCGAGTCTAGCTTAAAGCGGTGTTTTCGGGTTTTACCCCTAGGTACATCTGTGCCAGAGCCGCCTCTACCTGCTCGTATCCAGACAGGGATGTATTGCTCGGAAGACTCACAAAATCCCTACAATACCAAAATTCTAGGAAGTTCTTCTATACTAATCCTCAAAGTTCATCTTAGGTCTACGTGCTCTAATCAGAGTTTATCTAAATATAGTTTCCAAGGTTTGTACTAAACTTCCTCTGATACCAACTGTAACGCCCCGACCCTAGTTACCCAGAGTCGGTGCATTATTACATAACATTGGAATGATCACAATAAAGATCAAATATCGAAAGACCGATTGTTTTAGTAGCCTTGGAAACACTAGATATATTCATAAGTTTTACATTACATCATAAATTGGAAAACTACTACAACAACATAATGTCTCCATAAACCACACTCATATCCCCGCATAAAATCCCTGCAGGTCATTCATAATTTACTTCTTCACTTCCTCGGAAAAATAAAACATAGAAAAGGGGTGAGCTCAAATGCCCAGTAAGGATAACAATATACCGGAAACTTTCATAAATAAGAATAAACATTTAAGGCTATGTATAACTAAAACAAAAGCCTTTTAAACTTGAACTTAAACATATTATGGAAAAAGTAAAATGAAATAATGTCATTCACTTATTCACATGGATATTCTACTAATTGAATAATCACATGAAATATCAATAACCATTTTCATAATGTTGGAATGCATAATGCCAGACTATCATAACCACATAGACAAGGCCTCGTGCCAAGACTACAAATAATATTTTTCCAAGGCCTTGTGCCAAGACACTAGTTTGTCTCATGATACCTACCGATGCATCGAGGAGCTATAGCGGGCTCCACCGGTCACATATTAAGTCCAATGCATTCCCATATGAAAAGGTTTAAACATAACATAAACATTCGTATTAAAACTAGCATACGAAATGTCAATACATTCACCATAAACCATGAATGGTATAAAAACAGAACATCCACAGTCAAACAAATCACAAAACCTTCAATATAATATATAATTTTTGTATCATAACAAATCAACTTTAAATAAGCGTAAAATCCATCAAAGGATGTTGACATAGATGAAATCAAAATTCTTTTTAAAGAAATATATCCTTTTATTTTGAAATCATTTAAGATCCATATAAAATAAAACATTTTCTTTGAAAATATTCTTATAAGCTTGTAAGGGAAGCTTTGAAGATTTTATAACGGCGGAAAATAGCCGCACCCGCCGTATAAGTAAAAAAACATTCTTACCTTAATTCTGTCGAAAAGGTTAAAAAGGACCTTGTTTTGAAAACGACGGAAAGATTCCTTTATAAACCTCTTATAAAAAGTCAAACAAGGGTATAAATGACTTTAACCCATATTCTTGTAAATAATAAAAATGTTTTGAAATACATTTCGAAGAAACATGGATGTGGATGATAAAGAAATCCCAGTAGATTATTACATATAAACAACCTCGGATAATGAAGAGATTGTGAAATAAACCCTTACCTTGTACTTTTCCTTGGTTGGGGTAGGTTAAACTCCTGTATAATGGTGAAATAATTGTTATTAAATTATACAAGAATCATATATATTAATATGATATCATATATGATCTTTTAACATTTATTTGTTAATAATATCTTAGAATTATCATCGTTTAGGGTGTTAACTTACTCATTTTCTTTTATATGTTTTGTTACATAAGCCATGGTTGTTGTATATTATTCATATCCAGAATGATATCAAGTCCTTAAACATCATTTTTTAAATCATCAAATGATAATTATACTTGAATGGATACGATGGAGAATGAATCTCATCGCGTTCGTGGAGACGGTAGTCCGTACGTACGCACGAGCGACAATATCATTGTTTTGATATTAAAATAATATATAAATGGATGGTATATCATATATACAGAATCATTAAAATATTATATTTATTATTTTCATGAGTTACATATCATTATTATACCCATCCAAATAATAATATATTGAATAACAATTACACCATGACGTGGAGACGGTAAGCCGTACGTACGCACGTATGGTGACATGTTATTCAAAGGGTGGATAGAATACTGAATATGGTTGTACCATATTTATAATAACATCACAGTATATATATGATACTGGAGTTATTATTTTATAATGGTAACAACAAAGGAAGAATAAGTGGAAGAAGAAATGAACTTGGAAAAGGGTGGTGAAATCATTACCTCTTCTTCGGGTTCTTCCTTTTGATTTGATCAAAAGGGCTCCTTATGTTGGATTTCGGATCAAACTAAGGCCTCTAGGTTGTAGTGAGGGATGTTGGGAGAGTATTTGGGCAGAGTTTGGCTGAACCAAAAGGCTTTGAAGGTGTGAAGAAATGAGAAGGAGGAGTGCTCTTTTATAAGAGGGGTGAGGGGCACCTTTGGAAAAGCTAGAGATATTAGTTTATAATAAATTCATAATCGGTTTCCAATGGCTCCAAAGTTGACTATTCAAAGGTTACGGTGGGGATGGGTTGAAAACAACTCAACCAATAGAATTTAGACAGGTTTGGGTACTTATATTAACCTTATCTTTAAGTATTAACTCTAAGTTAATTAGTTTCACTTTTACAATGTCTCTTTGTATTTTTATATAATATGGTTAATAAACATACTATATACATCCAAGCGACCCCCAAGTGGTCCATTAATGATGAACCTATCATGATATAAGTCTCTTGGCCGAACCTTAGATTTTTAGGAATTTAATATTAATTAATAATATAATATTTGTTTTAAGAACTCTTTTATGTCAATTTTGACACTATTCAATAGTTGATTTTTTTGAAACTCATAACAAATTGATTACTTCGAAAAAAGTAAATTAAATAAATCCTAATATATCATATTATCCTATAAAATTAGTTTAATTCATTAAAAGTGTCATATTATATTTATTTGGGTATTTATAATATCAATTATTTTAATTTTTCACTATTATAGTAATTACTGCATCATCATTGTGTCATAAATAAAATAAATTATTTAATGTCTAAAAATTATAAATAAAATATCCTTAGGTAGGATATCTTTTTATATTTCTAATGAATATTTATAATCTAAAATCCAACATATATAACCCTATGTAACAATTGTTTTTCTAAAAGATATATGCTTGTGTCATTTTTGTATTCATTTTAACTTAATTAAAATAAAGTGTCATTATCACTTACAAGTGGATCCATGGGGTCCCAAAATCGACCCAAAGATTCCCATGGTCGACCATGTATCAACCAATAGGGTTAAGACACGTTTTGAGGTAATTTAGTATTATTATAATATTAATTTTTAACCCTTATTTACCAGATTTACCCTTAACCATGGTAAATAAAATATTTACCGCAATAATTATTCAAAATGTCTAAAAATAAAAGTTACCTGTTTACACAATTTGAACATCCTGATTCCAAATATGGAATCCATTTTCCTAAATTCAAAACACAGAAGTGGAAGAAATTAATTTAAAATTAATTCCCGCTGTCAAAACAAAAAGCGTGTTTTTAAGAGATAATAATTATCAAAAGATTGACACTTGTTTATGTTCGGTTTAATTGTAAAATTATGTCCAATGACCAAAATTATATTAAATGGTAAAAATATATTCTAAATATACTTTAAAACCACTCAAATTCATAATTTATCACTACTAATTATTTTGATTAAAAAAGTTGTTTTTAATTAAAATTTAGTAATTTTCACTATTCATCAAAATATGAAAGTTATCCGAAAAGTACCAAAATTTCACCTTAGGATAAATTCGATATTCCTAATCCAGAAATGAAGTCCATTTTAAAATATAAAATATATATAATTTCGAAAATTAGGTATTACTATTCATAACGGCTAGTTTGATTGGTTATGGTGTGTGTTAAAACTCAAGGTTGCGTACAACACACGCTACTGTATTATTCAAAGAAAGCGTACCGTGGAAGATTGGGATGTTTCATTTTAAATTTTTGATGTCCCCATTTAGTCAAAAAGTTTAAAATATTTTATTTAAAGAGGGTTCACTATTAAAAGTTGATAAAAGTGAAATACTGAAAATGAATTTGTTCTTGCATTATGTCTAAGATACTCATAATATGGAAAAATTATAAGGATTATATAAAGTTTAAAATTTAGTTAATACTATTCATAACCTCTTTTGAATGGCTTTTTGGTAAGTCATGGTGCAATTGAACTCGGTGTTGCATGTAGTGCAAGTTATTGAATTATTTTGAAGAAATAACACATTATGAATTCTTGGGGTGTTACATTTCCAATAGCTATTTTTCTTCTATTTTTTAGTCAAAACATGAGTTATAGAGATCTGATAAATTATATTCTTGATTCTTTTGAACGATAATAAAAGTCATTAAATACAATTAAACATGACTAAAAACTTATTCCATCATTTAATTTGTTTATTATAGTTCTGTATTTAGAAATCTCAATCTATTTATAGATTTTAGAAGTTTGAATATGTGATCAATTCACATATGTTGAAGCACCAATATCAATTTCACATACATAAAACCCCTATATAAAATCTCAATGTGAATCCCCTATATTTTTTCACCTTTGTGGTCAATTATCATACATTGATAAAAAAATCCTACATGAAAGACACCTAATTGAATTTGGATACACAACTTAATGAAGTTATATAGGCTATTAAAAATTATGTAAATTTTATTTATTTTAATTAAGTTTTTGTATTTTCATTTTATAATTTTTCATTTCACATAATTAAATTTTTCTAATGACATTATAAATTCATATTAATTATGTTGACACTATGATAAGTATTTTTCCTAATTGTAAACAAGATTTTATAAAGATCATATGGGGTATTTTTTTCACCCATAAAACATAGATATTGGAACTTAAAATTTATTTTTATTATTTTATGTTGTTTTAGTTTATTATATTGTTTATAAATTAATTTTATTAAATATTATATCATTTAAACTTTTTTTAATATTTTCAATGAAATGTTATTAGTTTTTAAAATTCTCTTCATTTTAAATACTTATTTTAAATTGAATGCTTTTGAATGTAATTTTCAAAATTCAAACATCCTATTTTCATGGATCCTTAATTTACATATTATTATGAAATTATTTTAAACTATTATTTTGATTTATTTCAAATTTATTTTAATTTATCTTTATTATTTTGTATTTTTGTCATGATTTGAGAGATTATTATTCAATGATAATATTCTTCTCTCTCTCCCTGTATAATAATCTAATAATATTCATTTTGAATTTTAAAGGTTCATATTCATTTAAATGATACCTATTTAGTAAGCGTAGAGTTTAAGAATATATACATGGGACTCAGTGGACATTTGGAAGATATATATAATTACGAAACATTGAGTGTATATGAATTAAAGTAATAAAAAGTTTCCATAACCTGAGAACCTTCAAGTTATCCTATATATTATATATGAAATTTTAGGATAATCACTCCAAAGATGAAAAAAAAAATTTTGACTTATAATACCTTGATTAGATGAGATGATCATATACTCAAGAACTAGTACATGTGATTATCTTGTTTTTCAATCTTTTACATTATGATTTTTTGTATCCATAACACTTCTTCCAAAATCTCATGTGATTTCTATACAGTCCCAACCTTAGTAAGCGAGGAGTTGGTTTATACTACCATTACATTGACAAGATTATAAGGAACCAAATACCAAACAACTGATTAGTGTAGTATTCATGGTAAACTAGATACATACATGAGTCTTTGATTAAAATTGAATACAATAATTAAAAAATATTTTTTTATTTTAAGGATAACCATATTCCATCGAGAATATACTTGTATATCATTCTTAGTAGACTTCATAGAATCTTGGGGAAGTAAAAAAATAATGGTCAGCATAAATTATTAGTAAGGGTTAATTATAATAGAAAAAATAATGAATCAATGAGAATAATAAATATTTCAAGGTAATGACTATACACACATGCCATGTAATCAATATACTGAGAGGTAAGTGAATAAAAAATATGGAACGGTGAATAATTGAATGCACATTCCATTTAAATACCTTGATTGAATAAATAGATAATGAAGAGTAAATATGGAATGGTAACTAACTGAAAACACATGAAATTTAATCAATAAACTGAGAATGAAATGCATCCATGGATTTTATCATAGTTAAAATATCATGGATAATAAATATTGAATCTGAATAAAGGAAATTATTAATTATCAGATGTCATGTATTTGTAACGTGAACCACTATACCATCAAGATCTATCCTCTAGAAATTTTAAGTCAGAGGTCAAAAACTCGCCAGATTCTTCTTGGAAACAAACTTAAAGGATTCTTCTCCAACTGAGTTCATGTCATGATAATACTCCTACAACAAGAGGATTATTTCCAATGGTCCCCAACCCGTGTAGTTTATGTCCAAACCATTCCTCATATATTGAATAATTGATTAAATTAATGAACAATGTGCCCTGTCAAATATCTATAATGACTAAAGAATACATATTTATCAATATTTCCCAATATAATTAAATAACTATCAAAGTAATTACTATATTTAAAAAAATTATATGATTTAGGAAATTAACATATACCTAATAAATGATATAAGTAATTAAGAGGAATTTAATCTCTAATTATAATAGAAAGGTGAATATTTTAAGGGGAATAAAAATGAATCAAGGAATTGAATATCAATAATATCCTTAGTTAATCAATCAAAAATATTCAAGGGGAAGAATAAGGATGGTATAAATACAATATATCCTAAGTGGAGTAAAAATAAAGGGTTGTTTTCAATGATGAATATAAATACTATATAATTATATTTTAAAAATATTCTTGAGAAAGATATCCTTTATATTTTGAAAAACATTTTGAAAATACTTTTCTTTGAAAATTACTTTTAAAAATATTTTCATTTAAAAGTAAAATTTTAAGCTTGTAAAGTAAGCTTCGAAGAAATGATGGTGGGTAAATCCATACATTCCATATAAGTTAAAAAGGAAATTTCTTTTTCATTTTAAAAGGGTTAAAAAGGTTCCTTATTCAGAAAATATTAAGAATATTCTGTTGAAAACATTTTTAGAAAACATGGTTTTAAAATAAAATAGATTTCCGATCCAAGAGAGAAATGAAGTCGGGTTTTATTAAAACATTTTAAGTGAAAATGAGTTAAAAATGGTACTATTAGTTGAAAAAAATCATGAATTTCCATAGGATAATAAATTGTGAAGTTTTATTAATCAATGGTCAAATAATTTAATCTAATGTAAATTCAAGTGTAAATAATCTCAAATATAATTAGATTGTGAATTATTCCCTTTAAAAGACTATAAGGTTGAAGTGAGAATCAAATAATTAATAAATTATGTGTAATAGATATAATTCCACATAATATAAGATTAAATACATAAATAGATATGAAAATTAATTATAAACATAATCATATAATATTAACAACAATAAGGAAGTGATATAACCCAATGAAAATGAATTGAGATATAAAATTTTTTTACGACCTGGTAACATTATGTTTAAATCAAATTAAATGAAATAATTTAATTTAAAATTTAAAATTACATGTATAAGGACTAAATAATTATATTACATGTCGAATTTTTATTATTTACACCATATATAATAAATTAAGTTCATAAACAATAAATTATTCCTCAAAGTCTAGAAATTGAGGAGAAGTCTCTTACCATAAACTTCATTTTGATTGAGTGATATTTAAACTAATTTATATTGGTTTAAAACATGTTAATAAATTATTACAAAACCATATTAATATTTATGATGTCATATTATACCCTTTTATGTCATATTATTACTTGATTGTTAATAATATTTCATTACTTTCATCGTTCTAAGTGCTAATTGTCTTGTTTTTCGAGTATGTTTTGACTTTTAATTTTTTTCCCTCATGATTAGATCATGATTTAATCATATCCATAATGTAAAAAATGATTTAAATATAATATATATTCATTATATATGAATTTATAGTAATCATTAAAATTTGGAGATGGGAAATGGAATGCATTGTTCATGAAGACGGTAGGTCGTATGAACACAGGATCGTTGCTTCCATTTTCATGTCGTATTTAAGGAAATAAAATTAAATGATATATTTGCATATTATATTTATAATATCATCTTAATTTAATATTTATCACATATTTAAATTAAAATAATCTTAAATACATTCCATGTAATGTGTGAATGAAATCACGTCACTTTGATGAGGTGGTAATCCACACATACACAAACAGTGTTATCATATTCCCACAAAATGGAAAGAAAGAATCTATGTGTTACATAAAAATTAAATAATCATAAATAGAATATAAATATCATATATATCATGTATATACTATAAATCCATCATTATACCCAACCATGAAAGGTGGTAATGGAATAATGAATAACATCGGTTCGTGAGGTAGTAGTCTGTCGTACACATGAATGGTTATTGAGTATCCCATTTAATAGAAATGTGTGAGAGTGTAGTTATTAACCTTAACATAAAAAAATATAAGTATATTTATAATACTTATGTTTTTATATAATCATGATATAATAATTATTTAGGGGTTAGTGAAATAAAAAAAAATTGTTCGTTGTAAGACGTTACCTCTTCTTCGGGTAACTCCTTTTAGTTTATACCAAAATCCTTCCTTGGTTAAATTTATTCCAAAATTTAGGCTTATAATATGCTTTTATTGATTTTTTGAGATTATTTATATAGGTTTCGGATGATCTATAGGGCTTGAGTGGTGTGAATAAGTGAGGGGGTGAGTTCCCTTTTTATAGTAGAGGAGGAGTGACATTCTTGTAAATATAAAAAGGTAAACACTATTTTGAGGTCTCCCTTACATAATTGACCTAAAATAATGAAAATATTTAGATAAGAGGGATAATATTGTCAAAATATATCCATAAAATGTAATTTTAATAAGTTTCAAGATCATGTTGGCCCTTAAGTTTAAGGTTTAGTCCCTTATTAAGCTAGTTTTTCTCTTAATCGCTGTTATTAATTTTAATTTATTTTACTAAAATTTTTGGGAAAAAAATTTAAACTTAATATATATTATAAATTAATATCATTCCAAATATAGATTCCATTTTTTAAAATTCCAATCACATAAGTGGCAGAAATTAATTTAAATTTAATATCGCAAATAGGATGAGAAATTGGGGTTTTAAAGTAAAACATTTCAAAAGTTTGAAATGTATTTAGATACAATTTCAATGTAAATTTAATTCCAATTACCTATATTGAAATTAATATATTTTTAATTTATCTAAATACAATTTAAAATCATATAAAAATATAATTTAACTATATATATAAATTAAATTAAAATGTAGTTTTCATTTAAAATTTAGTATTTTCATTATTCATCCAAAAATGATATATTTCATATAAAAATCACCCAAGTTAATTTTTTTGTGATTTCAAAAAATTATTTTTTCATATTTAATTTATAAAAGTGTCAAAATTTTGTGTTAAGATATCTTTACCATTAAAACCGGTAAAACTTTCTCCAGAAAAAATATAGTTGTTTATGCATAAAATTGGGTTTTTTATTATCTTATGCCTATCAAATATATTGGATGAATATAAATAAATATTTTATTGAATATATAATATATTTATTAATTTAATTTATAAATGAAAAATTCCTTTGGTGCATAAAATATTTCTTTATAAAAACATATCCTTTATATTCATTTGGTTTTTATATTCCTTTATAATAAATTGATATCAATTTAATTCAAATGAATGTTTTCATAATTTTTTAAATAGTATTCATAAATTATAGTTTAAATTTTATTGTATAATTTTCATTTTAAATAATAATATTAATAGTATTCGGTAAACTAGGTCTTTTGTGTAATGTAAACAATCAAACAAACTCATTGTTGTGTGAGACATAAAATAAATAATTATTTGATGAATTGAAAGGTATATATTAGATGGAATTAATTTAAAATATTAAATATATCATAAATTATCAATATTTTACATTACTTTCTATTCTGGGTGTTGCGTTTCATACACGTTATTGAATAAAAGTTACTCTTTTAGAATTTTCGGGGTGTTACATTCTTCAAAGCTTAAATAAATTGTGTCCTCACAATTTAAACTTGATCTTGGTAATATAAGTTTTTATATTTGAAAACAATCATTGAAAAAACACATAACAAAGTGGTTAATAAAGTATACTCTAAATAAGAGAGAAAGGTAAGTACCACGGTCATATTGAATAATGTATAACTAGGTTTGTACGTAGGAGAACATTACTGGAAATTGAAAATATGGACATGGAGGAAGAGAATAAATAATTACAGGGAGCGATTGAGGTCATTGATCATAAATAACTGAATTATAAATAGAAATTTGGGGTCATCAAATCCATATATTTTTTATTATTTAAAAGACCATCTTATTCATCATATATGAATATAATATGATATCATTTTTTCAAATTCATTATCCTGTTTTTGAGGAATTATTTTACTATTTAAGAATATAATGATTTATATTTTCTAGATATTTTTTTATTTCATAAGAATAATTCCATCCTTTGGTTTTTCTTTGATCAATTCCCAATTTATTCCCTTTACTCCATGAAATTAATTTCCAAAAATTAACTTTTTTATGCCTCAAGCACTAAAATTCACTTTTTAATAGATCATAAGATACATGAAAGGGTGAAAATTCTTTTCTTATTCCTCTTAATATATTCAAAAACAAATATGGTTAATATATTATTCTATAAACCAAAAAATAATATTATTGGTTCATCATTAATATTTATTTATCAAATTATTTAACTAAAAATAATGACATATTAAATAGAACATCATGTAGCCAAGTGGTATCCATGAAACCCTTGTAATTCTTCTGTCATGGGTTTAATCCCAATTGCCTTATTGTTTTTCCTTTTTATAAAATCATTTTAATATAATTTCCAAAATTACTATCATGTACATCATTTAAATTTACTCATTAAATAACGTTTTTTCTATGTTTTTCATTACAACATTTTTTCAAAGACTAATAATATTATTTAAAAATTATTAAAATAAAATTAATGATCATAATAACACTAAAGGTTATAAATACCATTAAACATGTGTCTTTAAAATTTAATCTCACTATTCCTAAAATATCTTTTCTACTAAAACAATACAAAACAAATGAGTTGTATTTTCATGAATTTATTCCAAAATATATTTAATCTTGGTAGAATCCCATTACATAAAACCAAAAAAGAGGTGTTTTAAACTTATAACTTATGATCAGACTTAATATATATCTTACCAAAGCATTAATATGTTCTTATATTCTTATCCTTAATGTCTATCATAGGGTTGTGTTCCTTAATCTATGTTTTTGTAAATCTCGTTCCCAATGTTATTATTAAACCTCCTTTGGTACCAATTGTAGTTAACCATACCTAGTAATCCATGATTCGGTGTCTAATACCATTACATTGGAATGATTATATAGAATCAAATCCTAAATGACCAATCAGTTTAGTAGTCTTGGTAAAAAAAGATACATAAATGAGTCATACATTAAAACTAAATACACTAATTACAAAATAATTATTTTACTTCAAGGATAAATTTATTCCATCTAGAATATAATTTCATATAATTTTATATAAACTTCATGGAATATTATAGAAGGGAAAAAATAATGGTGAGATCAAATTCTCAATAAGGTTTAAGTACAGTGAAAGAAATAATGAATCAATGAGAATAATCAATATGGAAATGTAATAAATAATCAGACATGACATATAATCTATACTTTTCTTTAATGATGGTTCCTATTTTTCTAGGGAATTATGGCTTCTAGGATTCCTCTTGGACTCTCGAATTTTTGTTCTAGGAATATTTGAGTCTGTAATCTTTCATTAAGATGATATTGTCTACTTCTGACTATTCAGTATTTTTTTGTCTACTTTTGAGTTGATGTTCATTGTATCACCGTCTCACTCCTCCTAGGGACTTTAACTTTATGTGATTAGAAATACCTTATACATATTTTTTTGAATGGTCTCATATTATATCTTTGTTTCTACTGTAGTAGTAAATTTTATTCTCATGACATTTGATGGGTGTTTCATCTATTTTCCTTCTTTTGATAGAATTCTTGGATTTTTTTATGTATGGTTGATATGAAGCTTCAAGTCCTGAGGGTTGTATTGCTAGAACTTTATCAAAGACTTAAATTCCTGGATTATAGTGATGGTCTTGTGAGTGACCAAAGGCTAAATAAGTGCTGGTTTGGTAGGCAGAAGCTCTATTGTTGTATCATGTTAGTTTTTGTTGAGGTGATGGGTTGACTCTCTTTTTGTCCTTGATTTATCTTTTTTGGGTCAGATCTTATTGTTTCATGTCACTTTCAGTTATTTTTCTAATGTTTCAAGTTCGTTTCACCTCCTATAAACATTCTTCCCCTTTTTTTAATAAATTCTTGATAAGTGTGGGATGGGTTTCCATCTTACGCTTCAATCTGTTTAAAAAAACACATGAAATATAATAAATAAACATATAGGAAAGCTTATAAGAAATATGTAAAGGTAAAAAACTGAACACACATTCCATTTCAATAACTTTAATTCAATAATAGATAATGAATAGTAAATATATAAAGGTAAAATACTAAAAACAACTTCTATTTAATTAATAAACTAAGATTGAAATTCATCCATAGATTTTTTTCATAATGAAAAAACTCATGGATAATAAATATTGAATCTGAATGAAGGAAATTATTAATTATAGGATGTTATGTATCTAGAACATGAACCACTATACCATCAAGATCTATCATTAAGATACTTTATGTATTTGGGTAGAAACTCATCTGATTCCTCTTAGAAAAAAACTCGAAGGTTTTTTTGCCCACAGATTTCATCTCATAAGACTACTGATGCATCGAGGGACTTATTTAGAATGGTTCCATACCCATGTAGTTCATGTAAAAATAATTACTCATATATCTAATAATTTATTTAATTAATGAACAATGTTCCATTTCAATCATTTTTATTGAGTAAATAATTTTCATTTATCAATATTTTCCTAGATAATCAAATAACTATTAAAGTAATTATCATTCATAAAAATGGTATATAGTTTAGGCAATGAACATATCCATGATAATTGAAATTTATAATTAAGAGAAATTTAATGTCTGATAATCATAGGAAGGTGAATATTTCATGGGAACTACAAAAATAAATCGAGGAAGTGAATTCCAATACTATCCTTAACCAAATCAATCAAAAAACGATCAAGAGGAATAATAAGGATGGTATCAATGCAACATATCCTATATAGAGTAAAAATAAATGGTTTTTTTGTTGATGAATATATATACTATAAAAATGTATTTTAAGAACATTCTTGAGGAAAATATCCTTTTTGTTTTCAAAAAAAAATTACAAAACATTTTCTTTTAAAATCACTTTTACAAATAATTTCATTAAAAAGTAACCTTTTAAACTTGCAATAGAATCTTCGAAGAAATTATGGTGGATAAATCCATACATATTGTACAAGGTAAAAAAGGAAATTATTTTTGAATGATAAAAAGGTTAAAAATGTTCTTTTTTTAGAAAATTACAAAAATATTCCTTTGAAAACATTTTTATAAAACATGGTTTTAAAAGAAAATAGATTTCCAACTAAAGAGATAAATGAAGTTAGGTTTTCTTAAACATTTTATAAAACATTATAATTACAAAATTTTGGGAAAATGGTATTATTACTTGAAAAATGTCATATTTAAAGAGTGGATAATTAAATTAAAGGGTTAATAAAACAATAATCAAATAATGATCTATAATGGAATTTCAAGTATAAACAACCCCAAATAAAATGAGATGGTGAAGTAGACCCTTGAAAAACCATAACATTGAATTGATACTCAACCAATTAATCAATTATTTGTATCAACTTTAAATACACATAAGTAAAGAGGAAATAAATAAATATATATTAAAATTAATTATACACATAATCATAGATTACTGACGATAATGAGGAGTTAGTATAACCCAATGAAAAATAATTGAGTTGTGAAATTTCTTAACCACTTTGTAACACTATGTTTAAATCCCCTTAGATGAAATAATTCAAATTGAGACACAAAATAACATAAATAATTAATTTATCAAGATATTACATGTCAAAATGGAATTATGTACACCATATATGAAAAATTAAGTTCATAAATAGTAAAGTATACCTCAACGAATGAAAATTTAGATGATGTCCCTTACCTTGCATTTCCTTTTAGGTGAACTCTATTTAACCACATGTATAGTGGTTTAAAAGATGTTACTAAATTATTACAGAAAAATAATAATATTTATAATATCATATAATATTCTTTTATAATATATTATTACTCATTCATTAATAATATTTGATTATTTTAATCATTTCAGGTGTTAATTAACTTGTTTTTCAAGTATATTTTGACCAGTAATTTTTTATTCCTCTTACATAGATCATGATTTAATAATCATAAAAAATTAATCCATGATATACATGTCATATATATTCAATAAATATGTATTTTGAGTAATCCATAAAATTTGGATATAGGAAATGCAATGCACCATTCATGGAGACGGTAGGTCGTAAGTACACATGAACGCTGCTTCCATTTTCTTATCATATTTAAGGAATGAAAAGTAAATGATATAATTTTCATTTATAATTATAGTGTCATATAAATTCCATATTTTCACATATTTTAAGTAAAACCATCCTTAATACATTCCATATAAAGTGTGAATGAAATCGCATCGCTTTTTGGAGTCGGTAGTCCAAACGTCCTCAAACGGTGTTATGGTATTCCCACAAAATGAAAAGTGTGAATGTATGTGTTATATAAAAAATCTAAAAGAATAAATACATTATAAATATCATATATATATATATATATATATAATTTATAAGATATAAATTCATCATTATTACCAACTATGAAAGGTGGTAATGGAAGAACGAACAATGTCGATTCATGATGCGGTAGTCCGTCGTACGCACAAACGATGATTGTGTATCCCATTTGATATAAGTGTGTCAGTTTTTAGTTTATACCAATAATCTAAAAAATATTTAATTATATTTATGATACTTATTTTATTATATAATAATGATATAATAATAATTTACTGGGTTGAGAAATAAATAAAACAAAAGTGCTCGTTGAAGGATGCCACCTCTTCTTCTGGTAACTCCTTTTGGTTTATACCAAATTCCTTCTGTTAGAACCTCCTTGAAAGGAGTATGTTTGAAACTCTATTATTTTAATGATCACAAAACATGATTCATTTATTACTATTGTTTCACATGTTTTATGATATCATTTTATATGAACATATTACTTCTATGATATTTCTACTAAGTGTTATGGCAAGACACCATTGGCTGCAAATCACGGTTACCACTAGGATGAGCTACCTCCAGACTCAAGTCACTACTACTATCAGAGTCAAGTCACCACTATTTCCAAACTCAATTCACCACTACCTCCTGAGGTGATTCACTATTACCACTAGACTCGATTCATTATTACCACCATAGGCAATTCACCATTGTCGTCAAAGGAGTTACTGTCAATAGAGTCACCACCAAAGACAAGTCACCACTAGCTTCTTGTTATCATTATTGTATGAGTTATTTGGTGTGAATGACTCAATGAATAGATCTATTCCTGAATAGTTTAACCAAGTACTCAAGACTTAGTAAAAGATGATCTGAGGAATGTGGATCTCCTTCGACAGGTGCTGGTATATATTCATGAAGGATCTCTCTCTCGGAACTACGAGACAATACACATATACAACAATTATTTAGGATCAAGAAAATTGTGCGATCAAATTTGTGAATTCTCTCAAAAAATTTGATTCTCTTTCTGTGAAGATCAATGACATAGAATCACTGAACCCATTACTAATACTGATTGAGATAATAGACATAGATCATATGAATCATTCCTATAGACTTCCATGATCCTATATTCTGCTTTAATTTTCTAGAACAAAGCACATACTTATCACCTTTGTTGATCTAAGGATTACGAACATACATAACACATCATACTAAGCTTTTTAGAATATTATTTTTTCTGTACATTTTATTTTTTTAGAATTGTTTTGTTTTCTTGTTATCCAACACACACTTTATCATGAATATTCTGAGAGAATACTTGTTATTATCTTCTTCCTCTATCTATTCCCCACTATGTTTGTAGAAGAGGTCCCTTTGTGACATGTGTTTTTCTTTCATCCCATGTATAATAGTGGAAGAGACTTTTTATCCTGGATATCTTGTTTTTTTACTATATGCGTAATCTAGGTTATGGATTTGTTTGATTATATTTATAATCTTTTTGGTGGCAGGTGATTTCCAAGTGGATGGGATTAGGTCTCACCTGGATACTGGACCATTTTTTATTCCATTGTGTCACTATGTTATTTGTTTTTTTCTATTATATTCTAGATAATCTTTCATTAACAAACAAAAAAATTTCTTTGATAATTAATCTTAACTAGTGTTGATATATGTTTCTATCTAAGTAAATTGATCTCAAAAGCTAAGGTATTTCTAAACCATATTTTAAATGAGACATAATCACTATTTAATAAATCGTTTAAAAATTATAGATCATATATCGATATGTTGTTTTGATTAATTGGGTAGTTTATTTTATTTAGGGTTCATTATCTTAGTCTATTTATTTACATAAATTTTAATTAGGAACTCAATTCACCCCCTATTGAGTTACTCACTCCGACCAACATTTGGTATCAAAGGCTTGATTAAATTTACCTCTTTTAACAATGATTTTATTTTTATTATAAAGATCTCAATTTATATCATTTATAAATTTTAGTTCTTTATGTATAATAGACACGAAGGATATGTTTCCAACAGACCACCTTATTTTAATGGAAACAACTATGCTCAATGAAAATTCAAAATGAGAATTCATTTTGAAAGTATATATTTTTACATATGGAATATAATATAGGGTCAATATCTAATACCAAAAACTCCTAGAAGTGATTGTATTAATGATACAAAAACTACTTACAATAATAATTGTAAATCTATGAATGCTTTGTTCTATGCCTTTGGATATGATGAATTCATTAGAATATTTACTTGAAAATATGATTTTGAAAGATGGGATACCTTATCTCTCTCACATGAAGGAACCTAAAATTTTAAGGAAATGATACTAAATACATATACAATCAAGTATGATACTTTTAAAATCAAATGTGAAGTACCTATTTCTGAACTTTTTCTCAGCTTCAATGAAATAGTGAATACTATTCACTCACATAGAATGCAAGTGATGGACAAAGATAATCTTATGAGACTACTTAGATTCTTACCAGATAGATGGAGAGGAACATTTGTGTCAATCAGAGAATCATGTGATGTAAGTAAATTACTTATCAAGGAACTGATAGGAAAGTTTATGATAAATTAAGAAGAACTTAAAGTCAATAAATATATTGATGAAAATGAACCAAAAATAAAATCAGTATCCTTTAAATATACTACCTCTAGAAAATAGAAAAAGTACAAGCCAAATATTATAGTAAAGAAGGATCTCCCGATGACAGTGATGAAGAAATAGCAAACATGGATAGATGATTTAATAAATTTTATAGTAAAAAATAAGTTATAAAAAATAAAATTTTAGAGGGGATTATGATAACAAAGGAAAGTAGAAAAAAGGATTGTAAAAAGTATGACACTCAAAATGAAGTTACCTGTTACGAATACAAGAGGAAAGTCCACATTAAAGTTGAATTTACAAAATTAAAATATAAAAAAGAAGTATGAGGATAAGGACATGAGATACAAAAATTCCAGGAAATCAACATGGAGTGCCTTCGAAGATATTTCAAGTGACTCAGACTCTAATCAAGAGGATAAGTTTGACAGATCCAATATGTTCTTTACAACAAGCATATAATAGGAAAAAAATACTCTTCCAATATCTACTACTAATGCATAATACACTTCTAAGAATAAAGAAAATAATGATAATGATAAAAACATGAATAGAAAAGATCTATATTGTTATTATAACATGTTTGAAGACACTTTTCATGAATTGAAAGATAAATATAAATCTCTCAAATAATAGCATGCTTTAACATTAAATGTTAAAAATATTCTTACTATTAAAAAAGATAAAAATGATCAACTATTGAAAGAAAAAAATTAATTAAAACTTTCAAATGACCAATTAAAGAAATACATAGAAACATTGTTGACGCTTCTTTCTGTCACAGATTCTAACGAATTGAAAAGGGAAATACCTTGAACCCAAAGTGATTCATCCTTTGAAGAAACATCAAAAATTGACAAAGGCATGAACAAAGATTCAAATTCACTTGGGTCGCACAAGTTCCACCAAGGTCGCACAAGTATACTTACGTGTCGCCCAATGGTTGCGCAGGTGACTTGTGCGCCCTCTTTGAATTTCACCCAGGGTTTTCACCAGCCTATAAATACCCCCAGTGGGCCACCCATTTCAAGGAGGAAAATTTTTCAGAAATTCAGATTTGAGCTCCCGACGCCCTATTCTCTTCTCAAAGCTTCCGAACACTTCTAAGGTAGTTTATTACCTAGAACAGATGATCTAAAGAGAGGGAGTAAGTCCTAAGTGTTGAAACTCATCAACACTTGTGTGCCTGAGTGGCCAGCCCTTAAGGGAAATGGACACACTTGCACTCCACCTTACCCCTTCAACATAACTTGTGTGCCTCTCTTATGGAAGTCTCTAGGGGTAGTATTAAAGGCTTGATCCAAGTCTCGCCCAAGTTCTACCCTAAGGATTGAACGTCACGCAAGTACCCATGTGTCATGCAGGTACACTTGTGTGACCAAGACTTGCATGCCCAGGCAGTACTTGTGCGCCGACCAGGACTTGTGTGCCCCGCTCTTTTTGGGTTACCTTCCTGCCCATTTCACCCCTCCTACACCTATCCACCTCTCCTATTCAAGACTAATTATTTATAATTATCTCCAAAGCCATTCATGGCATAACTTCCTTATTAGCTTCCTTATCTGAAAGGAATTCTGTGGAAAATCTCTCAAAACCTAGTGATTTACACATATTTACATCACTAAAGTTACATACTTCATTCATTCAACCTCATCTTTTAAGATGAGAGAATCTTTAACCTGGGCCTCCTTTTCAGGAGTAAGTCCCAGTCCAAGTCCCCTAACCTGGGCATCCTCCTTAGGAGTAATCCCTAGTCATAATTTCCTAAATTTGGGCATCCTCCTCAAGAGTAAGCCCCAACCTTAATTCCCTTAACCTAGGTTTCCTTTTCAGGATTAATCCCCAGTCTCAAATATGGGAATCCTTCTTAGGAGTAAGCCCCAAGTCCCTTAATTTTCAAATCCCTTTATCTTGGGCCTCCTCCTTAGGAATAAGCCCCAATCTTAATTTCTCTTAACCAGTCTTAATCTACTTTTTGATCTGGGCTTCCTTCTCAAGAGTAAAACCCAATCATAAGTCCCCTATTAATTTGGGAATCTTCCTTAGGAGTAATCCCCAAGTTAAAGTATCCAAATCTCTATAAAAGCACATATACCTTTATGGATCCTGTTCCCGGACTTCTTCTATGAAATAAGTCCTGATCTCTATTGATGCACCCGATTTGTGTATACATTTCCATATATATAATTGACAATAAAAACATGTTTTCAGCAAATATCTATTGTTTTATGAACATATTCTTTGTTTTTGGTGAATCTTTTTACTTTCAGGAGATTTCTGGCTAAATACACGGATCAAGGGAAGTCTGTGAAAATTTTTAAACTACATGGTGTGTACTTTTATACACGCCGTGTACATCCAGACAGGGACACGGACCGAAGGAGGGAGTACACGCCCATGTCACCAAGCATCAGATACACACTGTGTATGGCGGAGTTACACGTCGTGTACTACTTTTTAGAAGTGGTGGATGCCGAAGAAGAGTCCACATGCCCATGTGGCCGTTGAAGGAGATACAGCGTGTTCCATTTTTACACGTCGTGTCTGCTATTCTAGAAGGGGTTGGCGGCCAAACTTATGATACTACACGCCATGTATGGTGGCACTACATGCCGTGTACACTCAACCACCTAGCATCGCCGTGTTCAAAAGTCAAAGACAGTGTGTTAGGCCACCTGCCAGTAGAGAAATTGGCACCAAAGCGCGTTGACGAAAAGTACACGGCGTGTACTTTCTATACACGTCATGTACTTTATTTTTCTATAAAAAGAGGCCTTGGCCTAAGGATTTTAGAGTTCATAACCCTTTGGAAAAGCGAGAAGCTCTGCTACCACCATTCCCAAAGCCACCGAGGTTGTAACACCCCGAGCTTCCACGATACGCTTCTCATTCAATAATGCAATAGCTTGCATTGTACGCAACATCGAGTTCTAAAACACCGCGACTAATCAAAGTAGCCGTTATGAATAGTAATAACCACTTTTTAAAATTATAGAAATTTTATATTTCAAAATGGACTTCATTTTTGGATTCGGAATATCGAAATTAGCCTATGTTGAATTTTTGGTATTTTTCTGAGAACTTCTAATTTTTTATGAATAGTGAAAAATACTTTAAAACAACTTTTTTAATCAAAATAATTTATTGTGATAAATTATACTATTTAGTGATTTTAAGGTATAATTAGAATATATTTTTACCATTTTATCCAATGGTGGTCATTAGAATTAATTTAACATTGAAATTGGACATAAACAATTGTCAATCTTTTGATATAAATTGTTTCTTAAAAACACGCTATTTGTCGTAACAGCGGGAATTAATTATAAAATTAATTAATGAAACTTATATGTTTGGAATTTTTTAAAATAGACATCATTTTTGAATTCGGAATATCAATTATAGCTTAGGGTGAAATTTTGGCCTTATTCTGAAAAACGTCAATTTTTGATGAATAGTGAAACCACTAAGTGGTTGTTAAAAACTAATTTTTCGTTAAAATGAAATATTACCACTTCTGTGATTTGATTTTCAAAAATCCGACATACATGGTTGTCATTAAGAAGTAAAATGTGGTTCAATGAGATTAAAATAATTTTTTGGTGAATAGTAACTTTTAAGTTCTTAATCGCGATTAGAGGTAATTAGTGTAGTTTAAGGTAAAAACAATGTTTTAATAATATGAGATGAGCATGACACTTGTACTACTCCTATTGGATGAGTCATGGCCGACCAAGACAACCCATGGGTCAACTTGGGGACCCCATGGAGCCAATTTAGTTGGAAAATGACATTAATATATATTTATTTAATGTTAAAATTAAAATGACACAAACATGAGTCGTTTTACTAAAACAGTTTTTAAGTGGGGTTACACAAGTCAAAATTTTGATTATAAATATTCATTAGAAAGCTAAAAAGATTTCCTACATCATAGTAGTTTTTTTATAATTTTTAGACATTAAATAAATTAAATTATTTATGACCTCATTATGATGTGGCGATGACCTCATTATTTAACGATTTAAATAAAATGAGAAGATAATGCAAAATACAAGTCTTACACTTGTCCAAAGCCTATTGTATGAGGAGATTTAGAAACCTTATCACCTTATCCTATAATTATAAAAGTTTGGGGCCTTTAGAATCCGAAAAGCATTGTGAAATAATGTAACATTTCAATATTTACAAAAGTGCCCCTCCTCTCCACTTATAAAAGGCCCCCACCTCTCCCACCTCATTTACAATTTAAAGCCATTTGGCTCGGCCAAACTCTTCCCAAATACTCTCCCAACATCCCCCTCTTACTCCTAGAAGCCTTACTTTGGGCAGAACTCTTCCCAAGGAAGCCTTTGGCTCAAATCAGAAAGAGTTACCCGATTTTGAGGTAATGTCTTTTCTAATGTTGTTTTGTTTTATTTTTCTTCTCCAACCACCTAAACTCTTTTTATTAATTTCTTTTGTAACAAAACCAGTATCCTCAATATACTAGGATGTTTTTATAAGAAGTATTCGAGCTACACTTACACACACCTACATCTAATGGTTAAAGAACATACGGTTTCTGTGGATGGCGAATTTCTGCCTCACGAAACGATGATTGTTCAACACTCATATAACACCTTCAAAGGTGGCCATTAAGATGTAACTATTTTTATATATGATATATAATATTTTTATGTTTTACTTATGCTTATGTATTTCTCATTTATGGAATACTTTATGATTTCCATTATGGGTAAAACGCGATAATTTCATTTTAGGAAGTGCGGACTACCGCCCCCTCAAAGTGATTTGAATCGTTAATGCCATATGTGGGATGTATAAAGGATGGAGTAAATGGTATTATACACTATATTATACTGTAATTATATTATAAATTTATATCATTATGATTTTGTTCCATTAAATATGAAATTGAAATGAAAGTAGCGTTCATGCGTACGTACAGCTTACCGTCTCCATGAACGGTGCATTTAATTTCTTACCTCTAAATGTTATGTAATATTATAAATGAATGTATATACTGGATATATAAGATATATATGACATATAAATCATGAATATAATTCTGTATATAATGGATATTCTACCACATGAACAACTTGTAATTATAAGAAGTTTATTGTTGACTCAAGTTACCAAAGATCGACAAAACGACCGTTATTAACTTAAATAATTACATAATGTTCATAACATTGTAATAAGTGATATAAAAAGGATAATGAAATTGAAAATTGTTCTTAATAAGGTAGATATTAACTCTATTTTATTATTCAGGAGGTTAAAGAACGGTTGAGTCAAGTCGGACACAAGGTAAGGGAATTTCTTAACCCAATTTCTATTCTTTGGGTTAATCTCCTATTTTCAAATTATGTCATGATATTATTTTGTGATGTCTTGTATTTGTACTTTATTTATGAGTACTTATAGTAAATACACATGATAGATCTATTTTATTTAAAAAATTATCTTTGTAAGGGAACTTATTAACCCAACTTCCATTCTTTGGGTTAATCTCCTACTGTCAAATTATGTCATGATATTATTATGTCCTATTTTGTATTTTTACTTTATTCATGTGTACCCATAGTGAATACACATAATAGATCTATTTTATTTTAAAAATGATCTTTTTATGGATTTTGTCTCAATCTCCTTTCATTGAGGCATATTTGGTTTTATACACAACATTCTTTTATACGGTGTATAAACCCCTTTGACTTTTACGTTTATTCAAAAGGAATATTTTTTTATACGAAGCGTTTTACTAAACGACAAAAAGGGAATGTTTTTCTTTCCGTACTTATGTGGCGACAACGACTTCTCCGCCACCGTGACCATTATTTTAGTTTCGGCTTCCTCTACAAGCCATCATTTTTTTTAATGAAAAATAAATACAAAGTTTTAACTTTCTTTTATTTTGGTATTGAAAATGGTTTTGAAAGAGTTTTTATTATATCAATATGTTGTATTGATATCTTGTGATTGAAATGTGGAAATGTTATGTTTCCTTTATGCATGTTTTATGTGATACGATTATGTTATGGTTTATGATATGTTTAAACCTATTCATATGAGGAATGTATTGGACATAAAAAGTGACGGGTGGAGCCCGCTATAGCTCCTCGATGCATCAGTAGGTCTCATGAGACAACTAGACGTGGAATTGGCCGAGGCCCTTTCCCAATTTGATTTATGGTTTTGGCTGAGGCCTTAATCATTTTAGACGTCTTGGCCGAGGCCTTGACAAAATGTTTCAGAATGTCCGGCATTATACATTCCATCATTATGAAAGTGGTTATTGATATTGCATGTGATTATTCGACCAGTAGAATATCCATGTGAAGAAGTGAATGGCATTATCTCATTTTACTTTTGCCATATTATGTTGATGTTCAAGTTTAAAAGGCTTTTGTTTTAGTTATACATTGCCTTAAATTTTTATGTTTATTTATGAAAGCTTCCGCAATATTGTTAACCTTACTGAGCATCGGAGCTCACCCCTTTCAGTGTTTTAATATTTTCCAGGATGTGAAGAAGTATTTTATGAATGACCTGCAGGGATAGTCAGAAGAGGATATTAGTGTGGACTATGGAGACTTTGATATTGTAGTTTTTCACTTTATGATGTAATGTAACGTTTACGAATGTATCTAGTGTTTCCAAGGCTACTAAACTAATCGGTCTTTCGAGACTTGATCTTTTGTGATCATGCCAATGTTACGAAGTAATGCACCGGCTCAGGGTAGCTGGGGTCGGGGCGTTACAGTTGGTATCAGAGGCAGTTTAGTACTAACCTTGGAAGCTAGATTTAGATAAACTCTGATTAGAGCACATATCCCGAAGATAGACTTTGAGGATTAGTATAGAAGAACTTCCTAGAATTTTGGTATTGTAGAGATGTTGTGAGTTTTCCGAGCAATACATCCCTGTCTGGATACGAGCAGGTAGAGGCGGCTCTGGCACAGATGTACCTAGGGGTAAAACCCGAAAACACCGCTTTGAGCTAGACTCGAACGGGAACTGGTGCACGAAAACGGGCCTTGCTGCACTCTTGGTTACGAAACTCCCGGGGGATATGCTTTGGATAATTCCCATTTTCTTTACAAACCACTATGAAGGGTTACGAGTATATACTTCCTCAAAGAAAACATTTTTATAATTATGGATTATATCCATAATTAGTTCAATTTATGTTAAGTGTTTTACAAGTATGGAATTATGTATTTTGATTCATGAACTAATCTAGTTTATGCCATTATTTTGAAATGGCGCCTAGTGGAAGGAATGGAAACAGTATCAATGCACACACTTCGTGTAGGGATTGCCCTCCTGCTCAGGATAATTATGGTGGAGCTAGTGATACAACTGGTGCTGATTAGCTACTCACCGTACTGGGACAACTCACACAGGTTATGAATAACAACCTTACTCGTATGTAGCACCCTGATTCGTAACGTGGAGGATCAATGCTAGACCGTTTCATGAGGCAACAACTGCCAACCTCCAATGGGAGTACAAATCCTATAGTAGCTGAGCAATGGATAAATTCCTTAGAGAAAATATTCCATGCCTTGGGGAGTAGTGAAAGGGAGAATGTTGTCATGGCAGTTTACCGCCTCACTGGAGATTCCGATCAATGGTGGTCACTAATTCAAAACACAAAGGAAGATGATGACGTATCGAATATGGAATGGAGGGAGTTCAAAGAGCTTTTCTTAGAAAAATACTTTCCTCGTGACCATCGAGCAGATATGGAAAGGCAATTTCTGAGTTTGAGGCAGAAGGAGGATGAGAATGTCGCAAAGTATGAGGCTAACTTTACAAGGTTAGCGAGGCATGCTGCCGATTATATACGTAACCCAAGGAGTAAGATTGATCGTTTATTTGATGGGTTAAAACCATTTCTCCGTCGATATTTAGTATCACAATCCTTCTCATCATACGAAGATATTTTCTCGTGTGTTATCAAGACAGAAAAGGAATTCTCTAAGTCTTATGACAACAAAGTAAAGCAAGAGAAGAAGAGAACGGTGGAACAAGAGACAGATAAAGGGAAAAAGGGAAAGAAGGATTTTCCATTATGTGATAATTGTGGGAAGAATCACCCTGGTACTTGCCTAAAAGGAATGGGAGTTTGTTATAAATGTGGAGAAAAGGGTCACCAGGCTCGTGATTACAAGGGAAAGAAAGAGGCTATCAAAGTTGAATGCTACAATTGTAGAGAAATGGATCATTATGCAAATGAATGTCCTAAGCGTCAGGGACACTTACCTCAGAAAAGGCAAAGGGATCAAGGACAATCTTATGCTGTTACTACAGTTGATGCAGAATAATTAATGTAATTGTGCTTTTGAACTCATGGATTATATTCTGGTTATTATAATAATGTGATATATATATATAAGGATTGTACTGCAGTACTTGTTGTTTCAGTAAGGTTTTAATATGATTAAGTTAATCATATTTTTAGTCTGTGACAATAAGAGAAACTTTTCTTTGTTTGGGGAATCTGATAAATTGATTTTGGAATTAAGAGACCTTTTAGAGAAAGTCTGGATAGAGGTATTTTGGATAACTATAAAGGTTGGAGTGGATTAAGTTGATATTTGGATAAGTAATGTTTAAGGTTAAAAAATTTATGAAGACTATTTTTGGAATATTATGATACTATAGTTTTAGGAAAAGGACAACCTGCAGGGTGGGGAATAACCCATCGCGTCGGACAAAGCTGCAGGAATCGAACCCACAACCATAGTGCGAAAAGCCTTTATTTCCTACCACTAGCCTACAGAAAGTCCCTGGTTATTACAAAATAGTTTTACTAATCTAAATAGTATGTGTTAACATTTTGAACCTTATACAATTAGGATAAATAGAATATTTTTGAGTTCTGTTACCATTTGGAGTAAAAGTGGGGTTTGTGGTAAAAATTTATTAACGAATGAAAGTATACATAACAAGTATGTATATTCCCTTACGTTCTTAGTAAATCTACTAAATAAATTCCTCAACATTATAAAAGGTAACTTAAAACAAAAATGTTATTGGTTAACTTTTCCAACTAGGGATTCAATGATCGTTTAACCAATCACAAGTTTGTGATTTTCTTGTGGTTAAACTTTCTCCTAATCCTGTTTTCTATAACTCTCCATCAGACCTTGATGGTTTGTTTCTCCTCCATATCCATATTTTCATATAATCCTAGAATGGGCTATATCGGGTGACCTTTGTACTTATCCTGCTTTCTTTTAATGTTATATATTTATTAACCTTATTTCTGATGTGGGTTTTCCTCAAAGGTATTTTCTCTTTTCAACCTTTTATTTTCAAAGAAAAATTTCAAATTGCGAGGACGCAATTTATTTAAGGAGGGGAGAATGTAACACCCCGAGCTTCCACGATACGCTTCTCATTCAATAATGCAATAGCTTGCATTGTACGCAACTTCGAGTTCTAAAACACCGCGACTAATCAAAGTAGCCGTTATGAATAGTAATAACCACTTTTTAAAATTATAGAAATTTTATATTTAAAAATGGACTTCATTTTTGGATTCGGAATATCGAAATTATCCTATGTTGAATTTTTGGTATTTTTCTGAGAACTTCTAATTTTTTATGAATAGTGAAAAATACTTTAAAACAACTTTTTTAATCAAAATAATTTATTGTGATAAATTATACTATTTAGTGATTTTAAGGTATAATTAGAATATATTTTTACCATTTTATCCAATGGTGGTCATTAGAATTAATTTAACATTGAAATTGGACATAAACAATTGCCAATCTTTTGATATAAATTGTTTCTTAAAAACACGCTATTTGTCGTAACAGCGGGAATTAATTATAAAATCAATTAATTCAACTTATATGTTTGGAATTTTGTAAAATAGACATCATTTTTGAATTCGGAATATCAATTATAGCTTAGGGTGAAATTTTGGCCTTATTCTGAAAAACGTCAATTTTTTATGAATAGTGAAACCACTAAGTGGTTGTTAAAAACTAATTTTTCGTTAAAATGAAATATTACCACTTCTGTGATTTGATTTTCAAAAATCCGACATACATGGTTGTCATTAAGAAGTAAAATGTGGTTCAATGAGATTAAAATAATTTTTTGGTGAATAGTAACTTTTAAGTTCTTAATCGCGATTAGAGGTAATTAGTGTAGTTTAAGGTAAAAACAATGTTTTAATAATATGAGATGAGCATGACACTTGTCCTACTCCTATTGGATGAGTCATGGCCGACCAAGAAAACCCATGGGTCAACTTGGGGACCCCATGGAGCCACTTTAGTTGGAAAATGACATTAATATATATTTATTTAATGTTAAAATTAAATTGACACAAACATGAGTCGTTTTACTAAAACAGTTTTTAAGTGGGGTTACACAAGTCCAAATTTTGATTATAAATATTCATTAGAAATATAAAACGATTTCCTACATCATAGTATTTTTTTTATAATTTTTTGACATTAAATAAATTAAATTATTTATGACATCATTATGATGTGGCGATGACCTCATTATTTACCGATTTAAATAAAATGAGACGATAATGCAAAATCCAAGGATTAAACTTGTCCAAAGCCTATTGGATGAGGAGATTTCGAAACCTTATCACCTTATCCTCGAATTATATAAGTGTGGGACCTTTAGAATCCGAAAAGCATTGTGAAATAATGTAACATTTCAATATTTACAAAAGTGCCCCTCCTCTCCACTTATAAAAGGCCCCCACCTCTCCCACCTCATTTACAATTTCAAGCCATTTGGCTCGGCCAACCTATGCCCAAATACTCTCCCAACATCCCCCTCTTACTCCTAGAAGCCTTACTTTGGGCATAACCTTTCCCAAGGAAGCCTTTGGCTCAAATCAGAAAGAGTTACCCGATTTTGAGGTAATGTCTTCTCTAATGTTGTTTTGTTTTATTTTTCTTCTCCAACCCCCTAAACTCTTTTTATTCATTTCTTTTGTAACAACACCAGTATCCTAAATATACTAGGATGTTGTTATAAGAAGTATTCGAGCTACACTTACACACACCTACATCTAATGGTTAAAGAACATACGGTTTCTGTGGATGGCGAATTTCTGCCTCACGAAACGATGATTGTTCAACACTCATATAACACCTTCAAAGGTGGCCATTAAGATGTCACTATTTTTATATATGATATATAATATGTTTATGTTTTACTTATGCTTCTGTATTTCTCATTTATGGCATACTTTATGATTTCCATTATGGGTAAAACGCGATAATTTCATTTTAGGAAGTGCGGACTACCGCCCCTTCAAAGTGATTTGAATCGTTAATGCCATATGTGGGATGTATAAAGGATGGATTAAATGGTATTATACACTATATTATACTGTAATTATATTATAAATTTATATCATTATGATTTAGTTCCATTAAATATGAAATTGAAATGAAAGTAGCGTTCATGCGTACGTACGGCTTACCGTCTCCATGAACGGTGCATTTCATTTCTTACCTCTAAATGTTACGTAATATTATAAATGAATGTATATACTGGATATATAAGATATATATGACATCTAAATCATGAATATAATTCTGGATATAATGGATATTCTACCACATGAACAACTTGTAATTATAAGAAATTTATTGTTGACTCAAGTTACCAAAGATCGACAAAACGACTGTTATTAACTTAAATAATTACATAATGTTCATAACATTGTAATAAGTGATATAAAAAGGATAATGAAATTGAAAATGGTTCTTAATAAGGTAGATATTAACTCTAGTTTATTATTCAGGAGGTTAAAGAACGGTTGAGTCAAGTCGGACACATGGTAAGGGAATTTCTTAACCCAATTTCTATTCTTTGGGTTAATCTCCTATTTTCAAATTATGTCATGATATTATTCTGTGATGTCTTGTATTTGTACTTTATTTATGCGTACTTATAGTAAATACACATGATAGATCTATTTTATTTAAAAAATTATCTTTGTAAGGGAACTTCTTAACCCAACTTCCATTCTTTGGGTTAATCTCCTACTGTCAAATTATGTCATGATATTATTATGTCCTATTTTGTATTTTTACTTTCTTCATGTGTACCTATAGTGAATACACAAAATAGATCTATTTTATTTTAAAAATGATCTTTTTATGGATTTCGTCTCAATCTCCTTTCATTGAGGCATATTTGGTTTTATACACAACTTTCTTTTATACGGTGTATAAACCCCTTTGACTTTTACGTTTATTCAAAAGGAATATTTTTTTATACGAAGCGTTTTACTAAACGACAAAAAGGGAATGTTTTTCTTTCCGTACTTATGTGGCGACAATGACTTCTCCACCGCCGTGACCATTATTTGAGTTTCGGCTTCCTCTACAAGCCATCATTTTTTTTAATGAAAAATAAATACAAAGTTTTAACTTTCTTTTATTTTGGTATTGAAAATGGTTTTGAAAGAGTTTTTATTATATCAATATGTTGTATTGATATCTTGTGATTGAAATGTGGAAATTTTATGTTTCCTTTATGCATGTTTTATGTGATACGATTATGTTATGGTTTATGATATGTTTAAACCTATTCATATGAGGAATGTATTGGACATAAAAAGTGACGGGTGGAGCCCGCTATAGCTCCTCGATGCATCGGTAGGTCTCATGAGACAACTAGACGTGGAATTGGCCGAGGCCATTTCCCAATTTGATTTATGGTTTTGGCCGAGGCCTTAATCATTTTAGACATCTTGTCCGAGGCCTTGACAAAATGTTTCAGAATGTCCGGCATTATACATTCCATCATTATGAAAGTGGTTATTGATATTGCATGTGATTATTCGACCAGTAGAATATCCATGTGAAGAAGTGAATGGCATTATCTCATTTTACTTTTGCCATATTATGTTGATGTTCAAGTTTAAAATGATTTTGTTTTAGTTATACATTGCCTTAAATTTTTATGTTTATTTATGAAATCTTCCGCAATATTGTTAACCTTACTGAGCATCGGAGCTCACCCCTTTCAGTGTTTTAATATTTTCCAGGATGTGAAGAAGTATTTTATGAATGACCTGCAGGGATAGTCAGAAGAGGATATTAGTGTGGACTATGGAGAATTTGATATTGTAGTTTTTCACTTTATGATGTAATGTAACGTTTACGAATGTATCTAGTGTTTCCAAGGCTACTAAACTAATCGGTCTTTCGAGACTTGATCTTTTGTGATCATGCCAATGTTACGAAGTAATGCACCGGCTCAGGGTAGCTAGGGTCGGGGCGTTACAGAGGTGTCGTCATTCCACTATTCTTCCATTCCATCTTCCGACACATTTCCTCAACGCTTACACGATGAATCCATCAGGTATCAGGTTTGTCGTTTCTCTCATGCTTTTTATGTGTAACTAAACCCCTCATGTTGGGGCTGTGGATGAAGGGATCGTAATTTGTGTGTTGTTTTATATAGTAGTGTTTTCTCATTGTAATTCATCTTACCCTTTTTAAAACCATTTTCTAATATAACTAAGAATTCTAAGCTGGACCAAGGGTGGAATTCTCAGCGTTACAAAAGAGAAGTAACGGTGAAAACATCCATGACCATTGGAAGGATTTCACCGATTCAACTAATGGACTGAACTTAATAAATAATTAAGAACACTGACTACCAGACCAAGGGGTCAAATGCTCTAATTTCAAACAAGAGGAACCGGACCAAGGAAATCTTGTAACAAAACAAAATCTAGAATGATTGAATTATTATGAACAACACAACCATTTAAACAACCTAAAAAAGAACTCCTAATCACCACAGCCCTGACACGCCTTTTATTCCAATTTTAAACTCTTTAAATTTACCCGTTGTTTTCTTTAAAACCGTTAATAATTTCTTCAAAGTAAAACAATTTATTTTCAATCAGAAACCAAAATCAACTCAATCAAGAAGCTCGGACTCAACGAGCTCAAGCCTACCCGTGTAGCCCTTCAACATGTTGACCAATCCATCAAACGTCTGAAGGGGCTACTGATCGCGTTGTCGTGACATGTCAAATTGATTATATTTTTAAGGTTGATCTATAGTCTAGGGAAGACCCTAGTTCGTCTCTCAAGGAGCCTTGGTAGGTTTAGAGTGTGTATTTTTAATAAAAATGACTAAGAGAGGGGGTGGTTTTGAAAGCAGTTTAAAACAATGGCTTAGTTAAAATAGCTTAAAAGATGAGTGACCTAGTAGATTGTAAAAAATATGAGATAAAAGGGTCAATTTGATTTCACTACAAACATATCAAGTTCATTGTTCATAGAGACTCATCTTAGGTTTAGAGTAATTCTTTGGTTGGAGTTAATTGGAATCACGATTAATTCCTAAGCTTTTATTTCAATGCTTTAAGGACCAAACCTTGACGTGACAATCGTATTGTCAAGGTCCAGTACTTATGCATGGAATAATAGCTTCCAAATCATATTGAAATCTCAATAAGGTGGTTATGAAAAGGATTCTTGTGATTTCCAATCGGAACAACACAAGTCACGCACTCAAAACCTCACACCGATCAGTTAGAAATTAAGAGCATAACACTCACATGAATCAAATCAAGCATTAAAATCTGAAATAAAATAAGATACATGGAATGAAATGTTTAAACACCAAAATTAATCCAAACCAGTAGATATTTTATGCATCGGAACTCCCTTTACATGTGTGTAGCTCCCTCACAACGAACACCCAACTTTTAGCTCGACATCGGGCGGAGGAGGAAGCTCGGGTGGAACTCCTTCTTCATTGTTGATCCCCCTATGAGGATAGGGGCCTCCAGAACCTCCAAGGTGATTAGGAGACTCCTATAGGACTCCAAATTGGCATCACTTCACTCCTTGGCCGAACTTGCAAATGAGGTTCCCTTGGTGCCCTTTTATAGGAAAATTGGAAGGTGGTTTTAGGCACACAGATTTCATCAATCCACTTTCACAACGTGTTTCGTTCATCAGACAGTCTTATCTCACTTTGTAGAAAATAGAAAGTTTTTATCCCTACCTCTTGAATGTCTCCACCGAAATTTTGGCACCATTTGGACAACTACATCTCAAGATATTGATAAAATATAGAACACCGCATTTGAATTGGTCCAAATTTTGTGGCTTGGACAGATCAGTTCAGATGGGCCTAATAGAAGCCGAATCAGGATTGGGTTTCTTAATATGAAATGTGTCCTATTAAATTTTGGACAGGGCCCAAAAATTGCAGACCATTTAGATGCACCTATTTCGTTTACTATGCAAAACAGTGGACAGATGTGCATGGATCCATGCAATTTTGGCCCATTTTTCTTCCACTTCATTAAGGGCCCTCCAAATCACCTCCACCTACATTGAAACAATAAAAACAAGTAACATTTCCCATTCTAATATTGATTAAAATTAATTGATTGATTCAAACATAAAGTGAAATTTATTATTATATTTGGAATATTCATTACAAAACTAGTTTAAAATTGCTTTGTAATGGTGGAATAAAATAGTGAATCGTGGTACGATCACACCCCAACACCTAAACATTTGCACTCCTGGGCAAAGTCACATATCCAAATACAATGATGCATATATATATATATATATATATATATATATTTACAACATCCTAAAGATTTATCATTTGAGGAAATTTTATTTAAAGTAAAGTGATCAATGCACGAACCACGCCAAGGAGTTCTTCCCAGTGAAAATGGAAAAAGATGTCTCATAAATCATAGCACAATAAAATTCAAAGAGATTTATGACACCAATATGAGAAAGGAATTCAAAGGTCAACCATTACACTAACTCTCCATGTCTATGTGTGAAAACCATTCCATGTTATTCTTTCCACTTTCTATCAAATAAATATAGGTTATTTTAACATTATTCAGCTTTAAATGATTTTTCACCGAACCTGTCCTACATCCTTTGCAATCATATTTCAAGACCCACTCATTTAAGCATTCCAAGAAGTAAAAACATAAGCTTCTGACCTAGATATCCCCATATATTGCACATTTCATCACTCCCCTCATTTATTATATATATTTTTTGAAGTTTCAATTGGAACAAATCCCACACTCATCTCTCAACCCTTTGTTTGATCTCCTGAAGACACTAATTGCAATAGTTATTACAAGATCAATGGTTTAGGAGGAGTGGTTTTTGACCTTCCCAAGACACAACAATATTTTTTTGAGGGTGTACAACAGTCGGACATTAGGTACACACGCATAGGTCAATCTGGTACAGTAATGAAACAGATCGGATAAGGAACGAACGTATGGAAATATCATTTAAAGCTGAAAAATATTAACCCAAAAAATATTTACCTTATATTAAGAAAGAAATAATCACACTTTGTGTTTTGGTGAAAAAATTGGTGGAGTTATTAGTGACACAGTTTTCCCAAAAACTACTCACAAAATGGGCATCAATCATCTCAAAGGTTTCACATAGATACGACCATTTATATCATTGGAAAAAAACCAATTCACTAAAAAACACTTCCTGTTGTTAAATTCACACAAGTAATCTTTTTAGCCTTCGTTATGGTATTTTTACTTTCCCCACTTTATGGTCGCCAAATCATGGAACTTTGAAATTTTTGATGGGGAAAAATGAAAATACCATAAAGAAGGCCAAAACGAGAAAACAAAAGGAGAAAACAATGAAAATTCCTAACTATCCGAGGAATGTATCCACCCCCCACACCTAAAGTATGCAATGTCCTCACTGTAGTAAAAGATAATGTGGGAATGAAGGATAAAACCTGGTGGATGTCATTCATAGTGTGCTTCTTGAACTTGGAGTTCCTCCATCGGGGACTCTAGAACGGGTTCATGAAATTGCTTCAGCCGCTGCCCATTGACAGTGAAGGTTTGCTTGGTTTCTTCATTTTGAACCTGAACAATACCAAATGGAGAGACATTAGTAACAATGTATGGTCAAACTAGTGGGAACAAAGATTACCAGGATGCAACTTCAGCCTTGCATTATAAAGGAGGATCTTCTGCCCAATATGGAACTGACGATGAAGGATAAGACGGTCATGGGCAGCCTTGGTTCTCTCCTTATAAATCCTATAGTTTTCATATGCATCTCTTCTCATTTCCTCTAGCTTCTGAATCTGCATCTTCCTTTGAGCACCTGCACCAGAATTATTAGAATTGCATTGTTTGATGGCCCAGTAGGCCCAGTGCTCAATTCTAATAATTCTGGTGCAGGTCTCAATCTCAATAGGGAGGTGACAACTCTTTCCAAACACAAGACGATAGGGTGACATTCCAATGGGAGTTTTGAAAGCAGTACGGTAGGCCCATAATGAATCATCAAGTCTAAGACTCCAATCTTTCCTATTGGGTTGAATCGTTTTTTCAAGAATTTGTTTTACCTCTCTATTTGACACCTCAGCTTGACCATTGGTCTGTGGATGATATGTAGTTGAAACTCGATGACCAACCCCATACCGATGCAAAAGTGATTTCATTGTTTGATTGCAGAAATGAGAACCCTGGTCACTAATGATAAACCTAGGTAATCCAAACCTACAAAAGATCTGAGTTCTCAAAAATTCTACAACTGTTTTGGAATCATCTATCCTTATGGCCCGTGCCTCTACCCATTTTGATACGTAATCAATGGCCAAAAGAATGTACAAGTTTCCAAAAGAATTGGGAAATGGCCCCATAAAGTCAATGCACCAAACATCAAAAATGTCATGAAAGATCAAGGGTTGTTGTGGCATTTCATTCATTTTAGAGACATTCCCCATTCTTTGACAATGAGGACAAGATTTACAAAATTCATGGGCATCCCAAAAAAGTGTTGTCCAAAAGAGACCAGAATCAAGAACTTTGCGAGCAGTCCATTGGGGAACAAAGTGGCCCCCACAAGAAAGAGTGTGTCAGAATCTAAGGACAGATTGAAACTCGCTATCGGGAACACAACGTCTAAGGACCTGATCGCTACATGTGCGCCAAAGGTAGGGGTCATCTCAAATGTACCAATGAGACTCATGTTTTAGACGACTAGCTTGGTTTTTGTTGAAATCCTTAGGAATGCAAGATACTGCCAAATAATTTACAATTTCAGCATACTAGGGAATAGCATCTTGCACTTTGTACATTTACTCATCAGGAAACAACTCATTAATGGGAATACAGGGGGATGAGACAATGTACAAGGATGGGGGGATCCTACTGATATGGTCTTCCACCACATTCTCTACTCCTTTTTTATCTCCAATTTCTAGATTGAATTCTTAAAGGAGGAGCATCCAACGAATGAGATGTGGTTTGGATTCTGGTTTCTTTAGGAGATACCAGAGGGTTGCATGGTCAGAGAACATAATGACTTTGGACCCTAAAAGGTATGACCTGAATTTATCCAAGGCAAACATAATGTAAAAAAATTCTTTTTCAGTGGTAGTGTAGTTTTCTTGGGCAGGGTCCAAAGTGCGTGAGGCATAGGCAATGACATGTGGAGCTCGATCGACCCTTTGTGACAAGACTGCCCCAACTGCATAGTTAGAGGCGTCACACATGAGCTCAAATGGTAAATCCCACCGAGGTGGCTGGATTACTGGGGGTGATGTGAGACTCCATTTTAATTTATTAAAAGCTTCTTCACATTCTTTATCAAAAACAAAATCTTTTTCTTTTTGGAGTAAGCGGGAGAGGGGAAGTGCAATCTTACTAAAATCACGAATGAAACGACGGTAAAATCCAGCATGACCTAGGAAAGACCGTACATCACGTACATTTTTAGGGAATGGTAGGGAAGAAATGACATCCACTTTCGATTTATCTACTTGGATACCATCCCCAGAAATGACATGTCCCAAAACTATACCTTGTCGCACCATGAAATGGAATTTCTCATAATTTAATACAAGATTCCTTTCAATACAATGATGTAGGACTGAACCAAGACTACTTAAACATTCATAAAATGAGGATCCATAAACAGTAAAATCATCCATGAAAACTTCCATTAAATTCTCCAGGTAATCCGAAAAAATACTAACCATACATCGCTGGAAAGTACCCTGAGCATTGTACAGGCCAAATGGCATCCTTCTATAGGAAAATGTGTCAAAGGGGCAAGTGAAGGTTGTGTTTTCCTGATCCTCGGGGGCAATATGGATCTGAAAGTATCTAGAATACCCATCAAGAAAATAGTACTGGGACTTCCCCACTAGACTCTCTATCATTTGGTCAATGAATGGCAAGGGGAAATGGTCCTTCCTAGTGTGTTGGTTTAGTCGGCGATAATATATACAGACACGCCAACTATTCTGCACACGAGTTGGAACCAATTCATTGTTTTCATTTTAATTACCATCAGGCCAGTTTTTTTAGGAACTACTTGAATGGGACTGACCCATTGGATGTCATAGATGGGGTAAATGATTCCAGCAGCCAATAACTTTGTTACTTCCTTTTTAACTACTTCAAAGAGGTTTTGGTTCAGTCGACGTTGTGCCTGCCTCACTGGTTTATCCTCATCAGTTAATAAAATATGATGTGTACAAATTGATGGGCTAATACCAAGAATGTCTGCAAGTTTCCTTCCCAATGCTTGTTTATTCTCCCTCAAAAGTTCAAGCAGTCGCAATTCATGCTCAGGAGGGAGTGAACTAGCAATGATGACGGGCAACTTGTTTCCATTCTCAAGATATGAATATTTTAAATCTTGAGATAGTTGCTTTAGTTCCAATTCAGGTGGATTTTGGATTGATGGGAGTGTGTGTGAAAGTGAGAGGTCACTAATCTCATCTAACTGCTCAATAGTATCATCCTCAGATGGGGAATTAGCTTTTACAAGCATAGCAGTATCATCGATGGTCATGTGATCCTCCGTGTTTAAGAAATTATCAATTAATAAACATGCATGACACTTTTCTAGACCACTACAACAATCAACACATGACTCATTACCAATAATTTCAATCAAATAGGAAAATTCATAAAGGGGATCAGGGGAAACAAATTAAGTGATTTTAGGGGAAGGGGGTACATCAATTGAATTTACTGAGAGAGAGGAATGTTCTTCTGAGGGGTGCTTCATGGCATCAAGGATGATGAAATGGACTATGTCACCACCAAATTCCATAGATAATGTACCGTTATGGACATTAATTATGGATTTGGTGGTTTTCAAGAAAGGTCTCCCAAATATAATTGGGGCATTTCCATTCATCCTACCATCTTCCATTTTTAGCACATAAAAATAAGTAGGAAATATTAAATTTTGAACCCTCACAAGAACATCCTCTAAAACACCAGAAGGGTGTTCCGTACTCCGATTTTCTAGCTGAACAACTATTCCTGTGGGATTTAGTTCACCGACCTGCAAAGAAGGGTATATGGAGTGAGGTATCACATTAATAGAAGCACCCAAATCAAGCATAGCATTGGAGAAAGAATACTCCCCTATGGTGCACGGAATCGAGAATATTCCAGGATTGTTGCACTTGGTGGGAAGTAATGGTTGTATCAATGCTGAGACATTCCTCCCCAAGCTCACCTTCTCATTACCTCTAAGTTACCTTCAGTGGGTACACATCTCCTTCAGAAACTTGGCATATCTCGTAATTTTCTTGACAGCATCAATCAATGGAATGTTAACCTACACTTTTTTGAAAGTCTCTAAGATTTCCATATAAAGTTCAGTTTCCTTTTGTTTCCTTGGTTGGGTGGCTCTTTGGGGAAATGGAAGAGGAATGCTTGGGCTTGGTAACTCATCAATAGACAGACTCTTTACTTTGGTAGGACTTCTCTCAAGACAAGGTTCCATCTCATTTGAACCTTTTTTAGTGGTTGGGATGGTGGTTCCCTTAGGAGAGGATGACTCTAATGGAGGGTTCATTTGGATTTTAAGTTTAGTTCCACTTCTAAGGGTGATGGAACTAACATTTCCCTTATCCCTAGAGTTGACAAGTGGTTGAGATGGTAGTTTACCAGAACCATGGCTTTGGATCTCACCCACCGAGTTATCTAGTTGGACTAATTGGGTTTTGAGGTCTTGTATGGATACTTGGGTGGTTTTTTGGAACTGGAGATTATTGGCAGCCATTTGTTTCATCATATCTTCTAGGCTAGGCTCAGGTTTTGGAGGGGGTTGTTGGAAAGGCCTTTGGGGTGGTTGAAAATTTCGGGGTGGTGGTGGTTGATGACTACTTTGCCCTGGTTGGTTCCATGGTTGATGAGGCTGATTTGAATACCCCCATTGCCTATAGGCTTGGTTGTCTTTCCACCCAGGTTTGGATGGATAGTAAGATTTTTTCCTAATGGGTTGGTTATAGGGGCGTCCTGGGAATATTGCCTCACAACTCTCAGAAGTTTCTCTCAATTGGGGGAATTGGTCAGAATAGTGGGTATCAGAAGAGCATATACCACAATGTATGGGAGGAGGATATTGGAATTTTCCTTGGGAAAGAGCAAGTTGTCATAGAAGGGTACTCACCTCTTTAAACTTTGTATCCACCTTCTTCTCGAATTCAGTACTTTGCACCTCATGGACACCTCGAATGGGTACACTGGACCTTGAACTGAATTGTTGAGTGTTCTATGCCATGGTCTCAATTAGGTTCCTTGCAGGGATTGGGGTTTTATCCACTAGTGCACCACCTGCAGCAGCATCAATCATGTTACGATCTATTGGAATTAAACCTTCATAAAAATATTGTATTAAAAGTTGATCGCTTATTTGGTGGTGTGGACAACTTGAACATAATATTTTAAATCATTCCCAATATTCATGAAGGGTTTCTCCTTGAGATTTTCTTATCTCACATATTTCTTTCCTTATTGTTGTAGTTCGAGAGGCTGGGAAGTATTTTTCAAGAAAAATTTGTTTCATGTCATCCCAACCCTAATAGGTGAATTAACATAATACAACCAATATTTAGCCGTGTCTTCTAATGAAAATGGAAATGCCCTAAGTTTTACTTGTTCTTCATCCACATTAGCAGGTTTTAATATTGAACACACATTATGAAATTCTTTTAAATTCTTATGTGGATCTTCTCCAGGAAGTCCATGAAATCTTGGTAATAAATGAATTAAACCAGATTTTAGTTCAAAATTGGGTGCCTCCCCTTGTAATTGAATGTAAGTGGGTCGGATATCAACATAAGGCGAGGTTAGTTCTTTTAGTGTTCTATTATTTTCATCCATGTTATACAAGTTATGTTCAGTGTTAACTTTGGTTTCAGAAGAAGAAGAAGAATCAAGAATAATTTTATGATGTGATGTCTCCTCCTTCAAAGTGTGGTCTAGTGTGTCTCGGTTTCGTTGATGTAGGATCCTATCTGGTTCGGGTTTAAAGTTTTGTAGGTCTAATGGAGTAGAACGCATCATATACAGAACCTACACAGTAAATAAATTAGAACACAAAAATAAATTCAAAGGTATAAGATAAAACAGACAAATATTCACAGAAATTACAAAAAATTTATCAAAAACACGCACAAAAAACCAAAGCGCTCCCCATAAATGGCGCCAAAATTTGACCACGTTGTCATGACATGTCAAATTAATTATATTTTTAAGGTTTATTTATAGTCTAGGTAAGACCCTAGGTCGTCTCTCAAGGAGCGTTGGTAGGTTTAGAGTGTTTATTTTTAATAAAAATGACTAAGAGAGGGGGTGGTTTTGAAAACAGTTTAAAACAATGACTTAGTTGAAATAGCTTACAAGATGAGTGACCTAGTAGATTGTGAAAAATATGAGATAAAAGGGTTGATGTGATTTCACTACACACATATCATGTTCATTGTTCATAGAGATTCATCTTATGTTTAGAGTAATTCTTTGGTTGGAGTTAATTGGAATCCCGATTAATTCCTAAGCTTTTATTTCAATGCTTTAAGGACCAAACATTGACGTGACAATCATATTATCAAGGTCCAGTACTTATGCATGTAATAATAGCGTCCAAAGAATATTTAAATCTCAATAATTTGGGTATGAAAATGATTCTTGTGATGTCCAATCGGAACAACGCAAGTCACGCACTCAAAACCTCACACCGATCGGTTAGAAATTAAGAGCATAACACTCACATGCATAAAATCAAGCATTAAAATCTGAAATAAAATAAGATACATGGAATGAAATTTTTAAACACACAAATTAATCCAAACTAGTAGCTAGTTTATGCATTGGAACTCCCTTGACATTTGTTTAGCTCCCTCACAACGAACACCCAACTTTTAGCTCAACATCGGGAGGAGGAGGAAGCTCGGGTGGAACTCCTTCTTCATTGTTGATCCCCCTATGAGGATAGGGGCCTCCAGAACCTTCAAGGTGATTAGGAGACTCCTCTAGGACTCCAAATTGGCAGAACTTCACTCCTTGGCCGAACTTGAAAATGAGTTTCCCTTGGTGCCCTTTTATAGGAAAATTGGAAGGTGGTTTTAGGCACACAGATTTCATCAATCCACTTTCACAATGCTTTTCGGCCTTCATAAGGTCTTATCTCGATTTGGAAAAAATAGAAAAGTTGTATCCCTACCTCTTGGATGTCTCCACCGAATTTTTGGAACCATTTGGACAACTACATCTCAATATATTGATAGAATACAGAACACCGCATTTGACTTGGTCCAAATTCGGTGGCTTGGACAGATCAGTTCGGATGGTCCCCATAGAAGCAGAATCAGGATTGGGTTCCTTGATATGAAATGTATCCTATTAAATTTTGGACCGTTCCACAAACTTACATCCCATTTGAATGCACGTATTTCTTTTAATATGCAAAAACATGGACAGATATGCACGGATCCATGCAATTTTGGCCCATTTTTCTTCCACTTCATCAAGGGCCCTCCAAATCACCTCCACCTACATTGAAACAATAAAAACAATTAACATTGCCCATTATAATATTGATTAAAATTAATTGATTGATTCAAACATAAAGTGAAATTTATTATTATATTTGGAATATTCATTACAAAACTAGTTTAAAACTGCGGTGTAAGGGTGGAATAAAATAGTGAATCGTGGTATGATCAGCTACTGGAGGACGTACTGGTCAAGGTAGGTAGGCTGATCCTTCCTGCTGATTTCATCATCCTCGACATGGGGGATGACCAGGAAGCACCTCTTATACTTGGAAGACCTTTCTTGGCAACTGGGAAGGTACTGATCGATGTGCACCAAGGAGAGTTTATTTTTCAGGTAGGTGATGAAAGAGTTTCCTACAACGTCCCCAAGGCCATCAAACATGCTTCCTTATCAGAGCATGAGGAATATTATTTAGTGTCCACCATGGCTAATCATTTTAGGGAAAAGGGGGATGATCTGGTATGTTCTTTTAATTTGAATAATTTAACTATTCCAGATATTCTATTCGAAGAAGCGCCAGAAGACTTGCAATTCTTAGAAGGCCAGGGCGGCCACTATTGGCAGTGTGCAGTTGTTCCTGATAGTTTGGAATGGGACAAGGTGTAACCACTTGTGACTTATATTTTAAAGGTGCCTGAACTCTAACTGAAGCCTATTCCATCTTCTCTCAATTATGGGTATTTAGGACCCAATCAAACTTTGCATGTTATACTTAACGTAGAACTTTCACAGGAGCAGGAAGATGCACTTCTGCAGGTTCTCAAATAGGAGAAGCATGCAATTGGGTGGACAGTCGTTGATCTGAAGGGCATCAGCCCTACCATTTTCCCTCACAAGGTGTTACTTGAATAAGGTGCCAAACAATCTCGGCAACCACAACGTCGTTTGAATCCTCCCATGAATGAAGTTTTAAAAAATGAGGTGATAAAATTATTAGATGAAGGCATCATCTATCCCATCTCGGATAGTCTGTGGGTGAGTCCCCTCCAAGTGGTACCCAAAAAGGGGGGTATCACTGTGATTTCAAATGAAAATAACTAGCTCATCCCTACACGCACTATCACAGGCTGGCGAGTCTTTGTGGATTACCGGAAGCTAAACGATGCCACAAGAAAGGATCATTTCCCCTTGCCATTCAAGAATCAAATGCTAGAGAGACTAGAAGGGCATAACTTCTATTGCTTCCTCGACGATTTTTCCGGTTACAACCAAATCTCCATTGCTCCGGAGGATCAAGAAAAGAGCACATTCACTTGCCCCTACGGCACATTTGCTTATCGAAGGATGTCTTTTGGCATGTGTAATGCCCCCGCCACCTTCCAGCGTTGTATGTTGGCCATCTTCCATGACATGGCGGAACGAATCCTGGAGGTATTCATGGATAATTTTTCCGTTTATGGAAAATCATTCACCATTTTTTTACGAAACCTAGAGCTTGTTTCGGAACGATGTGAGCACACTAACCTAGTCTTGAACTAGGAAAAGTTTCATTTCATGGTACAAAGTGGCATAGTCCTTGTCCACATAATTTCAGCGAAGGGTATAGACGTGTACCCGGTGAAGATCGAAGTCATTTCACGACTACCTATACCGACTTTCATCCGAGCCATCCGTAGCTTCCTGGGGAATGTAGGTTTTTACAGGAGGTTTGTCCGTGACTTCTCCAAAATAGCCCAGCCCCTCACCAATCTTCTAACCAAGGATTCCATATTTGAGTTCGATGAGACATGTGTCAGATCTTTTGAGCATCTAAAGCAGCGCCTGGTAGAAGCTCCAGTTATGATTTCTCCCAACTGGGAGGAAACTTTTGAGGTGATGTGCGATGCGAGCGACTACGCAGTGGGAGCAGTCTTGGGCCAGTCACTTGACCAGATTTTTCGACCTATATATTATGCTAGTAGGATGCTCAAGGAGGCACAGATCAACTACACCACCACAGAAAAGGAGATACTTGCAGTGGTTTTCACATTTGACAGGTTTCGTTCTTACTTAGTGTTGTCTAAAGTTATTGTTTATACTGACCATGCAGCACTAAAGTACATACTCAACAAGAAAGATGTGAAGCCCTGATTTATCTGTTGGGTACTCCTCCTACAAGAATTCGATCTTGAGATCCGAGATAAGAAAGGGAGTGAGAACTTCATTGTTGACCATCTCTCCCGCCTCGAGCTGCCTCATTTGGAGAAGGAAGAAGATCGGGAGATCAGGGAGGATTTCCCTGATGAGCACCTCTTTTTGATCAACAAAACACCTAGGCCCTGGTATGCTGATATCGCTAATTTTTTGGTTACAGGTGTCGTTCACCCCGACTTCTCCTTCCAGCAAAGGAAATGATATTTCTCTGATGTGAAAAGGTACTTCTGGGAGGATCCTCTGCTATTCTGATCTTGTGCAAATGGAGTGATCCCCCATTGCATCCCAGAGAATGAAGTTCATGGTGTCCTGGAGTTCTGTCAAGCCTCACCATAGGAGGACATCATGGGCCAGACCGTACCATAGCAAAGATCATGCAATCTGGATTTTTCTGGCCCACCATGCATAGAGATTCTTGGGCCTTTGTTTCCTATTGCGATCGGTGCCAGAGGACCGGTAATGTGGGACGTAGAGCCGAGATTCCCCAGCGCCCCATCCTGGAGGTCGAGATTTTCGACGTCTGGGGCATAGATTACATGGGTCATTTTCCCCCATCTTTTGGGAACACTAACATCCTGGTCTACGTCGACTACGTCTCCAAATGGGTGGAAGTCACTGCTACAGCTCACGACACAGCCAAGGTAGTCATAAATTTCTTAAAGAAAAATATTTTTAGCAGGTTTGGAGTTCCATGAGTTCTGATCAGCGATAGAGGGACCCACTTCGAAAACACACTGATTAGAGGAATACTGTAGAAATATGGAGTAAATAATTAGATGGGGACACCATATCATCCCCAGTCCAGTTGATAGGTAGAGCTCTCCAACCGCGAGCTCAAGCAGATCCTGGAGAAAACAGTGAACACTTCGCGGAAGGACTGGTCCAAGAAGTTAGATAATTCCTTGTGGTAATATCATACTGCTTTCAAAACACCACTGGGAATGTCCCTATTCCACCTCGTCTATGGAAATCCATGCCATCTGCCAGTAGAATTGGAACACAAAGCCTACTGGGCCGTCAAATCCCTAAATTATGATCTGAAGGCAGCTGAAGAAAAATGGAAGTTCCAACTGTCGGAACTAGATGAGATCTGATTAGAGGCATATGAGAATGCCAAGTTGTACAAGGAGAAGACAAGAGCCATTCACGACCGGATGATTTCACAAAAATCTTTCCAACCCAGTGATCAGGTACTTCTCTTTAATTCTCGTCTTCGCTTATTCCCAGAGAAGTTAAAGTCACGATGGTCGGGACCATTCCATTTTGTACGCCTATTCCATCATGGAGTGGTAGAAATTTCTGGAGAAGATGGTCAACCATTCATGGTAAACGGGCAGTGGTTGAAAGCTTACCATCCTACAGACAACATGGTGGGAACGTTGTCCACCATACACCTCAGGTAAGAAAGGTAAGTAGGTCGAGCCAACGACCTAAAACAAAGTCACTTCCTAGGAGGCAACCCAGTGGTTACACGTCGTGTCCCACTAATATACACGTCATGTACTTATCTTTTTAATTTGTAATCTTAATAGTATAAATTTGTAGAATAAAAAATAAATAACTAGGGATGATACCGGTGCTGATGGTAAAGTCACTGGAGTTTATTCAAGCCGTCCCCGGTTCGAATCCTCCTGACCTACATTCGGCACGGGGTTCCTCCTTTTATTTTCACGTCTTGTATGGTATTTTCCATATATATATATATATATATATATAAATTTGTTTAATAAAACCCATGATGGGGATGGACCGGTTGTCTAGAATCGTAATCCGGTTTCAAAAGACCCGGGTTTGAACCCAGACAACCGTCCCATTTCCATCATTTGTTCTTTTAATAAAACCACACGACGTGTAATTCGATATACACCGTGTGCGCCATAATTTTTCAAATATAACTTATAAACATTTTTAAAATAAGAAATTACATGCGGGTGAAGTTGGCGGATTGGAAAAGTCTCAGCACCAGGTTCAAAAGACCCGGTTTCGAATCCTGCTAATCTCCTCGCTTCACCCCCATCCTTTCCTAAATAAAAACCACGCGTCGTGCTTTTCTTTCTTTCCATGTGTATAGTCCGTATAGACTAAATATATATATAAAATAAATATGAACAGCAGAACAACCTTTTCTCCAGTGGTTGAGGGATTTCATTCGGAACAGCCGATCGCCGGTTTGAATCCCGCCCCAAGCACCGGACCAAAGGTTGTACTACTCTTTTTCTAATTTTAAAATACATGGCGTGTATTTCCCGATATACGTCGTGTATAGGTTTATTTATAATAGAATTTTTAGATATGTCTATTTTATTTTAATTATTAATAATAATTATTATATAGTTTACTATAATAATTATATATTTATATCTGTTGTAATTCTTAATTAAAAAAAATTCAGGATACACGGCATGTAGTCCAAACATACATGTCGTGTACCACGGCTATATAAGCTGCGGTCCACCTGGGTTGAGGCCGTGTTGCACGGCCGTCCCATTTCCTCCCCTCTTCCCATTTTCTTCTCCCGAATTCCACCCGACCCCCCCCCCCCCTTCTCTAGATCTATCGATTTGGGGCGTTTCAAGTTTTGATTCTTCTCACATTGTGATCCTCGATCTAGGTACACCGTTCTACACCCTCTATTTCAAGTTTTTAGAATCATTTAGGGTGTTTTTCAGATCGGTCGATCATTCGGCTTCTGGAAGTACACGGCCATGAAATAAAGAACACACGCCGTGTACTTCTGTACATGGCCACACACAAAATTTTTCGAAATTTGAATATACACGGTGTGTATGTTCGGTACACACCGTGTCCTTTTCATCGTGCCCAAGTACACCTTTGCACACGGCCTCACACACCATTTTCATGTACACGGCGTGTGTGCTCGGTACACGCTGTGTAGATCATTTCTCTTGGCCCCTCCGTGTGTGGCACATAACATGGCCTATCACCCCATGTTCCTATACACGGCGTGTGTGTTCAGTGCACGCTGTGTCTTTTAGAGGTTAATTCGGCCCGTGTCTCACCTTCAACACAGCCATGTTCTTCATGTGCAGTACACGCCGTGTCCTATACCTACACAACGTGTATTGTTTTCTTTGAACTGATGAAAACATGGCTGTGTCATTTGTACCACACGACCACCTACACTTTAAGTGAACACGGCGTGTACTTTTTATACATGCCGTGTACTTTTCCATGGTTTGTTATTCACCCTCGGTATGTCTGTCCAGAGAACACGGGATACTCTCCATTTTTGAGTACACGCCATGTACTCTGGAGTACATGCTGTGTACTCTGGAGTACACGCCGTGTACTTTTATTTTCCAGTTGACTCACATTTTCTTTGTTTTGTTTTCTTTCCTTTTTATTTTGTTTTGTTTTCTATTTCTTTCTATTTCAAGATATGTAAGATCAGGATCCTTCCCGTGGGAAGCGTCCAGCCTCTGCCGCTGAGCTTCCTACCCCGAGTCCAGCACCTACAGCTCCTACTTCTTCAGCTCCCCTTCCCGATGCAGAGTCTGAGCCTCCCACTTCTACGCCTCCTGCGCCGTCTCTACCAGCCGATTCTGTACAAGATGATGCCTCCCCTGAGACGACCCCATGATAGTGAAATTTTCCTTTATCTTATATATATATATATATATTGTCATTTTTTGTGCTATGATGTTATGCTTGTTTGCAGTTTTCTTTTTCTCACCAGTCACAGGTATCATGGAGCACCTTGAGCATTACTTTTCAAGAGGGGATTATTTTTCCATTTCTATTGTCTCTCTTTTTGGATTTACTTATTCCACCTCTTTCCCTCATTTTGTCCCCCTTATCACCTTGTATCCCACCCTTACCTTAGTAGTGCACTTGGTAGACCATGTGCAGTATTAAGTGTGGGGGAGCATCTATTTCTTTCACCTTAGTCTTTGCCCTTAAACTAATCTAGGAGACATCATTATTTGATTCTATATTTGAAAATGTAAAGAAATTGTGGTTAATCATTCTTATAAATGCTAGAGTTATCAGTAGGAACTTTTGGAAAGGTTGCATGCTTGTTTTAGTTTTTGAGTATTTTAAAAATGATTGCTGATATAGTTTTAATTGCAACTTTTCCTCCTTGATTAAATTATAGTGATTAAGCTAATCATTTATATGCATGTCATGACCTGATTGTCCCTTTATTATTTTTCCACTCCTGAGAGGTATCCTAAACCCTTTTTGTATTTCTTTTCTAATACCCTCTTTCTTGAGAGATTCTTAGGATATGCATCACTACCAGAATTTGCAAGATTTCTATTCAAAACATGAAGATATTTTTGAATTACATTAAAATGATTGAGGCATTAGATTGTTTCAACCCCTTTATCTTGAGATTTTCCCTACATTTAATCTTCGTTAAGCCCATAGAAGCCATGAACAGCCTTTATAGGAAGCCACATTACAAGCCAATTTCCCTTCCTACTCTATTTCTTTTTAAACTTTGCATGATTATTCATTTGATCATTAAAGAGGGAGTTGGAAATACATGGAATATTTTGTGCACAGCCATGAAATAAAGTGTGGGGGAGTGCCTCTTGATTATTTGGGGCATAATGGGTTCCAAACATCTACTCATTATATTCATAAGTGTTTATCTTGTGTTTTGTTAATTAAAAACAACAACAACAAACAAATAAGAAAACAAACAAAAAGGGGACCTTATGCTTATTTGCTCATGAACCCTACTTGCCTAAGGAAGATGGTGGTGATTAAAAAAGCATTTGACTGAGCTTGTGAAGGTAACATTTTTAGTGATATTTGCTTTGAATATTATCCAATGTTGTTTAAAGGAATTATCCTTCCTTTTTCAAGCCTCAGAATTTATTTTCACATCTAAACCTACCAACCCTTAGCCACAGAGACATCTGAACCTTATTGATAAAGCCCTCATGATTTTTGTAATTCAATTTTTCTGAAGTAGAGAACAAGGAATCTTGCAAACCTATGGATAGAGTGTATATACCTTAGATTGAGCATAACTCTGAATAAAAATATCTTGAGTGTGGAGTGTGATTTTGATTGGTAAGGTAAATAATCAAATGGCATGCTTATTTTTGAAAGGTTGAAATATGTGTTGAAAGAGGATAAGAGTAGTTAATTGCATTATATATGAGGCATGATTTTAATATCTTATGAATTGAATTTGTTTGTTCCTTTTAAAATTTTTCCTCGTCAAATTTATCAGTTATACATTTGATTAATTAAATGCCTTACTTTTAAAGTATATGATCTCTTAATTAGATGTTGAGATTTTGCTTGAGGGCAAGCAAATGACTAAGTGTGGGGGAATTTGATGCACCCGATTTGTGTATACATTTACATATATATAATTGACAATAAAAACATGTTTTCAGCAAATATCTGTTGTTTTATGAACATATTCTTTGATTTTGGTGAATCTGTTTACTTTTAGGAGATCTTTGGCTAAATACACGGATCAAGGGAAGTCTGTGAAAATTTTGAAACTACACGGTGTGTACATTTATACACGCCGTGTACATCCAGACAAGGACACGGACCGAATGAGGAAGTACATGCCCATGTCACCAGGTAGTAGATACACGCCCTGTATGGTGGCATTACACGTCGTGTACTACTTTCTAGAAATGGTGGATGCCGAAGAAGAGTCCACACACCTATGTGGTCGTTGAAGGAGATACGGCGTGTTCCATTTTTACACGTTGTGTCTGCTATTATAGAAGTGGCTGATAGCCAAACATATGATACTACATGCTGTGTATGGCGGCGCTACACGCCGTGTACACTCAACCACCAGGCGGCGCCGTGTTCAAAAGTCAAAGACGGCGTGTTAGGCCACCTGCCAGTGGAGAAATTGGCACCAAAACGCATTGATGAAAAGTACACGACGTGTACTTTCTATACACGTCGTGTACTTTATTTTTATATAAAAAGAAGCCTTGGACTATGGATTTCAGAGTTCATAACCCATTGGAAGAGAGAGAAGCTCTGCTACCACCATTCCTGAATCCACCGAGGTGCCATCATTCCACTATTCCGCCATTCCATCTTCCGACACATTTCCTCAACGCTTACACGATGAATCTATCAGGTATCACGTGTGTTGTTTCTCTCTTTATTTCTATATGTAACTAAACCCATCATGTTGGGGATGTGGATGAGGGGATCGTAATTTGTGTGTTGTTTTATATAGTTGTGTTTGCTCGTTGTAATTCATCTTACTCTTCTTAAAACCACTGTCTAATATAACTGAGAATTCTGAGCTGGACTAAGGGAAGAATTATCAATGATTCAAAAGAGAAGTAATGGTGAAAACATCCATGACCATTGGAAGGATTTCACCGATTCAAATAATGGACCAAACTTAACAAAGAATTAAGAACACTGACTATCGGACCAAGGGGTCAACTGCTCTAATTCCAAACAAGAGGAAACAGACCAAGGAAATCTTGTAACAAAACGAAATCCAGAATGATTGAATTATTATGAATAAAACAACCATTTAAACAACCTTTAAAAGAACTCCTAATCACCATAGCCTCGACATGTCTTTTCTTCCTATTTTAAACTCTTTAAATTTACCTGTTGTTTTCTTTAAAACTGTTAATCATTTCTTCAAAGTAAAACAATTTAGTTTCAATCAAAAACCAAAATCAACTCTATCAACTCTAAATTCTGCATACTTTACCTAATTAAGTATTAACTCAATTGAATTCAATCACGCCATAGTTCCCTGTGGATCGACCCCGAACTTATTCTATACTAAAGTTCTAAGAACAGGTAATTAATTTGGGATGCATATAACTTCAATCAACGACAATCGTAGACCATCTATCTATTTGGTCAGTCATACATACATAAGCCCCGCATCATTTTCTATGATTTCATCTTTCATGGCACAATTGTCGGGTTTCACCAACACCTCTTGTCTCTCACACTGAGCATGACTCACGTGAGCTTAGAGTGTAAAAGTAATTATGAAATCTTTCTTTGAGCCATCAATCATACATAAACATCATGCTCCCTTACTCAAACTACGTGGGTTCTGATTCCTTTTCTAAATAAAGGATACGTAGGTATCCCATCTGTTGGTACGATCCCAACTCTGAAATAATCCATGTCCTTCTAAATGACAATAAACTTCAAGTGCCCCACTAAGTGTCTTTAAAACCAGTATGGTCATCATAATGATCCAGAGACTTTTATATAATATATTGAAGGATACCATTGACTAAGAATCTCTAAACAAATACAGATGACTCTCTATCGATGAAGAACCTCGAATACATATAAAAGATACTCTAAATCTCATACATATTTAATCATTGATTGTCATATCTAAAGAAAATCTCATTTTATACTTGGTAATGTAATAAGGATTCATGAACATAACTTAAATCTATAAAGAGAGTCCCATAGTAGACAATAATTCCCCTCAAAAAGGTGTGATGAGTCCGACCTCCCATCCTCTCGACCAATGAAAATTCCTAAGTCTCATTAGTTCACAACTAATGAGCACCTACCTTTGTAAAGTAGGTCCAAATGAATATGGAATCATTGGATGTTTTCGGTTCTACGAACAAACCTGTTAGAAATCGAATAGAATGTTTGAATATTAAATCAATGAGATCATCCCCAATTCCAGAGGAAACAAAAAATGGTGAACCCGACGTGAATTCTTAACCAAGTTAAAATGATGTTTTACTTATTTGTTAGGCCCCTATTTAAATTCAATGAGAGGGCCAACAAAACAATCAATAACATATGTGCTTATCCAAAAGATATAGTGGCTGGAATTATCTTGATTATGAATGTTATATCAAATAGGCACTCTTTTCCAAGATGTTCTTCATTACGAGAATGGATTTTCTTAAGTTCACGTCTGTGAATGCATCTACTGTTAAAACCTCTACTATGAATGCATCTGCTGCTACTCCTGTGGGATCGTCGTCCGCTCTGAGGGAGAAATCACCTACTCAGTGTCTTCAATGCTCGGTATTGAATGCACTGGTTAAGGAGTACCGTCAACATGGTACCATTCCAATTCGGGAGGCTGCTCGACAAGCCCTCCAGGTGAACAATTCACCCTGGTCGTCCGGACAGCGACGACCAGTGATCAAGAAGCAGGCATTGCTAACCACTGCCTCCCACCGTTTCGGGTCATTATCCCTGGAATGCAACAAACATTCCCTCCCATATTCTGAGGAGGTGAATGAGAAGGACACTCAGGGCCTTAATTCAATGAAACATGAGTCCTTCCCAAGGGCTCCCACCAACAATCGCTGCCATACTTGTGCAGTAGTATGCCCTCAACATGATGAGGGTGTCGTCTCTAGGCGTTCACCTCAGGGTCCTCGAACCTGAGTAGGTAAGACGAACCACCAAAGGCAAAATTCAGTTAACAGTGATCAGGTTCTTATCTCTGCCATTTCCGGAGAAGTGCACAAACCTAACTTGGTGGCAAGCAACGAGCGGGCACACACACCCATCCGTTTTAATTCCGCTGTCTAGTAGACTCATCTGGCAGCAGCACGCCAATCCTGCCAGGCAATTCCAGCGGAGTACTATAAACAGGAACATACACCTGTTTATAAATCATTGGCTAGTCAGTAAGCTCGTCTAACTACATGTGATGGAGCCCGCCAACCCAATGTGTTGACAACTGGTAAACAGGCACATACACCTGCTTACACTCATCAATCCTGCCAGCAGCCTCGTCTATCAGTGTTGAAGGAGTATTGTCAACCATGTTCGGCAGAGTGAAATTAGAAGGCACATACACATGCTAGTATTGATCAATCCTACCAACAGTCTCGTTTGGTAGCATTCGGAGAAGTCAGTCTGAAATCTCTGGCGACAAACAGGAGGCAGACTCAACTCTTGGCCCCCACACTTGAGTACTTTCAGGATTCACTGATAGGAAAAGGAGGACAGGAGAAGGCACATACACCTACTCCATGTACGGAATGGACGTATATCCCCATTCCGGCCACTAAAGTCACCAAGAACATTCTGTAAATGGTGAAAGAGCATAAGCAAATCCCTCCTCATATTCCGGATGCCTGCCAGGATATTATAACAGCTTCAGCAACATCTCAGGGAAAGAAACATAAATCTATCCCTACTAGTGGAGTGACACATCAATAATTCGCTCCAAAACAGACACACACCTCTGTTCTAGTCTAAGAGGGTTGTGGGGCGTACTCCCCCGTATCATAAGGACAACCAAGTCAGGAACATACACCTAATTTGAGTGGAGATAATCAGCCTAACCTGGTCATTTCTCCTGATCAGGCACATACACCTGCTCATAATAACCATTTTCATCAACATGTGGTTCCCAAATTGAGTAAGAAGGGGTCTAAGAAGAAGACCCTCCCAGAACAGTTAAGAAATCAAGGACCAATCTGTAATAAGGCCTTACTCGATGCTGGAGTTCTTGATGCACTCAGACAATTATCTGTTTCAACTCAAGATTCTTCTCTCTCAGTTCCCAATAGTGGGAATATTAATTCCAAAGGTTTGCATCAGATACTTCCCCATGAAGGCTTGATTCATGACAATGCGGTTGATCTTGAAGTTTCATCTTCAGATGAGAGCCACAGGAATCCTCTGTGTGGTCAGAAGACCAAGGAGAAAAATGTTTCATATTTTGTTGTAACCCACCATAGTGGTCCTCCCCATGATGATGAATTTAGCTGTGAAAGTTCTCTCTGCAGTAGTAATTCACATTGTCTGGAAAATTATTCAGAAGAAAATGTAGTAACGAGAAATCCCTCTTATCTTGAGGCACTTGAAAATGTGAAGCCAGTCATTTCTGATGCTTTACCACTAACAAGTGAAACACTTTCTCAATCTGAAGATAGCCCGGGGTGTAGTTCATTCTCTGAACCACCCCCGGGTCGTTCATCTTCTATTTTGATCAGTGAATTATCTACTGATCTTGTTGAATCTGGTGAAGCAACAAGGAAGCACTAGCTCTGGTTTAATCAGGTAGAATAATCTTCATTGAATGATAAAGAGGAAGTACTGAATATGAGAAAACAACTGGAAAAAGGTGAAGTGCCAGTCATGTTTTGGACTTTGGACAACTCTCAGTATGATATTCCAAAGATGTTGACAGAAGATGGAATTCATGATACTCGTCTCAACATATGGAAAACTCTTTGTCAGTTTAAAAAGAAAATATTATCTTATGATGAATATGAAAATCATATCAAGATAATATAAGGGTTATAATGTCAAATTAACTTGGCATCTCTCTCAGTTTCTCGATATCTGAAGGCTGAAAAGCAGTAGAGAGCCCTTTAGCGTTCATGACTTGGCGCACTAAGAAGATTGCACCAGTTAATTTCCAATGCTCCATCTGGTATTCATATCAGGGGATGGGGGGTACATGGAGAAATACATTTTACTATGCTCTCCAGTAAGAAAAGCCCGCCGAAAATGGTCTCATGCAGTGTTATTGCCCGTGGTCGGCCACAGTCAATGGGTTTTGTTTGTAATCAAAAGCTTTCCCAAGAACAAGCTTCAACTAGTTCCTCTAAAAATCAAGCATATAGAGAACAAGTTGTTGAATTACTCCTGCATCAAGCAAATGAGAATATTGAACAGGTCTCTCGTTTGGAGCAAGCACATCACCAAGTGAAAGAAGTGTCAGAAATCATTCAATGATCTTTTGAGCCGGGTGATAAAAGTGGATACAGGTTGATGCATCCAGCTAATTTCTGGAATAAAGTCCGAAATATCAGGAGAGATTTCAATAAAGTCTCAGATGTAGAATCTCAAGAGCCACCCCAGCTTGCCAGACTGGGGACTCTTTTAACTCAACCCTCGGAATCAACAAATAGGATTCAATGGGTTGAGCAGGAATAGCCCCAGTCCACCAGACTGGGGACTTTTTCAAATCATCAATCTATTCCTCAAAGAAAGTCAGTCTTCTCTCGATTAGGGAAGAAGCCTCAAGAGGAACAAAGAGAAAAATTATCAGAAGATTCCCTCTAAATTATGGTTAATCAAGAAGTTCTTGAGGGATCAAATCGACAAAAGGTAATGTCTCATCAGAGACATGGAAGAAGACAATATCACAGAAATGATGATAGAAGGGATGCAATGCATTATGCATCAATTAATGTCATCAATGCCATTGTTTCTGATCCTCCAGATGAGGTTCACTCAGAGGCATCATATGAAGAGGTTCTTGTTCAAGAAGTTGTACGCACAAACACAAATGAAGAAGGTGTGTGTACACGAAATCAAATGCTTACCCAGAATTTGGGTATTCCTTTAAGTAACCCACTTCCCCCTCTCCGAAAGGGATCCAACAAGGGGAAAGGAAAGAATCAAGTTACATACCCTTCCTCTGGAGAAGGTCAATCGCTCTCACTAGAGCAAAGATTTGCACAACAAGAGGACGAAATGAAGGAATTGAGGAGGATGAATGCAGAACTACTTCAGGGTAGTCTTCCTCCTAAGCATGCTGGAGTCAGACAGCCAAAGGAATTCGTTGTGGCTACTGAGATGGATCAAGAATATCCTCCTTTATCAGTACACCCTCACAGGTATAATCCTATGGGTCAAGTGCAACAACAATCGACAGTGCTGCCATTAGTTTCAGTACTAGCTGCCATATCTATCCAAGCCCTAGTCATTGCACCTATTCAGGTCCAAGCTCAACCGGATGTTTCTCAAAATTTAATAACTACTATTGAGCCATTAACAGCTCGGTTGGAGTCTATGGAGGGAAAACAATCTCAAATTCAACCTGAAAAGAGAGCTTACCCTGAATGGGTTGATGCAATTCCTCCCCCATCAAATTTTTCAAGTACCACATTCCCAATCTTTAATGGTTCAGGAGACCCATAGAAACACTTAACACATTTTGTTTCTCGTTGTGATCCTATGATGGGAACCCTTCAGCAAAAAGAAGCATTTAAGCTCAGGTATGTTGTACAGTCATTACAAGGACCTGATTTTGTCTGGTACACAAGCTTGCAATCCCGGACAATTACTGGATGGGAGGATCTTCGCCAAAAATATCTTCTTTAGTTCAGCTCAACGTTTCCAAAGACAACAGTTTTTTATCTTACAAAATGTAAGAAAAGTGAGAATTAAAGGGTCTCAGATTTCATTGCTCGCTGGAAGGGATTAGCATATTCCCTAAGCTTATCACTCCCTCAAGAGGAATTGTTTCCAATTTGTGTGGCGAATTTACTTGATGAGTTGTGCACACCGCTGATCCCTGTGAAATACACAGGAGGGTTTCGATACCTTACTTAAATCGCTCAATAGATTGAAAATTCTCTTATAAAGACTAAGGATAAATCTCATGTAATTCCAGCAGCTCCAGGAAGGAGAATGGTTAAAGCAGAGACTGCTACATTTATGCTTAAATAAGCACCTGTACCTGCTTCTACTTCAAAAACTTCATCTTCTCGAAGGGATCCACCTCATGAGCGCCAAAAATATAGGTCGTTTCATCAAGATGATCAAAGAGATCAAAGACGAAAACAATTTGAGGATTTTAAGAGAAAAGTTTACTATTTTCAAAATGAACAAGTTCCTGGTTATTTCCTTTCGGCTATAGAAAATAATTTGGTTCAATTTCCAAGTCCCAAGAGGCCAAACAAGGAAGGAGATGAAGGTCGTCCCAACTATTTCCCGTTTCATCAAATGTTGGGGCATTCCATTCAGGAGTGTTTTGTTTTCAAGGACCTCCTACAAAAAATGGTCGATTTGGGACAAGTCAAACTGAAAGGTTCTTCGGCTCAGGTAGCATGTGTTACTGCTACATATCCAGAGGAGGAAGGCAAGTGGTAAGAAGTCAAGAACAAAAATGAACAAAAATATGATGATTGGATGGTCAGAAAAACGATCAACTGAACTCATGCTATTTTGTGAACACAATTGAAGAAACCAATTGTGTCTTCTGCCATGAATGCCGCAGCAAAACCCTCTTCATTAGAGGGAAAATCCTCAAAGAAATGTCATAATTCAAAGAAATAAGAAGAATCATAAGAATATGAGTATGTTTCAAAGCCCAAGTTGTCCTTGACTCAGGTAGATTTTATGTTATCTACTTCGAAGCAATGGGCACTGCCCCATCAAATGGCACAGCCTAAATTGGCTAGTTAGGCAGAGTCTTCATTGGATAAAGAGTTAATATTAGGTTCTTTTAATATGATTCACTTAACATATCCTTATTCCAATCACAATTTCGAACTCGATGAACCTGGGTTCCCCGTATCAAACAGAGGAATCAGAGGAACTTCCAGAGGCTCAGGGTATAGGGGAAGATGTGGATCTTTCATAGGCCACTATTCCAATTTTACCCCTGCTAGAACTGTGTATGCTGCAGAAACTTGTGGTAGAGCCCTTCAACGAGCTCAAAAAGAACAAGCAAGTTCTTCTACACAAGGCAGATTCAGTCCTTGCACAGTTATTCTGGAAGATCGGTTGGAGGTTCCATATTCTTATTCTCAGCAAGTAAGTAGACCTAATTGGTGTAATCTTCCAAAGCCAGGAGTATTACCAACTCCTATCCCAGTACAAGATGCATCAACTTCCAAAGCATCAACTTTCAAGGCACCTGCTAAACCACATGTTCCTATTGGGAAACACAGACCTTTGGATCAAAAGTATGATGTATTTAAACACCTGGCCCAAGTACCGGCGAAGTTATCAATTCTGGATTCCTTGAATTTATCAAAGGATCTTCGAGAGGCACTCATTGAGGCTTTGTCAAGTCCTTATGAGTTTAAAACTGAAATTTCTGCAGCTGAAGCCTACCATGTAGAGAATAATCTTGCATAATTCCATGCAGTGATATATTTCACAGATGAAGATGAAGATGATGTCGTGAATGGACATATTAGACCTTTATATTTATCTAGAAATGTCAATGGTGTAGACATCTGAAGAGCTTTCATTGATAATGGTTAAGGAGTCAACCTCATGCCCATTCGTACACTTTGTCGATTAGGTCTCATGGAATCTGATTTATCTCCTTATACTATGACGTTACAAGGATATGATAAAAATGAACAAGAACCACTGGGTGATATTACACTCAGAACTCAGTTTGGAGATCTTGTATCCAATTCAGATTTCATGGTTGTTGATCAAGACTCAGCCTTCAACATCTTTCTTGTAAGACCCTGTCTACATCAACATGCAGTTATCCCTTCATCATACCATCAATGTCTCAAATATTGTTTCGATGGTCAAGTTGGGACATTACATGGTGATAAGGCCCCATTCAAGACATGTGAATCTCAATACATTGAGGAATAATTCTACCACATGAAGGGAAAGGAGGAATCCACAACAAAAGATATTACCAAAGTTAATGCTCTATATGGTTTGGAAAAGATTCCAGTAAACCCATTTACACGTGTGAGTACAAATTATTTGTTGCATATCCGTCAAATTGACAGGATAGACCCAAATCAAAATACTCTTATGGAAACTTCCATAATGTCAATTACAGCAATCAATCCAGACATCATGGGTGAAATTGGTAATTCACCAAGAAATGATAAAAGCTCAAATGGAGATGTCTTCATTTCATCTGCTGAAATACAACAAGTCTATACTTCTCCAACCAGGACAGAAGAAGTTATAGCAATGTCATAAGTGAATGATGATGTTGATTCTCAATCCATCATCTCCTCTATATTTCCCAAGGAAGACCCTTCATCATCAATAGGGTCAGAAATGGAAGCTTCTTCTTCAAGATGTTCAAATTTCAACATCTCTTCTGATCATGGAAATTCTACTTCATCATCTACTATGCAAGTAGAAACAGAATAAATAACACATGTTGAAGAAGAAGAGGAAGATCTCAGGGATTCTCCTCTAGTATTTGAAGAGGGTATCTCTACCACCATGGATGAACTCAGAGAAATAAATCTAGGTACAAAATAAGATCCACGCCCCACTTTAATTAGTGTGGCCATGACTCTTGAAGAGCAAGAGATGTATATTTCCTTCTTAAAGAAAAATCGAGATATATTTTCTTGGAACTATATAGAGATTCCAGGGCTTGATCCTGATGTTTCCACTCATCATTTGGGTTTTCCAGAAGAACATCAGGGATTCAAACAAGCCACTAGAAGAACACACCCAACCTATGCTTCCAAAATTGAAGCTAAAGTGGATAAGCTCATCAAAGCTAACTTCATCAGAGAAGTTCAATATCCCAAGTTTTTGGATAATATTGTCCCAGTGAAAAAGAAGATTGGGAAAATTAGAGTTTTCATTGATTTCAGATATCTTAATCAGTATTTTCCTAAGGATGATTTTTCGGTACCAATTACAGAACTCTTAATTGATGCAACAGCTGGCTATGAAGCACTTTCCTTCATGGATGGATATTCTGGATATAATAAAATTCGAATGGCTCCAGAATATTAATAATCTAAAGCCTTCAGAGCCCCTCAGGATGTGTTTTGCTATCGGGTAATGCCCTTTGGCCTAAAGAATGCAGGCGCAACATATCAGTGTTCCATGCATCGTATCTTCAAACCTTTTTTAGGGAAGTTAATTGAATGTTACGTGGACAATTTGGTGGTCAAATCCAAACAAATTTCTAATCATTTGTCTGATTTTGAAATCATATTCCACAATCTTCGGCAACATAATTTGAAGATGAACCCCTTAAAATGTTCTTTTGGGGTAACCTCAGGAAAATTTCTCATCTTTGTTGTACGCCATCATGGTATCGAAGTCGATCCTGAGAAGACAAAGTCAATACTTGGTATGTAACCTCCTCAAAATTTGAAAGAATTAGAGGACTTCAAGGAAACTTGGCCTATATTTGGATTTTCATTGCCAATTTGGCAGGAAAAAGTTTACCCTTCACCAAATTGATGAAGAAGGGAGTCACTTACAAGTGGACTAAAGAATGTCAAGAAGAATTCGATATTCTTAAGAATTATCTCCTGAGTCCACTGGTGTTAATGCCACCTATTGAAGGAAAACCACTTATCCTCTATGTGACAACTTTAGAGCGATCATTGGGTGCCTTTCTTGCTCAGAAGAATGATGTTGGGAATGAAAACAGCCTCTACTATCTCAGTAAGACTATGCTTTAAGAAGAAACCCGATATTCAAATATTGAGAAGTGTTGTCTAGCATTAATATTTGAAGTTCAGAAGTTGAGACACTACCTACAACATCACGAGGTCCAATTGGTATCTCGCAATAACCCGCTCAAATTCATCCTTAGTCATCCAATGCTTACAGGACGTCTAGCAAGGTGGGCAGTTATTTTGCAACAATTTGATATTCAATATGCATCTCAAAAGGCAATAAAGGGCCAAGATCTGGCTGATTTCCTTTCTAAACACCCTTCAGTGGAAGATACATCTCCATATATTGATCTTTCTGATGAAGAATTCTTATTTATTCAAGATAGTCTTTGAACATGGGAAATGTACTTTGATGGTGCTTCCGGAAGTCCAACAGGGAGGGAAATGGAAAATCCTAAATTCAACAAATTTGGGTTAAGAGTTGTACTCATTTCTCCAGAAAAGGCAGTTTTACCCTATTCCTTTTCATTGTTGGGAGGCAGTACAAATAATGAAGCGAAATACCAAGATCTCATCATAGGCTTGGAGTTGGCACTTTAAGCACAAGTGAATCACTTAAAGGTGAAAGGTGATTCAGACCTGGTAATCAAACTAGTCAATGGGGATTATTCCATCAGAAAATAAGAACTAATCCCTTTATATGATTACATCAGAGAGTTAATGGCGGAATTTCCTTCGGAACCAACATTTTTTTATATCCTGAGATCTCAAAATGCCCAAGCTGATGCACTGGCTAATATAGCCACAGCTCTGGCAGATCCAAATCAGGACGAGACAAGTATCAGTATTGCCCACCGTCATACAATTTCACCTTATGTTCAAGCCAAAATAGAGGAAATCAATGAAATTAGTCCCATCTCTGAACCATATGGTCATACTACAGGATGGATGACACCTATCAGGGAATGACTTAAAAATGAAACATTTCCACCTGATAGAGCCGGGAAAGAACAAGTCCGGAAACGTGTGGTCAATTTCACTCTTTATGATAGCCCAGATCACTTAGAGAAATTTCTCTACAAAAGAGGTTTTGATGGAGTTCTCTTCAGATGCATTGATGGTGAAGAGACAATGGTTGTCATGAAAGAAGTACATGTAGGAGTCTGTGGTGCCCACCAGTCTTGACATAGACTATCTGATCAAGTTCGAAGGCTTGGGTACCTTTGGCCTTCAATGATACAAGATTGTGTTTATTTCACAAAGAAGTGTCATTCTTTCCAGATTCATGTCAACTTCATTCATCAACCCCCATAGTTACTTCATACAACTAAATACTCATGACCATTTGCCACATGGGGAATGGATGTAGTGGGACCTTATCCTTCGGCTACAGCAAAGCAGTTGAAGTATATTCTTACTACTACTAACTTCTTTTCCAAATGGGTATAGGAAATACCTCTCAAAGAATTTAGTTCTAAAAGAATTTTTAGCTTCATCAAGTCTAACATCATTACCATATTTTGTGTCCCTCTTGCCATATTAATAGACAATGGCACCAACTTATGTTCATCCAAGGTGAAGAAGTTGTATCAAGAATACAACATCAAATCCAACCATTCATCTCGGTATCATGCAGCAGCCAATGTCCAGATAGAATCTTTCAACAAAAATCTGTCAAATTTACTACAAAAGATGGTGGATAAAGATAAGAAGTCATGGCCTGATAAACTCTTTCATGCTTTATGGGCTTATCGGACCACCACCCGCACTGCAACGCGGTCAACTCCATATTCATTGGTATATAGAACAGAAGTAGTATTTCCCATTTAGGTTCAATTACCTTTTCTCAGAGTAGCCATTTGTGATCAGTCATCTACAGATGAACAATCTAAAAAGCGATTGGATGAATTGGAATGGTTAGATGAGAAAAGATTATGCACCCTGCACCACTTGGAAGTCTATCAGAATCGAATAGCACGAGCTTTCATCAAAAAAGTTCATCTTCGTTCATTAGTTCAGGTAGAATTGGTATTATTTCTCAGAACTCCAATGATACCAGGAAAGAAACCTCCCAAGCTTGAGCCAAAATGGGAAGGACCTTATTCAATACATATGGTCTACTCCAATGGAGCTTATTATTTAATATCAATGGATGGAGAACACATCACTACTCCAACCAATTCCAGATTTATGAAGAAATATTTTGTGCGAACACAAAATACACCAAGGGTCCATGCATATGACTTTAAACTATTGGCACTTACGTCCAACATGACGTTAAATTGTGACGTCCTAAATACATGATGCTAAACTGTACAGAAGTCCCTTACGTCCATTAAGACGTTAAACTGCATAACCAACTGTCCATGCATACGGCCTTAAATTATTGGCATTTCTCTCGTCCAGCTAGACGTTAAACTACATCATAATCCATGGTCCATGCATATGACCTTAAACTATTCGTAATTTCGTCCAACATGACGTTAAACTGTGTCCCTTCCATCGTCCTATACGATGTTAAACTATACAGTAATGGTCCATGCATATGACCTTAAACTATTCTCACCATCGTCCAACATGACGCTAAACTGTATCATCCCTTTTTCGTCCAACATGACGTTAAACTATGAAAAAGTACCTAATACGTCCAACATGACGTTAAACTGTGTCCTATTTTGTTCTTACTACATGACATTAAACTGCACAGTCCCCCTTTTTTTGTCCAACGTGACATTAAACTCTATTTTCCCCATCGTCCTAACTACATAATGCTAAACTGTACAAAAATCCCTTAATATATCCTACATGATGTTAAACTGTATTTTGCCCCTACTACATGACACTAAACTATGTAGCACCAATAGTCCTAACTGCAAGACTTTAAACTACATAGTCCCTTCATATGTCCTACATGACATTAAACTGTGCATCGTTAAGGTTTTTTCTACCTCTTGTTTCTCACACCGAGTATGTCTCACGTGATCTTAGAGCAAACTTCAACCATAACACCCTCTTTGGGCTGCTAACCACGCGTAATTCCCAACACCATTTTTTAGGTCGTTGTCCCCAAGAACAACTTGATCACTAATTCATTCTTTAATTGAGCTACGCGGACTTTGATCCTTGACTTCTAGGATGGGTACGTAGGCAACCTCCCAAGGTTCAAGCCCAAAACCAATCTCCTCACATTGGTTCACCCCTTGCTACATGATGTTAAACTGTACATCACTTTTTCCCGTATGAAAATAAACTACAACATTCTTTAATACCCTCACCTAAGAGGGAATCATTATTTACATTTATCTCCAATCATGTTATATTCTAAATAATATTTGCATACATGGAAATGCTTGAACCTTTTTATCTTGGTTCAAACCATCATTGCACTAAAATCCCCTTTTCACCATTCACTTGTACAAACCAAATATGTACAAAGGGTATTTCAAGAACTATGTGTGGCTTGATTCCAATCCTTATGGGATACGTAGGAACATTCAAGTGTCCCTCAAATCCAGCCCCAAGTCTTTGGGCCTAACCCCAAATTCCATTTTCAGTCCCCTGGCTGAAAAGTCCCTATGAAAACACACACTATGCATTCATTATTATGGTCTAAGCTCTATGACCCTAAACTAAGATCTCCCATACTTTCATCCCACATAACGTTAAACTGTATTTTAAGAACTACGTATGGATTGATTTCTATCCTTATGGGATACGTAGTGAAGTCCAGTATCTCAATTCAAGACCCAGCCACAACATGATTATGGTTAGAATTAGTATGTGTGTCTCTACATGCATTGAACAAATGCCCATTTTTATGTATCATAATCCTAACCTTAAAATACTTCCATATCTTCATAACCATTTTATTGACTTTTGGTCACAAAATGTCCAATTTCTGATAGTTCTTTTTCCTGAATATGCAGTATGTTCCCTTAGGCAGCCCTGCATAAACAGTCTACATAATAGACTTGTCAGCCAAAGGATATTATCATTTGACTATGCAGCTAATTCCCTTTGGTGTCCCTGCATAATTCAACCCCCTAACAGTTTTTTCAAATAATGGTAACTTCATTATTGGGAAGAAAACCTCTTTTGTCCTTATTGGTTTTATCAACAATATGTAAGGATCTACAAAACTTAGCCATCCTTGACATATTTGTCCCATGTTCTTTCATGGTCTGAAATTATTCAAGTCTCTGGTTTATATTTCTCTTCCCTACGTTTGGGTCAAACCTTCATAGGAGTGACATTCATCTAGTTCTTAGACGATCTTGCTTGGAAATATCTTCTCCATATTCAAGAACCTCTCTCCATATAGCAAACTCTATGCTTCGGAAAATTTTAATCTCCATAAACTTCCACTGGCTTTTTAAAAATAGAAAAGTAAATTTCTGAGAGTTCTTTTGCCTGACAATGAAGCACGTTCCCTTAGGCGGCCTTACATAAACAGTCTACATAACAGACTTTTCAGTCAAAAGATACTATTATTTGACTATGCATCCAATGACCTTAGTCGGCCCTACATAATTCAACCCCCTAACGGGTTTGTTAAATAATGGTAACTTCATTCTTGGGAACTATTTATTCTGATTCCTTTTAGCCATTTTTCGTATCATTACTCAGATTTAAAATTTCTTAAGTCATAGTTTACATGTTTTTCTTCATACTTGAGTGTGGTAATATGTTTTCAGATAAGTTTTCAAGGAATTGAGTCAATTTTAATCCATTTCGTCAAATCTATTTAGACCTTAAACATTAGCCTTTTTATATCTAACATGCATGAATTTAAACTGCCCACAAAAGACAAGGGAACTTGCATGGTGAAAGCTAGGAATTTTGAAATTCGGTGCTTTGCGTGAGGAATGACCACATATATATAGGCCAGTCCATAACCCTACGCACCTAAACACCTGCGTGGCTCACACTTTCATGCCACAATCTGCACGCTCAATAGAACTTGCGTACCGCATGTTCCTTGGTTTTCTTATTTTCCTCAGAGTCACATCCTCACTTCTTTCAGATCCAACTCTGAGGGGGGACATTTTTTGACGCTCCTTTCCGTCACAGAGTCTAACGAATTGAAAAAGGAAATACCATGAATCCAAAGTGATTCATCCTTTGAAGAAACATCAAAAATTGACAAAGGAATGAACAAAGATTCAAATGCACTTGGGTCGCGCAAGTTCCACCAAGGTCGCGCAAGTATACTTGCGCGCTACCGAATAGTCACGTAGGTGACTTGCACGCCCTCTTTGAATTTCGCCCAGGGTTTTCACCAGCCTATAAATACCCCCGGTGGGCCCCCCATTTCAAGGAGGAAAAATTTCCAGAAATTCAGATTTGAGCTCCCGGTGCCCTAGTCTCTTATCAAAGCTTCCGAACACTTATAAGGTAGTTTATTACCTAGAATGTAAGATCTAAAGAGAGGTAGTAAGGCCTAAGTGTTGAAACTCATCAACACTTACGCGCCTGAGTGGCCATCCCTTAAGGGAAATGGACACACTTGTGCGTCACCTTACCGCTTCAACATAACTTGTGCGCCTCTCTTCTGGAAGTCTCTAGGGGTAGTATTAAAGGCTTGACCCAAGTCTCGCCCAAGTTCTACCCTAAGGATTGACCGTTGCGCAAGTACCCATGTGTCGCGCAGGTACACCTACGTGACCAAGACTTGCGCGCCCATGCAGTACTTGCGCGCCGACCAGGACTTGTGCGCCCCTCTCTTTTTGGGTTCCCTTCCTGCCCATTTCACCCCTCCTACACCTATCCACCTCTCCTCTTCAAGATTAAGCCTTAAGAATTCTCTCCAAATCCATTCATGGAATGACTTCCTTATTATCTTCTTTATCTGAAAGGAATTTTGTGGAACATCTCTCAAAACCTAGTGATTTACACATCTTTACATCACTAAAGTTAGAGAGTTCATTCATTCAACCTCATATTTTAAGATAAGAGAATACTTAACCTGGGCCTCCTTTTCAGAAGTAAGTCCCAGTCCAAGTCCCCTAACCTGGGCATCCTCCTTAGGAGTAAGCCCCAGTCATAATTTCCTAAATTTGGGCATCCTCCTCAGGAGTAAGCCCCAACCTTAATTCCCTTAACTTGGGTTTCCTTTTCAGGAGTAAGTCCCAGTCTCAAATATGGGCATCCTTTTTAGGAGTAATCCCCAAGTCCCTTAATTTTAAAATTCCTTTAACCTGGGCCTCCTCCTTAGGAATAAGCCCTAGTCTTAATTTCTCTTAACCAGTCTTAATCTACTTTTTGATCTGGGCTTCCTTCTCAGAAGTAAAACCCAATCATAAGTCCCCTCCTAATTTGGGCATCTTCCTCAGGAGTAAGCCCCAAGTTAAAGTATCTAAATCTCCATAAAAGCACATATACCTTTATAGACCCTGTTCACAGACTTCTTATTTGAAATAAGTCTCGATCTATATCTATTTGGGCAGTCATACATACATAATCCCCACATCATTTTTTATGATTTCATCTTTCATGGCACAATTGTCTGGTTTCACCAATACCTCTTGTTTCTCACACCGAGCATGACTCGCATGAGCTTAGAGTCTAAAAGTAATTATGACATCTTTCTTTGAGCCATTAATCATACATAAACAGCATACTCCCTTGCTCAAATTATGTAACGCCCCAACCCTAGTTACCCAGAGTTGGTGCATTATTGCGTAACATTGGAATGATCACAAAAGATCAAGTCTCGAAAGACCGATTAGTTTAGTAGCCTTGGAAACACTAGATACATTCATAAATGTAACATTACATCATAAAGTGAAAATCTGCAATAACAAAGTCTCCATAGTCCACACTCATATCCTCTTCTGACTATCCCTGTAGGTCATTCATAAAATACTTCTTCACATCCTGGAAAATATTAAAACATTGAAAGGGGTGAGCTCAGATGCTCAGTAAGGATAATAATATTGCGGAAGCTTTCATCAATAAATATAATCATTTAAGGTAATGTATAACTAAAACAAAAGCCTTTTTAAACTTGAACTTCAGCATAATATGGAAAAAATAAAATTAAATAATTCCATTTACCTACTCACATAGATATTCTACTAGTCGAATAATCACATGCAATATCAATAACCACTTTCATAATGATAGAATGCATAATGCTAGACTATCATAACCACGTAGCCAAGGCCTCGTGCCAAGACTACAAATAAGATTTTTTCAAGGCCTCGTGCCAAGACACTAGTTTGTCTCATGAGACCTACCGATGCATCGAGGAGCTATAGTGGGCTCCACTCGTCACTTATTAAGTCTAATTCATTCCTCATATGAACAGGTTTAAACATATCATAAACCATAATATAATCGTATAACATAAAACATGCATAAAGGAAACATAACATTTCCACATTTAAATCACAAGATATCAATACAACACATTGATATAATAAAAAACACTTCCAAAACCATTTTTAAAACCAAAATATAAGAAAATTAAAACTTTGTATTTATTTTTTATTTAAAAAAAAGTTATGGCCTGTAGAGGAAGCCGAAACTCAAATAATGATCATGGTGGAAGACAAGTCATTGTCGCCGCATACGTACGATAAGAAAAACATTCCTTTTTGTCGTTTAGTAAAACTCTTCATATAAAAATATTCCTTTTGAATAAATGTAAAATTCAAAGGGGTTTATACATCGTATAAATAAAAGTTGTGTATAAAACCAAATATGCCTCAATGAAAGGAGATTGAGATGAAGTCCTTACAAAGATCATTTTTAAAATAAAATAGATCTATTATGTGTATTCATTATAAGTACACATAAAGAACGTACAAATACAAGATATTACATAATAATATCATGACATAATTTGAAAGTAGGAGATTAACCCAGAGAACGTAAATTGGGTTAAGAAGTTCCCTTACCTCGTGTCCGACTTGACTCGACCGCTCTTTAACCTCATGAATAATAAACTAGAGTTAATATCTACCTTCTTAAGAACCTTTTTCAAGTTCATTATTCCTTTTATATCACTTATTACCATTTCATTAACATTATGTAATTATTTAAGTTTATAACGGTCGTTTTGTCGATCTTAGGTACTTGAGTCAAAAATAAACTTCTTATAATTACACTTTGTTCATGTGGTAATATATCCATTATATCCATAATTATATTCATGATGTATATATCATATACATCATATATATCCAGTATATACATTCATTTATAATATTACATAACATTTAGAGGTAAGAAATGAAATGCACCGTTCATGGAGATGGTAAGTTGTACGTACGCATGAACACTACTTTCATTTATATTTCATATTTAATGGAATAAAGTTATAATTATATAAAGGTATAATATAATTCCAGTATAATATAATGTATAATACCATTTACTTCATCCTTTATACATCCCACATATGTCATTAACGATTCAAATCACTTTGAGGGGGCGGTAGTCCGCACTTCCTAAAATGAAATTATCACGTTTACCCATAATGGAAATCATAAAGTATGCCATAAATGAGAAATAAAGAAGCATAAGGAAAACATAAAAATAATATATATATCATATATGAAAATAGTTTCATAAAAATGGCCACCATTAGAGGTGTTAAAAGAATATTGAACAATCATCGTTTCGTGAGGCAGTATTTCACCACCCACAGAAACAGTATGTTCATTAACCATTAGATGTAGGTGTGTGTAAGTGTAGCTAGCATACTTCTTATAAAAACATTCTAGTATATTTATGATGCTGGTTTTGTTACAAAATAAATGGATGAAAAGATTTTAGGGGGTTGGAGAAGCAAAATAAAACAAAATAACATAAGAGAAGACATTACCTTAAAATCGGGTAACTCTTTTTTGATTTGAAAAAAAGGGTTCCTTGGGAAGACTTATGACCAAAGTGAGGCTTCTAAGAGTAATAGAGGGAAGTTGGGAGAGTATTTGGGCAGATTTTGGCTGATACAAATGGCTTGTAAGGTGTGAATAATGTGGTAGTGGTGGGGGCCTTTTATAAGAGGAGAGGAGGGGCACTCTTAGAAGGATTGAAATGTTACTTTATTATGAAATTATTTTCGAATTATAAAGGTCCCACAATGATATATTTCGAGGATAAGGGGCCAAGGGTTCGAAATACAACCATAAAATAGGATTTGGACAAGTGTAAGTATTAGAGTTTACATTATCCTTCCATTTTATTAAAATCGTTAATTAAAGAGGTAATCGATGCATCATCATTGTGTCATAAATAATTTAATTTATTTAATGTCTAAAAATTATAAAAAAAACTATCATGATGTAGTAAATCTTTTTATATTTCTAATGAATATTTATAGACAAAAATATGACTTTTATAACCCTATTTAAAAATTGTTTTAGTAAAACAACTTATGTTTGTGACATTTTTATTTTAACTTTAAATAAACGTTATTTATGTCATTTTCCTACCCAAGTGGCTTCATGGGGTCCCCAAGTTGACCCATGGATTTTCTTGGTCGGCCATGACACATCCAATAGGGTTAGGACAAGTTTAAAGGTATTTTCATATTTTTATAATATCATTTTTACCTTAAATTTCACTAATTACCTTTAATCGCGATTACTTAAACTTAAAAGTTACTATTCACTAAAAAATTATTTTAATCCAATTGAAACAAATTTTACTTCCTAATGACAACCATGTATGTCGGATTTTTGAAAATCATATCACAGAAGTGTTAATGTTTCATTTAAACGAAAAATCAGTTTTTTAACTACCACTTAGTGGTTTCACTATTCATCAAAATTTGAAGTTTTTCAGAACGATGCCAAAATTTCACCCTAAGCTATAATTGATATTCCAAATTCAAAAATGATGTCTATTTTACAAAATTCCAAAAATATAAGTTGCATTAATTAATTTTATAATTAATTTCCGCTGTCACAACACATAGCGTATTTTTAAGAAACAATATATATCAAAAGATTGACAATTGTTCATGTCCAATTTCAATGTTAAATTAATTCTAATGACCACCATTGGATAAAATGGTAAAAATATATTCTAATTATAATTTAAAACCACTAAATAGTATAATTTATCACTATAAATTATTTTGATTAAAAAAGTTGTTTTAAGTATTTTTCACTATTCATAAAAAATTGGAAGTTCTCAGAAAGTTAAAAAAAAAATTCAACTTTGGATAATTTCGATATTACAAATACAAAAATGAAGTCCATTTTGAAATATAAAATTTTTATAATTTTAAAAAGTGGGTATTACTATTCATAACGACTACTTTGATTAGTCGCGGTGTGTTAGAACTCGAACTTGCGTACAATGCAAGCTATTGCATTATTGAAAGAGAAGCGTATCGTGGAAGCTCGGGGTGTTACATTCTCCCCTCCTTCAATAAATTGCATCCTCGCAATTTGAAATTTTTCTTTGAAAATAAAAGGTTGAAAATAGGAAATACCTTTGTGAAAAACCCACATCGGAAATAAGGTTAATAAAAATAAAACTTTAAAATAAAGAAAGATAAGTACAAAGGTCACCCGAGATAGCTCATACTAGGATTCTATGAAAATATGGATATGGAAGAAAAACAAACCATCAAGGTTTGATGGAGAGTTGTAGAAAACTGGATTAGGAGAAAGTTAACCATAAGAAAATCACAAACTTGCGATTGGTTAAATGGTCATTGAATCCTCAGTTGGAAAAGTTAACCGGCAACGTTTTTGTTTTAAGTTACTTTTTATAAAGTTGAGAAATTTATTTAGGAGATTTACTAAGAATGTAAAGAAAATATACTTACTTGTCGTGTAGACTTTCATTCATTAATAAATTTTTACCACAAACCCATCTTTCACTCCAAATGGTAATAGAACTCAAAAATATTCTATTTATCCTAATTTTATAAGGTTCTAAATATTACCACATACCATTTAGATTAGGAAACTATTTTGTAATAACCAGGGACTTCCTGTAGGCTAGTGGTAGGTAATAAAGGCATGCTGCACTATGGTTGTGGGTTCGATTCCTGCAGCTTTGTCCGATGCGACGGGTTATGCCCCACCCTGCAGGTTTTCATTTTCCTAAAACTATAGTATTATAATATTCCAAAAATAATCTTCAAAAATGTTTTAACAATACTATCCAAATATCAACTTAATCCATTCCAACCTTTATAGTTATCCAAAATACCTCCGTCCATACTTTCTCTAAAGTGTCCCTAAATTCTAAAATCAATTGCAACATTAGATTCCCCAAACAAAGTAAGGTTTCCCTTATTGTCACATACTGAAAATATGATTACCTTCATCATATTAAAACCTTAATGAAAACAACAAGTACTGCAGTACAATCCTTATATATATCACATTATTCTTATAACCATAATCTAGTTCTTGAGTCCAAAAACACAAATACAATAATTATTCAACTTCATCTGTAGTAACAACATAAGCTTGTCCTTGATCCCTTGGCCTTTTCTGAGGTAAGTTTCCCTGACGCTTTGGACATTCATTTGCATAATGCCCCATTTCCCTACAATTGTTGCATTCAACATTGATAGCCTCTTTCTTTCCCTTACAATCACGAGCCTGGTGACCTTTTTCTCCACATTTATAACAAACTCTCATTCCTTTTAGGCAAGAATCGGGGTGATTCTTCCCACAATTATCACATAATGGAAAATCCTTCTTTCCCTTTTTCCCTTTATTTGTCTCTTATTCCACCTTTCTCTTCTTCTCTTGCTTTACTTTGTTGTCATAAGACTTAGAGAATTCCTTTTCTGTCTTGATTGCACACGAGACAATATCTTCGTACGATGAGAAGGATTTTGATACTAAAGCTCGACGAAGAAATGGTTTTAACCCATCAAAGAAACGATCAATCTTACTTCTTGGGTTACGTATATAATCTGTATCATACCTCGCTAACCTTGTAAAGTTGGCCTCACACTTTGCGACATTCTCATCCTCCTTTTGTCTCAGACTCAGAAATTGCCTTTCCATATCTGCTCGATGGTCACGAGGAAATTAATTTTCTAAGAAAATATCTTTGAACTCTCTCCATTCCATACTTGATACTTCTTCATCTTCCTTTGTATTTTGAATCAATGACCACCATTGATCAGCATCTCCAGTGAGGTGGTAAACTGCCATGATAACCTTTTCCCTTTCGCTACTCCCCAAGGCGTGGAATATTTTCTCTAAGGAGTTTATCCATTGCTCAGCTACTAATGGATTTGTACCCCCATTAAATGTTTGTGGTTGTTGCCTCATGAAGCGGTCTAACATTGATCCTCCACGTTGCGGATCAGGGTGCTCCATACGAGTAAGGTTATTATTCATAACCTGAGTGAGTTGTCCCAGTATGGAAATAAGTTAATCAGCACCAGTTGTATCTCCAGATCCACAATAATTATCTTGAGAAGGAGGGAAATCCCTACACGGAGTGCGTGCATTGACACGGTTTCCATTCCTTCCACTAGGCGCCATTTCTAAACAATGGCATAAACTAGATTAGTTTATGAATCAAAATACATAATTCCATACTTGTAAAATACTTAACATAAATTGAACTATTTATCGATATAATCCATAATCATAAAAATGTTTTCTTTGAGGAAGTATATACTCATAACCCTTCATAGTGGTTTGTAAAGAAAATGAGAATTATCCTAAGCATATCCCCCGGGAGTGTCGTAACCAAGAGTGCAGCAAGGCCCGTTGTCGTGCACCAGTTCTCGTTCGAGTCTAGCTCAAAGCGGTGTTTTCAGGTTTTACCCCTAGGTACATCTGTTCCAGAGCCGCCTCTACCTGCTCGTATCCAGACAGGGATGTATTTCTCATAAAACTCACAAAATCACTATAATACCAAAATTCTATGAAGTTATTCTATACTAATCCTCAAAGTCTATCTTTGGGCTATGTTCTCTAATCAGAGTTTATCTAAATATAGCTTCCAAGGTTAGTACTAAACTGCCTCTGATACCAACTGTAAGGCCCCGACCCTAGTTACCCGGAGTCGGTGCGTTATTGGGTAACATTGGCATGATCACAAAAGATCAAGTCTCGAAAGACTGATTAGTTTAGTAGCCTTGCAAACACTAGATACATTCATAAATGTTACATTACATCATAAAGTAAAAATCTACAATAACATAGTCTCCATAGTCCACACTCATATCCTTTTCTCACTATCCCTGCAGGTCATTCATAAAATACTTCTTCACATCCTGAAAAATATTAAAACATTGAAAGGGGTGAGCTCAAATGCTCAGTAAGGATAACAATATTGCGGAAGCTTTCATCAATAAACATAATCATTTAAGGCAATGTATAACTAAAACAAAAGCCTTTTTTAACTTGAACTTCAGCATAATATGGAAAAAATAAAATTAAATAATGTCATTTACTTACTCACATGGATATTCAACTAGTCGAATAATCACATGCAATATCAATAACCACTTTCATAATGATGGAATTCATAATGCCATACTATCATAACCACGTAGCCAAGGCCTGGTGCCAAGACTATAAATAATATTTTTTCAAGGCCTTGTGCCAAGACACTAGTTTGTCTCATGAGACCTACCGATGCATCGAGGAGCTATAGCGGGCTCCACCCATCACTTATTAAGTCCAATGCATTCCTCATATGAATAGGTTTAAACATATCATAAACCATAATATAACCGTATAACATAAAACATGCATAAAGGAAACATAAAATTTCCACATTTCAATCACAATATATCAATACAACACATTTATGTAATAAAAAACACTTTCAAAACCATTTTCAATACCAAAATAAAAGAAAATTAAAACTTTGTATTTATTTTTTATTTAAAAAAAGTTATGGCTTGTAGAGGAAGCCGAAACTCAAATAATGATCACGGTGGTGGAGAAGTCATTGTTGCCGCATACGTACGACAAGAAAAAAATTCCTTTTTTCGTTTAGTAAAACTCTTCATATAAAAAGATTTATTTTGAATAAACGTAAAAGTCAAAGGGGTTTATACACCGTATAAATGAAAGTTGTGTATAAAACCAAATATGCCTCAATGAAAGGAGATTGAGATGAAGTCCTTACAAAGATCATTTTTAAAATAAAATAGATCTATTATGTGTATTCATTATAAGTACACATAAAGAAAGTACAAATACAAGATATTATATAATAATATCATGACATAATTTGAAAGTAGGAGATTAACCCAGAGAACGTAAATTGGGTTAAGAAGTTCCCTTACCTCGTGTCCGACTTGACTCGACCGCTCTTTAACCTCCTGAATAATAAACTAGAGTTAATATCTACCTTCTTAAGAAAATTTTTCAAGTTCATTATTCCTTTTATATCACTTATTACCATGTCATTAACATTATGTAATTATTTAAGTTTATAACAGTCGTTTTGTCGATCTTAGGTACTTGAGTCAAAAATAAACTTCTTATAATTACACTTTGTTCATGTGGTAATATATCCATTATATCCATAATTATATTAATGATTTATATATCATATACATAATATATATCCAGTATATACATTCATTTATAATATTACATAACATTTAGAGGTAAGAAATGAAATGCACCGTTCATGGAGACGGTAAGTCGTACGTACGCATGAACGCTACTTTCATTTATATTTCGTATTTAATGGAATGAAGTTATAATTATATAAAGGTATAATATAATTCCAGTATAATATAATTTATAATACCATTTACTTCATCCTTTATACATCCCCCATATGGCATTAACGATTCAAATCACTTTGAGGGGGCGGTAGTCCGCACTTCCTAAAATGAAATTATCACGTTTACCCATAATGGAAATCATAAAGTATGCCATAAATGATAAATACAGAAGAATAAGTAAAACATAAACATAATATATATATCATATATGAAAATAGTGTCATCAAAATGGCCACCATTAGAGGTGTTAAAAGAATATTGAACAATCATCGTTTCGTAAGGCAGTATTTCGCCACCCACAGAAACAGTATGTTCTTTAACCATTAGATGTAGGTGTGTGTAATTGTAGCTCGAATACTTCTTATAACAACATCATAGTATATTGAGGATACTGGTTTTGTTACAAAATAAATGGGTAAAAATATTTTAGGGGGTTGGAGAAGCAAAATAAAACAAAATAACATAAGAGAAGACATTACCATAAAATCAGGTAACTCTTTTTTGATTTGAGCCAAAGGCATCATTGGGAAGACTTCTGCCCAAAGTGAGGCTTATAGGAGTAAGATAGGGAAGTTGGGAGAGTATTTGGGCAGAGGTTGGCCGAGCCAAATGGCTAGTAAGGTGTGAATAAGGTGGTAGTGGTGGGGGCCTTTTATAAGAGGAGAGGAGGGGCACTCTTGGAAGGATTGAAATGTTACTTTATTATGAAATTATTTTCGAATTATAAAGGTCCCACAATGATATATTTCGAGGATAAGGTGATAAGGGTTCGAAATACACTCATCCAATAGGCTTTGGACAAGTGTAAGTCTTATATTTTACATTATCCTTCCATTTTATTAAAATCGTTAATTAAAGAGGTAATCGCTGCATCATCATGGTGTCATAAATAATTTAATTTATTTAATGTCTAAAAATTATAAAACAAATATCATGATGTAGGAAATATTTTTAGATTTATAATGAATATTTATAGTCAAAAATATGACTTGTATAACCCCATTTAAAAATTGTTTTAGTAAAACAACTTATGTTTGTGACATTTTTATTTTAACTTTAAATAAAAGTTATTTATGTCATTTTCCTACCAAAGTGGCTCCATGGGGTCCCCAAGTTGACCCATGGATTTTATTGGTCGTAAATGACACATCCAATAGGGTTAGGACAAGTGTAAAGGTATTTTCATATTTTTATAATATCATTTTTACCTTAAATTTCACTAATTACCTTTAATCGCGATTAATTAAACTTAAAAGTTACTATTCACCAAAAAATTATTTTAATCCCATTGAACCACATTTTACTTCCTAATGACAACAATGTATGTTGGACTTTTGAAAATCAAATCACAGAAGTGGTATTGTTTCATTTAAACGAAAAATCAGTTTTTTAACTACCACTTAGTGGTTTCACTATTCATCAAAATTTGACGTTTTTCAGAACGATGCCAAAATTTCACCCTAAGCTATAATTGATATTCCGAATTCAAAAATGATGTCTATTTTACAAAATTCAAAAAATATAAGTTGCATTAATTAATTTTATAATTAATTCCCGCTGTCACAATAAATAGCGTGTTTTTAAGAAAAAATATATATCAAAAGATTGACAATTGTTCATGTCCAATTTAAATGTTAAATTAATTCTAATGACCACCATTGGATAAAATGGTAAAAATATATTCTAATTATACTTTAAAACCACTAAATTGTATAATTTATCACAATAAATTATTTTTATTAAAAAAGTTGTTTTAAGTATTTTTCACTATTCATAAAAAATTGGAAGTTCTCATAAAGTTACAAAAAAATAAACTTTGGATAATTTCAATGTTACAAATACAAAAATGAATTCCATTTTGAAATATAAAATTTTTTATAATTTTAAAAAGTGGGTATTACTATTCATAATGACTACTTTGATTAGTCGCGGTGTGTTAGAACTCGAACTTGCGTACAATGCAAGCTATTGCATTATTGAAAGAGAAGCGTATCGTGGAAGCTCGGGGTGTTACAAACTACGTGGGTTCTGATTCCTTTTCTAAATAAAGGATACGTAGGTAGCCCATCTGTGGGTATGATCCCAACTCTGAAACAATCCATGTCCTTTTGAATGACAATAAACTTCAAGTGCCCCCACTGAGTGGCTTTAAAACCAGTATGGTCATTATAATGATCAAGAGACTTTTATATAATATGTTGAAGGATAACATTGAATAAAAATATCTAAACGAATACAGATGATTCTCTATCAATGAAAAACCTCGAATACATATAAAAGATTCTATAAATCTTATACATATTTAATCATTGATTTTCAAATCTAAAGAAACCTCATTTTATACTTGATAATGTAATAAGGATTCAAGAACATAACTTAAATCTATAAAGAGAGTCCCAGATAGACAATAATTCCCCCAAAAAATGTGTGATGAGTCCGACCTCCCATCCTCTCGACCAATGCAAATTTCTAAGTCTCATCAGTTCACAACTAATGAGCCCTACCTTTGGAAAGTAGGTCCAAATGGATATGGAATCATTGGATGTTTTCGGTTCTACGAACAACCCTGTTAGAAACCGCTTGGAATGATTGAATCTTAAATCAATGAGATCATCCCCAATTCCAGAGGAAACAAACATTTACCAATTTTAAGAAAACATTAACTCAAATACTGGTAAAGCAAGATTCTCTCAAGTATAAAAATGGCATAGGTTATTATCTAGGACAAATAAAAATTTCAAAAAACCATATTTATATCATTTTCTAGTGCTGAAAGTTCATATAAATAAAATACCTACTCAAGTTCACCTAATAATGTTTTTATCTCTATAATTATTCAATCTATTTATAAGAAACCTGTTAGAAAAATTTGGATACCAAAATCTATATTTACTAACATATCTGGACCCAAGAAAATTTGGGTACCAAAATCATTTTTGGCATAAAAATTGTGTTGTAGGAAACCTATTTGAGAACCTCAAAAAAATTCATATGGTATCTGGACATTGTATGTTTCAGAAACATGACTGGTGAGTATTCAAACTTCAAGAATTTGATCAAATTTGATGGTGGACATGTCACCTTTGGTGACAATGCAAAAGGGAAAATCACTGGCCTTATCCAAATTGGTAATTATAATTCAATATTAATTTCCAAAGTTTTATATATATGTGTTTTAAAGTATAATATTATTATAATATCCTAATTTTGTGATGATGGATTTTATGTGAAATTAGAAAACAATGCATGTCATGTTTTTAATGATAAAAATGATTTAAATTTTATTAATTTGAGAAATTATGATATTTATTCTATTGATTTAAATTATTTATAATCTAACAATATTTCTTTCTTAAGAGCCTTTTATAATTAATATTGGATTTTTCATATGAGACTAGGACATTGTAATATTCAATCACTTAGAAAGCTAACTAGAAAAAGGGTTAGTTTGAGACCTACAAAATCTTGAATTCTCAAATGATAGATTTTGTAATCACTAACAAAAAGGGAAACTTCATAAGATTTATTTTTAAATCTTAGAAAGAAGTTTTAACCTCTCAACCTCTAGATTTAATTTATATGTACCTCTTTGGACCATCCAAAGTATTCATTCTAAATGGAAAACACTATTTCTATGTCCTTATAGATGACTTCTCTAGATATACTTGGGTATTCTTTCTAGCTCACAAAATTGAAGCTTGTTATTACTATATTAAGTATTCAAAATTTATATAAAACCATATTGGACTAAGGAATAAGAGCTTAAGGAGTGACCATAGTCTATAATTTTAAAATCAATACTTTGAGTCATTCTGTTCTCAAAATGGCTATAATCACAATTTTTATGCCCCTAGGACACCACAACAAAATGTAGTAGTAGAAATAAAAAATAGAACTCTTCAAGAGATAGCTCGAACCATGTTAAATTAGTATGACCTACCTATTTACTTTTGGGATGAAGATGTTAATATAGCCTGTTATATTATTAACATATTTTTTATTAGAACTCTATTAAATAAAATTTCTTATAAGTTATGGAATAATAGAAAACCAAAGTTTAATTACTTTAGAGTTATTGGTTGAAAAGTTTTTATTCTTAATACAAAGGAAAATTAAACAAATTTTCTTCCAGGAGTGATGAAGGAATTTTCCTTGTGTATTTAACTTCCAGCAAATCCTATAGAGTGTTTAACAAGAAAACCAAAACAATGGAAGAATTTATTCATATCAAGTATTATTAAACTAATACCAATTAAACTAATATTATCTTAGAAGACCCTGAGGATGATCTTCCATCTTTTAATATCAATTACAAACCTTCTAAAAGTTCTTTTGAACAAAAATATTGTAAAATCAATGAACTACCAGAACCTGTACAGGAAGAAAACCTTAATCCTACCGGTACCTCTTCTTAGAGACCTATTAGGACTCATAGACATCACCCTTTAGATGAAATAATAGGAAACTTAGACAAAGGTGCATAGACCAGATATTCCCTGAGAAATAAAATTTAACATCAAGCCTTCATGTCATAAATTAAACCTAATAATATAAATGATTCCATTAATGATGAATTCATAGTAATATCTTTTCAAGAATAACTTAATCATTTTGAAATAAACAATGTTTGGGAACTTGTTGAATTACCTAAAGATATCTTCACTATTTTCAATAAGTGGGTGTTTAGAAACAAGGTTGATGAATATAGAACTATAGTAATAAATAAATCTAGATTAGTTGCACAAGGTTTTAATCAAGAAGAAGGTATTGATTATGAAGAAACTTTTTCACCTATAGAAAAAGACAGTAGGATATTGCTTTCCTATATAGCACATTTGGACTTCAAACTATATCAAATGGATGTTAAAAGTGAATTATTAAATGGATTTATAATTGAGGATTTTTTTTGTTTGACAACCCCTAGTATTTCAAAACCCTTATTTTCCAAATCATGTTTTTAAATTAATAAAAACTTGGTATGGTTTAAAATAGGCTCCTAGAGCTTGGTATGATATGCCTACCTCTTTACTTATTTCATAATTTTTTTCAAAAGGTATATATTATCCAACCCTTTTTATAAAAATAATTTCAAAAGATGTTTTAATAATACAAATATATGTGGATGATTTTATTTTTGGATATACTAAATATTCCTTATGCACTGATTTTTCAAAATTTATGCAAAATGAATTTGAAATGAGTTTAGTGGGTGAACTCAAATTCTTTCTTCGATTTTATATTTTTAAAAATAAGGAAGGAATTATTTTAAATAAAATTAAATACACTAAATATATTTTAAAAAATGTTAGCCTATAATGTACCAAAAGAAATTGTACACCCATGAGTACCACCTGTAAACTAGATCTTGATGAAACTAGGAAATCAATAGATCAAACTAGTTACATAGGTATGAGATAATGTCTTCTCTACTTAACTTCTAGTCGTTCTGATATTTTGTTTAATTTATGTTTGTGTGATCACTTTCAAGAAAATCTAAGAGTGACATTTATTAGCAATCAAAAGAATTTTTAAATACCTAAAATATACAACTAATTTAGGATTGTTCTACCCAAGAGGACATGATTTTGATTTAGTTAGTTATTCAGATGATGATTTTGGTGGTTTTATGTTAGATAGAAAAATCACATTAGAACAAATCATCTTTTAGGAAACTATATAGTATCATGGTGTAGTAAGAAGAAAATTTTTTTTATCCTAACTACTACTGAAGATGAATACATAGCTATAGGAATTTTTTGTGCACAAATATTGTGGATGAAACATACTTTACTAGACATTGGATGAAAATTTAAACATATACCTATTAATTATGATAACACAAGTGCAATAAACATTTCCAAAAATCTAGTATCTCACTCTAGAATAAAACATATTGATGTAAGACAACACTTTTTGAGAGATCATTATAAAACGGGTGATATAACTTTAGAATTTATTGTAACTAAACATCAACTAGTTGATATATTAACAAATACTTTGAAATATGAAAGATTAAACTACATCAAATATGAATTAGTAATGATAAAATTTGGTTGATGAGTCACCATTTATGATTCACCATTTATGAGTCACCATTTTTGAGTCTCTGTTGATGAGTCATTATTGATGAGTCACTATTGAAAGAGTCACTATTCCTTTTTATGTTATCGTTATTTTATTACCATTGTGATTTTTCTAGTACCGATTAAATTTTTATTATCTTAATTTTATTATTAATATTTTTAGAATCCCTAAATGATAAAAATATCAAGATTACTCAAAATCGATTTACTTACTCCAACCCTTAAACTCCCAATTCCTTTCCTTCTTCACAAACCAATCTTCACTCTTCCTTGTTCCATTTGAATCCTTCAACCAAATAGAATAGACCATATTATGTGGGTTACAGAATCAAATTCAGAAGAGATGAGGCCTTCCAAGAGATGATGAGTTTCTGGAACCATTTTGCAAGTCATTTCTGTAAACTTGCATCTGAAGAACTGTTTAGTTAAAGCAGAAAAAGAAATTTATGGATAGTGTCTTCCAACTAGAAATATGCTAGTGTTAAAGTTAATAGAAAAAAATAAGTTGATGCACTAGTTTACCTCGAATCATAAAGATTATTATCCATGGGTAGTTTTTGAATTTTATTAGAATGCATGTTTTATTTTGGGGAGAAAACTGATAGAATTCGAAGAAGTATTGATGGAGAAGATATTTCTTTATCTTCAATAGAATGGTAAAAATGTCTACAGATTCCTCATAAAGGATTTTATAAATATTTCCAAGTAATTATACCTAATGATAAGTTATAAGAGGCTCTCCTAGGATTGACTGGAGAACGAACCAAGAGGAGACCAACAGGTATAGAACTTGATGATGAGTGCAAGATATTATTTGAGTTTATACAATATGTTTCATGTCCAAGTAAAGGGGAATTCGACTTAATGATGTATCAAGATGTATACTTTATGTATATGATGAAGAAAGGGAAAAAAATAAATCTGTGTAGATTTTTGATGGTCCATATGCCTGAGATGTTCAAGAAGATCTCCAAATCAAACTCCCTCATTTATCCCAAAATTATTTCTGCCATCTTAGATTCAAAGGATTATATTAAACTATAAGAATAATATGAGGATAAAATGGGTGATTTATGCCTATCAAAATCAATTTTGAAAAGATTTAAAGTAAGCTAGAATCCCTAGATGGTATGTTGGGTTAGGGATAATGAAAAACTATATGATGGATTTAATCCTACTGATCACCCAAATAGTCCAAAAGACATTGTGGATCCCAGTCTTGAATCTGATGAGATACCTAAGAACTCTAATATAGATGTTGTTTCTAAAAGATAATAAGAAGAAGTTGTTGTATCAGTTGAATAAGGGAGTGATCTAGAGATCTTAAAATATCCACCAAGAGTATCCGGTGAATATGTCATTCTAATTGGATCTATTCCTTCCATAGAAACAATCATACTTAAGCATGATGAAGAATAAGATACTAAAGTTTCTAGAGAAGTTTAGTTTAAAACATCTGCCTCTAAGGCTTCAAATGTGGAAAGTCATGATGGAGGACATGATATTGTTTCTAAAAAGGTAGGTAAAGAGATTTTGGATCTTGAGAAATCAGATGAATATTCCAGAAATAATGATAAGGATGAAGATGATAAAGCTCATGATGAGAATCCTGATAATGGAAATGATGATAGTGGCTCTGATCACAATGTTGATCAAAATAAAGAAGGTGGTTCTAATCATGATAAGAATGAAAAGAATGGTGTTGATCTTATTGAACCTTCCCAAGAGTTAATTCAATTTCAACCCTCTATACCAGTTGTATCCGATCATAGAGAATAAAGTCATTCTAAGGATACATTGATGCGTGATATTCCAACAATTCTTATAGAGGATACGGAAGATTCATGTAAGGGAGAGAAAACTCCCAATCCTGATGAGAATTTAGATCAGTTGGAATCAGTGGAGAACTTAAAAGTCAATTCGACATAATTTTTCCTGGTATAAGTGAGGGGGTTTGACTTCCTTTCTAGTTCTTTAGTAAGATCTAGTGGCTAAGTCTCCACAAATAGCCAAATTGCAACTAAAACAGACAGTACATGTGCCCTCAACAACAAAATTTTTTCAAAGTTCTCAAATACCCAAAGAAACTCCAATTCTTTCGTATGTCAGATATACAGTTAGCTCCTTTGAAGAATGGGATAAATATCGAGGATTTGTAAGACATAGGATGACATAAAATTATTTAGATGATGACTCTAAAATCATAAGAGAAGGTTTCTTAGTGAATCAGATAGATACAGCTAGAGAATTACATCCCTTGATTCCTATGGAAATAGAAAGACCAGCTGAGGTACTTCATCAGAAAATAAATATTCCCACTAATCCCTCAGAATTGCCTTCTAATGTTGTAAAATGGGATGATTTAGATTCTTTAAAAAGAGATATTCATTCATATATGGATTCTTTGAGGAAGAATTTTATTTCATATTTTTTTAATATCTTGAACAATCCACCTTCCCCAACTGCTCGTCTTAATGAAGAAAGTGTTGGATATTTGTTTGAACTAGTCATATCTCATATCCAAAAAAAGAGTTAGATTTCATATTCAAGAAATAGAGGTTTAAAATAAATGGTTTAAATCTGAAGTAACAAGTTTTAAATCTTCAGTAGAGAGTCAAACAACTTTTGTTTTATATTTCATGACTTCCATTTCTCAAAAGTTAGATAGTTTAGCTACTGTTTTCTCCACTTTATATGCACCTCCTCCTACTCCAATACATTTTTATAGAGATATGATGAAATAGTTGATCAAATAAGAACTCATAAATTATTTGGGAGATGTAATTACTTATGAAGAATCGATTAGATAGATACATATTCATGGATAATATATCCTTCAATTCTTAAAAGAGTATGCTGGTGATATCATACAATATAAGAAATTGATAAAAAAAAGGATATCATATATTATTCTTCAATGATATATACTATACATGACATTTATAATAATTTAAAGTTTCTTTCTGGGAACTTGAACATCCCACTAGTGACAAGATCCTTTAAAGAACAAGTGAGTCAATTAAAAGTTCTCACACCAGCTCTTCAAAAGTTTATGGATGAAAAGGAAGATTTATTTAATGCTATAGAAAGGGGAGGTTCTATAATTATATACTTTATTAATCTTAAAAAACCTTATCTAAAGTTCCATAAAAAAAACTTCTATTTCTCAAGAATCCATTCTTGTTTCTTCAATTCTTTCAACCACATCCATAGGAACAGTTCATTATAGTCCTTCCCTAATCTCTCATTCAACTAATCTTATGCGTCCACCACTTCAACCTATGAGTATGTCCCTAGTTGAAGCTCTTAGACATCTCAGACTAGTAATTTTTATAGAACCACTACCTCTTTATACCACTTTACCATCTATTACAACCTTTTCCCCAACATATACTTCAAATGTATCTTTTCATAAAAGTGATAGAGACAAGGCCAAAAACAAAGGGAAGGAGAAAGTTGGTCAACTCCCATATTCTAAAGAGTGAATTTTTTTTGATGTTATCTCTTTGATAGAGATCATGTTCTTCCTTTAATCTAAATATTTTTTGCACTCAGATAATAAAAACCCGTTTTGTTCATTTCTTTTATCCTATATTATTAATATTTTTTTATAATCTCAAAGGGGGAGAGAATTGGGAATTAAGTTACTTATTTAGTATAGGGAGTTTTTTAAAGCTAACATCTATATATAATTATTTTTAGTTACTTATTTAGTACATTATTTATAAAATTTCATGATTTTTGATCATCAAATGGGGGAGAATATTGGAACCTTCTTAAAAGGAGTATGTTTGACACTATCTTATTTTAATGATAACAAACAATGATTCATTTATTACTAATGTTTCACATATTGTCTGATAGAATTTTATATGAACATATTACTTCTATGATATTTCTACTAAGTGTTATGGAAAGAAACTATTGGTTTTAAGTCTTCGTTACTGCTAGGATGATCTGCCACCAAACTGAAGTCACTATTATTGTCAGACTCAAGTCACCGGAATCACCAGACTCAAGTCATCGCTATCACCAGACTCAAGTCACTGCTACCGCCTTGGTGAGTCACTGTTACAACCAGACTCGAGTTACCGTTACAACCAGAAGAAAGTCACTGCTACTATCAAAGGAGTTACCATTAGTAGAGTCACCACTAAATACAAGTTGCCATCAGATTCTTGTTATCATTGTTATCTGAGGTATTTGGTGTGAATGAATCAACAGCTGGATCTATTCCTAGATAGTTTGACCAAGTCCTCAAGACTTAGTAAAAGTTGATCTGAGGAATGTGGATCTCCTTCAATAGGAACAACTATATATTCATAAATAATATCTCTCCTAGAACTACAAGATAATACACATATACAAAGATTACTAAGGATAAAGAAAATTGTGAAATAGAATTTTTGAATTCTCCCAAACTTGTTGATTCACTTTCAATGAAGATCAATGACAAAAAAGCATTAAACCCATTATCGATATTGATTGATACAATAGATAAATATCATCTAAATCATTCTTGTAGATTTTTATGATCCTATTTTATGCTTCAATTTTAAAGACTAAATCATAGACTTCTCTCCTTTTCTAATCTAAAAATTACAAACATACAAAACACATCAGACTAAGATTTTTCTATTATTATTTGTTCTGTATATTTTACTTTTGAGTAGTGTGTTGTTTTTCTATTATCCAACACTCACTGTCTCGTATATATTCCTAGAGAATACTTGTTATTATCTTCTTCCTCTATCTATTACCTACTATGTTTGTGGAAGAGGTCCCTATATGACTTGTGTTTTTCTTTTATCCCACGTATAACTATGGAAGAAGATTTTATCTTGGAAATCTTGTTGTTGTCGACTGTATACCTAATCTAGGTTGGGGATTTGTTTGATTATATTTATAATCTACTTATCAGTAGGTTATTTCCAAGTGGAGGGGATTAGGTATCACCTTGAGACTAAACCTCTTGTTTATTCCGTTGTGTCACTGTGTTATTTGTTTTGTTTTTCTATCATATTCTAGATAATATTTCATTAATAAACAAAAAAATTTCTTTGATAATTAATCTTAACTAGTTTTTATATATGTTTCTATATAAGTAAATTTATCTCAAAAGTTGAGGTATTTCTAAACCATATTGTAACTGAGACCTAATCACTCTTTAAGAAATCTATTAAAAAGGATATATCTTATATCGATCTACTTTTTTATTAATTTTATAGCTTATTTTATTCAGATTTCATTTTATTTTCCTATTTATTTACAGAAATTTTAATAGGAAACTCAATTCACCCCCTCTTGAGTTACACACTCTGACCAACACCTTCCTTGTATTGATTTATGCAAAACATAAGGATTTTAGGATGATGGTATGGATATTGTGAGATTATTTTTGCATACTTTTGGTGATCTAAAGGTCTTGAGATATGTGAATAAGTGAGGGGGTGAGTTCCCTTTTTTATTGTGGAGTAGGAGTGTCATTCTTATAAATATAATAAGGTATACACTATTGGGATGTCTCCCTTACATCATGTGCCTCCAATAATGAACCAAATTCTAGAAAAGGTATGATATTTTTAAAATATGTATTGAAAAGGGGATTTTTTCAAGTTTCTATCCTTTTGGCCCTTAAGTGTAAGGTTTAGTCCCTTATTATGCTAATTGTTTCTCTTAATCACTAAAATTAATTTTAATTGATTACATAAATATTTTTAGTAAAAAACTAAGTTAGCCTTAATATAAATTATAAATTAATATTATTAAAAATATGGAATCCATTTTTCTAAAATCTAATCACATAAGTTATAGAAATTAATTTAAATTTAATCTCACAAATGGGATGGGAAAGTAGGTTATTAAAGTAAAATGTTCAAAACTTTGAAACGTTTTTATATCCAATTTCAATGTAAAATTAGGTAAAATGCCCTAGATTAGATTAATATATTTAAAATTGATATAAATTTACTTTAATATATATATATATATAATTTAAATATATATATATATATATTAAATTAAAAATCGATTTTCAATTAAAATTCAGTATTTTTCACTATTTATCCAAAAATTAAATATTTCAGAAAATACCAAAAATACACCCTAAGTTAATTTTGAAATTAGTATTTTAAAAATAAATTTTATTTTTTCATATATAATTTATTAATGTGTCAAAATTTATTTTTAAGATAGGTTCTCTATTAAAAGGTAGTAAAACTACCTCTAGAAAAATACATCTTTTTATGGGAAAAATTGGGTTTATTCTTATCTTATTCCTATCTAATATATTGGATGAATTTTATAGATATTTGATTGAATATTTAATATATATATTTCATTAATATCATTCACTGATATTTATTAATTTAATTTATTATGTCAAAAATCATTTGGTTTATAAAAATTATGCTTTTATAAAAATATATCCTTTATACTGAATTGGTTTTTATATTCCATTCTAATCAATTGATCCCAATGAATTAAACCATATATTTTCATAATTTATGAAAATGGTTTAGGGAAATGACCTTTATTAAAAATAGAAAAAAGATAAATCCCTTTTGAACTGGGTTAAGGAAGAACCCATTACAAACACGAATTCTAGAGGCGTATAGCCTTAAAATATAGTGGCCTAAGATCCCAACGATACAAAACTCATTAAAAAACACATTTCTTAGAATCCTAAAAAAACCAGAAGGTAAACAAACATATCCAAAAGTCCTATTTAACCAAGTCCAATAATAGAAATCCAAAATCCCTAGCAACACCGCAACCTGCTCAAATCCTAATCTAGAAGCCTCTAGATGTCTTCCATTCTGAATAGGAAGCCTCTGCCATCATGTAACACCCCAGAATGATAAAGCATTAAATTACTAAATGATATGAATCATGTCAACAAGGTGCATATTCCTTTTCAATAGCATACCTGATTAGAACTCCATAGTTAAGCATGCTTGGGCTGGAGTAGTGATCAGGATGGGTGACCTTCTAGGATGTTTCCAAGGGTGTGTGTGAGTACAGAAAAAGCACATTGGAAAGGACATGTGTTGGCATGTGGGGATAGTCATGAGTCATATTACCCATTCAGGCACATGGGTAGTCCCTATGGTGGGTACAACTTGTCTGTGGGGAAACTGGTGGTACCTGGCAAGCCATGACTCGACGTCTATGTTAAGGCGGGGTGTCGGTGTGGTCATCAGGACCCAGTTTTCATATTTGGCGGGGTGTGTGGTGTTAAAGTGTTTTTGGAAATGAAGGTTGTTTTGAACTAAAAAGTGATATTTCTCTAATGGTTTTAAAACTAGTAAAAGTGGATTTATTTCAAATTATTTTGAAATTGGTGAAGTGGGTTTTTAAGGATGAAGTGTTTTGATTTGGAAAATTTGGCATATGTTTGAATTCAGTAACAAAACAGAAAGTGTGACCCTTTTTATTCCTTAGGATCATCTACCTATGTGTGGGTAGACACTTGAAGTGCATGTTGGCACATATGTACGAGTGATTTGAGTGGAAAGGGGTGAAGGATTTTGCGGTGGTTCATAGGATTCCATGGGTGGGGTTTTGGAATTTAAGTCTCTGATTGATTTTTCTAAAATGGACTTGAATGAAAAAGTGAGTTTGGGACTTGTTTTTTATTGAAGAGTGGGTTTTAGTTTTTTGAAAAGTGTATTTTTCCTATGTTTTCATATTTTGACTTATAAGTCTGTTACCCTTGGATTGAGGTATTTCTTTTGGTTGTGTTTAAGATTGTTCGGGATTTTGTGTCGGTTGTCTCAGCTCAGGGTGTCTGTTTTGATTTATTTTTTTATTGATTCCAGTTTCAATTTTTTCTTTCATGTTGTTCTGAATATTCCACCTAGAAATGTCCTCAGAAATTGTTAATGAGTCATGCCCAATCTTGGTTTCTATTGAGTGATGCTTTTTCTTCAAGGTGTTCGGGGTTCGTTAGGGGTAGTGAAGCAGTTTGAGGGTAGTATAGCATGTCTTCAGGTGGTTGGGGACTCCTAAATTTGTTAGAGTTCTTATTTTCTTGGGTTTAGTGGAGGGTCCAGACTTGTACCATGGGAGGTGGATGTCTCATCCTAGTTGGATTTGGGATGATGTGGGAGGTGTTGAAGTCTATCTTTATCCAATGGTTCGTACCCGAGGAGGTGAAGACGAAAAGAGGTAATAGAATGTATGTAGTTAACAATACTAGTGGTTGGTTAAGGCTTATGTTGGCCGCTTTAAGGAGTTGGCATCTGAAGTGAAAGTGCTTGGAAAATCTGGTGCCTCTCATCGTTCGTGAGGGTTACCCATCTGGAGAGCAGGGTGTACTAGAGGAACCTGTTTCTGAAGAATCCCTTTCATTGGTGTCATCTTCTAGTTCATCAGATCACTTTCTGATGTGCCATTGGTATTGCCAGTTCGGTCATTCCAAACACCTTGTCACATCCCTCCAAATCCTTGCTGTCATTGTGGCCATTTAGGTCACTAGGGAAAGTTCCGTAAGAAGCGCCATTAGAGGAAGGAGTTTTGATCGAGGTATGATAATGTATGACTTTCAGGCATAATATGCTTCAGCTATCAGAGCCCCAACCTCAGGTCTTGGGGTGAAGCTCATGCACAGTCAGGGTGTCAGAGGAATGTGAAACATTTTCATGGTTATTTATCTCTCACCTTGGAATAGATACATTCAGGGTTTCCTTTTTATTGTTTTTTTTCTGTTTTAAGTTCATCTTTTGTGGTGATAGCGTGATGAACTTATTCTTTCATGATTGTAGTAGAAGTGTTCTTCTGAATGTGTCCTCTAGAATTTTTTTTCTTAAAAGTGTATCTGTCCCTTGTGTGGGTCGGTCCTGGTTTTATTAGTGATCATTTGAAGATGTGAGGTGTTGGAGAGTTTTAAATCATTGTGGGGAATTCTTAGTTTAGGCGGTGTTGTTATAGGGAGTTCCTTGTTCCAGTTCCCTGGTATGCTCGGTGGCCTTATATTGGTTTTCTGTTTAAGTCTTAGAAGTCCTATTCAACTCATATAGAGAAGTCGGTAAGTTCAGGTTGGTAGTTCTCACGTCAGCCCCCTCCTGGGGTGGTATGTTTGGGTGTTAAATTTCTATTCTCATTGAGTTATTATGGTTGGTAGAACCCTCTCATGTTCTCTCATTCTCTTTTACTATGGTTTCATTCGATTTTAATTGGGCATGGATTCAAGTTCTGTCTATCATTAGGCTAGGTGACTTTCGGGGAGAGAAAGTGTCTGTGGTGGGTAGAATTGTCACACCCCTACTTTTAAATTTATTTTTATTTTATTATTTCTTGTATCTGGTTTCTCTCTTCAAGGCTTGGGTTGAACGTGGGGTTAAAATTTTTGAGGATTGTTATTTTTTGTGGGTTTCGAACTGGTGTGTGGGCACCGCACGGTTGGCGGTACCGTGTGGTTGGCCCAGGTGACCGTGCGGTTTCCCACCACTTTAAATAAATAAATCCTGATGAAAAAAATGGGAAGAAAATAAAATAAAATAATAAAGATGAAATAAAAAATTAAAAGATTATTTTAATAATAATTATGATGTTATAATTATTATTATTAAATTTATTATTATGTTGTTATATTATTATTATTACTAAGATTATTATTATTATTAGTGAAATATTATTATTATAAGAAATTATATTTTTTACTATTTTATTAATGGTATTATTATTATTATTATGTTTATTGTTATATTATTGGTTTTATTGTTATTATTATCATGTTACTATTTTTAATATTATTAATATTAAAATTATTATTATTATTATTATTAGTGGTTTTGGTTTTATTATTACTATTATTATTATTATTATTATTATTATTATTATTATTTGTTTTTTTATTATTATTATTATAAAATGAAAAAAATAGGTTTAAAATCCTAGAGGGGTGTCGCAACCCCCCACACCATGCACTAGGCTACTCTACGCTCTGACCTCCGCCTCGAAATTTTGGCCCGAAGCCACACCCTACCTCACCAGCCAACCTCCCTGCTCTCCTTTTCTCTAGCTAGGGCGCACCTAACCCCCAATGGCCTCCCTTATCTCCTTTTCTCTGGCTTGTGGTGAACCCAACCCCTAGAGGCCTCCTCCCTCTCCTTTTATTTGGCCAGCGGTGCACTATGATACATTCGACCTCACCCCTTCATCCATCCCTCACCCTTCTACACCTTCAGCCAGTCAACCCCCTCCCAGTCCAGAAAACCTGACCCACAACTCCGGCGTCCATCTGGCTCTCTCTAGTAGCCACTCCACCCTTCTTTAGCACCCCTCCAATCCTCTCTATTAGTCATAACTCTGGCCATGCCTCCCTCACCAGCAACCTCTTCCTCTGGTGATTTTTTCTTTTAATAATTGTAGGTTTTTTCCTTTCAATTTGGAAAAAGACTAATCATAGGGTTTGTTTGTGCATTTTTTTCTCAATTATGGGGTGTGCGAAGAGACCACAATGCTTGGTTCTTCCTTCCACTGAAGTGGAAATGTTTTCACACAAGTTTGAGGTAGAAAAATCTGGTTTTATCCTTTTAGATTAATTCCTTAGACATTTTTATTCTTAAAATTATTTATTTTGTTCTGATTTGAAACTTTATTTTTCTCTTAAATGGTCTGTTTCGGTTTTTATAAATTGTTAGAAGTTTTTAAAATAAAATTTTTAGTGTGTTTATTTAAGTATGCTTATTCATACCATTGTGAAATGGTTTTTATTCATTTTCATTCTTATTTCAATAAATTTTTGTATGTGGTTTGTAATTTTGATAATGCTTGTTTCAATAAATATTTTTATGTCTATGAACCCAAAATAATTGATAAAATGAATTTTCAATTGTAATGTAAAATTAGGGGTTTTATGAACCATTAGATTTAATTATGTCATGACAGTATGTTCTTTTTGGTGAACTTGGTCTGGCTCATATGGTTTGATGATGTTGTAATTTTCAATTGTGTTAAAAATGACTTGAAAATAGTTTTTATGGATTTAATAGGATCATTTTTGGGTTTTATAAATAATTTGGATAGTTGGGTTTGGTTTTAAAGAAAATGGTATTTTGTGTAAGAGGTCATTTTGAGTGTCTTCTTGGATAGTTTTTGAGCCATTGGACATTGGAACACCCATGGGTGCACTAGGTTAACACATGGATGTGCCCGAAAATCATGATGAAACTATTAAATTATTGTTTTCTTAAAACTATGGTTTTCTAAATGGTTTTTTTCCTAAATAAGGTTTAGTCCTTTGTGTGTATTTTATGAAATTTTTGAAATGTAATATCAAGGGTGTTCTCATTTTTCCTTTAGTGTGTGTTTTGATGAATATTAGGATCAAGGGTTCATTTGGTAGTTTTTTAAGATTGTGAGTTTTTTTAAAGATTTTGAAAGGTTTTACTAAACAATACATTGAGGAATTTGTACTTAAAAGCATGTTTGGATCTTATAAATCAGGGGTGAAGTTTTGTTAACTTGTATAATGGTTTGTGTTTGGAAATTGTGTGTTCTTGGTCAGAGTTTTAAATGTTTTTTTGAAAATGGTTTTTATATGGACATGACGTGATGGCCCGGTTGTCACCTTGGATGATATGAAAAATAAATGTATGTTATATATTTAGTGGGCACCTCTATAGGGGGATATCCCTTTATGAGTTATCCTATATATTTTTAGTGTTTAGGGTAGGAAAGTGTGGTGGAAGCAGGTAAGGTGAGTCATGTGTGTGAGGGACTCCCACTCACATAGTATTATTATAACCACCATGGGTTCCTAGGTGTATTTTAGATGATAGAGTGATGGTTTATGATCTACTCCGATTAGATTGGTTGGTACCCCCTGGATTTGTGGTTAGGCCATGTGATATTTACCACTGGATTTGGTCAGTTTGGGTGGCCAGTTGGTTATAGACTTAGGAGCTTCACCATATGCCGGTAGGTGGTTCTGAACCGAGTACATGCAGGGGTCTTATAGGGATGTTTTGGATCACCCATGGTTACTTAAACATTTATATTGCTTGTTTACTTTGTTTTGTACTATTTTATTTTCATCTTGCACTATTTTCTTATTCTACTTTAGCCCAACTTTCATATCTTTTATTTTGGGTTTTTTTTATAAAATTAAAAATAGCTTTTCAAATGGTATGTAGCGTGTGTTGGACTTTAAAATGGGAAAAACATGTTTATTATTTTAAAATGTGAAAACCCTACTTTTATATTTGTATTTCAAACTTATGTCGTTAGATTATTTTGGGAAGATAGATTCATTGATTATGTGGTTTATCTTGTAAACCCTACTGATCATTTTAACTATCATGCATATTTAATCATTTTAGTTGTAGATCCCCTTTACTCAGGTTCTCCTAGCTGAGTTTCTATTTATTGGAGCAAGGTTAGTCTTTGGTTGGGTGGTGACTTGGAAGGTCACATGGAGGTATGTGCGGTTTTATTTTCTTTCTGTTGCTAGATTTTTTTCATCATCAGTCTTCATTTATCTTGTTATTTTTTTCATGGGAAAAATCATTCCCAAAATTTAAATTTCAATTCCCGAAACTGGTTTTCATCCCTTGGGGATCGAGAACTCCCTTTGGGCCTTATCACGGACCGGATCGGGTGATCGATTCAGGGTTGACCCTGGTTGGTTTGTGACACATCATCCACATGTTGAAGCATTTTCACTACCTAACTAGGAATCCCATCATCATTAGAGATCTTCCATTGAGCCCAAATCCAAGGTCCCTCCCTGCCAATGATCATCGCATCAGTACCCTCTATCGTCCGAACCTCCTTCTAAAGACCAACACACCCACCAATAACTACTTACTGCCACTAAGATAACTGTAGAAGATGACACTAAAATTGAGGCCATCCCTCCCATCAATGTTCGATGCACCATTATCGACGTCATCCACTACCTGATTCGACTCTCATAGTGTTCTCCAAGGGACACCATAGGTCCCACCATCACCACTAGAGAACTTTCCTATGCATGAAAAATGAGACCTGATGCCTTCACCAACGAGGCGTCCACCTACGGCCAATGTAGCACCGAGTACCCGCTGTCAACCTACACAGCCACTGGGACCGCATAGCATCGACACACAAACTAAAATAACTGATACCACCCTCCTTGATCTATAAATAGTTTGATACCAACACTTCACAAATCACTAAAAGAGCTGCCTGGGGATAAAACCTAGAAAGTGCACCCCCCACCCCCCCCCCCCCCCACCCCCCCGATAGAGAAGCTCTTAAGAGAAACCCAATTATTATCATAGAGTGATTACTTTTCATAATTTAGTTAATTATATTCATAACCAAAAATTTAAAGGTTATGATATGATTTTCATTTTAAATAGTATTATTAATAGTATTCAGTAAACTTGGTCTTGCATGTAATGTAAGCTATTGAATAAACTCATTGTTACATGCGACACAAGATAACTCGGTATTGTGTTCATTAAAATCTATATAATAGATTAAATTTATTTAAAATAGTAAATTTATCATAAATACTTGATAAGTTATATTATTTTCTACACTTATTTTTGTTTTTCATGCATGCTATTGAATAAAAGTTACTCTTTTAAAAAAAATTGGGTATTACATTTTAACTACATCTTTAATATTTTTCCATAAAAATAATTCTCTTTCTTCTAATTGTGACACCAGTATTCTATTGTTTTTCTATTCTATTTGTGAATCCCTATATCAAATTTCCAATTTTTAATTTGTCTTTGAATACCAATATAAAAGTTAATTGTATTTTGGTTAATCATTTATTAGAAAATATAGGTTGTAAGTGGGTTATCATTCACCATTAAATAACATATTAGTGAAACATTTTTCTCACAAAAATTAGAGAGATATAAGTGTATACATGGTCCAATTTTTACCAAACTACTACAAAAAAATCCTTTCATTCTTTCTTTTATTCCACATATAATTAATTAAATTAATTAACTTATATATGTAATTTAAAATATTAATTGATTCATTTAATAAATTTTAATTTCATTTATTCACCCCCCCCCCTCCCACCCACACACACACACACACTGTATATATTCTTCCTATTAGACCTAACATCCATTTTTTATACTTCTTGACTTGTGAGACAAGTTCTCTCTTTACATTCGGTTGAAATATTTACAAAAATGCATTTTAACCCCATAAAAAAGTCCCACTCACCACCCTTATAAGGCCACTCCAAACTATTTTTATTATTCTAAAAAATTACTAGTTATCCTTACATTATGTACATAATCCTTTAACTTTATCATTTAGTCATAAGATACTGGATTAATTCATTCATTTCCAAGGAATCCCTTATAGAAAACTCAAATATTTCAATGTTAGTACTCTTTGTTTTTTCTAACTACTTTTCCTTTATATCTTATATTTTTAAATATAATTTCCTAATTCCAAAATAATTTCATCATTATTTATTATATATATAATTTTATTACTCTTATCATATAATTAATAAATACCATTGATTTTTTATGATAATAAAAATGAAACCTTCATTCATGTGTTGTGCGAACTACACCCTTCACACCTCCATAAAGTAAAGACTTTTGTTTTTTTATAAACACCTCTCATCAATAATTATATAAGTGAAACTAAGTAATGAATGTCAAATATTTAATATAATAATCATTATGAAGAGAAATATTTTAATCCATATTCCCTATTTCACATTATTCAAGAAATGGAATGGTTAACTGGGTGTTGCTTTGACTACAGCCTCTATGAAGTAATATATCTCATTTTTCATCTTGTTTCATTATTATTTCTTAAAATATATGAAAATAATAATCACCCAATTAAATTAATATATATAATATTATTATTATTCATTAATAATTATCTTATTATAAATAAATCTAATTTCATAATCAAAATATTTCATTAATTATGAAATATTAATGTTTTTGTCAATCTAACCACCTACTTGAACCATGCGATAAAATAATATCATGGATCACTATGAAAAGATGATTTTTTATGATATAAAATATAAATAATAAAATAATTATTTTATTTTTTATTAATTTTAAATTCAATATAAATATCATTAATTTTGATACCATCATTCATTTGGAAAAAATCAATGAAATAGGGCGGTTAGAAATCTCATCTCTTAGAAGTGTAAAGAAAAATTCCATAGACTTAAATTATAACAATATAAATAATTATAAAACATAAATTCAAGTATATTTATTTATATGGGAATTATTATCTATTTGATGAAAATAAAGAACACCGTTATTATGAAAATAGTATAAAACAATCATGAATACACAACCCATATATTGGAATTAAAAAATTTATCACTAATATAGATGTTGAATATAACTATAAATTATGTTTAAAAATGGTTATATATACATGAATATTTTCCTAAGATAGATTACTAAGATAGATATTTTTTTATACATGTGATTCAAGTGATTTTTTGGTTGTTAGGAATTATGGTATGTGATTATTTTCTCAAATTTTCACCTATTAAAACATTCTTATATTATACAACATTTTGTTAGAATGGTGTATCTAATAAAAAATATATACATATATATATAACAAAATTTCCCTATATATCATGATTTTTAATTTTCTATTCCATTTACCTTCTCTCATTGGTTGGGGAGATAAGCATTTTCAATGTTTTAATGGGTTATTTCCCTGAAAAATAACATCTTCTAACATAATTTTTATTGTTCATGATGATTACATTAATATGTTGTAATTTATTCCTAATTAATTTATTTTAATATATTTTTGAGGTATTCAAGGGCCATATTTTTTCTATTTTAAATTCATTTTTATTATAATATACAAATATTGAAAGGGGTTTTGATTAAAATGTTACTAAAACTGTGTGGGTTTTATTACTAATATTATATTCAATTTAGAAATAATATATAATTATAATCCATTATTTGAACTTGTATGTTTTCTAAAAAATCATTATTTTTACTATTTTTTAATCGTGATTTATATTTCCCATCAATTTTTTATTATCCCTTGAAAAAAATTACCCAAAGTGCAGGTTGTAAGTGAAATTGACCTAGTCTCTTATTATTAGTCATTAAATTCCCTTTTCCTTGTCTATATTCTTTGAATGCTTTTGTAAATGTACTTTTCTATGCCTAAATAATTTATTAAGTTCATTTTATACTAAATTTACTTCTATTATATCTTTTTAATAAATTTTTAATATTTTCTGTGTGAGTAATTTTTATTAATGTGTGAAAAGCATCTCTTTTTAATGTTTTCATTGTGAATATATATTTATTCTACCATGGTCATCTTATTAGAACCTTCTAAATATGTTTTCACAAATTATAAAATAAATTATTTTTCTCGAAATTTTAGAAAATATTTCTTTTAAAAGTATTTCAAAAGATAAAATATTTTTATGATTTTTAATGTGAATTTTTATTATTCCAAAAAATTATTTTTTATCTAAGACAATTTTCCTTGAAATATCTTATGCTTGATCTAGGATATTATTCAAATTCTACAACCCATAATATTTATCTGGATGGTTTATATATTATTTTTTTGCATATCAATAAAATGATCAATCACATCCTTTTTATTTTCTAACCATCAACCATGAATAGTAATATTATTTATTCTAATGCCTTTTATTTATAAGAAATCATGTTATTCGTTTCATTGATTGAATGGTGTTCACTTAGATTCTATACATAGATTGATAGGTTAAAATTTTAAATTAACTGTTTGAAAATTGAATATATGGTGTAACTACTATGTGATCAATTATATTTATTAAATATAATTTACCTATAAAGATATTGAATACTATTGGATACCCATTTATTTTTAATCAGTAATTTGTTTTGTATTTGAATGATCTATTTATGTTATTCCATTTGAATGGGATATGAAACCAATATTCGTTATATGGTTTCTTCATGCTTTAAAAAATGGGTGTTTTTTATTTGTATGTTTTATGTATCCTATATTATTACCATGGGTTATTTATGATTTGATAAGTTAATGACTATCATGTTGCACTGAAAAGTATATATGATTATGGATGGGGTACTATTTAAACTTCAAATGTATTTGATACAATATTAAATCTCATGTGATATGTATACATGAGCATAATTTAGTTATTCTCATGCATGGGTAAAAGTGTATGATTCATGAAAATCATGTATACATGGGAACAATTATGTTTCTTGCAAGAATGGGTGCATGTGTATGAATCATGAATATAATGTTTCCCTATAATAATGTTTGTGACATATTTGAAATATGTAAATTTTTTATGTTTATTCTAATTCAAATTTTATTCCCTTTTGTATCTTGTTTATTGACTCATGTTTCCACACTCTTATGATTCATTTATTATGCCAGACCTTATTAAATGATTTATGATCTCTTATTTTTTCGTTATATATTTCTTATTATTAATTATTATTCAAATATTTTCATGTTATAGTCATTAATGATATTATATTTTAATAAATTATGTTTACCTTTACTGACTATATGAAATCACCCTTTTCTTATACTTCCATTTCCCAATGTTTTGAAGATGGTTATAACTTTTGTGAAATATTGACAGAGTCTAGTGTGGCTAAATTATGGGGAAATGTTTAGCAGTATTTGAAAATAAACTACTTATATTTTCATTCCTAAAAGACGTTAAAATTTTTCTTCATGGGATTGTGAGATTGTTATTTGAGATGTAATGTTTAGATTTTGGAAATAATGTCAAATAAATATATATTTATCTTGGGTTTCTAAATATTGTATCAAAGTGGTTTTTATTTATTTATTTATTTATTTATTTATTAGATTAATTATTTTGGAGGTAAGACAAGACGACATTACTAAATAACCAGTAGATAAGTGTAAGGGATAATCCTAAGTAGAATATAATATCCCAATTTTTTTGGTAATGTATTGAATGTGTGGTTCTCCTATAAATTACATAATTATATATATACAATCATGTTTATAAGGTTTTGAAATATATATGACTAGGGGTATTTTCTCTAAAAAACTCTATTTGATTTTCAAATCAATCTTATCTCTACTTTCATGATGAGTGAGCATATGACTTTAGATATGGATACACATTACTGGGGGATACGCTATGCTTAATTTTGATTCTCCCTATTGAATCATTTTAATTGGTCTGAATATGATGTTAACAAATTATGTTTGACAACCTAATATTAATATAACCATGTATAAAAAATGAATGAACAAAGAGAGACATAGATTTAACCAAAAGTATCATATATCCAAAATGAAGGTGTGAAGAGGGAAGAAATCATCTGGTTGATTTTTTCATATTCATATTGTGTGTATTATCATAACAATTTTTTGTTTTATCATTTATTGAAATATTTTTATGAAATTGAAACAGATAAATGTATGTATCTAGAAACAAATGACATATTATTGGTGAATATGGGTGCAAGTTAAATGGTTGAGAATCATAGTATATCCATTTAATAATTGAATAGATTAGTATATTAGGACTTTACTAAGGTAGTGAGGTTGATATCTTAAACAAAATTAATTCTTGATACTCATAGGTATTTTAGTTATTGAGTGATATTTATTGATTGGACTCTAGTATATTCTAAAAGTAATGATGATTATATGAAATATATATGTAATATTTTGGTAGTTTTTATTTTAAATAATTGGATACATATATTAAATGGGGGTAAAAAACATTAAAAGTTGAAAATATATTTATGTGGATAACTATTTAAGAAAACTTAACTGAGGTATTGATAAACCATAAGTACAAAATGATTATTTGTTTTGAGAAATGAGATTCATAATGTATTGATAACCATGTATAAGGACCCAGCATTAAGCATTACATATTCTTAAATTAAATGGATAATTAACATTAAGGATATTTTCAGGTTTAGAGTTTTAGAGAATTAGGATATTACATTTACATAACACCATGAATGTTACATGTATACAATTCTACTCAGTATCCATTTTTTCATAAAATAAAAACTCTTGAAAAAAAAGAGTCAAGTCTAGTTCCATGTTTTAGACAGAAAGAATTTTCCTTGATCCCATCCTTGACCCTATTCATCTTTAAGTCCTGTGAAAAACATTTCAAAGCATGTGATGAGCATAAAAAGCTCAGTAAGGGATACACAAAGAAGGAAAACTGTTAGTTTTTTTCAAAACAAAAAGTAAACCATGAATACTTATCATAAGTAATACATTTCAGCTTTTTGAAGTAGTAAATTATATTCCCTAAATAAAAGATCATTTCTTACCCTTTTTTAACCAAAAGAAAACCCATATAAAGAACACATAAAATATAAAAGTAACTTGGGACATAAACATACTTAAATTTAATAACCATACAGTCGACTTCCACACATATCACTAAATGGAATAGCCATACGTCAGACTTCCATAACCAATGCATTGGAGGTTATAACATAACCACCCATCCTGTTTTATCATGGCACCACCCATCATTTGTTTTATCATGTAACCATCCTTCAAATGTCCAAGTACCATTATAAATTCATAACACATAAAACAAATATAAAGGAAAGAAAACATTTCCACATTTCAACAACAATATATCACTTAAATATATTGACATAAAAAATCCATTATCAAATCTATTTTTAATACCAAAATACATAAAAGAGTATATGGTATTTATTTTCCTCGAAAAAAAACATTACATCTTGTTAAGGAAGACAAAGAACAAATAATACTCGCGGTGGAGAAAAGGTCATTGTCACTGCTTACGTTAAAAAGAAACATTCTTTTTTTCATTTAGTAAAAAAAATTGTAGAAAAATATTCCCTTTGAATGAAATGAAAAGTCAAATGTGGTTATACAGCATATAAAAGAAATTCAGGTATTAGAAGAAAATATGCCTCAATGAAAGGAGATCGAGACGAAGTCCCTTACCTCGTGTCCTACTTGACCCGTTCCTTCTTTAATCTCCTAAATAATAAACTAAACTTAATTTATAATTGATTAAGAACTTTTTTCAAGTTTATTAGTCCTTTTATATCAATTATTACCATGTTATAAACATTATGTAATCATTTAAGTTAATAATGGTTGTTTTGTTGATATTTGGTACTTAAGTCAAAAATGAACACCTTATATTTACAAGTTGTCCATGTTGTCAATAGTCCATTATATCCAAAATGATATTAATTATTTAGATATCATATATATCATATATCTCCAGTATATATATATATTCATAATAGTACATATCATTTTGATGTAAGAAACGAAATGCACCATTCATAGAGACGGTAAGTCGTACGTACGCATGAACGCTACTTTCATTTATATTTATTATTTTAATGGAATTAAAAAATAATGATACATTGGTATATTATAATTCAAGTATAATATCATATATAATACCATTAACTCTATCCTTTATATGTCCCATGTATGGCATGAACGATTCATA